>OY970827.1:2630000-3830000 GCA_963853835.1 Calendula officinalis | reverse complement strand
TCATTTCCACGGTAATCGGAATGCCTCCAATCTACCGGGACTCATAGGTATTGGGTAATCGGAATGCCTCCAATCTACCACTAACCTTAAGGTACCGTAATAACCGGAATGCCTCCAATCTACTACGGCCCTTGTAACACCCGTATTTTTAAAACATCATTTAAATCATTTAAAATATATTTTCCGAATATCTGACATATTGTTCAAAATACAGTTTAACAAAAACTTTAAAACTTATATCAGAGTTTACAAAAGTACGGTGTCACCAAGTATATCAAAACCATAGGCAACGGGATCTACCTAATAGCTCCCGAGCTAAGCATCTCTAGGCCACTTCTAGTGCAACCTTCTATCACTTCAAACCTGTACCTGAGTACATAGCCACAAAACAAACGTAGTACGTGAGACAAAATAGTCTCGTGAGATACATGGGTTTTAGACCCCAATAATAATACCCATTTCATAAATATATATAGACATATATAAAAAAACTATCTCACTACCATCTAGTCACCCTAATGTGACTCTATCATCCTTGCTTTCCTAGCAATCATATCTAGTTATCGGGTTGCCCCCGAACTAACTAGAACCACATTAACTTATTAACCGGGGATCCCCCGCATTAATAAGCTTCAACCATATCTAATACATAAACATATACGTACTAGAAACATACCGGGGATCCCCCGCATTGCTCAAGATAACGGCAAGAGGGAATCGCCCAATCTACCGATACCTGCCTTACTCGCCGGAATACGTCCAGTTAGCAAGACTACTAACGTGGATGAGTCGATGGGAATCCACCCAACTGCCCCTCACTCCACACCTCATGACCGGGGATCCCCCGCGTCATCACATCATCTCATTCTTATCATAACTCATCAGTTATTCCAATCAAAGCCTTCGGCTATCACGTAATCATCAAACAAGTTAGTTATCTAATAATAACTATATATAACTAGTTCAACATAGTGTGAACGTACCTGTATGGTCCCATGGACCCGATCATACCCACATTTACTTCTACCTCTATGACCCTAGGAGGTCCATACTTACTTATCACATAAGATACATTTCTTATATATCGATATCATAATACTTTTATCTTTCCATTGACAATAATACATAATTATTACTAGTCACATCATAAGCATTTTCATATATATATTCGTTCTTTACTTCCATTAGTAAATCTTACCAATAGATACTCATTACTACAAAATCATTTCCAATTGCTTTACTAATACATATTTATTAATAAAGACTCAATATGTACTCTTTTACTCATTATCTTTATTATTATAGCACATTAATAAAGATTCAGTTATTACTTAGTTTAGCATACTACTTCCAATATCATCAATCACACTAGACATATTCTAGTATCACAATATACCTATTTTCTCATCTTTTCAGTCACTATCTTTATCAAAACATTTATTAATAAAGACCCACGAAATATTATATGTATTTCAAAACCATTTACTATGTACTCAGTTTAAAAATCTCATGTACTCACCTTAGCAATAAGATGCTCCAACCGTATTCTTTCCGCCAATTTCTTTGCTCCAACAATCAATCAGCTTTTCAAGACTTCACCAAAAGCCTAATACAATAATCACAAGATTATTAACATCACATTCCACTACCAATGCGTCCATCTATGTCTAGATAACACTTACTAACTCATTTCCCCCAATTATGGTGATTTACCAAACCCTAGGTTTAACCAACCCGCAAGATTCTTACAAATCATTATCATACACTTGTTTTCCTTGTTAATACATCATCTATCAAGTGTATACACCATTTATATCACCATAATCCATAACCCCAAGAACTAGGGTTTCAAACCCATACATCAAAATACATAAATCTTAAGCTACGAAGATCAAAGAGTGAAGATATACCTTTAATCTTCAACTAGGAGTGAAATCAATCAAGATTCGTGGAGGAATCACTCAAGAACTGCACTAGAGCTCCAAAAATCGCCAAAGAGGTATCTAGGGTTTTAAGATAGCACAAATGGCTGAAAACCCGATTTAAAGCTGCTCGACCAAAGTTCACGGCGCGAACTGAGTTCGCGTCGCTAACTTTCCCCATCGTGAACTTTTCCCGATCGCTACTCAGTCGCGAACTCGATTAACCAAAATGCCCAAAATCCCTGTTTGATGTTCCCGATCGGGAACCATAGTTCGCGTCGCGAACTTGCCTATGCAGCAAGGCTGCATTTTTCGTTCTTTGTCTCGACCCGGTTTCGCCCATAACTTTCTCATACGGTGTCCAAACGACACGAAACCAATTCCTACGTTCATTAAACGATTTATCCTTATTTATCATATTTTTATTCAATTTATTTATTTACAAATTTCGGGTCGTTACAACTATCCACCCCTTAAAAGGATTTCGTCCTCGGAATCACTAAAATCTCCAACCTATAATCACCCGAGCATTACGCCCTCATTTCCTTGTGGTCATTACCACCAAACTTTCCTCATTCCTATTCCTTCAACATTACATATTCAAACATTCACTTAACTTCGTTAAGTCCGAACGGTCAATACCCAACTTTAAAAACTCATAATACTCAAACGGGTCAAAATTTCACAATTTGACCATAACACCGTCATTTTCTCGACCAATCCTTTCATTCTCACAACAATGGTATGACACAATCATACCATTAACTAATTGATTAAAACGAATGTCAAACTCTAGCCTTGACCAAGCCGATGTATCCCGACATTGGTATGTCCCCACATTGTCTACCCTTTGACTTAAGCACAAAGTCAACTATACCTTAACATTTTCCCTTCTCGTTAAGGGTTTCATAAATCATCCTTTCCTTTACAATTTGCCTTTAATTTATGATTCAATTACAGTCTTACACTCGATTCCCAATTTCAACATTGAAATCACCCAAACGGGTCAAGTCGTATAAACCGACTACGATTCAATCAACCATCTCATCAACTTTTTCACAAACACATAATCGACACATTATGCTATCAATATTCATTAGTAAATCAAAACGAGAGTCAAAGTCCATCTTAGACCAATTCAACCAATCACGGGTTGACTAACGTTGACTTTTACATAAAGTCAACCATACCTTTTCCAAACTAGCAATTTCCGTACACACGGCGTATCATTACCAACCCATCACTCTCAGTTCTACCCATTACTACTTTCTCAACAATCGTCCCCGTTAATCCAAGGGTCACACCTTAACATAAGGTCACAATAGCATTTACCGTTTCTTGACCTTCACTTGGTCGCTCATACTATCACTTAGTATTCTTTCAACCATCTTTGTATCACATTGATCAACTTACATCATCGGTAGTAGGCCCCCTACCGTAATACGTCCCGCACCCTTATACGGTGTACTATGTCTTGGTTACCACATGGTAATTTGCTCACTGGGAGTTTCTCTTTCCTTCTATTCTATAAATCGTAGGCATCCCCTACATTTTCATGACCTAAATGCAACCCGCATTTCAAGCCCAATTCTCATTTACCATAACATAATGACAATACTCATTAACCACATGGTTCTACATTCATCATATTAACACATAAACATATACATACATATATATATATATACATATATATATCACGCCAATTCAATATAAACACCTCTATTGTGCACATATACAAACATATGTATATGTCACACCAATACCATCTGGTATCCATCCTTTCACATCACGTAGCTTTGCTACTTTCTCACTCGTTCAATCACCCAATTATTCGTCATGCATTCTAGCACCATTCAAATAATATCACATTATCGTTTTCTTTCATATCTAACATATTTCTCACTTGACATATTACTCTACACGATCCACATGACACTACATTTTCATTGTCATATGCCTTTGAAGGCCATCATATAATGCACATGCATTGCATCTCGCGGATAACTAGTAAAATCTCGTTTCACTTACACATTAACCACCATTGATCAGTTCATTTCATTTTTACCACATTTCCAAATCTTTTGTCACTACGGGAGTAGCTATCATTCCATTCCATTAATCATAACTCGCCGGTCATCCCGGTCATCTTTGAGTCAACCAATCGACTCCGGTCTACACTTGTAACCCATGACTTAGCACCCAATGGCCCAACACTCGGTTTTCTACTTTCATACATCGTGGGACTTAGGACTATTCCTTTCCCAATCGTAATCTTACACTACACTACGTCATACATTATCACGCTATTGCTATGACACTTTTACCGACAATCTTCTTCTCACCTCAGATTATCGAATCCATCAATCCTGTCACATAACTTGCTATGGCTACGCGTCAACTTTTACTCAATTGTTTTCAACGATTAAATTTCGTCGTCCCCGACGCTTATTCTTTTCCACATATTTTCCATTTATAAATTCTAATGTATCACTACACCTCAGTCATTCTTTCCTTTACCATTCATGTATAATATTACATTACTTATCCGGATTCCCGCCGAATATCCAAATTCCATTTCCAAGGATCCTATTCCAAAATTTTTCATCCATACTAACAATTCTTATCAAGACTTAGTACTTCATTGTACTACTACACTTCTGTTAGAAATACTCACCATATCTCGTGTCTCATCCTTTTATACTACATATTAGTATCAACCCTTATATCCTTACTACATGCGACACACTTGTCTATAATCCTTTCCAATACATACTTCCACACACATCACTAACCGGGAAGACTATTCCCAAAAATAAACCCCCATGTCGTACGACTCGTCTCCAATTTCTAAAAGCACCAATTCGTGCAACAACCAAACAATTAAGCCATACTCACATAACATCAATCTTCACCTAAGATCTCCGAGGTTGCATCATGAACCCCCCTCTAGATTCCCTCCCGGGAAGACTTCCCTTTTTCAACTCACTCGTGACTTCCTTTCACAACATATTGTACCGCACTCTCTTTCCCAAAGTTTCATACTACACGTTCCACCGTGTCAATGCCTCACCCCTTTAATCATATGGATGTCAAACTCATCATATCTTTCTTTCTTCGCTTGCTACTCTCTAGCACTTGCTCAATTCTCCGAATCCACCATTCGTGACCTTCGGTTCAGAACTTCCGAATTACTCAAAGGTTTTACATGCTATGAAAACCTTATACAACATCCTTCCATTTCTTCCGACTAGGTCTTGCTACCTCTTTACGTAGCTACTTATCACTACGAACTTTGCCATTCGATGACTCTTCCTTCCTACGGGTATTGGAATCATTCCGCCCACCCTCATTCATAACTCTTTCCAATCTAGTGGAGCTCGTCCACTTTTCACATTCATTCTTTCGCCATACCAACATAACCAACCAACAAGATACAAACGGTCAACTCAACAGTTGAAAACAACACAGTTAGATCAAATCATGGCATTTCTCATAGGGGTCGGCCCTATCATACTAATGCCTTACGGCCTCAAAAGACTTCACATTGCACATTTCATAAAAACTTCTATAGGTCCCCTAGGTTCAACCCTAAACTTAACATAAAGTCTCAAGGTCAACCTATCGATCTCAAGGAATCTTACATTCCTATTGCTACAGTCTAAGACTAGGATTGACATCCAACCTAATTCACTTAAACTATAGCTCTGATACCAAGTTGTAACACCCGTATTTTTAAAACATCATTTAAATCATTTAAAATATATTTTCCCAATATCTGACATATTGTTCAAAATACAGTTTAACAAAAACTTTAAAACTTATATCAGAGTTTACAAAAATACGGTGTCACCAAGTATATCAAAACCATAGGCAACGGGATCTACCTAATAGCTCCCGAGCTAAGCATCTCTAGGCCACTTCTAGTGCAACCTTCTATCACTTCAAACCTGTACCTGAGTACATAGCCACAAAACAAACATAGTACGTGAGACAAAATAGTCTCGTGAGATACATGGGTTTTAGACCCCAATAATAATACCCATTTCATAAATATATATAGACATATATAAAAAAACTATCTCACTACCATCTAGTCACCCTAATGTGACTCTATCATCCTTGCTTTCCTAGCAATCATATCTAGTTATCGGGTTGCCCCCGAACTAACTAGAACCACATTAACTTATTAACCGGGGATCCCCCGCATTAATAAGCTTCAACCATATCTAATACATAAACATATACGTACTAGAAACATACCGGGGATCCCCCGCATTGCTCAAGATAACGGCAAGAGGGAATCGCCCAATCTACCGATACCTGCCTTACTCGCCGGAATACGTCCAGTTAGCAAGACTACTAACGTGGATGAGTCGATGGGAATCCACCCAACTGCCCCTCACTCCACACCTCATGACCGGGAATCCCCCGCGTCATCACATCATCTCATTCTTATCATAACTCATCAGTTATTCCAATCAAAGCCTTCGGCTATCACGTAATCATCAAACAAGTTAGTTATCTAATAATAACTATATATAACTAGTTCAACATAGTGTGAACGTACCTGTATGGTCCCATGGACCCGATCATACCCACATTTACTTCTACCTCTATGACCCTAGGAGGTCCATACTTACTTATCACATAAGATACATTTCTTATATATCGATATCATAATACTTTTATCTTTCCATTGACAATAATACATAATTATTACTAGTCACATCATAAGCATTTTCATATATATATTCGTTCTTTACTTCCATTAGTAAATCTTACCAATAGATACTCATTACTACAAAATCATTTCCAATTGCTTTACTAATACATATTTATTAATAAAGACTCAATATGTACTCTTTTACTCATTATCTTTATTATTATAGCACATTAATAAAGATTCAGTTATTACTTAGTTTAGCATACTACTTCCAATATCATCAATCATACTAGACATATTCTAGTATCACAATATACCTATTTTCTCATCTTTTCAGTCACTATCTTTATCAAAACATTTATTAATAAAGACCCACGAAATATTATATGTATTTCAAAACCATTTACTATGTACTCAGTTTTAAAAATCTCATGTACTCACCTTAGCAATAAGATGCTCCAACCGTATTCTTTCCGCCAATTTCTTTGCTCCAACAATCAGTCAGCTTTTCAAGACTTCACCAAAAGCCTAATACAATAATCACAAGATTATTAACATCACATTCCACTACCAATGCGTCCATCTATGTCTAGATAACACTTACTAACTCATTTCCCCCAATTATGGTGATTTACCAAACCCTAGGTTTAACCAACCCGCAAGATTCTTACAAATCATTATCATACACTTGTTTTCCTTGTTAATACATCATCTATCAAGTGTATACACCATTTATATCACCATAATCCATAACCCCAAGAACTAGGGTTTCAAACCCATACATCAAAATACATAAATCTTAAGCTACGAAGATCAAAGAGTGAAGATATACCTTTAATCTTCAACTAGGAGTGAAATCAATCAAGATTCGTGGAGGAATCACTCAAGAACTGCACTAGAGCTCCAAAAATCGCCAAAGAGGTATCTAGGGTTTTAAGATAGCACAAATGGCTGAAAACCCGATTTAAAGCTGCTCGACCAAAGTTCACGGCGCGAACTGAGTTCGCGTCGCTAACTTTCCCCATCGTGAACTTTTCCCGATCGCTACTCAGTCGCGAACTCGATTAACCAAAATGCCCAAAATCCCTGTTTGATGTTCCCGATCGGGAACCATAGTTCGCGTCGCGAACTTGCCTATGCAGCAAGGCTGCATTTTTCGTTCTTTGTCTCGACCCGGTTTCGCCCATAACTTTCTCATACGGTGTCCAAACGACACGAAACCAATTCCTACGTTCATTAAACGATTTATCCTTATTTATCATATTTTTATTCAATTTATTTATTTACAAATTTCGGGTCGTTACAGCCCTAGGGACATCATCATCGTCATCATTACTTATCTTTTATCGTTATGAGCTTATAGCTCCATCATTTCTCAATCAATCAATCATTTCATCATCATACAAGCAATTCATCATAATCACATAAATGACTAAATTACTTAAAGACTCGACAAATCATTAAATCATAAAAACATTTACTAGCTATGTACCCAGTTTGAAAGTTCACATGTACTCACCTTTGCCAAGCCTATCCAATGTTGTGTTTCCTTGAACACCAATATCACTTCTCAAGATTTGAATGCCTCAAATCCTCCAACTGACAATCTATAACAAAACCAATACAATGGTTTGCATTAAACATCTATACTAACTACATAATCCATGGCTAGTTAACTACTAGCACCATTTTCCCCCAAATTACCAAACCCTAATATCATAAATCACCACATTTTCATGTATTCAAAGCATGACCACGTTTTTCATGACCAAATACCATAGATCTAAGTTATATTACTTCCCTTTAACCATTCGTGAACGATTCCATAACTAGGGTTTGAGATTTAAGCTTTCCCTACTTGAATCTATGGCTAAAAACTCAAGGGGAATGAAGATTTACCTTAGATCTTCAACTTAGGAGCAAGAATCACCAAGATTTGATGAAGATTGAGCTCCAAACGATGCTTTGCACTCAAAAACGCTCACACACTTGAAGAGAGAAAACTAGGGTTTGATGGAAATGCATTTATGGCCAAAAACCCAATTTAATGAACTGGTCGGAAGAGCTCGCGCCCCGCTCGCGCCGAGCTCGCGTCGCGAGAAGACGCGGGTCTGCCTGCTAGTTGCCGCTTTTTACCAGATTTCGCGCCAGGCTCGCGCCTGTCTCGCGCCGCGAAGTCGACGCGAAGTCGACGCGAGATGCTCGCGTTCCAGCTCTGGTCCCTCTGCTCAACCTCGCGTTTCGCTCGCACCAGACTCGCGCCGCGAACTTGCCTGTGCAGCATGGCTGCACTTTTCGGTCTAAGTTTCAACACGGTTTCGTCCATAACTTTCTCATACGGACTCCAAACGACACGAAACCAATTCCTACGTGTTTTAAACGATTTATCCTTATTTAACATATTTTTGTACAATTTATTTATTTACAAGTTTCGGGTCGTTACAACTATCTACCCCTTAAGGAGATTCCGTCCTCGGAATCTCATCATAATTTACAAAGTTCGGGTATCTTTTCCGAATCTCATCCTTGACCTCCCAAGTCAAGTTCGGCCCAAGCGAATGCTTCCACTTGACCAACACCAATTCAATTTCTTTATTCCGAAGTTTCTTGGTTTTTGACTCTAGTATGGCTTCGGGTTCCTCAATCAATCGGTTCGGGGCATCAACCCGCAACTCTTGTAACGGAATTATATTTTCAACTTCACCCACGAACTTCTTCAAATAACTTACATGAAACGTATCGTGAACACCTTGAAGTTCGGGTGGGAGTACTAACTTGAAAGCTTGCAAACCGACCCGTTTCAAAATCTTAAACGGGCCAACATACCTTGGGCTCAATTTGCCTTTCTTACCAAACCGCATCACGCCTTTCCAAGGCGATATTTTCAACATCACCATGTCTCCAACATCCAAATCATACGGTCTCTTTTTCAAACCCGAGTAGCTTCTTTGTCGATCTTGGGCTATTTTCATATTTGTTTGGATTATCCCAATCTTTTCATTGGTCAATTTCACAATTTCGGGACCCGTGAGTTTCGTCTCACCCGCTTCGAGCCAACACGATGGGGTTCTACATTTTCTTCCATACAACGCCTCATAAGGCGGCATTTTAACTGTCGATTGATAACTATTATTGTAGGAGAACTCAACTAACGGTAAATGTTCATCCCATTTACCTCCAAAATCTAGCACACACGATCTTAGCATATCTTCAACCGTTTGAATGGTTCTCTCGCTTTGACCATCGGTCTGCGGGTGGTAAGCCGTACTCAACCGCAACTTCGTTCCCAACTCCTCTTGCAACGATCTCCAAAATCTCGAGGTAAACCTCGCGTCTCTATCGGACACAATCGACAACGGGACTCCATGAAGTCTCACTACTTCATCCACATACAACTTTGCCAACTTTTCAAGTGGCATGGTTTCCCGAATTGCCAAGAATAATGCACTTTTGGTCAACCGGTCAACAATGACCCAAATGGCGTCGTGGTTCTTGCTCGTCTTTGGCAACCCAACAATAAAATCCATTGTTATATCATCCCATTTTCCGGCCGGGATTTGTAACGATTGAGCTACCCCGTAAGGTACTTGATGCTCGGCTTTTACTTGTGCACACGTGGCACACTTAGAAATATACTTTGCCACTCTTGCCTTCATCCCGGGCCACCAATACATCTTCTTCATATCTTGATACGTTTTTGTACTTCCCGGGTGGATCGAATACTTAGACTTATGAACGTCGTTTAGTAACTCCTTTCGGGTACCCCCGAACTTGGGAACCCAAATTCGTCCACCCACAGTTTTCAACCCTTGCTTATTTTCCACAAAATGTTGGTTCTTTCCCAATCGTTCTTGCCTTAACTCATCTTTTTCCATCACTTCTCGTTGGGCATTCTTGATTCGCTCTACTATACTCGATACTACTTCAATACGTGTTAGCTTTCCTTTAATCGGCTTTTCATACGCCTTTCGGCTCAAGGCGTCGGCTACCACGTTGGCCTTCCCCGCATGGTAGACAATTTCACAATCATAATCTTGTATCAATTCGATCCATCTTCTTTGCCTCATATTTAGGTCTTTTTGAGTAAAAACGTATTGAAGACTCTTGTGGTCCGTATATAACGTACACCTCATACCGTATAAGTAGTGTCTCCATAACTTTAAAGCAAACACTATCGCCGCCAACTCTAAATCGTGAGTCGTGTATCTTTCTTCTGCATTCTTTAGTTGTCGCGAGGCGTAGGCAATCACCTTCCCCCGTTGCATCAAAACACAACCCAAACCTTTATGTGAAGCATCACTATACACGACGAAGTCTTCCATCCCTTCGGGTAACGTGAGAACCGGGGCGTTACACAATTTTTCTTTCAATGTGGCGAATGCTCTTTCTTGCTTTTCTCCCCACACGAACTCACTACTCTTTCGGGTCAACAACGTGAGTGGCGTCGCCACTCGAGAAAAGTCTTGAATGAACCGACGGTAATATCCGGCGAGGCCGAGAAAACTTCTCACTTCGGTTGGGGTTCGTGGCGGTTCCCACTTCATAACCGCTTCAATCTTTGACGGGTCAACTTTGATTCCTTCTCGGGACACGACATGACCAAGGAATTGGACTTCTCGAATCCAAAATTCACATTTAGAAAACTTGGCATACAATTTCTCTCGTTGTAGCACTTCTAACGTTTGTCTTAGATGACTCTCATGTTCTTCTTCGGTTTTTGAATAAATAAGAATATCGTCAATAAATACGATAAGAAACTTGTCGAGGAATGGTTTGCAAACCCGATTCATAAGATCCATAAAAATGGCCGGTGCATTAGTCAACCCAAATGGCATTACCAAAAACTCGTAATGCCCATAACGTGTACGAAACGCCGTCTTCTCGGTATCTCCTTCTTTCACTCGAACTTGATGGTAACCCGATCTCAAATCGATCTTCGAGAAATAGTCGGCACCTTGAAGTTGATCAAACAAGTCGTCGATTCTAGGCAAGGGGTATCGGTTCTTAATGGTCATCTTGTTCAACTCTCGGTAGTCGATGCACATTCTCATCGAACCGTCTTTCTTCTTAACAAACAATACGGGCGCACCCCATGGAGACGAACTAGGACGAATAAATCCTTTGTCGAGTAACTCTTGCAACTGGGACATCAATTCCCGCATTTCGGTGGGAGCCAAACGGTATGGAGCACGAGCTATCGGCGTCGCTCCCGGAACTAAGTCAATACGGAATTCTACTTGCCTCTCCGGTGGTAATCCCGGTAAATCGTCGGGAAATACCTCGGGAAAATCCCGAATCACCTTTACATTTTCCACCGACTTCTTCTCTTTCCTTCCATCTAACACATATGCTAAAAAGGACGAACATCCTTTGGCTAAACATTTCCTAGCTTTAACCGCGGTCATAAGACATGGCAAATGATGTCGTCTCTCACCATACACATAAACTTTTTCATTGTCGGGAGTCCTTATCGAGACTATCTTCTTCCCACATAAAATCTTTGCTTGATTCTCACCCAACCAATCCATACCTATAACTATGTCAAAACCCGCAATTTCCATGGGTAATAAATTCACCTTAAACTTTCTCCCATCTATTTCTAATTCACAATTCCGACACATATGTTGAACTATGGAGGTTTTACCATCCGCAATTTCTATATCATAAATTTCATCAAGAAGTTCTAATGGCACATTCAACATCACAACAAAATCATGTGACACAAACGAATAAGTAGCACCCGAGTCAAATAAGATCCGGGCGGGAATAGAATTTACGAGTAGGGTACCTGAAACGACATCGTGGGCCTCCTTGGCTTCTTCTCGGGTAAGTTGGAAGGACCGTCCCTTGACCTTTGTCGGCTCCGCTTTCTTTTGAGCGGTCGACACCATGGTCTCACTTCCCTTCTTCGGGCATGCATTGCTATAGTGCCCTTTTTCATGGCACGAATAGCACTCGATTTCATCCAACGGTTTGGCCCGGCAATCCCTTGCCATATGCCCCGGTCTTCCACATTTGAAACATGACTTCGTATCCACCAAACATTCTCCTTTGTGGTCTTTGCCACACTTCTTACAAGCACCCACACTTGTTTGTTTAGAGAAGGTCGGGGTGAACTTTCCTCTCTTCACCGAACCCGAGCTCCCTTCAAACTTCCTCTTTTCAAACTTTTCAAACTTTGGCCTCTCGTTGATTCTTCTTTGGCCAACCTCTTCAACATTTCTCGCCGCACCGATAGCCTCATCGAGTGTGGCGGCCCTTTTAACCTCCAATTCATACTCCCACGGGAGTCCATTAGCATAACGAACAATCCGGGATCTCTCATCCGGATACAATTTGATCACAAACGGGATTAATCCCGTGAATTTCTTAGTGTACTCATCGACACTCGAATTACCTTTCTTCAAATGAACGAATTCTTCTTGAAGTTTTTCTAAGTTTCTCTCGGGGCAAAACTTTGCCTTCAACCGTTTCACAAACTCATCCCAAGTCATCTTGTACATCGCCCTCTTTCCCAATGTTTCATACAAAGTATCCCACCACACGAGGGCCTCATCCTTCAACAACCGGGAAGCATAAATCACCATATCACCTTCCTTGCATTTACTAGCTTCAAGGACTTGTTCGGTTTCACGGATCCAGCGGATCGTGACTTTCGGTTCGGAGCTACCATAGTAGTTATCGGGCTTGAAAGCCATAAAACTCTTATAAGTACAACCTTTTCTTTCCCTCGGCTCGGGGTCACTTTCTTCCTCAGTTGAAGACCTTTCAGTTTGAGCAACGCTACTCGACTTGCTCTTCGTGCGGGGTGGAGATTCCTCCCGCCTTTCACGTGCCTTATGTTCGTTGAGGATTCGGTTCACATCCTCATTCACTATGTCCCTCATTTGATTGAACATAGTTTGGAGGTGTTCTACGGTGACCGGGGTGTGAGTATTCCTTTCAACACCCGAATTTTCCTCCCCTTCCCGAGGTGGAGGACCAAACACCGGTTCGACAATGTTGTTCGAATCTTGCCCTTGATCAAGTGGGCCTCTTGTACTTCTAGTTCTCACCATTTTGCTATAATAAGACATTAATCATTTAGAAGTCAATTTATCAAAGTGACGGTAACATTGACCGTCCCAAAACCAAACATGACCTAATCCTCCAAGGTCAACCCTATTGAACCTACACTTAAGGTCTCAGTAGCCATTCACAGGTATCCTATGGAACCTACGGTCCTACTAGCTCAGTTTAAGTCTAGGATGGTCAACTCAACCTAGTTCACTTAAACTATAGCTCTGATACCAAGTTGTAACACCTCATTTTTCAAAACAACATTTAAATACCATTTAATTCAAAATACATAATATTGTATCAACATCAAATGCCAGTTTTACAAAAACGAAAAGGTTTCTTGTTCGAGATTATCAGAGTTTACAAAAACGGTGTTACAAATTATATCTTAACCATAGGATAAGGACTCTAATCATCAACACCGAGCTAATCTCAACAAGGCCTCTTCTAACGGGCCTCCTAGATCTTCGATCCCGAACCTGAGTACATAGCAAAAACACAAACATAGTACGTGAGACAAAATTGCCTCGTGAGATACATGGGTTTTAGACCCGATAAACAAATAGTCAAATAATATCATTTAATCTTAAAATAATATTACTAAGTTTGTTTTGGGTCACTTTATCACTTATTCATTGGCCAATGTCAAGATAATCGGAATGCCTCCAATCTATCAAGACCATCATTTCCACGGTAATCGGAATGCCTCCAATCTACCGGGACTCATAGGTATTGGGTAATCGGAATGCCTCCAATCTACCACTAACCTTAAGGTACCGTAATAACCGGAATGCCTCCAATCTACTACGGCCCTAGGGACATCATCATCGTCATCATTACTTATCTTTTATCGTTATGAGCTTATAGCTCCATCATTTCTCAATCAATCAATCATTTCATCATCATACAAGCAATTCATCATAATCACATAAATGACTAAATTACTTAAAGACTCGACAAATCATTAAATCATAAAAACATTTACTAGCTATGTACCCAGTTTGAAAGTTCACATGTACTCACCTTTGCCAAGCCTATCCAATGTTGTGTTTCCTTGAACACCAATATCACTTCTCAAGATTTGAATGCCTCAAATCCTCCAACTGACAATCTATAACAAAACCAATACAATGGTTTGCATTAAACATCTATACTAACTACATAATCCATGGCTAGTTAACTACTAGCACCATTTTCCCCCAAATTACCAAACCCTAATATCATAAATCACCACATTTTCATGTATTCAAAGCATGACCACGTTTTTCATGACCAAATACCATAGATCTAAGTTATATTACTTCCCTTTAACCATTCGTGAACGATTCCATAACTAGGGTTTGAGATTTAAGCTTTCCCTACTTGAATCTATGGCTAAAAACTCAAGGGGAATGAAGATTTACCTTAGATCTTCAACTTAGGAGCAAGAATCACCAAGATTTGATGAAGATTGAGCTCCAAACGATGCTTTGCACTCAAAAACGCTCACACACTTGAAGAGAGAAAACTAGGGTTTGATGGAAATGCATTTATGGCCAAAAACCCAATTTAATGCACTGGTCGGAAGAGCTCGCGCCCCGCTCGCGCCGAGCTCGCGTCGCGAGAAGACGCGGGTCTGCCTGCTAGTTGCCGCTTTTTACCAGATTTCGCGCCAGGCTCGCGCCTGTCTCGCGCCGCGAAGTCGACGCGAGATGCTCGCGTTCCAGCTCTGGTCCCTCTGCTCAACCTCGCGTTTCGCTCGCGCCAGGCTCGCACCGCGAACTTGCCTGTGCAGCAGGGCTGCACTTTTCGGTCTAAGTTTCAACACGGTTTCGTCCATAACTTTCTCATACGGACTCCAAACGACACGAAACCAATTCCTACGTGTTTTAAACGATTTATCCTTATTTAACATATTTTTGTACAATTTATTTATTTACAAGTTTCGGGTCGTTACATAATCCCTGCATGATAAAGAAATCTGGGAAGAAGCTTACAACACATTTTAAATCATTTGAAAGCTTACTAACAGACAAAAGATTGCAATTAAAATTAGGGATGTGTAGAACGTTTTTCACTTTAGTTCCATTGGATAAAGTGTGACTTCCCTTGCCCTCAACGGGTATGGCTTCGCCATTGGGTATGGTCACTGGCTCTTCATTAAAAGAAGATGTCACGTCTTCAAGAATATCACTTCTATTGGTCATATGTTCAGTGGCTCCGGTATCTACAATCCATGAATCGTTTTGGTTTAATTTACCTGCCATGTTTGCTGTTGGTGGCTCATAGTCCTCCGCCTCTTTATTTGCGGTAAAATGCTTCAAGAATTGATGATACTGTTCTTTTGTTAAGCCTCCATATTGACCCGATTCGAGCTCCGCACAAGCTGCCTTCGGTTTCATTTTCTCTCGCTTGTTCTTCCCCGACCACCATTCCGGATAGCCAATCTTCTCAAAGCAACCGTCACGTGTGTGACCATCTTTATCACAATGAGTACAATGCTCGTTTTGCTTTCCATCTTTGTTTTTGAATTTACCTTGGCCTGTGTTGCGTTTTGTGAAGGCTTGAAACGCTGCAGCCTCTGTGGTTGGCCTCTTGGCATTGGTTATAGACCTTTGTTGTTCATCTTCAGCAACAAGGTGGTAGGCGTTCCCTAGGGTTGGTGTGGGTTTCATAGCAAGTATTTGGGTTCTCACAATTGAGAAGTCACTATCTAACCCCATGAGAAATTCATAGAGCCTCTCTTTCTCCTTCAATTCATTGAGAGATTTTCCGATACCGCATGAACAATTATTACAGGAACATTGAGGATCCGGGAGAACAGATCGTATCTCATCCCATAATACACGAAGTTTCATATAGTAAGCCGAAACAGTCATACCTTCTTGACGAGTGTTGGAAATCGCTTGCTTTAGCTCGTACGCACGAGGTGCACTTTCCTTCCCGAACCTTTCTCGCAGATCCGACCATATTTCAGCGGATGTGCTAGCATACTTTACACTGGTTCGAATCTCCTTTTCCATTGCAGCCGTGAGCCACCCTTTTATCATCGCGTCACACCGCATCCAAGCCATGTGATTTGAAGATGACTTTTCTGGTTTCTTCACTGTTCCATCGATGAATCCAATCTTGTTTTTGGCGAACAAGAAGTTTTCCATCTCCTGAAACCAATCGTTGTAATTGTTATCCGTCAGAGCATCATTCACGTGCATTTGTCGTGGATAGTCTGACGGATGGAGGTAGTATGAAGAGTTGACGTCTGGACCACTCCCTGCCCCCTTCTCATTCTTGTCGCCGGCCATTGATGTTGATGGCGGCTTAGATTAGGTTAAACAATTGAGGGGTAGAGAAACCCGCTCTGATACCATAAACAATTCTTATTATTTATTTTATTGAATAATTTTGATTACAAAGGGGGCTGAATAAATAGCCATACAACCTATCAAATAAAAGGAAACTAAATAATACCAATACATATGAGAATCGGATACAATAGATAGGTAACAATTAATTATAGAAAATATATGAATTTCTATAAATATTGACAGTTTTTTATCTTTTAAATATTTTCTCCACTTTTATATATATCAACACCTCAAAAACAAATCAAATCACAACTCAAATTTGTTTATTCTTTTTATTTTTTAATGAGTAAATTACATGAATGGTCCTTTAGGTTTATAGCAAATTTCACCAATGGTCCTTTAGTTTCAAAAATTACACGGATGGTCCTTATTTTTGAAATGTTTTTCACCGATGGTCCTTTACGAAAAAATTCGTCTATTTTTTAAGTTAACTAACATCACATGTGATGCACATGGGGGTATTTTGGTCAATTTGTCTTTCCTAAAGGACTATTCGTGAAATTTGCTATAAACTTAAAGGACCATCCGTGTATTTTAATTGAGAAGGGAAAAGACAAATTGACCAAAATACCCCCATGTGCATCACATGTGATGTTAGTTAACTTAAAACTAGACGGACTTTTTCGTAAAGGACCATCGGTGAAAAACCTTTCAAAAATAAGGACTATCGGTGTAATTTTTGAAACTAAAGGACCATTGATGAAATTTGCTATAAACCTAAAAGACTATTCATGTGATTTACTCTTTTTTAATCATCTTTTTTAAAATGTCAAACAACTTTAGTTTAATTATTTTGTTTAATTCATTTCTAATTTTTAGGACTTTTAAATTATTTTTTTAGATTTTAGGAGTTTTAAATTAGTGTTTTTAAATTTTGTATTTTTAGTACTCATCTTTTTTAAGAAAACTAATCACTTTTACCATATGATTTACCATATAATACTATTTTTCTCATTATTTGTCTTTTACATAACATTATTTGTCTTTTGCAAACGCATTAATTAGATAATCTCCAATAAACATTAATTCCAATTTTTATTTTCTTATTATGTAAAGACAAAGCATATTGGTGCTATTTATGATTTAATTATGAAATCCCTTTTACTTATAAAATTCACATAAGTAATATTCCCTCCATCCCACAAACAAGTTTACATTTTCTTGGGCACAAGTATTTAGGTGATAGTTAGTGGTGTAGTCTTTTGTAATATTTTTGATTAAAATATAAGGTTATTTGGAAAGAGAAAGTGTTTTTAGGAGAACGTTAGTGGTAAGGTACATAAAAATAATAGTATCTTATTAAGTGGTTCCTCATATTTGAGAAATATAAATTTTTTGTGGGACAGAATTTATAGGGGAAATGTAAATTTTTTTGTGGGACGGAGGAAATACATAAATAATACTCATATATTCAAAATTAACTAATAGTTATATGCAACATACATAGCCATTAATAGCTAAATAGTTAATAGGCAGTCTTATTTACTCACAAATACATATAAAACCACCTACATAATGCATATCATATCCTAAAGGGCTAAAGTATCAAACTCCCGATGACTTGCATAACATTTGGGAATCATTTGAACTATCGGTGGACCCCTCTGATCCGTACTTGTAAGATTTCGCCCAAATGAGATACACAAAAAAGTTCAAACTACTTAATACACACATTAACCAGTAAAATCTTTCAAGATGATAATGATTTAAGTTACTACCATGCAGCCATGGCGTGTGATGCAAGGTACCCGTAACATAATTAACAATCGAAACGAGCACCGAACTAAGATAATAACCCATCGCTAGCGACGCCCACGATAAAGATGTCGCTAAAGATCTCATGCTAAACGGTGCTTCGGTAAAAAAGAAATCCATCATGCCAGCTAAGCTAAACAAATCGGCTGACCCGAGAAACAAATATTGTAATGAAACCCATAGGAAAGTGATTGGTAACGGTTCGGTTGAGTTAGTTAAAGATTTGTGAAATGCAACTTGTTTTCGTTTATTTTCCACTAAAGCGGCAACCGCCATTGCCATTATGGATAGAAACAACCCGATTCCTATCCGTTGTAAATGGGTTATACCCGTTTCTGATTTGGTTATTTTTCTTGCAAACGGGATTATGACATGATCATACATTGGTGCTAGTACCATGATGAAGAGTACCGGGAATACGGGTAGTGAAGCCGGTGGGACCCGTAAAGACCCGATTTTGGTGTTCATTGTGGCTGCTTGTTGGACGGAAAAGGTAGAGAGTTGAGCTAGACAACAGTTGAGCATTATGGTTGAGATGAATACCGGGAATATTTTAAGGACGATTTTAACCTCTTTCACTTGTTTGGTTGTGACCTCAAATGTTGGAAAACTAGACTTTTTAATAAGTGCTCTATTTAGGAAGCTGAGATCTTGTGTTATGTTGTCTTTTGGTTTATCGTCTTCTTCATCGTTTTCGGTTGAGTATGGTGTAGGTGGTTGGTTCGTGCTAACGATAGCATTTCTTGCATTACTTGAAAAAGTGTTGTAAAACGCTGCAACAAGTACCTGGTTTAAACAAATTACCACTATAATTTCCATAAAAAGGTATCTGGAAGTACAGAACAATTTTCATCTATACAGAGTAATTTCATATTAAAGGACAATCATGCGCTTATAGTTTTTTAGAGAGTAATTTTTATCCATACAGTCAACATGGTCAAAAGTTTAGAGACACGTTACCAGATTAGATTACCTTAAATCGAATTCTTTGATTGTTGGTTGCATCAAATAAATAAAAAATTATGGTTTTTTCTTTCGGCTAACAAAGGTATAATATCAAGATTAAATAGACAAAAACGCTACCTTACATATAGTGGTAATAGGACTTCCTGTAGGAAGTTTTATCCTATAAAACTTGGAACCAAATAGAAAAATAGGGATCGAGATCAAAATAGCCAAAGTTGAGATACCAAAACCCCACTGCCATCCTTTATTATCCTCGACCCACACTGCAAACGTGACCGCAATGAGTGCACCACAAGCAAGACAAAACACATAATAATTAAAAAACGATGATCTTTGTTTTCTTCCTCGAGTTGTTTCTTCATCAAATTGTTCCGCCCCATGAGGAGGAAGAGAGCCTTTTATTCCACCAACACCTAACGCAACCAAATATAGGCCTACAAACAAAAGCACTTTTTTACCACCTTCAACTTCTTCACATTTTGCATTCATGTTGCCTGATAAACAGCTTTCTGGTTTTAAGGAACGTGCGTGTGCTTGCATTGTGAGTATTAGAAGACCCTGTTTCAATAATCGGTCGAGATTAACTTAATTAATGACTTATTGGGTTGCATACTTAATTAAGTTGGAATATACTATTGAATATTCTGTTTTTCTTAAGTTGCATATGTGAAAAGAAAACATATGGATAAAATCCGGTTATGAATTATGATAATATATCACACATGATAAATGTCCTATTCTTAGTTCCCTTTTTTGTAGGGAATCGAATAACATTGATGGAACATAACATAGATAGTTATTAAGTTAAGATGACTTCATTTAATTAACAAAATTAGTTCTTAGATTTGATGAAATTTAGGTGGTGTTTTCAAAACACAATAATCTAGAAGAGCAAATAAGTGATTATATGTGTTTGACACCCCTCAAAATGTCATTTGGGAAACGCAACTAGGTAGTTAGATGGACGTGTTTTCTAGTTCCATTGTTCTTACCATAAGTTCAATTGTAGCACTAATGAGATATATGAAATAGGTGGTGACGAAAGAGTCTGCTAAGAAGCCGCCAAGGAGAGCAAGGAGGAACGATGTGCCCATGAAATTGCTAACGATGTTGGAACAACTTGATGGTGTAAAGTGCATGAATCTTGATAGATAGAGCACAAGGTTGCTTGCATTTGCTAGGTATGCTAAGTTCTCCAATACCTCCACAACTATATGTTTAGGTTTTAACAAACAAACAAAAAAACCAAATTCAGATATATAACATCGAGTCAATGTTTATGAATCATGTTCGATCGACTTACCTAAGACAAAAGATGCTGCCAGTATACCACCACGTTGGCCTTCTATAGCGGGTTTGTTTCTCCAACTAACATACCTGCTCGCTTTGCTTATTTGGCATTCTACGTCCTACGTACAAATGTATCAAAAACAAACAAAAATGATACGAGTGTTCTAGAAAATGGTAGAATTTGGATGTGGTATTAAAAAGTAGATAAGTAGTACCATATTCTTTTGCAAATGGGAGATGATCTTTAAATTCTCTATAGTTTAATGTTACAATCTTTTAATGTGAAGAGTAAATGATGCATGGAGTCCTATTTATATGCCATTATACGGGGTCCAACCCCCTAACCCACTAGGAATGGTCTAGACGCCTTGAAAGTGACTGCATCATCTATTGTCTTTAACCAAATAGCCTTGTAACAGTTTATACCTACCGTTATTTTTTAGTACTCGTAATTGTTACTTTTTAGATAGATATACATAGTCATTAAGTACATAATTAAGCTAATTATAGTTAATGAGAGATAATGTCTTAGTGATAAGACTAAGTGTAATAGTGACCAAACCCAGTTAATGAGCACGAGATAATGCCACATCGGTTTTTCCTCTTCACACCATGATCAAACCCTCGTAGTAGTGAACAAACCCACGACCAAATTACCTTAAAATTAATTTTATTAATATAAATACTACTTATCATGCATAATGTACAAGTCATTAATACACAGTACGCAACAACCTCCATGGTTGCCACAACGACCGAGTGCAAAGAAAAAAAGGGATTTAATTTGGTCGCCAATCACCATAATGGAGGGGACTTGTGTTCGGTCGTGATAGCCAAAAGTTGACCATTATGCTTAGCCTAACTCCATGAGATACAAACAAACAATTAGTTTTATTGCTATTAATTTCTTTAGCATTCCTATAGAATAAGGTACGTATACGAATTATTCGTGTAGCACTACTATAGGTTCCATCGAATATATATTCCTATCACCACTTTGCACCATCTCATGTGATGTCATTCTTCATTGTTCTTGCTCTTAGGGGCACCATTGATGATCGATCATGTGTTTTTCTTCATTACTGTGGGGAACATGATAATGAAACTATTTCCCGAATTGGGTGCGTGGGTGGTATATATAGATTTACATTGTGGTCTATCTCTATCTTTTGAATGATTACTCCCATGTTTTTGCCACTATGCAATGTCTTGAGAGATTTCTTATCAACTGATTTGTGTCTCCTTGTAATGTGATTCTCTGTTTAACAAGATTTCAGTTATACTATAACCACTGCAAACTTACATATACACGATACAAATATATTTAACATTTCGAATGCTAAAGTGTAGGTTTAAAATGGCCACGATAAGGATATATGATGGAATTTTAACTGCAAAAAAAGCTGAAAACCTCCACATAATGCATCATTTCCCTGATAACATACAACTTAATTAACCAAGGGCCATTCTTTTAGTAGGATTTTTTTGTCCATTACGCACTCCCTTTCATCGGTCCCATCTGCATTTTCCCGCATGATAACGCAACCCAAGTACGAAAATGAAAAACGCAATGAAATGGTTGCAACTGATAGAAGTTATATCTAGTGGTCCTTTGTTAAACCGAACAAGAATAATCCTAAATATCCGCACGATGAAATGTTTTATGTAATTATTTTGCTACATTTGAGCACTAATTACAACTTTTACAAGTGAAAACTTTCTTTATCAATATCGTTGTCACCAGAAATTTCTAGTGTTGGTATCAAATAGTGAATGTTGTCTGGTGTCATTGTTGTACCTCCCAAATGTGGTCATGGACCATTTCTAGTACTGACAACAATGAAGGGTCATTACCTAACTAAAACAAATAAGTGGTCCTTTTCTAAGGTTTTTTACAGAATACAACTATAATATCATACTCTTTCTTCACTTGAATTCAAATACCCATCCGAACTCAAATGCGAATATCTGTTGTATCGTTAGTAGCATTACCATTACGTACTGACAAATATGTTACATACGACAAGGTAAAAATAGGGCGAACCAACATTTAAAAACTGTTAATTTCAGCAAATCTAATTGATTTTGTATACTCAGTTTGGAAATGTATCCAATTTGGAACGATAGTATCTAATAATAATCTTAACTCCGTTATCTGCAAAACGGCGTCTTTCTTGAAAGTTTAATTTCATGTAATTATCTATTAACATGGGTCTAATTCAATTTAATAAATATTTTTATTTTATTTTTAATACCTTTTTGCTATACATAAATTTATCTCATGATCTAGTACATAGATCTTATTTTTGCTAATTTCAAAACTTGATTCATTTGTGTTGTCAATTGAGGTGTACATATATATATATAAGGTAGTGGTCATGTGAATTCCTATCTTAATCTCCAGTTCCTCACTTTTTGGCTTTTATAAGTCAAAATGCCCACTAACAATGCAATTGACATTGAGGAAAAACAATACTCTTGTCAATGCATGTTTGTAATCTATCATTTTTTATAGTCGATTAATTAAATACAATCCGAGTCGGTTTTATTAACCTGATAGATTAACTTGTGGCCCCATAAACACCCTGCAAATCCGTAAATTATTCGTTTGGAGTTTTTGTACTTTTATATTCGTTGCTAGGATTCATTCTATTGTTCTATACGCCCAACTCTTTTTATAATCCAAATCCATAGAAAAATATAGATATGTGGGAAAACTTCCAAGAAGTGTTTGCAAAGTTGTAAAAACCAAATAAAACTTCATATACTTCTATAATAGAATTAATATCACGGATATATCCTTGACGTAACGTATCAATTATGAGAGATTTTTGGGTATTTTTTATGATAATTATGTTTGTGTATAGAACTTGCTCGGTATCATTTTCAGGTGTGTCAATTTAGTTCAATGAACTATCATAAAACAACAATTCAGTCATGGTCGACAACATTTTTTAAATGAAATTGACCATAAAGGTTATAAGATTAGAAATAATTATGCACTAATGTAACAAATTAACTTACAGAATATAATGCATAGAATATACATACTACTATAAAAAAATTACTTAAAATGGAACACTTAAACTACGTACCTCAAAGGGAGCTTTGCTTTCAAACTGAAGCCCTTCAGTTTTACTGATCGTTTGACACGGAATCTTTGGTTGTCAGTGTTAATCCTGACCTTTAGTTTGGCGTTGGATAAACTAGCGAGAAAAAAGATTATTTTATGTGACTATTAATATTTGTTGTGTACCTTATGTATAAAATATTAAGTGAATGGTAATTGTTGATAGTAATTTATTAGTTATAGTGTATGTTGATGTAGCATTAAGGTAGAAAACACGATATATCAATTAATTCTCACGTACTCACGGTTAGGATTGCTCAAATACATTGTAGAAAACGAGACATTAAAAAAAGTTATTTTTTGTATGTCATAAATTTTTTTGATTAAATAAGGACTAGTGTCAACATCAATAACATAAAGAAAATTGGATTCATGTGCAAGTGGGTACTATGGGCGGTTCACACAATTGAGTTGAGACGCAAAATTAATACTACGAGTCAGGTTGTGGTCCATACTCCATTTTAACCGACCATAAGAAGTATAACCCTACACTAATGCTCATGGATATGATGAATGTGTGATATTTTTTACCCCGAAGGATGTGAAGTTTCGTATCAAATGAATTGGAAGAAGACAAATATAATATCATTAAAGATTATGTCGCTTATCCACAACTTGGGCCAAGAACAAAACTAAGGAACCCGAACTCCCTTCCATAGAACGGCGTCCAAATGACATTGGACCCATTCAGTATTTGGAATGCAAAAAGAGATTCTATCCATTTGTTAATAATAATTATCAAGAACCCTTCTAACTACTGCTGGATTTAATTGGTCGTGTGATATAAGAATTTGGGCTACATAAAACGCCAATCATATAAGGGCCCTGAAAAGAGTTTCCATTTCTATATAAGGACATTGACCTCCAGACAAGTATTCTGGTGGTAAGGGCTATAACATGTTTACAAGAGGTCATATGTTCAATCCTTTGCTATTTGCAAATCTTATTTGATGTAAGTTTCAACCATTTGATTTAATAAAATTACATCACATTGTAAGGGATACTTGGAAGATATTTTCATATAATTAACCCAATTTATAATTCAAGTGAACTTTTAGTATACCCATTAATTTAAAAGGCGTAGCTTTGGAGAATGGCATCACCATAAACCACTTGCAGAAAGTTGGTTGGTGGGACTGCCACATATTTTGTTTATTCCCAGAAAGTATGAGTCGACCGGCCAATCGTCTTTAATCCGTAGCTACTTTACTCGTCATCGCATTCCTACGCAATTTTACTTGTTTTCTTTACATACATTTCTTTCTTTCTTTCTTTTTTTTTTCTTTTGTATTAAGTTCCTCCAAACATTAAGATCATTTTAGTTTTTTTTTTTGTTTCAACGATTAAATGAAAATAATGTTTACTTCGTGATTTATGTGACTTATCCATTGTCATGTTCATTTCCGAACCATTACATGGTGATAACATTCACCTAGGAAAATGATCGAATATGTACTCTTTAGGAGATCATTTTATGGCGATAAATAGTATGGTTGGTACGTGTAGGGTGCAGGAAACATCCTGATATTGAAAAAGAGAATCGTAACAAAAGTGTGTTAAACTATTGAAATGGGAGTGGAGTCTTTCCAAGTAAAGTGGTCACGCAAAAGTGGATGGCTAGTTGATTTGAATTTTCAATCAATTGATCTAAACAATTGGCCACCAAGGGTTGTCTTAGGAAATTTGTCTTTAAGAGGTCTTGAGTTCAAGACTTGTTGGATGTATTTTTTAAGAGAAAAAAAAGATGGTGGGGTTTATTCCCCAAAAAATGAGATATGTTCGAGGAATGCATACGGCCCACTTAGATGTCACTGCATATGTCGAACAACTAACTTACTAACTTGCCGTTAAAAAAAAAAAGAGTTAGATTTTAATTTTCACTGTTGAGCTTTTTGAGTTGGGGGGTCTACAAATAAAGTTTCACTGTTTACAAGTTGATTAATTTTATGTACAACTTGAAAAATAAGTAACGGTATAAACTACAGGATTTGAATTGGGGGTCTATCATTAGACTGAAGGGCACCATGCCGAAGTTTGGCAACGCATGGTATAAAAATTGTATCTTTTTGTCTAGTGTTGCCTATATGTGAAAGATTCAATTTATTTTACCTCTTGATGAGTGTAAAAATTTTAAAATACTTCTAATATTATCAAAATTAGTTTATTATGTTATATATATTTGATTGTTTTCATTTTGAGAAACGGCGTGTCAGAAATTTGATGGTATGTCGGCAGAAAATTATAAAACTAAGAATGGTATTGTTACATAGTTCGTACTTCGTAGGTCGCTTCATAAAGAAACGATAAATTTTCAACGTTATATAAAATTTTATTAATTTCCGTATTCACACAGATTAATTTATGTATGTATATCTATAAAACTAATAAAGTACTAAACTAATTAGAAATTTTGTTAAATAGCAGCCAATTACTTTGTAATATTCATCTCCATCTATATATTATTTCCTTTCTTTTAATCATATTTAATTATTTATTTTTTGAATTATTAATTTAGTATTTCTTAATTATATTTATATTCAACTAAAATAAATTTATAATTTACTCATTTTTTTATGTTTGTTATTTATTTTTCTTTACTATTTCTAATATAAAGGAATCAACATGATTTAAAATTTGATAAGTATATTTAAAATTGAGTTAATTGTAAGAATGGTTACTTTAATTTAGTCAATGAACGTTTACTCAATGTTGTTCAATATGTGCAGATGCGGTATTCATGATTTGCATTTCTAAACAGTTTTGGTCCCTCCCCACTAACAGTGTTAATTTCTCTCTGTTAGTTGAGGGTATTTTAGTCATTTTGAATATGTAGTCCCTCTGTTCTTCTTCCCCTCTCTTCTTTCCAAGAACTCACCCAAACCCAAAAACCCCCAATCTTCAAGAACACCCACCACCAAACCCCCACCACACCACCAGCCCGACACCACCAGTGTTGTCGTCTTTGTTTCTGACAATTTGTCAATTCGTTTTATATATCTGAATTATTTAAATGTATTTTGTTTATTTATTTTCTAACATATCTGAATGTTTTACATAGTTGCATATTGCTCTTTATCTTCTATTTTCTATGACTAAATTTCACCCAAACCAAAACCCCCAATCTTCAAGAACTCCCACCACCAAACCCCCACCACACAACCACCATCGCCAATTTTAGATCTGTATATGTAGTTTTTTTTCGTTTTTTTCAAGCTTTGATTTTTGACCCTTTTTCAAGCTTTGATTCAAGCCGCAAATCACCATTCTTGTGTGTAAGAGAGCGAATGGAACAAAAAGTAAGAAAAACATGAATTAGGGTTTCTTTTTGTTGAAGATGACACGGCAGAATGAGGGTTGTGTGGTCAAAGACATAGTAATGACTAAAATACCCTTAACTAACGGACGGATGCTAACAGTGTTAGGGTGGAGGGATCAAAACTTTCCAAAAATGAAAACCATGGGTAGTGCGCCTGCATTTATTGAACCACGGTGACCAAATGTGTAATTTGGCCAAACCACATAGAAATTTTTTGCAATTAACTTTTTAAAAATTTAGGCAATAAGCATGTTGAGAGATCGAAATACAATGAATTCAAGCTAATTCATGATGATTTGGTGAAGATTGATGAATCGAGAGTGCGTTTTAGTGTGTGTAGTTGAGAGAGAATGAATGAGGGAAGAATGCTTTCAAAAGTGTAATTCAATAAAGTGTGGGAAAACTTACAAATTAAGTCAACATGAAAGGTATTTATACCTCCCTTCTAAACATGCTTAATTAAGCACTAACTAAGCCTAAGCCTAGTTTATCATTAGTCAATGTTACACAACTAGTCCCTATACTATTTGATACAACATATTTGATCCTAACAATCTCCCCCTTTGTATCAATAGTTTGAATTAGTCTGTTCTTGAAATCTTCTTCTCTAGCAAAGTCTGATACTGAATTATCCGTTGAATAGTTTTGATGTCGTATCAGCTTCAGCTTTTGATTGAACAGTGAAAAATAATACTTTTTATTGACTTTTCAACCAATATAAAGTATCTCAGAAGATTTCATGAATTGTTGACTTAATATGTCTTTATTATTATCCAATCTCCCTCTTTTTGACCTTTAGAACTATATCCATGTCTTCCTTTAAAGAAAAATATATTAAAGATTTGAAAATTCTGGAAATGAAACATCAGTTTGATAAGGAGTTGACTGGGATTTTGAGATGTTGAGGTAGAGGTTTTTGTTTGGATAGGATGATAATGTTTTGAATTATGTAAAGAATGATTTGAAAGTTAAAGATTTTGGATGTGTGTGTAACATGTAATAATGATTTGTATCGGTTAAATTTTGAATTGACATGTGTATGGTTTGTATGTAGGAAAGAATGATATGTACATTTAAGTTTTTTACGGTTAAGTTTTTAATTGAGTTGATTGAGGTTTTGGAGAGAGATTCTGTTGATGATTCGGTTTTGCTCTTCTTCACTTGTTTTTCTGTGTAGTATACTGATTAACATTTTCTCTTTTTCTTAATCACTTGATCTAAAACGTTTCTGATTTTGCAGTTGATTTGAGTACATGTGTTATGAATTTTCTTCTTTGATGGGATGTTTGTGGTTCTTTTTGACGTTGTTCAGTTATGCATCCGATATTTGAACTATTTCTTGCACTTTTTATCCCCCTCATGAGGATCATGATCAGGGTCCTCATGATAAAGCTGAATCGTTGCATTTCGGAAACGGAGAGAGGAATGGTGTGTCGATGAAAATCGAGAGCCAAGATCGGAATGAGAACCAGAAACATGTAGTACTCGACAAATTGATTTAATCCTTTGAATGTTTGAGAAAAATATTTGAAATGAAGAATAGCAGTGTCATGATCACGTGAAGTCATAAACAAATGCAATCTTTACTGAGGAACTTCAGTAAAGAGATCGTTTACGGATATGACAAACACGATGATTAGAGACATTGTTAATCAAATATTTGAAATTTAAAAGAAATCAATTTGTTTGGTTATATCAAAGATCAGTGAGGTATACCACTTACAAAGATGCAATCTTCTCTGAACGTGTGTAGAGAAGAGATCGACGGATATACAAAGATCAATGACATAACAATGTGCATTCAAAACGATTTTGAGTGTGTGAGAACTGGAGAAAGTCAGAATTGAATCTGAGCAGTTTTGAGAAGATGAAAAATGATTTCTCCACAGAGCGTTTAAGAATGAAAATCGTTTATAAAATAGTAAGAACAATCAATCCAAGATGGTGTTAAAAACAGATGCAATCAGTACTAATTGAAATAAGTAAAGAGATCGACGAATTTAACAGCAAATTGTGTTGAGTGTTACAAACAAGTCATTTAAAAATGAAGAATTCATGTTGTGCAAAATCAGGGTTGTGAAAAATAGGGTTTGTGAAAAATTGAGCCACAACGCAAGAGACGAAAAATTTGTCATAAACAGATGCAATCTTTACTAATCGAGACTAGTAAAGAGATCGTTTACGAATATGACAAAAATTTGTATCCTACGTTGTGAACACAGCATTGTGAGCACAAAGTGAGATAAAAAATTTTGGAATGTTGAGCATCACAGATTAATAAAGAATTTATGAGATTGTGATGTCAACAACTCAATATGAGTAAAAGAAAATGTTTGAAATTGAGTATTGATTTGAAAATTGATAATCGAATTTGAAAGGAGAAAAATTTGATTTACAATTGAAGAATTTCGACAATGAAGGAACACAAAGGTAGCAATGAGAAATAAGAGAATTTGCAATAAACATATGCGATCAGTACCAACCTAGACTGGTAAAGAGATCGTGTACGAATATTGCAAAAGCTAATACTCAACATTGATAAGCTTGTGTGAGTGTAAAGTTGTAGGAGGTTGAAAAACTGTTTGAGGGAAAAAAAAAATTATTATCAAGATAGAATAAGAAAATTTGTAATAAACAGATGCAATCAGTACCAATTGAGATTGGTAATGAGATCGTTCACGGATATTACAAAAATTGATACCCCATATTGATAATTATAAAAAAAATTTGAAAGGAGCATTGAAACAGTATCTAGCGATTATAAAGGATGCTCCCCCTCGACAGTTGTTTTGCAAAAATCATAGAGCAGTTATGCTCCCCCTTGACATAAGAATGTCAATTTTCTCCCCCTTGACAAGTGAATATAGAAATCCCCCCCCCCCCCCAACCAAGGATGTCATTGAAAAACGAGTTTCAAGCTGATGTACTTGAAAGCCATTTTATTATTTATTAAAAAAAATTGAAAAACAAAAACAAAAACAATAAAAAATAAAGCAGTAAAACGGTTTAAGTTTTGAGATTTAGCATACCAAGCTTAGACACAAGAAAATTAAAGCGTTTTTCGTCTAAAGCCTTGGTAAACAAATCAGCTAATTGATAATCAGTTGAAACGAAGTACAATTCCACAGTACCTAGTTCAACATGGTCTTTGATAAAATGATATCGAAGATCAATATGTTTAGTTTTGGAATGTTGAACAGGATTGCATGAAATTGCAATTGCACTTCGTGAATCACAATATAAAGGAATACAGCTGTAGGAAAAGCCATAATCTTTTAATTGTGATTGCATCCAAATTACCTGGGACAAGCAGCTTGCAACAGCAACATACTCTGCTTCTGCAGTTGAAAGAGAGACACAATTTTACTTTCGTGAAGACCAGCTCACCAATTTATCACCCAGAAATTGGACACTTCCAGAGGTACTCTTGCGATCCAGCATACATCCAGCATGGTCAGCATCAGAAAATATAGTCAATTCAAAAGAAGTTTCTTTAGGATACCAAAGACCAAGATCTCGAGTACCCTTTAAATAACGAAATATACGTTTGACTGCTTGAAGATGTGATTCTTTAGGAGCTGCCTGATAACGAGCACATATGCAAGTTGAGAACATAATGTCTGGTCGACTTGAAGTAAGATATAGCAAAGATCCGATCATCCCCCGATAATTTGTAATATCAACAAGTTTGCCATCAGGATCAGCATGTAATTTCGAACCAGGTGACATCGGTGTCGGAATTGGTTTACAATCATCCATAAGATATTTCTTCAAGAGATCAGTTATATACTTGGATTGATTGATGAAGATCCCCGTAGGTAATTGGTAAACTTGAAGACCAAGAAAGAAATTCATTTCACCCATCATACTCATCTCAAAACGTTTAACCATAAGATCAGAGAACTTTTTGCAGTATTTGGGATTTGTAGATCCAAAAATAATATCATCGACATAAATTTGAATAAGAACAATATCTTCCCCTTGGCGTTTGATGAAAAGAGTTGTATCGCTTTTGCCTTTTGAAAAACCAGAATCGACCAAGAATTTGGATAGCACGTCATACCACGCACGAGGAGCTTGTTTCAAACCATATAAAGCTTTGTCGAGAATATAAACATGATTAGGTAAGTGTGGATCTACAAAACCTTCGGGTTGATGAATGAACACTTCTTCTTTGAGTATGCCATTTAAAAATGCAGTTTTTACATCCATTTGATAGATAGTAAAATTCTTATGTGCTGCATATGCCAAAAATATTCGAATGGCTTCAATTCGGGCAACTGGAGCAAACGTTTCTTCAAAGTCAATACCCTCCTGTTGAGCATACCCTTTATCAACTAAACGTGCTTTGTTACGAACTACAATCTCATTCTCATCCTTCTTGTTTTTGAAAATCCACTTCGTACCGATTACAGATTTATCGGGTGGTTTTGGAACAAGACGCCAAACTTTTAATCTTTCAAACTGATTTATTTCTTCTTGCATTGCAAGAATCCAGTCTGGGTCCGAGAGTGCTTCACTTACTTTCTTGGGTTCATTAGAACTTAGAAAGGCCGTGAACTGACATTCTTCAGCAGTAGCTTTACGAGTTTGGACAGAAGACGTGGGATCACCGATTATTTGATGAAGAGGATGATCTTTTGTCCATTTAAGAGAATGCGGAAGTGGTAGTTGACCTGGATTGAGATTTGAAGTATCAGTGAATACAGGATGAGGAATTATTGCAGTTTGAACATTTGATGTAGAAGGTGGAGGATCAACACGCTTAACATTGAATTTTGAAAAATCAATCACCAAAGGTGGAGGTTGTGCTGGAACTAAAGATAGATCTAGACTAGGAGCAGCTTGACCAGAAGTTGTCAAATTGACCGGAGATGATTGATTATCCGTGTGTGGGGAATCGTCCGGAGATGATTGATGTTGCAAAGGTGAAGAATTTTCCGGAGATGATGGGATTTCATTTTGTGAAACAGAAGGTGATTGAGAAAAATTGTTATTTGGATTAGCAGAAGTAGGAGAATGAGAATCCGTTGAACTTGAAGTTTGTATAGCAGGTACAGTAATAGATTGAACTTCAACGACTGTTGGAAAGGGAACGCCAGCCTCCTCGAGTAATTTATGTCGAATGTTATGATATTCATCATAAAAATGTTCAAACAAGATATCATAATCATTCTCAGATGTTGAAGGAGATGACGACGAAGGTAACGGAGATTCGATTTCTGAAGTGAGTGAGTCAATTGGAAAAGTCTCATCAAAATTAACGTTAACACTTTCTCTAATTGTCCGTTTTGAACGATTATATACTCTATAGGAAGCGGATTCTCTTGAATATCCCACAAAAACTCCTTCATCAGCTTTTTCATCAAATTTATCCAATTTATCTTTATCATTCAGGATGAAGCACCGACTCCCAAAAATATGTAAAAATTTGACATTTGGAATGCGGTTATTGATAAGTTCATATGGAGTTTTGTTGTATGCTTTGTTGATGATTGAACGATTTTGAGTGAAACATGTCGTACTTATGGCTTCTGCCCAAAGAGATAATGGGAGTTTAGAATATGAAAGCATGGTACGAGCAGCTTCAACTAAGGTACGATTTCTTCGTTCAACAACCCCATTTTGTTGAGGTGTTCGGGCAGTGGAAAATTGATGGGTTATACCAACTGAAGCAAGAAAAGAATCTAAAGTTTGGTTTTTAAATTCAGTCCCATTATCAGTACGAATGGTATGAACCTTTAACTCCAAATTTGTTTGAGTTTTCTTAATGAAGTCGATAATGATATCGGCTGCTTCATCTTTTGTACGTAAGAAATGAACCCAAGTATATCGTGAATAATCGTCAACTATCACCAAGACATACTTTTTACCACCTATTGATTGAACGCTCATGGGACCACATAAATCCATATGGAGTAATTCAAGCGGTTTTGAAGTACTTTGAAGTGGTTTGGATTTATGAGACTTCTTAGTCATTTTGCCCATTTCACACGAGGAACATAGATGTTCTTTTTCAAATTTAACGTCTGGAAGACCAGAGACATGACCACCTTTTACCAATTTATTAATGGTTTTGAAGTTAAGGTGTGAAAGGCGACGGTGCCATAACCAAGATTCATCTGATGAGGCTGTGGACAACAAACATACTTCTTCAAGAGGGACCATATCATTCAGATTAATTGTAAAAAGATTTGTCTCACGCTTTCCGGTAAGAAGTTCTTTGCCTTCATAGGTACGAACAACACATTTCTTTGTGCGAAAATTTACTTTCAATGTTTTGTCACAAAATTGACCAATACTAATAAGATTGTGAGCAAGATCTTCAACATAGGTCACATTTCGGATGATCAAATTTTGACGAATTATATCTCCAATACCCATGATGGAAGCTAAATGGTCATTCCCAAACCGAACAGTTCCCAAATATTTATCTCTAAAATTTGTTAACAACGTCTTGTTTCCGGTCATGTGTCGTGAACAACCCGAATCAAGATACCATATATTCTACATAAAACAATTAAAACAAAAAGGTACCCAATCAGATATGGGTCCTACACGATTAGTAATACATGTTTTATGAAGAATATTTAAAGCGGTGTAGATTTAGAGATTTGGGGAACTGCAAGGAGGCAGTTCTGTGTTTGTGGATTTGATAGACCATTTTAATGATTTCTATGGAGAATTTAAAATCCAGTTTGAGTGTTCATTTTGAATCCATGTATATTTAACAAATTTGGATGGTTTTGGAGACACAATGCGATAGACGGATCTTGTCGATTTGGGTGTTGATACCACTCGACAAACGGAATTTGTCAATTTAGGTGTTGAAACCACTCGATAGACGGATTTTGTCTATTTAGGTGTAGATACCTCGCGATCGACTGAATTTGACAATTTAGGTGTTGAAACTACACGATAAATTGATTTTGAAGAAGTAGGAGAAGAACGTGTAGTTTGAGGTGTTTGGGATCTAGCATGAATGGTTTTGCATGGTTCTGGATAACAAATTGTGCAAGAATGAATGATTGAACCATTTTTATGAAGTACATCATGACGACGACCGCATGAAGCATCTTTTCGTACAAAATATCGTGTAACATATTGAGAAATTGGCTGATTAGTTTTTCTATCAAAATAAACTTTGTTTCCATTTTTATCTAATTTAACAACCAAGTTCACACCATTAACAGAATGATTAACAGGACGATACTTTGTAGAATCATACACAATTCCATAAAGTGTAGCATGAGAAATAAACTTTGTTGAGTTATTCTATTTATTGGAATTAGAAAAAGAAGAAGCTAAAAATGAAGAATATCTAGACTTCTTAAGCTCCTTGGGCTTAAGCATACTAGATTTATTTGAACTAGACTTCTTCGACTGCTCAACGTCTTTGACTCTCCCTTGCACTGTCTTCATACGCTTGGATTTTAAATTTCGATCTGAAAAGTTTAAAACAGAGGAATTAGAATCTCGTCTTAACAAAACTGGATTTTTGAGTGAAGAAATCTTAGATTTGAGAGACATAGGCTTTGGAGAAACATCTGAAGTAGAAACGTTTTGATTTGAAGTAGATTTTATTGCGATAATATTAACTTCTAATTCATTAATTTTGGTTTGTAAATCAGATTTTTCTTTGTCAAACGCCTTGTGAGTTTCATCGATTTCCTTTTCAAGTTGACAAATTTTCTTTTCAAGAATGAGAGAAGGAACATAAATTTTTGGTGTTATCTTCTGTTGAAGTACAGCATCACCTTTTATCTCAAATTCTTTAGGTGTTATAATTGGAAAATAATCATCATTTTGAAAATTTGCCTTTTTAGTTTCGTATGTTTCATTTAGTTCAGTGTAATTGAAACTAATTTGTGCATTCTCCTTTTTGGCCCTGTTGAAAATCTCAACTTCATCTTCCTCATCTGTCATCCGAAGGAAACTCTGCCAAGCATCTACATGAATGTATTTAGAATCATACAATGTTGGACGCACATTGCAAGCCTTCTTAAGATATTCTGGATTGTTGGCTCCCAGTCCTTCTCTTGAATTGAAATATTTGAAATCTTTAGGTTTGTTCAAGTGAATAGTCTGATCAGTTTGTCCTCGTTTGGCGATTAGTTCTTCAAGGTGTTTGATGTGAAAAGACAATTGAGTTTTTTCATGTTGAATTTGATTTATGACATGTTGTTTGTTGTTTAATTCTCGTGATGTGTTAATGTCATTTTCATGTAAGGTTTCAGATAATTCTTTTATTTGAGCGTTTAATGATTTAAACTGTGATTCATTGTCATCAAATTCTTTTTGTTTACGTTCCAACCAGTTTTTTGTTATTTGATAATCATGAAAAGCTTCAACGTATAGCTTGTAATATTTATCATTTTGAGCATTTGATGTTGAATTTTGTGTATTTTTGAGATTGGTGATTTCAATTTCTTTTTCAGAGATTGTATGAGACAAATGCTTAATATCATTCTCATATTTAACCGTCAATTCTGATACTTGATTTTGTAACTCCAGATTCTTTTGTTTGATAGTTTGATGTTGGTAAATATGATGTTCAAGTTGTTTACCAATATGAGTAAATTTTTCATGTTTGTTTTCTAAAACAGTCAACCTTTCTAGTAGTTCAGTATTTAAATTTCGTTCAATTAAAAAGAGTTTGTTGTAAAGAATTAATTTCAGAAATCTGGTTCATTACAAAACTATTATCAGAATCAATTAAATGTGAAGAATTAGACAAGAAAGAGTTAATTACCTCTATGTCATTGTTGGCATCTTCATTTGTACGATCAGAAAGTTCATCATTTTCACGTGCCATGAAGCATAAATTGGCCGTGTGTTCTTCATCTTCAGGATCTGGGTCATCCATCCAACTTAAATCTTCAGCTAATAAAACCTTTCCTGCTTCTATCTGCTTAGCCATGAGTATCTTCCGTTTAAAATATTCTGAATTACGGACTCTGGGCTTTTTGCAATCACGTGAGTAATGACCAGCAATACCCCAATTGTAACACTTCTCTGTTGGATCCAAAGGTGTGATTGGTAATTTGTCAGATGTGATTGAAGCAGATGGTGCAGATTTAAAAGTGGATGAAGACCTCTGATTGTTGTTTGTTGGGGTTGAGTAATACTTTTTCTCATACCTTGAGATGAACGACATAGCTTGCTTAAGTTGTTTCAATTCTTCCTCCATTTCATCCATTGTGTCCATTGCAGGTTCTTCAGTTTTTCCTTTCATTTTACCCAATGAATTAGACTGAAATTGTTTTGTAAGAAGAGCAAGAGTATCAACAGTGTTGGCACTTTCTTGTTTTGTTTTGAGTATCTCTTGTACCATGGGGGCATTTTGAAGTAGATACTCATAAAGTTCATGAACATCAATTGAATGAAGATCCTTGTGTTGCATTGCACTGTTACCAAAAGTAGCCCACTCGGGAAGTAGACTGTGGATAAACTTGATGTTGATCTTAATATTTTCCCTTTTCAGATGATTTCGACGGAGGTCATTCAACAAATTACAATATCGATAATATGTACTTTCCAAGTCTTCCCCGGGTTTAGCTTTAAATGTTTGATAGGAATTTAAAGTGGTAACCATTTTCGCTTTATTCCCTAACACAGTACCCTCCATTTGTTTCCGAATTTCATCCCAAAGTTCTTTACCGGTTGTTAAACTATCTAAGCTGTTGTAGATCTCATTTGGTAAACTTTGAAGCATGAATGTAAAAGAATATAGATCGGCTTTTGCTCGTTGTTTTTGTTGGGCATTATATCTAGAAGGAGGAAGTGGAGTCCGACCACCAATAACTGGAGGATCTCCATTTGGAACAGTAAGAACATCTTCATAAAACACAGCCACCCCATTCTCAAGAGAATCTTGAATTTCCGTTGCCAATTCATGATGCTCAATAAAGTGGAGAAATCGTATTTTCCACTGAGCAGATTCACCTCGGTATAAAACCGGAGGTTTGAGATCGGTTCCGATTGAAAGAGCATCTTTTGACGTCATTTTGAAGAGAAAATTCAAAATCTCCAAAATAATCAACTGATTTTTCCAGACGGTAAAATATACTATAAATGTGGCCTAGATTTTCGAATTGGTGTAAACCGATAAACAGATCAAAAACTAGGGCTCCACGAAGTTTGGAATTTTACCGAAAAATCACAAAAACGCAAATAAAGTGTCTAAAACAAGGGTTTTTGGACCGAGAAGTCGGGTAAACCGCCTACGGCGTAGCTTTCATTTATAGCTTCGATTTGACTACTTGTGGGCTTTAAACGGACACCCGAGCTGAAAGTTATGATCGTTTTAGTATAACCCCTTTTGTCACACAATTTTGAGTTTGAGGAAAGTGTTCGGGCCGAAGTTCTATTGGGCCGAAGAACAATGTTCGGGCCGAAGTTCTATTTGGGCCGAAGATCGAGTTTGGTAATTAATGTTCGGGCCGAAGATCAAGTTCGGGCCGAAGTTCTATTTGGGTCGAACTCTTTGATAAGCCGAGAACAGTGATGAGTTCGGGCCGAAGTTCTGTTAAGTTCGGGCCGAAGTTCTGTTAAGTTCGGGCCGAAGATCAGTCAAGTTCGGGCCGAAGTTATATATGGGCCGAACAGTTGGGCCGAGAACAGTGTTGTGTTCGGGCCGAACGGGTTCTTGAGCTGTTCGTGTTCGCAGCTTCAAAAACTCACCATTTTGATCCAATCTCGCTCAATACTTGACCAATTTCAATGATTCCAATCCCTAAATGCTCGAAAATGATTTCCTAACACTTTGATCCGATAATATCCTTCAATCCATAACAACACAGCTCGAATTCTTCGATTTACAGAGACTTTTTGAACTTTTCAACTTTTTCACTAAAATCTTCAAATTGAGAGCAATTGTTGATGGATTGAACTGAAATTTGATTCTATTGTTATTATAATCGATGGAGAAACATGAATCTTCAATCAAATCTTCAATTCGAAATAAAAATTTACAACATTAAATTTCAAGTGACGAACACAACTTTTCTTCAAAAAATCTCAGATCTGAATCAAATTATCACGAATTTGGATCTACTCTTAGAGAGTTTTTGCTCTGATACCAATTGAGAGATCGAAATACAATGAATTCAAGCTAATTCATGATGATTTGGTGAAGATTGATGAATCGAGTGTGTGTTTTAGTGTGTGTAGTTGAGAGAGAATGAAGGAGGAAAGAATGCTTTCAAAAGTGTAATTCAATAAAGTGTGGGAAAGCTTACAAATTAAGTCAACATGAAAGGTATTTATACCTCCCTTCTAAACATGCTTAATTAAGCACTAACTAAGCCTAAGCCTAGTTTATCATTAGTCAATGTTACACAACTAGTCCCTATACTATTTGATACAACATATTTGATCCTAACACATGTTCTTCTTGCAGGTTTTATTATAATATTTATTATTTTTTCTTATTACTAACTCTTGTAATTATTTCACCAACAAAAAGCTTAATTAAAGAAATGGATGGCTCTAAGAGGGATAGGTGTGGTGGAGGAGGAGGCATCTCGCCGGATGCCACATAGGTCAAAATGGCGCGCCAACACACCGCAAGTGGTGTGAGTGGTGGCCCAAGTCGGATCAGTGGCGGAAGTAGCGAACGAATAGGGAGGAGAGAGAGTGTTTTTCTGGTGTTTTTATTGGGTAAGGTGTATTTTAGTGGGTCTAAAAAATATATTTTAGGTTAAGTTATGATAGAGGGGGTATTTGGGGTTTTGAATGTGAAATGTGAATTGGTGATGTGGCGCAGAGGTCGTGCAGAGGTGATGGTTTGACTTAAGCCACCACACCCCTTGCTCTAAGAATAAAATATATATCTACAGATGTAGTCACAAGAAGAAAAGAAAAAAAAAAGTGATGAAAACGACGTTCACTGCTCTTCCACACTCTCACCCAACCAAAAGGAATCCTTGAACAGTCAGCTGTTGTTGGCCTCACTCTATATATTATTTACAACTTCAAACCCTTTGCCTTATCATCATTTCCATTTTTAATCCCAAAAAAATATAAACAACTATTACAACTCTCTAATTTCCCTCTCACCGGATTTCTTGCTTTCTGTTCGATCGGCGGCTAACTTTCCGACGACGGCCGACAGTGGGAGTTTTGTTATGATGGGTGTGTCCAACAGGTGTTCACATACTTCCCATATCACCGAGATCATCATCACCAGCTTTTTCCGTCACAAGAAGATTTAGATAAACCGATCATCTTAATTCCATACAATAATTCACATAAAAAGATTAAACTTTTATTAATCTAAAGTCCAAGAATTTAGCATCGATCTATTTTTATGTAATCCACAAAACTACCCTGTTTCTTGGTGGGTACTATTATAGTGGTGCTATGGCCGCTCGGAGCTTTCTCTACGGTGGCGATTCTGCCGGCGGCAGCGGCGGTGGTGGTGGTAACTTGCTAACGAACAAGAAGGTGCCTCTTGATTCCTTCTTTGTCTCTGGATCTTCTCATTCTTTCTCAGGTAAAACAATTACAATATTACATATACCTTTATATGATTCATAGTTGACTTATATTATCGTTACGTAATTTGACTACTTTAGGTTCTAGATCAATGCTTAGTTTTGATGATAAAAGAAACGGATCAAAGCGCTCGTTTTTTCAAACATTCGATGAAGACGACAATGGAGACGATGAATACGACGAATACTTTCAGCATCCCGAGAAAAAAAGGCGACTTAAAGCCGATCAAGTTCAATTCCTCGAAAAGAGTTTTGAAACCGAGAACAAACTCGAGCCCGATAGAAAGATCCAGCTAGCAAAAGAGCTCGGGTTGCAGCCTAGACAGATTGCGATTTGGTTCCAAAACCGACGAGCTCGTTGGAAGACCAAACAGCTCGAAAAAGACTATGATGTACTTCAAGAAAGTTACAACCAACTCAAAGCTAATTACGAGAATTTACTCCGAGAAAAAGAGAAACTAAAATCCGAGGTAAGAATGTATACAAAACATTATAACATCACTCCTTAAACGTTTGTTTTTAATTTAATGTATCAAATAAATTAATTATACGCGATAATTGTTTAGGTTGTTGAACTAAGTGGCAAGCTACTTTTGCAAGAGGCCGAAAAGGGAACGTCTGATTCATCAAGTACTAAAAGCCCAAATGAGCCGTTACAACAAGAACATGTTGTAGATTATATGAATGATGATGTTGGTGTAGTAAGTGTTGTGAGTGACTCAAGTAGCCCGGGTTATGCAAGTGGGGTCCAGTCTTTATTGGAGCGAGTTGACTCGTCTTATTTGTTTGAACAAGATCAGAGTGACGAGTCGATAGATGAAGAAGATGGGTTCGGGAAGATGTTTGTAACTCCGGTTAGTGGTTACATGTTACCAAAGATTGAAAATGGTGATTACCCAGAACTAGATGGTGCGAATTCTTGCTACCTCGGGTTTACTGGTCATGATCAAGACAAAACGTTTGGTTTTTGGTCATATTGAGTTAACTAAGAGAGATGCTGAGTTAACTCGTTATATAAGTTTTTAATGGTGTTGTATGTTGTTAATGAAATGTCTCAAGAATGATGTAGAAAGGAATAAAGTCCAACTTGTTACACCCTCAATCCATGAGTGGTGATCGATATGATGGTGGTTTCTTTTTTTTCTTTTTTTTTTTTTTTGTATTTCCATTTTGAAACAAGTAGTAGTAACTCTATGTAAACAGTTATTTTTGTTCCTTTAAATTTGGAAATTATATCATGGTAGCTTTTTGTTTCCAAAAAGAGTTATGGTTTTTCTTGTGGTCTTTCTATAAATATAGGATTTTGATAACCATCCATAAAACTTAAGTTGTTAAAAATGGATTAAATATGGCATGTTGTTAAAAATGGATTAAATGCTTTAAGAGTTTGTAATTTATGGTTAAATATGGTTTTTTTTTTTAGCGTCACATAATCTTTTTCAACGTGTCCATAGTGAGACTTAAACTCATGACTCACTTTACATGTTACATCAATACTACTAGACTAAAAGCCTTAGGCTAGTGGGTATGGGCACCACATGTGGTGGTGCCCTTTTCCGCCACATCAGCGCCACCTCATCAACCACACCACCACCACACCACATCATTTGGTGGAAATACCCACCACACCACACCAATTTATTTTCCATCTCATCATTTCTTTTCCATTTATTTTTTAAACATAATATTAAACTTCTATTAAAATCAAAATAACAATACATTAAATTAAAAATTCAAATACTTAAAATTAAAAATAATAATACTTAAAATTAAAAATAATAATACTTAAAATTAAAAATACTTAAAATATAAAAACTACAATCCTAAATCGCTCATCGCTTTTCGGGCTCTTTCCTTCGCGGCTAGGAAATGTTGAAGATCTTCTTGCGGCATGCCTGGCGGCGGTTGCATAGTCAAAATATTCATATTATTGATAATTCTTTGTTCGGTTGCAAGCTCCCTATCTCTTTCTTCTTTCTCCCTCTCTTGCTGACGTCGTTCTTGTTCCAGTTGAACTTGTTGACGACACATCTCTACGCGCTCTTTCGTTGCCTCAAAGTGCTCGTTTAATCGTTTTTGAATGTCTTCCCTATGCTTGATCCTCGCTTCCTTTTCCGCCGCATGCCTACCCGCTCGTTTAGCCTTGTCTCTTCCAATTGGTCGTTCAAGAGGAGTTGGGGTTTCATCAATGTCGTCGAATAGGTCATCGGGAAATTCATCGTCCCCTGCATTAAGGTCGACACGAGAACGACCATCAGAAACATCAACCGATTGTGAACTTTTTGAGCGCTTCGATTGTTGTTGATCTTTAGTAATTTTGCCCATCCATTTTGGATCCTCTTTTAAAATCAACCAATGTCGATCTAGCTCAAAAGCATGGCCATTTTTTTCAATTTTGTATTGTTTCTTGGCGGCCTCCAAAACATCAAACGCGGCCATTCCGCTACTTCTTTCCGACGCGAGTTTGTTGTATATACCATTGAATTTTGTAACCTTGTTGTTTATGTCACGCCATTTGCTACTAAGACTATTGTCTTTTCGGTATGGCGGGACTCCCATGAAAGTATGAAATTTAGAAAGAATGGCTTCCCAATAGTTTTTAATTCTAATGCCATTCCCGTCCTTCTCGTTTTTAGAAGTCGCACACCAAGCTTGTAACGACCCGAATTTTGTAAATAAATAAATTGTACAAAAATATGATAAATAAGGATAAATCGTTTAGGGAACGTAGGAATTGGTTTCGTGTCGTTTGGACACCGTACGAGGAAGTTATGGGCGAAACCGGGTCGAGCTAAAGATTAAAAAGTGCAGCCTGGGCTGCTATGAGAGTTCACGGCGCGAACTATTGTTCGCGATCGCGAACTCGGTCCAGGGAGTTGAGCCATTCGTCGCGAAGTAGTCCCGATCACTTACCGATCGCGAACTATGCGTATGGAAAAGAGTTCACGACGCGAACTTGGTCACGATCGCGAACTCTGCCCGACACCAGCATTTAATTCGGGAAAACCTCATTTATGTCATTTTGAAACCCTAGTTTTCTCCTCTCTCTTGTGTGTGCGAAATCTGAGTGTAAGGTGTCGTTTGGAGCTCAATCTTCATCAAATCTTGGAGGTTCTTGCTCATAATTGAAGATCAAAGGTAAATCTTCATTCCTTTTGTATTATAAGTCTTGGATTTGAGTATGGAAGCTTGAATCATAAACCCTAGATGTGGGTTTGTTCATGAATGATTAAATGGAAGTTATATAACTTAGATCTATGGTATGATATCAAGGAAAACGTGGTCATGTTATGGATACACGAAAATATGGTGATTTATGAAATTAGGGTTTGGTAATTTTGGGGAAAATGGTGCTAGTAGTTAACTAGCCATAGATTATGTAGTTAGTATAGATGATTAATGCAAACCATTGTATTGGTTTTGATATAGATTGCCGGTTGGAAGATTTGAGGCATTCAAATCTTGGAAAGTGATATTGGTGTTCAAGGAAACACAACATTGGATAAACTTGGCAAAGGTGAGTACATGTAAACTTTCAAACTGGGTACATAGCTAGTAAATGTTTTTTTATGATTAAATGATTTTGTCGAGTCTTTAAGTAATTTAGTCATTTATGTGATTTATGATGAATTGCTTGTATGATGATGAAATGATTGATTGATTGAGAAATGATGGAGCTATAAGCTCATAACGATAAAAGATAAGTAATGATGACGATGATGATGTCCCTAGGGCCGTAGTAGATTGGAGGCATTCCGGTTATTACGGTACCTTAAGGTTAGTGGTAGATTGGAGGCATTCCGATTACCCAGTACCTATGAGTCCCGGTAGATTGGAGGCATTCCGATTACCGTGGAAATGATGGTCTTGATAGATTGGAGGCATTCCGATTATCTCGACATTGGCCAATGATGAAAGTGTTAAAGTGACCCAAACGAACTTAGTAATAATATTTTAAGTTTAAATGATATTATTTGACTAATTGTTTATCGGGTCTAAAACCCATGTATCTCACGAGGCAATTTTGTCTCACGTACTATGTTTGTGTTTTTGCTATGTACTCAGGTTCGGGATCGAAGATCTAGGAGGCCCGTTAGAAGAGGCCTTGTTGAGATTAGCTCGGTGTTGATGATTAGAGTCCTTATCCTATGGTTAAGATATAATTTGTAACACCGTTTTTGTAAACTCTGATAATCTCGAACAAGAAACCTTTTCGTTTTTGTAAAACCGGAATTTGATGATGATACAATATTATGTATTTTTGGATTAAATGGTATTTAAATATTGTTTTGAAAATTGAGGTGTTACAAAGCTCGTCACAACGCAAGTTCCTCATTTTCCGTCCATGGAAGTTGTGTGTCTTCAACAACCTCTTTTTCTTTCCTTTTCCCTTTCCCTTTCCCTTTCGCCTTTCTCTTACTCCCCCCCGCTTGTCGTTCTTGTGTTTGGGCTTGTTGATGAATTTGTTGTTGTTGAAAATATTGGCCGGTGGGTGCAAATTCGGATACATTTTGTGAATATTGGGGTTGTTGAAATTGAGGGAGTTGAAATTGAGGTGCGGTTTGTGGATAATATTGTGGAGGTGGAGGTGTGACAATACCGGAACTTAAGATGTTGACGTATTGGTCGAAGCCACCAAATCCTAGGTTCGGTGGTACATTTTGTTGTGAAGGTTGGTTGGGTGTTTGTGGAGGATTGTTGTGTGGATCCATTGTAAGTAGAGAGGTATGAAGATAGGAGTTTGTAGAGAGTAAAATGGGTTAATTGTGTGTGTAAAATGAGTGAAAGTATGTGTAATATATATAGGAAAATAATTTAAAAAAAAAAGATTTTTTTTAATTATAACGGCTATATAGCCGTTGTCAAACGGCTCTTTTCCGATCAAAATAAGCTTCCCACGCCCGTTTCTCTGCGTGGTCCGTGCCCCTCTCTCGCCACGCCGCGGTCTTAGGTGTGGCGTGGTCCCATACCAAACGGTCTTAGGTAAATATGATATGTAGTTATTGTCAATCCTTTTGAATATTTAATTAATTGTTAATTATGGTTGTCATTTCAAAATCCAAAATGGGAAAGATTTCGAGTTTTATAAACCGTGTGTATAAAAAGTGTCTTTATGATTGGCATAATGCTTTGTGACTTGTGTATTATGATTCTTTGGCATAATGCTTTGTGACTTGTGTATTATGATTCTTTGACCAGAATCATTATCCTTTTAAAATTCTTCAGAAAGCAAAATGAGTTCCCAAAATTTTAATTTATTACGTTTGATTTGTAGTCAAAATTTCATCATGATATTTATATTTCTATAACATAAATACAAAAACCTAAAGTATTAAACTATTAAAGTGTTTGAATATCTCAAATTTGGTTGATTAGATGTTATATTACCATAAACTATTAAAATATATCATACTAATCCACATTTAGGTGTTGTTTGGTTAGCTTCTTAAATTCTTAATGATTCAATTAAAAGTGCAGTCTCTTGATCGGGCAGATATAGAGCATTTGGAAAGGCTTCTTAATCAGTCTCTGGATAAAAAATTAAACATGTTACATCTCTTAATTGGAGTGTGAGATGAAAACTTGAATCATTTAGATATTAATCATCAAGATACTACCAAACAACATCTTAGTTAATTATCGACTTGGAAGTTAGCTAAATGTAAGGCAGTGAGCACATTTACTGAGTTACATTAAAAAATGAAAAAACTATTGTTTAGAAACACATACAATTATTTTATAGATAGCATAAAAACCTTAAGGTACTAACTAGATCTTAATGACTTAACGATCATATAAGAACTTGTTAGCTAAGTTTGAAGATGATATAGTACATCTTTCATAATTCAAGGTAATATAATACCTAATTAACAAAGTTCAACTTTAAAATTCTTTTTATTGCGTATATATTGGGATTTTACTAAAAGCTAATTTATTGACAAAAACACTAAACAGTGCGTGCAGTGATCCAATACGGTATCATACTGAACCAAAACGAAGATTGGAAACTATTGAAACTGAGAATCGAACCCAATAGTACCATTTAGTAACACCAAAAGTTTTTTAACTCCGAACCTCTCTATGTTCGTGTGACTAGTCGTTGAGCCCGTAAAAGAGTCAGTTAACCTTTTCTAAATACAACCTTTCGAATTTCAAAATGTCAACAATTCATATAAAAATATTAAATTGTTTTGTAATATTTGGTTTAAAAAAGATAATTGAGTGTGATTGGCGACATTGTACAGCGACAAGTCTTGTGATATCGTCCTTTTAATGTGTGTAGTAAATTTTTATACTTGCATTAATACCATAAAAACGCTTAACCCGGGTAGATAAATAATTATTCAAGGAATCAAATTAGAGATTCGGAAAACTTACTAATGGGTTTATTAGTTTATTTCCACTAATAATGAACCATATTTTGCATTTTAATATAAATTGTTTTTTCGCATGATACTTCAATTATATATTGGGTCATTATTATTTATTGAGTACAGACTCAAATTGACTGGAAAACCTCGGTCAATGTATCTTGGTCGGCTAAACCGGCCAAACCGCCCAAAACCGGTTTGATTTGGCTGGTTAGACAGTTAATTTGTACCATTTTTTCTTTTGTTAGTCAAGTTGGTTTCGATGGACGATCAAGTAAGCAAAAGAAAAATGTTGCACTTTAGTTTATGGCATGTTACTATCTTCAAGAAAGCTAATGAACTAAATGGTCCATTGGTCATACAATTTACGCATGTTAAGTTGTTATCTACTATCTGCTCGGATAATTCCAACCCAATATATATACTAACTATTCTAAAAAAATGTTGCTTGGATAATTACAGACCGATACTCATGCAAATTTTGGCTTTCTGATGTGTTGCATAAGCCCCTAAAAGTTTTTGGCTGAGATGGCTGGTCCATGAACTATAATTTGCATCATCTTATTAATTTATGAATATGGTATTCACTTATATACTTATTAGATGAAGATATGTATTAAATTAAAGCATAATATTAAGAGAGAGATTGAGTATATTAATCATATCATTTTATCAAGTGGATAAAAATAAGTATGATCAAATGATATGACATATGACTAAATAACTAAATATCGTTTCTCTTAATTTATTCTATGAAGGTGATTATTAAAATTTTGTATCAATTCTGGCGTGCTTAATTATATGACGTATGATCAATACGTGAAATATAAGTATTAGTTGAAACATTTATTTTATTTTTATTTGTTGATACATGTGAAATGTAAACGAAACAGTGGGAAATTAAAAAGCATATAGGGTTGTTCATTTTCGATTGCTCCGAAAAAAGACATAAAATACAAAAGGAGGGCCACTAGATGGCAAGGTGTCAATTGTAATATACGAGAGAAGCTTGTCTTTCTCTAAATCTCAGTCGTAGGATCAGAATGGGACCCACCATGAACAAATGGATCACGGACACGTGTGACACTTCAGCGTCGCATAGCGTACGTCAAACGTGGCAGATCGCTTTCTAGCCACCCAAACCGGACCGAGTCGCACGTTCTAAAAAAGAGTGACTGAGCGAGTTGGCTTTGTGGTCGACACCACTCACGATGGGACCCACTTGATGTTACCTGTCACCTAGTGACACCCCTTTTTCTTGGTAAGTTACCACCCTCATCTTATATTTATTAGACTGTACAACCAATATAATTTTATCTGTATCACTTAGGTATTTTTATTTGGTTGAATTTTCAAGTGGACAATCATTTTGGGACATTTAAAAAAGGTAACATGGACAATAAAAATTAGACCGAGGGAGTATATTTTGTCATTCTAACCCTTCTACTTTTGCCTATGTTTTGAATTTCTTGGTTCATGTATTCAACGATTCTTCACCACCATACACTAAGAGCATCTTCAATGGTAACTTTTTTAAAAGCTTATTACTATTACAATAAGTCTTTCAATGACTTTTTACCATTGGAATAACAAGTTTTTTCAAAAGCTTATTGAAAGGACTTTTTTTTCTACTAAGCTTTTAATCTACTTTCAATGTTTGTATTTTTTAGTCCCCTATGTTTAATAACTTTTCATTTTAAACCTTACATATATTTTATATAAATTCTTTATTATGTTTTTATTAGTTAATAAATAAATTAGATAATATTTAATGTCAATTATTATAATATTTTTGTATTAGACATTTTTAAAATTTTTATATTTAGTAAGATGTTACAAAATTGTCAAATTATATATAGGGGGTATTTATAAAATATTTGAGATAGATAAAGGTAAATTAGAAATGTTGTAAAAGAAAAAACTTTTGGAAAGGTTAACCATTGGAGATGTTATTTAGGAATAGCTTATTGGTTAGTGAATTGTTTATGTGGCAAAAGCAATAAGCTATTGATAGCTTAACCATTGGGGATGCTCTAATTAAGGGACGTTTGACATGACATAATCTTCCGTAATTGAATTTAATTATGAAGGAATTAAATTCATTCAAAATTCAAATTCCTTCGTAATTAAATATTATTGCGCGTTTGGTTACAAATTTTTAGCTGAAATTTAAATTCATACTTATGCAAATTTTTTTAAAATTTTTATTTTTAAAATTTTGTTATTTTTATTTTTAAATTTTTTTTAATATAATTAATTTTTAAAATTTTCAATAATTTTTAAATTTTTTTTTTTGATATTTTTATTATTTGTTAAAAAATTTAGATCTTTTTTAATATTTTTAATTGTTTAATTTTTTTTAATTTTTTAATTTTTTTTAAATTTTTTGAACGATTTTAAGTTTGAAAACATACAAAATTATTAATTTTGTTAGTTGAAAATGAGCGTAATTGAATTCATATGGTATCATGAAGGATTTCAATTATAACGAATAACGTATTTTGAAATTACGTAGGAATTGAATTACGAAAGAAAAATCTATTCAAACACCCTCCGTAATGGAATTGAATTCCAATTACGAAGTATTACATCAAAACAAACCGCCCCTAATAATTTAATGTTAAAAAAATAATGCTAAGATTCTTAGAATTTGGCTGCTAACTTCATCACAATACAATTTGGCTCGTGCATGTTTAACACATCATTGATTCGGACTTCGGTCCGGTAGAAATCATTTATTAGTTTCTGGTTCGATTCGGTTTTGAACTGTACACACTTACAATAAACAACCTAAACAAACAATGAAAATATCCACACCAATTAAACAAAGCCATTAATGATACCAATTTTTCAAATAGCAAATAAGATAAGATTTGTATCATGTTTTTTTATTTTTAAACAATTCAGTTTTATTTAAATGCAAATTGTGCTGGACACGCATATAAGGTATTGGTGTTCAATATAGTTGCTTATGGGCCCCTAAAAAATGTAGTTGTGTTTAGGTGTCTTTTTCTCTTAAACCTTTTTTTTTTTTAACTTTAAGTACCCCATGCATGAACTTATTCAAAAAGACTGCTTCAATTTTGTCACAACTTTTGCTTTTAAAATTAGCTTTAGACTAGTAGGTACAGTTCATTTCAATTTTCTTTGTGTTCGACAAAATAGATGACGAAATGTCAATAATAATGAACAAATTCATGATTAAACCAAAAAAGGCTGTGAACGCAACCAAAAAATTTACCACGAAGGAAATTACATAAAATAACTTACAATAACATTTCCACAAGCGTTTTCAAATAATCAACTTCAATATACCTAGACGAAAAACTAATTTTCTGCAACTCCAAAAATAAAGACAATCATCAATAATCACTTTCAAAAAACAACACTTTATTCGGTTTAAAACTGAACTCGAAAAACTTTTGCTCATTGGGTCATGGGTAAAGTGGACTACCTGGCGCCTTTAATACTTGGTGTATGACCCCACATTCTTATAATAGTCACTCCCATTGGTATGGGTTGGGGTTGGGTCACCCAATAAAATAATAATAAAAAGAGAGAGATTAGTTGGTTTGATTGGGTTGTTAATTAATGTGAAAAAAAAAAGGTTGAATTGAGTTGTGTAGGTGGAAGAGAGAAATTATTTTTTATTAAAAAAGTTATATTGAGTTAGGTTATTAATGGAGATAGTCAGTGACATTTTCCAATCGATTAAGAAAACTTTATAAAATATCAAAACCAAGTTCACGATTTCAAATTTGATAAGTGACATGGAGACCATGCAATAGGAGGACCACTTAAAGGAGAACAGGCCCAGGTCCCCAAAAACGAGGCTTTTTTTTATATGATGCTGTCTACATCTATAAATTGAATATCTAAATTTAACATACGTTGAAATTAAAATAAATTTCTCGGTTACAACCCCATGCCCATAAAAAAACAAGATGATTTGTACTGATCTGCAAACCACATCTATGCTTACGATGTGTTGTACCATACGCATCAATACACATTTTTTGGTGTATATATTACTTTCTGCGATGTGAAAATCACCTCAAGAAAAGGCATTAGGTTGGGCTTTCATATGTGAATAAAACTTACTCTCTAAATAAAGGACATTGTGTTGGGCTTTCTAGAAAATTAGTCAACAATTTTAAGTAGAGGTTGAATGAACAAAATCTGAGTCTAAAAATACAACTATACATACACAAAATCAACTTCGAAAGTTTCTTCAAGAAATCTTTACGTCTCACTAAAATCAAGGGATTATAATCAAGCATAATCGGAATGGGAGTCATAAAAGTCACTTGGGCAAGGGGACCCAATTACTTCTTGTTCAAGAAACTGCAACACTTGTTGCATGGATGGTCTGTCTTCCGGGTTTGCATCGGTGCACCGCCCGGCAATCTCTAGAACCGCTTCTACCGTTGATGCATCCGCATCCGTGCACCGTGGGTCAACTACATCTTCTAATCGGTTTTCCTTCCGCAACGTGTTTAACTGTTGTTTTTGCAAATAAAACGCTTATAAATATGATAATTATAACTTTTTAAAACCAATTATAAAAACAAAACGTACCCAACCAACAACATTTAGGCCCCGTTTAACAAAAGCCGGATCCGTTGGTCTCTTTCCCGTTACAAGCTCCAACAATAAAACCCCAAAGCTATAAACATCCGATTTCACAGTCGCTCTTCCACTTTGCAAATACTCTATTTTTTCACATAGTAAAGAAAACGTTAGTATGTGTTCTTAGTGTGTGAAAAAACAAGCAAACCAACCAACCTGGTGCAAGATAGCCAAAAGTGCCAGCAACAACAGTTGTCACGTGAGCTTCTTCATCTACCAAAAGCTTTGCAAGACCAAAATCCGAAACACAAGGTTCAAGATTATCATCAAGTAGAATATTACTCGATTTTATATCCCGATGGATTATTTTCGGACTACAATCATGGTGTAAATACGCTAATCCTCGAGCCGAACCGTACGCTACTTTCAAACGAGCATTCCAATTTAACGTTTTCTCTCCATCTCGACATTCTAACAAATACAAATTTATGAAAACATAATCATTTTATAAAATTTTAAATTCAAAAGTATGATACGATACGTACCGTGTAAGAAATTTTCGAGACTACCATTTGCTACATAATCATAAATAAGAAGCTTTGAATCGGGAAACCGACAATAACCTCGAAGATTAACGAGATTAATATGTTTAACACTACCCAAAATTTCCAATTCCCGTTCAAATGCTTGATCACGATTTTCGCGTGTTCGATCGATTCGTTTAACAGCAAATGTCCCGCAATCGTTCATCACCATTCGGTAGACGGTCCCGAAACCACCAGCACCAACCACGTGTTCGTCATCGAGTGACTCGAGTTTTTCTATAATTTCACTTGATGGGTATGGAAGATCACCATGAAATGTTATAAGTTGGGTACCTACAAATTGATTAGAAAAAATGATTAAACAAATTGATTCTTATACTCTAATGAAAATATTTAATTATTTAATTTTGTTTTTCTTACTTGTTTCTTGATGATTTTGTTTCTTTACGACTACGTATTTTTTTGCTTTCCGTTCTTTTTTGGAAAGCATCCAAAATAAGAGGAATATAAAGAGTCCGAGTGCGAAAGCTAAAGCAGTTAGGGCCCCGATCAGTGCTCCTTTTAAAGAACGAGATGAATGTGTAGGTGATATGAATTGGATTAACAGAGACCAAAGCTAACGGTAATTAACCGTTAGTCGAATGCTTAATAGATAATCCTGGAATTGGAGAACCAGGTTTCTCCCTAATAACAAAGAACGACAAAATAATTCAAAAGACACCCTAATAGGGCCGGCCGACTCCCCTTATAAAGGGAGAGATTCGAACCCTAGACCAACAAGGAAACAAATAAATAATATCCTAATAATTAATTAAGCATTCGAAAATTATAGATAAACATCACTTCGGCTTGCGTCTTTGATAAACCTGGCCCCACTTGTTCGTGATAATCCCGATCGTATCATTACTCCCGCCCCAAAGTCTCACCTTGTCCTCAAGGTGAAAATCTGGATATTGAGTGTTGACGTGACTCACCAATTCCCATGTTGATTCTGCCTCTGGTAATTCCTTCCATTTTAAGAGCACTTCAACCCCGTCATTTCCGTTTCGCATGCCCAACACTTTTTCTGGTTGCCAAACAGCGGAATTAACCACTGGTAATTCGGTGGGTAGTTCAGGTTCCACTGTGTTGTCTCCACATACTGCTTTCAACTGAGAGACATGAAATACCGGGTGAATACCCGAAGTGGGTGGCAACTGTAACCGATACGCCACCATGCCGATACGAGCTAAAACTTCATACGGACCGTAGAAACGCGGTGCTAATTTGACATTCATTCTTTGAGCCACGGAACTCTGTCTGTAAGGTCGTAGTTTTAAAAAAACTTTATCACCTACATTAAACGTGACGTCTCGGCGATGTTCATCGGCCTTGAGCTTCATAATTTGCTGGGCTCTGTGCAGTTGAGCCTTTAATTCCAGTAGTATCTGATCACGCTCACTCAAAAATTTATCAACTTCGAACGTGGTGGCAGTGCCTTTATCGTAATGAAGCAACGCCGGTGGGTCCCTACCGTACAATATTTTGAATGGCGTCATACCAATCGAAGAATGAAATGATGTATTATACCAATATTCGGCCCACGGAAGCCATTGAACCCACTGTTTTGGTTTGGACGAGGTGAAGCAGCGTAAGTAAGTCTCTAAACTGCGATTTACGACCTCGGTCTGTCCGTCCGTTTGGGGATGGTACGCCGTGCTGTGTTTCAATGTGGTCCCCTGATATTTGAACAACTCCTTCCAGAAGTGACTGATGAACACTCGGTCACGGTCAGATACAATCGATCGTGGGACTCCGTGTAACCGAACAATGTTCCTGATGAAGGCCGCCGCTACGGACGAAGCGGTGTACGGATGTTTCAGCGCAACGAAATGTGCGGACTTGCTCAGCCTGTCGACTACCACCATGATCACACTATTACCTTCAGACTTGGGTAAACCATCTATAAAATCCATAGATAGGTCTTCCCAAATTCGTTGCGGTAATTCCAAGGGTTGAAGTAACCCGGCGGGGGACATATTTGAGTATTTATTCCGCTGGCATACCATGCATTCTGAGACCATTTTGGCAATATCGCGCCTCATGCCTACCCAGAAAAATTCCGCAGCAATCCGGTGGTACGTTTTCTGGACGCCGCCATGACCACCGACGGCCCCCGCGTGCAATTCGTCAAATACCCGGGTAATCCACGGAGACACTCGGGGTAATACTAATCTCCCCTTATACTGTAAGTTATCACCCTGCACGGTATAATGATCTAACCCCAACTCGTTGTTCTCAACTCGTGTGCGGATGCCCCGAATTTCTGGATCCTGCCGAAGCTCGGTTAGCAGCTTGGGAGCATCTCGGGCTCGGGTGAGCGTTAGGTCGCGGCATTCAATCACTTTTTCCCTTCGCGACAACGCATCGGCAGCGCTGTTTTCTCGCCCTGGCCGGTAAATGATATCGAATTCGTAACCCGAGAGTTTGGAAATCCACCGTTGGTGATCCCCGGTTATAACTCGCTGGTCAAGCAAGTACTTCAGGCTTCTTTGATCGGTGATAACCGTGAATTTACGGCCCAAGAGGTACGGTCGCCATTTATGTATTGATAGCACAATGGCCATCAATTCCCGTTCATATACTGATTTTAGCTGCGCTCGGGGACCCAATACTTGGCTGTAATAAGCGATAGGCCGACCTTCCTGCATAAGTACTGCCCCAATACCGTACCCTGATGCATCTGTTTCGAGGGTAAAGGGTTTTGCAAAATCTGGCATGGCGAGGACCGGGACCTGTGTCATGGTTTCCTGCAATGTCCGGAAAGCCGCCGTGGCGTCCTCGGACCACTGGAAGTTATCTTTTTTAAGCAGGTCCGTGAGGGGTCGGGCTATTTTTCCATAATTTTGCACAAACTTGCGGTAATACCCTGTTAAACCTAGGAATCCGCGAAGCTCTCGTAGCGTTTTCGGTATGGGCCACTCAGTCATTGCGGTGATTTTAGCGGGGTCGGCCTTGACACCGGTGTCGGTGACGATGTGCCCGAGGTAGTCTACTTGAGGTTGCCCGAAGACACATTTCTTCTCGTTGCAGTACAACCGTTCGGCCCGTAATAGGTCAAATACCGTGGCTAAATGATCGATGTGATCGTTGATGGTCTTGCTATATATTAAAATATCATCAAAAAAGACCAACACGAATTTACGCAGATACGGCTTGAAGATCCGGTTCATTAGGGCTTGAAACGTGGAAGGTGCGTTTGTCAGGCCGAAAGGCATTACTAAGAACTCATAATGCCCGTCGTGGGTGCGGAAAGCTGTCTTATGTATATCGGTTTCGTGCATGCGTATCTGGTGGTATCCGGATTTGAGATCGAGTTTGCTGAAAATGGTGGACCCGTGGAGTTCATCCAATAATTCGTCAATCACCGGAATCGGAAATTTGTCCAATACCGTGGCTTTATTCAGGGCTCGGTAATCGACACAGAATCGCCAACTCCCGTCTTTCTTTTTGACTAAGAGGACCGGGCTCGAAAACGGGCTGGTGCTGGGGCGGATTACCCCGGCATCTAGCATCTCTTTTACCAAGCGTTCAATTTCACCTTTCTGCAGTTGCGGGTAACGATAGGGCCGAACACTAATCGGCTCAGTTCCGCTTTTTAACGTGATGGCGTGCTCGTGACCGCGGTTTGGTGGTAGACCTGTGGGCATATCAAAAACATCAACATAATTAGTTAGTAAAGATCGCATGCCGGAATGCGTTTCCGTAGGCGGTGGGTCTGCCTGCTCCACATTCGTCAAGGTGACCAAGTACCCCTCGGTAATGTCGGTCACTGCTCGGGCCAGGGATTGTAGCGATGCTTGGGACCGTTGCAGACCGGCCTCGCCCCGCAGTGTGATTCGCTCGCCCTTCCAATCAAATGTCATGATTTGCGCCTTCCAATTGACATGCATGTCACCAAGTTCCTCTAGCCATTTCATACCGAGGATCGCGTCCGTACTTCCCAGTGCCAGAGGATAGAATTCTTCTTCCACTAGTAGGCCCGGCAGTTGTAGAGCAACGTGGCGGCAGATCCCGTACGTAGCGTCTGTCGTCCCGTTGCCTAGTATGATGCCCGTCTTTCTGCGTCCTTTTACCGTTAATTGTAGTGGCTCGATCAACCTAGCAGACAAAAAATTATGTGATGCCCCACAATCGATTAGTACAATTACCTCGACGCCATTGATGTTCCCCCGTAGCTTCATGGTTCGCGGGGAGGTTATGCCGGCTACCGACTGGGCGGAGACCTCGACATTGTCCAGATGAGGGTGTTCGTCGTCCGAGTCCTCCTCCTCTTCTCCTTCGGTTACCATTAGGACTCGTAACGTTTTATCAGGGCAGCGATGGCCGGGCCCGTAGCGGCCATCACATCGAAAACAGAGGCCTTTCGCGCGTTTATCGGCGTACTCGGTGTCTGTCATCTTCCGGTACGGCTGTTTCGCGGCTTGATTACTTTGCGGGTTCCCGGTGGTAGGGATGATTCCTCCCGGGTTAGTCGCCGCTGCCGTCGGCCCGTTCCCCTGGTTGCGATTATATGTCGGTCGTATAATAGTTTTAGTTCTCTCGCTAGTATCTCCTGCTCTTGCCTCGTCGATCATAAGCGCAAGTTTCATGACCTGGGTCAAGCCCACGGGTTGGAGGACCCGCACTGATGCCCGTATTTCCGATTTTAACCCTTTTGTGAACGTGCCCTCTAGTACTTTCTCGGGGATGCCGTCTAGTTGTGCGGCCATGGATTCGAATAATTTGACAAATTCCCGTACTGTCCCGGTCTGTTTAATGTTTAAGAACTGTTCGTGCATGTCTCCATCTTGTGACGGCTGAAACCTCTCCAATAGGCGTATTTTCAGCTGATCCCACCCCCGGAACGGATCTCTCCGTTCGCTCCATCGGTACCACGATAGAGCTTCTCCTTCTAAACAAATCACGGTGGCTCTCATCCGTTCTTCTGATGTCGTGAACCCCTGTACGTCAAAGAACCGCTCGGCTCTATAGATCCACCCGTAGACGTCATCTCCTTCAAATAACGGCATCTTTAGTTTACGTAGGCGATGGTCAGCCCCGGCATTCCATACCCGGTCGCCATGACCCCCGGTTCCTTGGCCAGGGCCGGTGTGTCCCGCCGGTCTTGGTCGATACCCGAACGGATATGGCACGTAGTCATCATCATGTTCGAAATCGGTACGCTGATTTTCAAACCCCATCGGGTGTTTCATCTTTCCGTTGCTCGAGCCTGCCGATGCGTCGAACGGGGGTAACGGAAACCCTAGGTCATCGAAACGCATGGGTGTAGTGCTCCGGTTCAGTTGCAGCCCTCTGGTTTGTGGTGGCGGCCGTGTGGTGGTTTGGGTTGCGATCGAAAATAGGGGAGCAGCGGCGGAAGTGGTTAGGGTTTGCCCGGCGGTAGTGTGTGGCGGTGCGAGAGGGGCCGCGGCGGAAGAGGGTGGCGGCTGCTGTTTTTGCTGGAGGCTGAGCAGAATTTTCATCATCTCCTCGTGTTTTCGGTTTGTTTCATCAGACCTCTGTTGTGCTTCGATCTGCATGGATGCCATGCGCTGCTGCGTTTCAGACTGTGCAGCTTCGATACGAGCGATCTGTTCGGCGGTGGTCGCCTTGTATTCCGACAGTTCGCTGTCGATGTCCGCCACTTTTTTCGTCATCCCGGAATCGAATGCTCTGATACCAATTTGATATGAATTGGATTAACAGAGACCAAAGCTAACGGTAATTAACCGTTAGTCGAATGCTTAATAGATAATCCTGGAATTGGAGAACCAGGTTTCTCCCTAATAACAAAGAACGACAAAATAATTCAAAAGACACCCTAATAGGGCCGGCCGACTCCCCTTATAAAGGGAGAGATTCGAACCCTAGACCAACAAGGAAACAAATAAATAATATCCTAATAATTAATTAAGCATTCGAAAATTATAGATAAACATCACTTCGGCTTGCGTCTTTGATAAACCTGGCCCCACTTGTTCGTGATAATCCCGATCGTATCAGTAGGCACTGCAACAGTTATAAAAAAAACGTTTAAACATTTTTAATAATTAATACCCACAATATAATTTTGATAGATTTGTGTAATTTCTGGTATTTCAAGCGACTTGCCTGCTGCTTGATCACTTTCAGCATGTGGTAAGACTGCAGGAAATCCCATTGACGTTTTACACGGTTTGTGTATTTGCTCGCCACAAAGGTCTAAATTACCAATAAACCTATACAAAATTAACTATTTATATTAATTAATTATACTAGTTTAATAAAATGTAACCAGCAAGAGAACAGTTATTTGAAGTTATAGAAGTCGGACTTACGAGTTGTTACCAAATCTACTTAATGCTCCAAAATTCGGAATTTCTCCCGAAAAAGAGTTTAAGGACAAGTTCCTGAAAGTAAATAGATAACGGTTTATATATCTCTAAAGTAATGTAATTATTTATATTTTTATTATTTTTTTAAGAACTTTTAAAACATGACATTATCGTATACAAGTGAAGTAACTTACATGTATTTGAGATGAATGAGATGGCCAAGAGATGATGGTATTGCTCCCCTTAAAGTATTGCTTGACAAATCCCTGAATATGAGTTATATTATAAATCTATAAATGTAATAACAAAAATAATGTGAATATTAAATTTACTTACAATATATTTAGTAGGGAAAGGTTTCCTATATTTGAAGGTATGCCACCTTGAAGATAATTCGCCCTCAAGTATCTAAACAAAATTCATCAATGGCATTGGATTAACCATTAGTACTATACGCACTAACCATTGTACATTTCTAAATTGCACTAACAGATTAATCAAAATACCAATTTCACAATTTTAACTTACATAGCTCTGAGTTCAACACATTTACTAATTTCATTAGGAATTAAACCATGTAATCTGTTCTGGTGAAGTGCCCTGATAATGAATAATCAAAAACATACATAGTTCAAAACCAAAGTACAATCAAAACTGCACACTTTACAACTACTAAAGCTTCAAATCACACTTACAGTCTCTGTAATCTACTCAATTTACCAATGCTGGGAGATATACCCCCTCCAAGCTCCATATACGGCAAGTTTCTGAAAAGCCCCAAAAATTAATTAAAATGTTAGAACTTTATACAAAACACCCAAATATTCAATGTGCTCCAAAATTAGGGTTTTAGTCATTATTATTAATTTTCTTGAAATGGCTAGCAAAAAAGTTCAAATCTTGAAATGAGAAATGAGGATTTACATTTCTAAGACTCTTTGGTCACTCGGATGGCACGTGATACCGGACCATTGACATGGGGTTTGGTCATTAATAACCCAATTGCTCAAAGCATTCTTAGTGTCATTGAAACTTTGTTTCAACTCCAGCAAAGTTAACCCTAAAAGAATCAAGAAAACAGACAAGAAATTATAAAGTTTGAATTTTTAAGAACTTTTTTTAGGTTTATAAGAGGAACGAAAGAACGGTTACCATCTTGGGTGAGAGCAAAGATGCAAGTGGTGAAAAGGGTTGTTGATGAGAAAATCCAGATCAATAACAGATTTATACTCATTTTCCTTTCTTGATGAAAGATGAGTGAGAAGAAGAACAAGATTCAAATGTGTGCCATAAAATGGAAAATAAAAGGATTTCAAATTTCGTTTCCAAAAAAAAAGGATTTCAAATTTAAAGCTCAACGAGTGTTGTAATGTATCGAGTACATACACTTTAACAGGGGTGGCTAGGGGTGGGATGGGGTGGGGTTGGGTGGGGTGGTGGGATGGGGTTGGGGGGTATGGTGGGGTTTTAGAATGGTGTGAGTTATGATGAATTATGATGGTGGTTTGGTAAAATTAAAGAAATGATATGATTATTTCCAGGAATGGAGAAACATTGATCTTTCTACCGCTCGTATTTTATTAGTTTGATTGACAAGATTTAACATACTTTTGTTTTGTAATGATATAATTTAATTTGGGTGCTACTAAAAGTACTCCAAAATTTGAAAGTTAATATCTTAAAAATTATATTTTTATTGAGAAAAGATATCTGATAATGTCAGATTGTCAGCCTTTATTTAAACTAACAATAATATTCTTCTAATTATTTATTACATCTCCTAATTACTATTAATTTATATTTATATTAATTATCGCATCTCTGACTACCCCCATTAACCTCATTTTTACCCTCTTTATATCAAAACAAATCAAACCTCCATTAACATTTACGGAACAATCAGTTCTACTTCTACATATCAGACCATTAACCCCATTTTTAACCTTCATTAACCCGATTTTAAGCTCTTTAAATCAAAACAAATCCAAACCTCCATTATCATCATGTATTACTTTTAACCGAGAGATTCAGAGAGCTAAATACAAAAAAAAAATAAAAAAAATGAGAGAGACACAGACAGAGAGAGATCGAACAAGAGAGATAACAAAAAAGAGGAAGAAAGAGAGAGAGACGGATAACGAAAAAGATCGAACAGAGACCGGATCCGGCGTGGCGGACGGCAGATCCGGCGTGGCGGAGAGATCGAGAGCTAGTGGTCAAACAATGAGCGTAGCAGAGAGGTCGCGAGCGTGGCGGAGAAATAGAGAGAGAACGGACGAGATCTTTGGTTTTCAGCGGCGGTTGACGGCGGAGTGGTGGTCGGCGGCGTAATGGTCGTCAGAGTTGTGGCTGTCGGATGGTGGAGCTGGGTGGCGGCTGCAGAGTGCTTAGGGTTTGAGTGAGAATTTGATATTTGAGTAAATGTGTAGAATTTAGGTTAAAATCTTTTAAATAAGGTTAATGGGTATAGGTTGATGGCTTAATAATCAGATTTCCAATCATAGTGTAATAATCATATTTTCACTAAAGAGTGTATTTAGATGGACCCTTTAATTTTTTTCGTTCTTTTTTTAGTTTATCTTTGGTGGTTGGTGTAGTAATTTAGGGCTGATGGCCTTCTAACTTATTTTCTAAAGCTGGCAGAATTCATGTATTAAAGACCTTTGTGTTTGTTTTGGCGGTTTACCTATTTTGTGTTACATCTTTTTTCTAAGAAAGACAGTTTTATAAAACTCACCTAACTAAAATATCAAAACAATACAAACTCAAGATATGGAATAATCAATCAATATTATATATGTGAGAACAGATCTCCTACACTAATCTCTAATCAAAATATTCCAAATAAAAGCTAAATGACCAACAACTAAGGCGTAGACCAAGACAAGAACCGGATCAAAGAAAAAACAAACTAATTTTCTTTTAAAGGATATAATCTACTTCAATTTATCCACATCGCACTTGAATATATATATATATATATATATATATATATATATATATATATATATATATATATATATATATATATATATATATATATGACTTATAAGTCATGAGGCATGAGTAACAACTTACACCAAACACCAATACAACTATTTTACAATAGATGGTCGGAATGGTGTAGTTGTCCAATGTCTTGTTTTCAATTTTCTTTTCCTTTTGTATTTGTATTTTCTAGCTCCTTCCTAGTTTTTAATGAAGTCGTTCAAAAAAAAAACTATTTTACAAGCCTTAATTGTTGTGTTAATTATTGACTACTCGCGAAGGAAAAACAAATTAATTTATATATTAAACGAAATAACTCAAAATTAATTAACAAAAACATTAGAGCAAGATTTTGCATAGGACAACAAAAATTAATTGGGGAATTGTGCTGAAGGAGAGAGTAGAGAGCCGTTGTTAAATGCAAATTCAAAAATAAGAAAAATCGCGTCACCCTCACCACTGTACGAGTGACCCTCACGTGCTATAACTTGATGACGTGGCGAGTTCTGATTAGTGGTCAGGATAGCAAGTGAAGTGTATGAAAGTGTTTAAAAATTCCTGGATTCTCGAGTCTCGACAGTAGATTCAAAAAGTCTAACTGCGACACTGCCCAATTCTGATCCTTCACAAACATCCAAATCTACATCTTTTTTCTAATTTTGGTTTTTTGGAATTTATATAATCTACTATCTGTCACATTTTTATTATCCATATAATTTTTTTTAAATGTCCCAAAATAACTGTCATTTAAAAATTCAACCAATCAAAAAGCACTTAGGTGATAAAGATAAAATTGTATTAATTACATAGTCTAATTAATGCACTTTTCTTAAACCTTATGATATCAAATATGGACAACAATTTTGGACGGGGTAGTACTAAATTTTGGGTTTTGATAATGACAGCCCTTAGGGCTGTCACTAAGTGCATAAAATGTTGTACAATAGATCAGTTCCTGAAATTCTGGAGTCGGTTGAAAATTAAAATACAAGTATTTAATGCATGTCTTATGAAAGCCCTAAGGGCTGTCATTATCAAAAAGGGGGTGATTTTTGCACCACAACTTTTAATACATCTACCACAATTTATGCTTGATATACTTGTACAGTTAACTGTAAAACTTGTACGTTGTGGTATAGGAAGTAAAAGTTGTGGTGCAGAAATGAATTCCCTTATCAAAACCCTTAAATTTTAGTTTTTCGGAATTTATGTAACCTATTAAATTTTGGTGGTGGTCGTTTGGTTGCATTGCACACTTACGTGTTTTTTCTGATTGAGCTTAAAAATAGGGTTTTTGTTTTTAATTGCACGACCACAGGGAAAAGGAGCTACGACATTTTGCCGTTCAAAAAAAAAATAAAAAAAATCGTTTGTATTAATCAGAGTTGTATATAAGGAATTATAACTTTTGATAATGACAACTCTAATTTTAGGGTTGTCTTTAAGGGGTAGTTGCATGCATAAATCGTTTGTACTTTTATTAGTGAGGATGATTTCTAAAGTGCAGGAGACATTTATTGATTATTGTACAAATATTGAAACATATCTTGGCTTCTTATTAATAGTACTTAGTGCTATTATTATCATTTTTCATTTAAAAATAGAGTTTTGATAATGACAGTCATTAGGGTTGTCTCTAAGTGCATAAAAGTTTTACATTAATTCATGAGAGGAAGTGATTCCTAAAATTCAGAGGTAGTTATAGATTGATGTCTAAATTTTTAATGTATATTTATTGATAACCTTAGGGCTGTAATTATTAAAACTCTTAAAAATATAAACTTATAGATATGACGAGTGATGCGAAAAAGTTTCTTCGGCGGAAATGTATCACCAAATTCCTCTAACTTAGGATCTCTTTAATAAACCTCAAAGTAGACCTTGCATCCATTTAATTTTTAACCACATGTTAATTTCCATTAAAATACTCACGTAATCTGATACGAATAAGGGTAGTTTAGTCAAAATACAATAAGTGCTAGTAAAGTCAAACGGTCGGTTAGAGAAGTCAATATGTAAAGGCCTAAAGGGTAGTTTGGTCCTATCCAGTGAATAAGTCAGTTAGATGTTGTTAGAAGTTAGTAACTGATTTGTGAGTCTATAAATAAGCTGTAATAGCAAGTCTGTACATGATTCTGTTTTGTGTGTAAGGAATTACAAATTGGGAGAGATTGTTCACCTCTCGAACGTGAACTAACTGTTTGGTGATTCAATTGTACAAATTGATCACTGTTTTCTATCATAATTGTTTCAATCTTCAATTGTTCTTATCAATTGGTATCAGAGCACTACGATCATGGCAGCGACTCGCACAAATCAAACCAGATTTGAGGAATTGGAGAGGGGATTGGCGAACGTTGAGGCGTCGATGCAGACATACAGTGCGAAGATCGATGCGTTGGGTTCGAAAATTAATTCGATCGAAGGAATGTTGCAAACGTTTATGCAGCAATTCAATCATCCGAATTGGAATCCTGGAGAATCACGGAATCAAGTCCAGGAATTGAAGAATCAGATACAATCAATTGAAGCAAGTCAACTTGAGTCTCAGATAGTTTCTCCTCTCGTAAGGCAAGTAGAGATCAGAACAAAGAACGCAGAAGATTACCACGATTCAATCTTGAAGAATTTGGGTGAGAATCGTGTGAATCAAGTCAATGAGCGGGAATGGAAGAATTCGACTCAATCAATCGAAGTAAGTCAATCTGAGTTTCAAATCGTTGTCCCTCTCAATGTTACTCCTTTACTACCACCTGTTGCATATACCAGAAACCAGAAAGTGATAAATTCTGGCAACTATATGATGAAATTGCATTCAAACTATGGGGTTTATAGACATGCCCACAAGGTGTTCGATGAAATGCCTAAGTCAAACTTGACTAGAAAATTCCGTTACTTGAATTTCTATTTTGCTGTATATGAGGTATGGGATGGTAAACTTCCTAAACCCCCGGATAAAACCAAATTTTATGATGTTTTATGTACTCGTGGGAGAATTAAACCCCTTAAGTGGTTGAAGCATAAGTGTTGCACATCTATGGTTCAAACAATTGACGAAATATGGTTAGACAATGGTTTATTATGGGACGAACTGAAGATGAAGTCAATCAAAGTTCAACAACATATGAAGTACAAGCTGATAATCATCAAAAGAAATAAACATTTTGAGGCTATCATGCAAGACTATCAAGTTTTCAAGGAAAGTTTTTTTTTCCTTTCACCTTGAGGACAAGGTGATTGTTTCAGGGGGAGGTATTGATACGAATAAGGGTAGTTTAGTCAAAATACAATAAGTGCTAGTAAAGTCAAACGGTCGGTTAGAGAAGTCAATATGTAAAGGCCTAAAGGGTAGTTTGGTCCTATCCAGTGAATAAGTCAGTTAGATGTTGTTAGAAGTTAGTAACTGATTTGTGAGTCTATAAATAAGCTGTAATAGCAAGTCTGTACATGCATTCTGTTTTGTGTGTAAGGAATTACAAATGGGGAGAGATTGTTCACCTCTCAAACGTGAACTAACTGTTTGGTGATTCAATTGTACAAATTGATCACTGTTTTCTATCATAATTGTTTCAATCTTCAATTGTTCTTATCATAATCACGTGCAACAAAATCACCCACTTCCATATTACTACCATTCTAGTCTTTCATAGTTTCATTACTGGCATATTACAATTCTATCCTTCATTTCCACGCACACAATTACACTTATACCCTCCGCAATCGTCCTCTATATAACCACAATCTTTTTCATGGCCACGAATCTAGAAAAATAAAATGGAAACCCGCCGTCATTCTCCGGCCTCTATGGAGAAACAAAATACACCGCCGCCTAAGCAGAAAGGGGGTTGGAAATCGATCAAGTACATAATAGGTAACTACTAATATATCTAACTTGATTACGATCATTTTATTTTTAACAAAAAATATCGTTAAAATTTAACATTGTTGTTGAACAGGAAATGAGTCATTTGAGAAAGTGGCTTCTATGAGTTTAGTGATGAACATGATGGTTTATTTAAGTACAAACTACAACATGAGTGGCATTTTTCTTGTAAATGTTGTTACCATTTGGATCGGGACCTGCAACATTTCATCGCTAGCCGGTGCTTTCATTTCCGATGCATATATTGGCAAATTCCTCACTCTTTTTTACGGATCCATAGCATCTCTTTTGGTACGTATGTATCACAAGCTTCGTTGTGTTTGCTCAACTAGCGTTCGTTCATAACGATCTAAAAATTTGAATATTAATCTCATACTTAAGAATTGTTAAGTAAATTTGCATATGTTAATTTACATATAGTTGTTTGGATGTGACTTTCATAAGTTTTTTTTAAGATAATACACACTCTCTAAACTAATATTAAATCAACATTATATTGGTCACAATCGGACTCAAACCTATGAACACCTTGTTAGATCCGACTAAAACCACTATTCAAACACCTTATTAGATCTTATTAATACCACTTGCATAGAACAAATATTAACATCGTTTTATTATTTAATCTGTTTTTTTATTAGCCGCAATGATAATTTGAGACCCTAATCAAAACCCTTAAAACTAGAAATATTTATATAATTTTCAATATATCTTAAAAATCAATTTTCTTGCGTATACATATTATTGGATGCTAAAGAAAGGGGTAAGCTGTAAATTGTCACATGGTTTTAACTACATTAATCAAATTCTTATTTAAACAGGGTATGGCAATGATGACATTAACTGCAGGTATACCACAGTTCCGACCACCCAGATGCATCGACCATCTCAACTGCATCCCGCCGGAAAATTGGCAGCTATGGCTACTCTTCGCCGGACTTGGTCTCATAGCCCTTGGAGCTGGCGGTTTAAGACCGTGCGCTATAGCATTTGGCGCCGATCAGTTCGACATCACCACCACCAAAGGCCGAAAACAACTAGAAAGTTTCTTCAATTTATGGTATTTATCATTTACTTTAGCTCTAGTCGTAGCTCTCACCGGAGTTGTATATATCCAAACAAACATCAGTTGGGTCATCGGATTTGCAATTCCGACCACATGTTTGGTATTTTCCATCGCCCTTTTCTTGATCGGCCGGCATATTTACATCATGAAAAAACGATTTTTTTTTTCAAAAATAGGCTCGATCGGAGAGCTTGATTCTTTTTTGTTTTCAAAAATAGGCTTTCCGCCGTCCCCGATGCCGGCTTCCAATTAAACCCGGACTCCCCGAGGCCGGCTTCCGCTTGTTTGATGTGACCACCTGTTTGGACAATTCCATAGGCCGGCTTTAGCTTTATGGCCTCCCCGAGGCCGGCTTTAGCTTTAATTTAATTTATATTTTATATATAATAAGTATTAATAAAACAGAAATTAAAAAAAAAAAAAGAATGGTCGCCGATTCGGTCGCTCATTACGCCAATTTGGTCGCTGTTTGGTCATGTGTATAATCAGGAGAGAGAAAGTTGATGTGGCGCAGAGGTGACAGGGGTGACCAAATTGGGTTTGATCACCCATTACGCACAGTCTAAGTCATTAAGGGGTGGGGGTGAGGGGGGCTAGAGATCATTCCATGATCTTCACATGGTTGTCAGACTCAAAGGTTGAAGTTAAGAAAATGGATGAGAAATATTATTGCTTGCTAGTATTTATATTGTAATTACTTCATATTATTACTCACAATCACAAGATGATGTATAATTTATTTATTTTATTTCTTTATATCATCTATTGAATTTAACATTTTATCGTGATATAATGAATATGAATATAAATAGACACAATAACATTTTTCAAAATGGATTAATCCTTTATAGTACAACAATAACAAATGTTGACGATCCGGTTATAAACGGGAGATATTATATTAATAGTATAAAATACTAAACATTGTCGGCTTTGAAAGAAAGTAAGGTAGACTCGAAACTAGGATATATTTTTAAATCGAAAGCTCCATGTTAGAAATTGTTTTTTATATAATGAACACAATTTATGTTAAAACAGAATTTAGTAGATATGTAATATTAGTTTTTGTGAAATTATATATTGTATATCAGTATATGTTTTCTAATTCTGCAATGCAGTACTATTTGGTGCGAACTATGGATGCAGTAGAGGTTTAATATGTGTGTGTTTTTTATAAATTAAAAAAATTGGCATATTGGGGGGGGGGGGGGGTGTGTGTGTGGGGGGGGGGGGGGGGGTGGTGTTGATGGGGAGGGGGAGAATAACATGGTACAATGTGGTGATACATTTAACGATAATGTGACATATATAGTTTGTCATCTGAAATTTGATTTCAATTACACAATACTAATTTCTTACAACAAATATTTATAACGACTGATTGAAATGTAAGATATGATAAGTAAAAAGTGTGGTGCGGCCAAAACAAAATCTAACCACATGAACATGATCAAATGATCAATGATGGCCGGGTCCCACTTTTTGGAGTGAAACGATATAGTGATTAATATCGCGTCATCCGTCACTAACATCCTGCATATTCTTTACACTGTATTGATTTAGAGGGAAGAAAAGAGATTAGGAAAGAAAAAGAAAAAAAATGTATCTTAGAGTTATTTTAAAAGAAAAAATGAAAAGAGAAGAAGACAAGAGAAATTATTGTAAAAATTTCTTTCTTATTTCTTCCCATAAGTGAGAGGATTTAAAGGGAAAATAATATGCAAGTAAGTATATAATATTCAAGTGTCCTGTATTATTGCCGTGTCGTTTTTGACAAAGTCCGAAACCAAAATCTGTTATGACTACATCTTAATCATTAGATATATATCACGTCATATGTTATAGCATTATAAATTAAGTGAATTCACTTGATAACTAGACAAAAGTTTATAATTATGAATCAATACATATAGACCCTCATATTTATTTTGATCTAAATATTGTCATTAAGCGTAATTATTATAAGTAGGATGGGTTTAGTTGTCAAAATAAAAAAAAAAAAAAAAAAAATTCCCCACCTTTTCCGCGTTATTAAAATTAATTTATTTCATATATAAAATGTAATAAAAGTGAAAATTTCAAATGAAATACAAACATATTTCTTTTAGTAGCAAAACGATCCATTAAAAACCAGAAAAGATACAAGAAGAGTGGTCGAATAAAATTTTCAGACTAGCGATGGCAAACAAAAGGAAAAAAGATGCAAACATTCGAACAACCTTCTGACGAAATCACCTAAAGTCCGGCCAGATGCCCAAACTAAATGGCTGAAAATCACACCATGCTTTGAGACAAATTTCAACGCAATAGCAGCGAGCAAAACAAGGAGCAACACGAAGATTTTTAAGAGAATTGCTACCTTGTTTGCTTTTAAATATATTGTTTTGTTAATAACAGCCCTGATTACGTGCATAAATCGTTTGTACTTTTAGTAGTCGGGTTGATTCCTAAAATGCAGGGACGGTTATTGATTATTGTACAAGTTTTTAATGCTTGTCTTGACATCTTAGTGACAACCCTAAGGGCTGTCATTATCATTTTCCTTAAATATAATACCCGTTTGATATAAAATCCACATTTACTTATTACTTATGCTGTTAAAAGGAATATTTATAGTGATAGGTAGGGGTTCCAAACATCTAACCGAACCGAAACCAGTAAAATCGAAACCGAAGATGACGGATTTTTAAAACCGAAACCGAATACATGTTATTGGTTTTGGATTGGTTCGGTTCTTTTAGCCTAAATGCTCATCCTATCCGAGGACCAAACCGAACCGAAGCCGATAAAACTAAAACCGAAAATTATGAATCTTCAAAACCGAAACCGAACCGATTACAATTTTCAGTTTTAGATTTGGTTCGGTTTTTTCGATCCGAATACTAACCCGAGAAAGGTGGCACATTTATCCCTGTCATTTTGTCCACAACATGTTAGTGCATGACTGGGTGTGCCCTTCAACTTTTCACCACCCGTTTCAATTTAGTAGATTTAATCTAAATAAAAACATTTGAAAAATAATATTGTAAAGAAAAATCTAACAATCAACTGTACATATATCCTAAGTTTAAGATGATTATGTTGATTAATAATAATGTTTGATTTATTATGCTCTTAAACTAGACGACCTATTATTGAAAATGTACCCCAAAAGGCTTAAGCAAAAAATATTTTATTAAAACGCATTGATTAATTCTCGTTTATATTACGACATATGTAATGAGATTCAAGTTTTTGAACAAAATGTAAACAATCACTATCACAAGTCTTGAAATAAACAAACCACAATAAAGCTTTTTAGGCATTAATCCAAATGTTTGTAAACAAAAAGAGTTATATTTAGTAAATTATAGTTTACTTTTTTTCAATATTTAGTAGAATTATTTTATTATAAACTTCCTTTTTCTTTTTCTTTTTTTGCAAAACAATATCTTCGATTTAACTTTCTTTATTTCATGAAAGTATCTACCTGGAGACTACATATATTTGAAAGAGTAAATTACGGAAATTGTCCATGTGGTATTCTCGATTCTACGATTTTGTCCTTATATTTTTTTTTTTCGTTTTTTTATCCCTGTGCTCTTTTAGATTCTTCATTTTTTGTCCTCATCATGAATACCACATGGACAGTTTCTGTAATTTACTCTATTTGAAATTTATATATAACCCGATTTAAGATTACCCAATAAACATCTAACTATAACTGACGAACAACTAAATATTAAACATGAACAAATATAATTGAAAAACTAAAGTAACATAATTATCTGTCGTTCTACACGAGTATATATTTATAATTAAAAAGGAATAAATTACTACAATTACTTTCTGTTATGCAACAAGCCCAAAAGGATGATCAAATTAACATATTGATATAATTTAAAAAAATGACCCAGTATAAATATACCAACAGTAGTTAAAAAAAAGTAATCTTTGAATATGTTTTTTCTTTCTATTAATATCATTTATTTATTTTTGTAAAAATCTTATCTTGATTTATGTCAGGATTGCCAGCAACATGAGAGGTTGAGGATCAATCGTCTAAGACCACCGATTTCAGAACATCAACTTCAAGAGGAAGGAAAACAAGTTCAAATCTAACACATACTTGTATATGTACTGTATTCCACATATATGTATAATCTTTTTTTATTTGAAGTGTATTTTTGTTGTAACGGGCACTTCAGGGTAGTTAAATTTTATTTGTGCTGTATATATCTTACATGACCGGTCCAATCAATTTTTAAACCATAACGATAATCTTAAAAATAGTCCTATAGAGTAATTTTTTTCTTTCCAAATTCCAAGTATAAATTTCTGGCATATAAAAAGTGTCGTCTCATTTCTCTAATTATATGCCCGGATTTTCTTTTAGGATCTTTAGTCCGCTATCTTTTCAATATATTATTATGCTTACCTTGATTTAAGTAGGTTTATAGATGTATGTATATAAGCTAATTTTTAAAAAATGGACCCCTAAAATTCGGGGCCATGAGCAGCTGTCGTGGTGACACACGCCAAGGACCGGACATGACGACCTAATCGTTTTCGTTGAAGTTTCTAAAATTTCCGCTCGCCAAGTCTAGAAAGTTACCGGGAAGTCTTACTACTAGATTATTAACCCATGGTTACATACATGTATAATCCGCGTTTGTTTATTGTTTTTATATGTATATGACTCGCGTGCATTCGTTTGAGCTTGTCTAGTTGTCTACGTATGCTTTGACTATGTGTAATTATTATATTGTACCTTTAACATCGCTAAATACCAACCTTACCCCCTAATATAATGGAATCTTATATAAGCATGAAATAATGACAAATTCAATTTAAGTATTATGCCCTAAGTGGTTTCCGTTTTTAGAAGAATGACAAATGATTTTGACCATCTTACAATATATGTAACTAATTTGAAATTTTAAGCATAGCCTAGATGATTTTAAACTTTGATGTCAAATTTAACCGAATCAAAGTTGATTGTCATGGATTGTATTTACACTTATATCTGTTATTTAATGATAAATAACATATATAAAAGGAAATACATACATATATGCATTTAGGCGACCCTCGTGAAAATGTACAATTTGTTTGTCCCACGACATTAACGAGCTGAGAAAAAACAAAATATAGAAGATATTTCCATAGTGTACAATTTAGTTAACTAATTAATTGACATACTTCCTCCGTGTACATATGGAGTTTTGTGATTTTTAAGGTAAAAGATTAAGGTAAGGGTTTAAATATATTACTCAAGCTTATATTCTAGTGATATTGATATATATATATGACGTTATCCATGACCTAATAAAAATCCCAGTTGGATAAAGTAAAGTAGATTATATTTAAAAAAAACTAATTGAATTATTAATTTGTTTTGTTTTTTTAAGTCACATCTTAGCAACTGATTAATGAACAAAAAAGTTCTTGGTGAAAATAATTAATACTTACTCGGGGTCCAAACCATAGCTGTCTGACTCACGTCTTGAACCTCATAGGACCCACTCCCACCACAGTCCTCCAATCATCTTTTTTGTGCCTGTTTTATGAATTCTATATATACATTATACATATATGCCTCTCACTTCCATCATATATGTGTAAGTAACTATATACGCCACTACACATAGATAGATATAGAGAGAAAGAGAGTAATGGATATGAAGGTTGAAGGTATCGATAATGGAGATGAGAAAGTGGAAGAACTCAACTACAGAGGAGTCAAAGCCATGCCCTTTGTTATAGGTATATATACATATAGTACACATGTTTATGAGTTATGACGGTTTAATGTATTATGTGGTTTGTTAAGCTTAATTTCAACATATAATCGAACATTTAGTTTATAGTATTTGATTATTTTTTAACAAAATGGTTAGTTCTTCAAAGTTGTGAACCACGGGTCTAGATTATTAATTGTATTTTATCATATAGTACTATTTTCTGGTTTTATGTAACTAAAACTATGCTATATTCGCATAAAAGGTTCGAAGTTAATATGGTATCGCTTAGTGAATTGCCAAGTTACGTTAATATATAAATTCATTATCAAAATCTTAGCTACGTGATCAAGTCTATACCATAAAAAACCCAATATTTTTAAGTTTTTTTTAAATGTAGTTTAATTCATTTATAACGTGTAGGAAATGAGACATTTGAGAAGCTAGGAACAATAGGGACATCGAATAATCTACTGGTATACCTAACTACGGTATTCCATATGAAGTCAATAACGGCTACAAATCTCATCAATGTATTCAACGGCACTTGTAATTTCGGTACACTCGCCGGAGCTTTTCTTTCTGACACATATTTCGGCCGGTACAAGGTCTTAGGAACGGCCTCCATTTCATCTTTCCTGGTATTACATCTATGTAAAAAGATTCCTTTAGTTTAAATATTTAATTATCAATTAATATTATATTGCTATATGTAAATTTGATTTTAAACGTTTTGTTGTTTTAATTCAGGGGATGCTTGTGCTAACGTTAACAGCAGCAGTCACAACACTTCATCCTCCCCATTGTGTAGACACCCCTTGTATGGAACCAACACCATGGCAAATGACTTTCTTGCTTACCGGTTTCGGGTTTTTGATCATCGGGGCTAGTGGAATCCGGCCATGTAACTTAGCTTTTGGTGCAGACCAATTCAACCCGAACACAGAATCGGGTCAACGGGGGATAGCAAGTTTCTTCAATTGGTACTATTTCACGTTTACTTTTGCTATGATGGTGTCATTGACCATCATTGTTTACGTGCAAGCGAATATCAATTGGGCAATCGGATTAGCTATCCCGACGTTCCTTATGTTCATGTCATGTGCCGTGTTTTTCGTGGGCACAAGGATTTATGTCAGAGTGTTGCCAGATGGCAGCCCTTTGACAAGTATTTTTCAAGTCTTCATAGCCACGTTTAAAAAGAGGAAACTGGCGGTTCCAAAGGAACCAACAGTTTCCCTACACAATCATGTTTCCTCAAAAGCCATCAACGCAAAACTTCCATACAGCGAACAACTAAGGTACTTTAAGTCAAAATCGTTAACCCTAAAAAAGTTCATAAAAGCGAGTTGTGTGTAATGAAATCGTATATTTTTATGACGTGTTCCGAACTTTTGATAGGTTTTTTAATAAAGCGGCAATCATAACATCGAACGACAAAATTAACCATGATGGATCGTCGGGTAACCGATGGACGCTTTGTAGCATACAACAAATAGAGGAAGTGAAATGTGTGATCAAAACTATTCCGATTTGGGTATCTTGCATAATCTACAACATGTCGATTAACCAAATGCAAACCTACACAGTCTTTCAAGCCCTACAATCCGATAGGCGGCTCAAGCCTAGCTCATTTGTGGTTCCGGCTGCATCCTACACTGTCTTCCAAATGCTAGCCCTAACCATATGGATCCCAATCTATGACCGACTAATTGTCCCTTGTCTCCGGAAAATAACAGGAAAAAGACAAGGGATTTCACTTCTCCAAAGAATTGGGGTTGGAGTCGGCATCGCCATTTTCACGATGCTTGTTTCGGCTTTAATCGAGACGAAAAGAAGAGACGTGGCACATTCAAAGCCAACATTAGGGTTTGAAAAGGGAAAAGGTGCAATTTCATCTATGTCGGGTTATTGGCTAATACTTCAATTGTTGGTAGCCGGGTTGTCGGAAGGGTTCGCTATAATCGGGTTCGTTGAGTTTTTCTATAAGCAGTTTCCTGAGAACATGAAAAGTTTCGCGGGTTCTTTCTTGTTTTGTGGGCTTGGGATGTCGAGTTATTTAAGTAGTTTCTTGATATCGGTCGTTCATAGAACGACACGTGAAGGTGGGTCGAGAAATTGGTTAGCCGAAGATCTAAACGAGGCGAAGTTAGATAACTTTTATTATTTATGCACGGGGTTGGAGGTGTTAAACTTCTTGTACTTTTTGATGGTCTCAAAATGGTATAAATACAAAGGTACTGGAGACGAACCGGCAAACGTGCAATTAGAAAATATGTCTACCCAAAAACATGTTGTTTGAAAACCGGGATGCCAGTTAAGGCTTAGCCATATAGCATCAAATATATTCAATATTGAGTGTGTAGTATATATGGAGCTTCATATAGGTTTTATGGATGTAAGTAGGCATTGTGAACAATTCGAATGGTACTCAGGGGTAGTTTAGAGTTCTCACTTGCAACTTAAGTATATCATATTTCAATAATGAAAATCTGAATTGAAAGTTCACTATATTTGTTACGAGTGTTCCTGTGTCACTTTAGATAGCTAACAACCGGTGACCCGCTTTAAATTGTGGGTACCCGAACACATTGAAAAATTATTTTTACATCTTCAATGGCACCACCAATTTCTCCACAATACTCGGTGTTTTTATGTGCGATGCATATTTCGGTCGTTACAAAACATTAGGTTTTGCTTCAATCGCATCATTCGCTGTCTGTTTACTTGTTCCTAATTTATTTTCTAAATTTGATTTGAACGATATCTGATTTGCAATGCTCAATTTATGATCTAATTTAGGGTTTGCTGTTGATTGATTTAACCGCGGTGTTCAAAGCACTTCATCCGCCGGAATGCGGATCAAAAGAAGGTAGTCACTGCATCAGCGCCACACCTTTGCAATGGCTGTTTTTACTAGCCGGATTTGCATTATTGATCGTCGGAGCTGCCGGAATCCAGCCATGTAATCTTGCTTTCGGTGCTGATCAGTTCAATCCGAACACGGAATCCGGGAAGAGAGGGATATATAGCTTCTTCAATTGGTACTTTTTCACACTAACAGATGGTATCGGTTACTCTTGTGGTTTATGTTCAGTCGGAGGTGAGCTGATCCATCGGATTCCGGCGATCTTCATGTAGATCTCGTGTTTTTTGTTCTTTGGTGACTCGAAAATATACGTGAAAGTGAAACCGGAGGGAAGTCCGATCACAAGTTTGGCGAGTGTAGTTGTGGTGGCAGTGAAAAAACGACGGTTGATACTGCCGCAACAACCACGGTTACAATTATACACCTCCGAAATCCATTAATTCAACTCTGCCCTACTCGAATCAATTTAGGTATGGTTATCAATCACCTACTTATTATTTGCATGTTCTTCAATTCAGGTATGGTTATAAATTCTTGCGCGCAATTCAACGAGGATTCATAGGGAACTCAAAATCTGTTTTATGTTTAGGAATTAAATATATTTTCAATCTTTTAAGGTACAGAAAAACAACTTGAATATAAGATCCCTTTCTAAAAACGTAGTATATAAATTAACAAAACTTATTTTATAAGAAAATTATCTGTCACGATATATATACGATTTCCCGGGTCTTTGTTTTATTTAGAACGATCCAACAAACTGTCGTATCATAATTTTTTTATATATTACAACTGCGATGTTTAATCTAAGCTCACGTGGTTCGTTTGTCGCCATGTATAATTGAATTAGGTAACACTCTTATTATGAACGATGATAGTAGTGACTCACAATAGAACATTAATAGATTCTAACAAAATCAAAGGCTAGATATTTAAAATTCATAGAATGAAAATTGAAATTATTGTTATCTCATTAAAACGTTTGTTAAAAATCTTACAAAATAGAAAAAGACGTAACGTAACAAATTGAAATTGATGTCTGATAAAAACCTTGCATCTTTCACGCGTTATTCCACTAGTTTGTCTAGATCACTTTATTGGCTACAAGTATGAAAACACTTATAATTCAATCGTTACCCTTTCTGAGTGGTTTTCTTATTTCAATCACATACCTCTTCTTTGATGTTGAGTTGTTGACACAATATAATTTCCTTTTTTTTCATAAACAAGTCATTCAACACTTTCTCAACACATGTTTAGTCCTTATTGAAAAGAAATGAGAACCTTTAGCATTCGTACTTTACATGATAATTATTAGTCATGATCTATTTCACCTAATTACACACGTTTCCTTTTCTATGGGCAAAGTGGGATTTTGGTGTTATGATAATTGATATTAGCCAACAATTGTTGTTCGATAATAGATAATGTATGAATGTTTAAACTTAGGTACACATATATAAATAGTGATGGACCGGCCAAAACGAATCTTGAAAATGGCAGCACAATTGGCATATTCATTTCTAAATCTACACAAAAACTTGAGTTCACATTTCAAGGTTACGTAATATCATATAATTGTCGGTGATACGTTTACATTATATAAACTTTTTTATGTCCATTTTTCCTCTTCAAAAACCTACTTCACACATGTTCAATGGGATCTACAGCTCTACCAGTCTTCTCAATTAGTTTAATATATCCAATTTCTTTAAATGACAAGTCAAAAGTCAAATTTTAATCAAAATCTACGATCTCCATCAGTCATCTCAATTAGTCGAAAATATCCAATTTTTCAACATGACAAGTCAAAAAGTCAATTTTGATGAATCTACCGTTGTCAAAAGTTTATAACCTAAGTTTCATTATTATTCCATTCAAAACCAAACTCTTTTCTCCCCAACATGAAAACGAAATGAAACTAAAACTATGAATTATGATATATAAAAATTGATTAGACGTTAATTGTGTCATATACACCGTTGGACCAAATCATTAATCACACAATAATTTTTGTACCAGATTTCTTAACAAAGCGGCAATCATAACACCAGAAGACAAAATCAACCCAGACGGGTCAACATCCGATCCATGGAAGCTTAGTAGTATCCAACAAATAGCAGAAGTAAAATGTGTATTAAAAGTTGTACCTATATGGGCAGCAGCCATCACATACTCGATAGCACAAAACCAACACCACCAATATGTTGTCTTCCAAGCCCTTCAATCCAACAGACACATTTTCAACTCAAATTTCAAAATTCCAGCTGCATCATACACCATTTTCACAATGCTCACTTTAGTCATATTTGTACCAATATACGACCGGTTTATCGTCCCCCAACTCCGCCGTATCACCGCCAAAGAAGGCGGCATTTCTTTACTTCAAAGAATCGGGTTCGGGATATCGTTAACGGTTATAGCTTCACTTGTTTCGGCTTTAGTGGAAGAAAAAAGAAGGAATCTTGCACTTACAAAACCGACATTAGGGTACGAACCGCAGCGAGGAGCGATTTCGTCAATGTCCGCATTATGGTTAATTCCACAATTAACCTTGTCAGGGTTTGCTGAGTCGTTTAATTTGAGTTTTACTACAAACAGTTTCCCGAGAATATGAGAAGTGTTGTGGGATGGCGGCATCAAGTTATTTGAACGGTTTCTTGGTGATGATTATTCACCGGACGACTGAAGGAGCGGCAACCGGAAACTGGTTGCCGGAGGATCTTAACAAGGGTAGATTGGGCTTTTTCTATTTCTTGATTACTGCTTTGGGGTTGGTTACTTTCTGGTAATTTCAAGATGGTATCGGTATAAAGATAGCAATGCCACCCGTGGTGGTGGTGGTGGTGGTGGCGGCGGTGTTATGGTGGAGATGGAGAAGAAATCAGATAAATCTCTAGCTTGATCACCAAAAATGGAGTAATCATAAAGAGAAAAGGGGATTACCAGAGTGGCAGAGTCTTAAATTATCGTGGAATATGCATAATTGTACTAAATTCGCTTGTAAACCGTCTTTCTAATTTATAATTAGTAAAAAAATCAATAAAATAGCCAGGATAACGGCAAAAAGCCAAATAAATACGAAACAAGTATCAAGCAAACACCAAATGATTCTAAGCTGAAATCAACAAGCACTAAAATACCATACTGAATCATATACACAATTACACACCATTGACATGGGGTTTTTCTCAAAAACATGACTTCAATTTTTCCACTTCCAATAATAAATAAAAATAAAAAGAAATTAATTAATTAATCAATTAGGTTCCAGCGAGAACTCTCTTCAAATCGGATTTCTGTTCAGAAGTAAGCCTTGAAGGGTACCTAACATCAAACTTGATTCTTAAATTTCCTTTCTTCCTAGGTTCTTTTGAAATCGGCATTCCTTCATTAGCAACGGTTAATTCATACCCAGGTTTGACCATTTCGGTCAAAGGGATCACGAGATTTCTTCCATCGAGAGTTGTAAGGTCAACGGTTTTCCCCGTGAGAGCTTCTAGAAGTGATATTTCTTGGTTGACTAATAAATCATTACCATCTCTTGTGAAAACATCGTGTGGTTTTTCATCGACTATAAATATGAGGTCGGCTGCTATGACACCAGGCTCTTGGTTACCTTTTTCTGGGAAGGTGATTTTTGTGCCTTTTTTCCAACCGGGTTTTATCTTGATGGTTAAGATTTCCTCCATGGTTCGAAGTTTACTGGAATCACAAACAGAATTAACGGTGACTAGATTTTTGGTTACCCGTTTTTATAAACTAAGTAAGTAAGAAATTGAAACTTAATTGAACTTTAAAATACAAGAGCATTGATAACTTGATGGTAATTGACTAATTGTCAGTTGAATATGATCTTAGCAAAGTTCAGATTCAGGATTTGTAAGTAACTTTGGTTAAAATCTTAGCAAAGTTCTTTAATTTACTTTGTACAACATCCTGGTTTTCGTTGTTCCACAAAATAGACAGCAGGAAAGGACTTCTTGTTGCTAATTGCTAAATGCATCCTCAGAATAAATCCAAAAGGCTAAATTTCTATAATCTTCTGAAAGCCTTAAAACTCAAATGCAAATTACTTGAGCCATTCAAATACAACAATGTCCTACTCATTTACACAATTGACTATCAAGCATAGCAGATTTTTTACAGATATTTCACATGACATTAGGGCACTAAAAAGCTCAAATTAAATCATTAATAAACCATAAGCATCTCAAAAATTAAAAGAATACGTACCCGAAAGAATCAATAATCGTCCTAGAGATCTTCATCTTCTTCTTAGCACCTTTATACAGATCAACCAAGCTACAAGCCAACAAATTCTCCACAGCCGGAGCCTTCCTCGCCGACGAACTCTCCCCGGTGTTCATATTCCTAAAATTCCCATCTTTAAACCCCCGGCCAGCATTCCTCCCGGCACCACCACCACCACCGGCGGCATCAGATCCTCCAAACAATTCAGCATAAATATCCTCAGCATCCCTAGGGTTAAACCGAAAATTAGGGTTCGGATGCTGGTGATTATTATTGTTATTGTAGTGATGACCGGCGTAATAACCACGGCCGGATGACGACGGGGGCGTCGGAGGAACTTGACCGGACTTAAGCGCTTCTTCGCCGTAGAGATCGTAGATCTGACGTTTCTGAGGGTCACTGAGAACGTCGTAAGCTTCGGAAATCTGCTTGAATTTAGCCTCAGCTTCGCATTTGTTGCTGTTGAGGTTTTTATCGGGATGCCAGATCATGGCGAGACGACGGTAGGCTTTTTTTAGGTCTTCATCGCTGGCATTCCTATTGACTTTGAGTATGTTGTAATAATCTATCCCCATTTTTGGTTCTTAATTGGTTATAAGTGGATCGATTATCGATGAATTGAGGCGGAGAAGACGGTGGTGATGAGCGTTTGAGGTTGAAAATAGTGGCCGGAAAGGGGGATTTTGATGAATTTGGGGGTTTAATGCAGAAAACGTGTTGGTGTGTATGAAGAAGAAGCAGCGGCCATGGAGTTACGGCGTTACACTTACACATTTACGTGGGTCCTAAATAATAAAATAGTGAAGTATTATTTCTTATTTTGAGCTTGTAAAATATATAGAAACCATTTCATTTCATAAACTAAAACAAACACTCATAAGTTGCCTCCATCTTATTGTTGCCGGTAATACATAGTTTTAAGCCGTGGTTTCTATATTTTAAGTGATGATGTTTATCACTTAAAAAAGAAATTGTTAAATATGCTTCTTATATTGAAATAATAAAGATTAAAAGAATGTCAAACGAATATATGAATGTTTACAATCAGTATTAATAATTACAAATCTATTTCAAGATACTAATTTATCATAGTTACACTGCAAAACATGGATGCTATTTTGACTTTTGCGCAATGAGAATAACATATATCTTATCTTATACCTATCATGGAGACAATGACATCTACATAACATTTTCAAACAATATTAATGCTCTATTTAATGTTATTATTAGAAACATATATGACCACATTTTCAAACCACGTCGCATACCTTATAAAGATTTGAAACGGCATAATGACCACACGATTATAACAAAGCTATAAAAGTTAAGAAGTCAAAACTGAAGTTCACACAGAGGTGCACAAACCGGTTCTTTTAAAAACCCGGATCAGATTAAAAAACGGATCGGTTTTGGTCAACTCCGGTCAAAACCGGTTTTGTCCAAACCGGTTCGGTTTTGGAACCGGTTTTACTCGACGAACACAAGAACCGGTCCCAACCGGTTCGGACCGGTTTTAAACCGGATCGGATCGGATCGGTTTGGTCGGATCGGATCGGATCGGTTTTCGGTTTAAAATCCGGATTTACCGGATTTACGGGGTTTTCATTTTTTATTTTTTTTATTTTTATTTTTATATATTTTTTATGAACAAAATATGTAAAAAGACAAAAGAATCGACTTTTAATTAAAGGAAACCATCCAAATACAAGAGTTTTAAATCCAAATACAAGAGTTTTAAACATAAATTTAAACATAAACATAATACAAACTAAACGATAATTAAGTCTTCATTCTTCATGTCTTCGTCTTCATTCGCCGCCTCCATTTCTTCATTCTTCATTCTTCATCTCGCATGACATTGTTGCGTAGTTCCATGTCGAATTGAAGTTCTTCGAGTGTTAGAGGTACCGACATATGTCCCTCTATTTCCACGTTATGTAATCGTTCTTCCACGTCGGCCATCTCGGTCTCAAGTGATGCAATATGTTGTAAGCCTTCTGCTGCATCGAGATGGTCTTTCAAACAAATTATAACTTCAACCGACAAAGGTGTGAGCTTCGTTCTCCTGTTTGATATAACCCTACCGCTAAAATTAAAAGCGGATTCCGAAGCTACCGTAGAAGCTTGAACACTTAGTAGGTCACGAGCCATAGCGGAAAGAATTGGAAATTGGATACCCTTTCCTTTCCACCAATCCAAAATATCAAAGTTTGGAAATTCTTCTACACTTATAGTTGACAAGAAATCGGTAAGTGTATACCTCCCAAGCTCGCTACTAGTGGTGTTATCACGAGCTCGTTTGCTATTTTCGTTTTTCAAAGTGTTGTAGAATCTAACATTTTCATCATAATCCCTATGATCCGAACCAGAGGCCCCATCTTGCATCATGGTATGAATGTGTGTTGTTGGGGCATATTTAGCCAAGTAAACGTCAAACATGTTTTCCAAACAATTGTTGAAATTTGCTATGGTATATTCAGCAAAATGAACGTCTTCGTCACACAAATTCAAATCGGTACAAATTTGGGTAAGTAACACCTCAACCCCTGACGTGTTTATCATGGGGTTTAAAGCGGCGGCTATTGTAATAACGGGGGGCATTTCGGTAAAATATTTTCTAAGTTTTTCTTTCATCGGTCCCACCATTTCTGTAAATGGCTGACCCCTGAATTCAAAGTCATTTATTTTTTAACACATTAAGAAAAGTTGTTTTAACACCAATTGACTTGTAGGATAGTAAACTCCTGACAAATAAGTTGTTGCATTTTTGAAAACACCAAGTAATTCGGTAGCTTGTTTGATCATCTCCCAACTAGACTCCTCAAATCGTACAACACGATTTCGATCGGCTAACATATTATGGAAAACTTTTAAAGATGATTTTTGACGCAAAGCACACTCAAACATGTGGCAAGTGGAATTCCAACGCGTAGGTACGTCCCAATTTGGACCTAACCAATCTTGTCCCGCATCGACACAAAATTTCATATACTTATTATGTCTTAAACTGGTAGTACCAAAAACATCTTTTAACATTACTCTAAAAGCGGTTGTTGTTGGTTCGATACAATGTAACTCATCTTGCACAACTAAATTAATAATATGTGCAACACATCGACTATGGAAAAAAATACCGTTACAAATCGGTTTATATTTAAGAATTAGTTTTTGAACCGCATTTGTATTGTTGGACGCATTTTCAAAAGACATAGAAAAGATTTTTGACTCTAATTTATAACTTCTTATAACATAGTCTAAAATTTGGTACAAATTTTCCCCCGAATGTGGAGCCCCAAATAATTCAAACGCAATCGTACGCTTCATCATTACCCAAGTATTGGGATCAATCCAGTGAGCGGTAACACAAAGGTACGAGTCATGTGTAGCATTTGGAGCGGTCCAAACTGTAACATCCTAAAACTGGCCTAGTTGTTTTAGGTATATTTGATATTTGAAAATATCTATTTGACCCTATGTGGAATAAATTGACTAAATGTTAAATTGATTGTTGGACCTTTTGTCCTTTTGTGATATTTTAATCAAGGGATTAAAATATCTGTTTTCTGAAATGTTTAAATGAAAATGTGATTTTTATATCTTTGGATTCTCCTTTTAATATCGTCTCCAGAAATGCTTTTGTTTTTAAAATTGGAGCCCGTTTGGTATTTTAAATAAATTAACTACGAAAGGAACTTTTATATTGTATTGTTTAAAATTTGTAAAAGGCAAAATGTGGACCCCTTTTGGTGGGATATTCGGCAGCACAAAGAGGGTGGGACACCCTCTTTCTTTCCCATTCTTTCCATCTCTTTCCTCTCCATCTTTCTTTTCATTTTATTTTCTTTTGGATTTTTATAATTCATTCTCTCTCAAAACTCATAGTGTTCTTGAGCTCCAAGTGAGATTGCTAACTCGTTTCTTGTCCAATCTTTAATCCGAACACGTTTTTGGAAAGCTCTTGAGGTAAGCTTCAACCTATATGTGTTCATTTTCGATTTCATGATAGTTGATAAATTAGGGTTTATGTGTTCTTGAGATTTGAGTGGTGATTATGGTGTTAAATGGTATGTTAAGTGTTTATACAAAGTTTGACATGTTTTGTTGAATGGGTACAAGTGATTTAGCACAAGGTACAACCTTTTTAGCATAATGTACACATGTGTGGGTGTGTGTGTGTTCGTGTGTGTGTGTGTGTTCGTGTGTGTGTGTGTGTGTGTGTGTTCGTGTATGAGTGTGTGTGTGTGTATCAATTGTGTGGTCTTGGTTTATGCTTCTAACTTGATTTAATATGGGTTTTAATATTAATGTGGGTTAAATTATTATGTAGGAAGTGTTAATCTTGTAGGATTGGGTAACTAGTTATGACTTGCTAGTAAGATTGTGAATTATGGAATTTATGTCTAGTTATGATAAATGACATGTTGGATATGTTAGTTGTGATAGTGTGAGTCAAAATTGTTAGTTTTGAATTATGTTGAGATTTGGTGAGATTTGATAGTTAGCGTTTGGATGATTTGGGTCAAAAGTTATAACTTATGATTTTGAAGTAAAATAGTTGGGTTGTGATAGTTATGAACTTGTTAGATTGATTAATTAGTTATGATTTACTAAATGGTAGATTATAGCATTTATAGTTGTGTTTGGATGTTTTTAGTTAAAAATAGTTAACTAGTAAATTGGAAGGAAAATGCATGGATTGTTGGTGTCTTGAACTTGATGAATTGATATATGATTATGAATTGCCAAATGTGGCTTAATGTCATGGTAAAGTTCATTGTAGGATTAAAGAGGTAATAATTGGGCACGTTGACAATTATGTGATTTTGACCCGTTTGGGCCATTTAGTGGTAAAATGACTTAAAATAACTTGGGTTGTGAAAGTGTAAGTATTTTGTTAGAATTATGTGATTAGTAATGTCATTGGTAACATTTAGTGAATGGCAAGTTGATGATATGATTATAGTTGTAGGAAGTATTATTGTTTAATAATCCGGTTTGACCCGTTTGGGTGTATGTAACACCCTAAAATTTACAAGATTTTTAAAATTTTTGAAAACAAAATTATAATCAAAAGGTCCCAATAACTTGAATAATTAAATCCCAATAATAGTATTTTCATTTAAAATATATTTAATGCGGAAATAGTTAAAATTAAGTGTTTTTAAAATATTAAATGCCGTCCACATCGGTAATGAAAGATACAGCGGTCAACCGTCCACCTTCTCCTTTCCTCTGCTGGTACCTGAAACAATGTGGGGGAAAATAGGGGTCAGCTGGAGAAGCTGAGTGAATATCTCAAAATGCAAACAATCCTAACATACAACACATGAGGGCACATCGGTGTACTCCTAGTCAGAAACTACTCGATTAATTACTCAGATTTATTTCTCAGATTTTATTGCTCAGATTTTTTAATTTATATAGCGCGCTTGTGTGATTTGGGACGAGAGATCAACCTCGCCCCTCCTCACACCTCAGATAGGCATAAGCCAAAAACTCAGACGGGAGTGATCCCAAAACTCAGACGGGAATAATCCCAAAACTCAGACGGGAGGTGATCCCAGGCATATAGCCAAAAACTCAGATGTGTGTTATTATGTTTTATTATCTCTTTAACATAATTATCTCAGATGCCCTAGCAAGTAGTAGCACAGAATGACCCTGTGCCGAGCTCGGTTACCCAGGCACAATGTCTCAGATTAAAATAAATCAACAGCTGCTCAGATACTCAGATAGCATGTCAAACTCAGATAACAAATCAAACTCAGATAGCGGATCAAACTCAGATAACAGCTCAAGCTCAGATAACAATTATGGTGCAAGAAATGTAACACATAAGTCATGCATGTACAACGTTAAAACTGAATACACGGTGAGAATACTCACCTCGAAAACGTAAGCTCCGAAGATATCTCAGCAATCTACACTATTGTCCAGCTAACGTCTAGACGGTCCTAAAGCACGAAAAATAGTCCAGATTAGACTTAATTTAAAACTTGCTTAACAATGTTTTCCCTTGACTAAATACTAATAAAAACTTTTCTCTTTATTTAAAACTTTTACTCTTTATTTAATATTAAAAAAAATCACTTTTCCCTTTATTAAATATCTTTATTTCATTAAATAATCAAACAAATGAGAATCTGACCAAAACCCATTTCCAAAAATTATTAATTAATCAAACAAAAACATATGGGAAACTTGAACTCGAAGCAGTGTCTTATTCTTGATTATTTTATTACAGCATGATAGATAAGAATGTTTTTCTCTTCCAACATAAATAATGGACCTCATGAAGAATGAATCTGCCACGAATAACTCATGAACCCGTATTAATCTTTCTAACTAAAACAGTGATACATGCCAATGAAAAGGAATAGAATTAGTGAGATTTTTACCGACAAGGACTTTGATTGAACTCATATTAATTCAATCCCGATACCACCGATTGAAACTAGATGTTCTTCTCAATGCTAGCAACGGATGGCTAGCCTCCACAACAAACTCCTCACTGCTCGAACTACACCATGCGACCAGAAGCATCAACTGGTTAAAAAACTAAACCTAAATCCAAAAACGGAGAAAATGAGAACGTAGCAAACTTACCGAAATGAATCAAGTTTCACCGGAGTGAACAAGGCTTCACCGAAACTCACGGCGCTGCGGCGCTCAGGAATGAGGGTGATATCCACGGCTATCGGAAACGGAAACGGGAAATGCCATGTTATTCACAGCTGCCGATGGTCACGAAAACACACGATGGCGAAGGTGGTCCCCGGCGGAAGCGTACGGGAGCAGAAACTCGACAGAAAAGACATCTCAACGGTGGCGTTTGTGTTCAACACACGGTGGAGGAGATTCGATCGGACAGAAATGGAAACGAGGTGGTTGTGGTGTACGCCTCCCACGAACAGAAGCGAGGTGGTGCTCGAAGACAATGACGGTAGTGACAAAGCAATTGGGTTAACCGGAAAACAGGAAACGATATGGTGGTGGTATCTCCGGTCAGCAGAAACGTCGAGAATGGTGATGGTGGCGTGACTCAGATAGCTTGATGGTGGTGTTTTCTTGGACAAGGTCTACCGACAAGGAGGGAAGAAGGGAATAAAGATAAAGAATGGTATATATATGGCGGCTGATAGGTGCTAGGGTGGAGAAAAGAATAACGATACAATGATATGATGAGAGTAATTCGGTATGGGCTTAGCGACTTGGACTCCCTCTTGCACTACACGAATTGGGCTAGCATTTAAGCATCAACTTGTGCCTCTCTTGAACTGAAAACCCATTAAAAGGATAAAAGCTTCGGCCACTATCTTTTGTACTTACTCAGCATCATTTAGATGAACAAAGTGGTTAACAGCTAACCGGTCAAAACCCAAAATACAATAACACACTAATTAATACGATTTGTTAATTAATTAAACGTCGAAATATAAAATCGTCTACATAATACGAACCGTCTGACTTCATTATTATTAATTTATTAATTAATCCATTTAAAATTAGGTATGACCATTAATTTAATATTATTTAATTATTATAAATTTCGGGACGTTACAGTGTAAGACTTGCAAAATGACTAGTTGACTTGTTGTGTAAGTGTAAACGGTAATGACATGTTCATATGATGGTTTAAGTGTTTGGCTATCTAGTTAGTGCAAGTGTTAGTGTTAAATGTATATTTAACATTGTTTATAATTTGGTGGAATTATATACTAATTCGGTATTCCTTTGGTGTACAGGAATCGGGATCGTGACTCAGAAACATTAGACCTCTGAGTTCGACAAGTGGAAGGTTTCGGTGAGTGGATTTAACCTCCAACTTGTCTTTGGTTACAATTAGTTTGGTATATGCATGCTTGTTGAAAATGCAGGAATTGTGTCAGCTTCAGGTAGTTCGCGACGCGAACTAGAGTTCGCGAAACGCGAACTCGAGACAGAGAATTTTGGTGTTGGTCGTGAACACTTCGCGACTGAGTTCCCGAACGCGAACAGGAGTTAGCGACGCGAACTCGAGTTCGCGATGGGAACTCAGTTGCAATGATTTTTCGATGTAAATTTTGTATCTTGCTTGCTAGTTGGTACCTATTTGCTAGTATTGAGTCAAATAGGTTATGTGCACAATGTGAAGTGACTTTGCTTGATTGCAAGCAACAACTCGGTGTGTGGTTATCCGAGGCTCGGTGTGTGGTTATCCGAGGTTTGAGAAGTCAGTGCGCTGGGCAATGGGTGTCGACTAAAGGGTATCCGACCTTACCTGTATTTGTTGCATGGTCAAGGGGAGGGAGTTGCCCGGGTGTTGGTCACGAAACGCTATCGGTTACCGTGGTTTTGGCCGACCATGGTTTAAGGCTCCGGCAGGACCCCGATCTTCTTGAACAAACAGTGATACGTGATTATGTGGCTTTTAGATCGTAGAGATGTCTATGCTAGCTTGTTGGGCTTTACAGAACTTGTAGATTATATTCATGCACTTAGCTTTGTGCTAATCCCTCCCTCGTTGAATCTTTTCAGGTTGATCGGTGCTTTGGACGGAATGAGTGACCAAGCTCAGTTTGTTATGTTTTGAAAAATGAGCCATGTCGTTTAAGTGACACCGTTTCGTATTGTTTAAGTAATGTTCATTTTGGAAACTTATTGTGGGACCTTGTTTGTAAATTAAACTAAACTAAACTAACTTAGAGGATAACCTAATCGCCTTCGGGCATTTAAAAAAAAAAAAAAACGCTTCCTAAATTTTGCGGTGTTACACAAACATCACTTGTTAAATTAACCCCCGTTTGTAGATTTCAAAACCTTTTTTTAAATCATCTTTAGCAAGTTTCCACAATTTTATAGCATCACGTCTTAAGGTAGTACGACTTACACGGGAATAGCGTGGTTCCAACTCTTCTTGGATCATGCTCGTCAACCTTTTGTTGTCAAAAAAGTTAAAGGGCAACGCCTCTTGAACCACCAACTTCGCCATTCGCTCACGAAGCCTACTAGCTTCGAAACTAAACACCTTGCCGTCATTTCCCATGCTTGTTTGGCCACTCGTCGAGCCCATTTTCACGACCTTACAACTTTTATTAGCATGATTCCTCAAGGTTGTATTTCCATCTTCTTTAAAGAAACGCGAACATCTTTTGCACCGAGCTCTTTTCAATCCATCCGACATCAAACATAAGTCGAAATGGCACCAAATCTCCGGATTTCTCTTTGTAGGAAGTATCTTAACAACGGTAACGTCGGTAGAAGAATCACCCATACCAACCGAAGGTTGAGATTCCGAATCCATAACAACGATAACTTGCGTTTTTTTGTGTGGTGTGAGTTTTTAAGCTAGAAATGAGAGTGTTTTGAGTGGTGATTGATCCTTAACACCTAAGGGGTATTTATAGGTGAATTGTGGACCCTAAAAGACAAAAAAAACGGCTAGAAACTCGTCCAATGGCTAGATAACGGCTAGTTTTGGGGCTGCATCGCAAACCGGTTAAAAAAACGGTTTTGTCTCCGGTTTTTAAACTGGTTGGGCCAACGGCTATATTTTTCGAACGGTAGCATGCAACGGCTATATTATTGAACGGTAATATTTCGAACGGCTATAATTTTGTTAAAAAAACCGGTTGAATAACCGGTTCGGACATAATCCGGTACAAAAACCGGTTATACGAAACCGGATAAAAAAGCCGATCCGCTCGCTAGAAGACCGAACCGGTTGGGAACCGCCGGTTTGAGGCTGATCCGGTATTTTCGACTAATAATCCGGTTTGAAACCGGTTTTAAACCGGTTCGGTTGTGCATCTCTACAACTATGTCACACAATATATTCAAAACTTCTTACTAAAATTTTAGCCCAATCAATTTTCTTATGAACAGATTCCAATTTTGACAATAGATTTGAAATTCAGGTCCTAACTGGCCCATAACAAAAAGGCCCATTAATTCAAAAGTAAAGACAGCTATAAAAACACATTTAAAATAAGAGGGAAACATAAACATGCAAACAAACAAATTTCTTTAGATTCGTATTGTCAAAACAACTGTAAAGAAAGCCCAAAAAAAATGAAAACAACAGTTAAAAATTTCGAAAATATGAGCTATTAGCCATCAAACAACCCAAAATAAACCGATTACAGATATACAAGGTAGTTATATTAATATATATACAACTTAAAACAAAAACCCGATATGCAAATCCCTTTCAAGCTGAAGACCGAACAAAATGAAAGAATATTGTGGACTTCATAATAACCTCAAACTACAACAGATTGACCGGTCAAACCGTCATCAAGCCGCAACGATCCGTCCTTCATCAAGTTAACACTCAAGCTTTGGAATCTCTCTCTTGAGTATTGTCGCGATGCTTTCCTCCAATCTGTTCCCGCTTTCATCATTGCAACAAATTCATCGAAACTAATTTGACCATCCTGAAAACAATGTTTGACCGGTTGTTAGGAGCCAACAAATTGTTGGATAAAATTTGACCATGGAGAAACTTTCTTCTTCACCTCATTTTCAAATATGATATTTTTAATTACCATTTTGGGCAATTTCCCCATAATAAAAATAGAAGATTGGACAAACCAACTAGACCCATAATGAGCAAAACCAAAAATTAGTTAATTTGGCCCGTTATCTACCCCGTTTGACCTGCTCATTTTGCGACCTAAATTTGAATAATGTACCTTATCCGTATCGACTTCTTTCATGATTTCATTAAGTACATCAATATCAGCTTGACCCGGTTCATATAACACTTGTTCCAGCTCATCAAGCTCGATATAACCACTTCCATCTCTATCAAAGAACATAAATGCTCTACGAAGATGCTCGTCATTTTCCATCTTTTGCAAATGAATTGTAACTGCTACAAATTCTCCATACTCAAGTACCCCATTACCATCAACATCCGCCTAAAATATTAAACAATTAGCTACCCAAATCTTAATATCACAAACGTTATTTGTATGAATATGTATCTAAATATGTATGAATTAGAGAATTACCACATCCATAAGCAACTTGATTTCGGGTTCTGCTAATTGTGAACCAACTTTTTTTAATCCCGTTTTAAGTTCATCAAATGTAACTTTCCCGTCACCATCGGAGTCCATTAATGTAAACATGTCTTTTATTACTTCTACTTCTTCGATAGACAAGTGTTCTGCAATCACCTACAACATCCAACCAACATAAAAAATATTATTATTATTATTAACTCAAATGTACTCCGTAAGATTCAATATGGAATTATGGAATTTTAAATAAATATTATTACCCTTAATGCTTTCTTTTTAAATCTATTCATCACGGAGAATTGCTTGAGTCTCGTCCTAACTATATCTCCCAATGGGACATTTGAAGCTTTCTTCTCGTTTTGTATCCATGGATGTTCTACAACGAACAAAAACATGTCATCTTAAGTAATAATGACTTTGACTAAAATGGTAAAAAAAAGAACGACGTTTCAACTTAATAACTAAACACAATCTTCTAGGAAATTTCACATAATTTGTGTTAGTACTAAATTTGACTTCAAAAGTCAAACTTACCAAGAACTTGTTGGGAAGTTAGTCGTTTCCTGGGATCAGGCTCTAACATTTGTCTAACAAGACTTTTAGCATTTTCAGAAATTTGAGGCCATGGTTCCCTCTTAAAATCAATAACGCCACGAAGGATAGCCAACGCAACACCTTGTTCGGTTTCTATGATCAAAAAAATAATTAAAAACTTAAAATATTATCATCGGGCCCGCAAAACTAGATTAACAAGATATCGTGTGTTTTTGTAGTAATACCTGCCCAAAATGGGGGAACCCCACATAATAATATATACAAAATAACTCCGGCACTCCATATATCAACCTCTGGTCCATAATTTCGCTTTAAAACCTCCGGTGCCATGTAGTAAGGACTACCTACAATTTCTGAAAATCTTTGCCCTGAAAATACAAATTAAATAATTATTACAATAATTATATAGATCTTTTATTCAAAGTGATGTATGAGGTTTTATGCTACATTTCTAGTGACTTCCAACCCGTTCGACACGTTCACTCTTTAGATAAAATTTTAATTTGCCCATGCGAGATTAAAAATTACCCATGTCTTCGTATTTCGGCTATATTATATGAAAATGACGTCAAAAAGGATTATAACTCAATCATTCAGATACCACCTAATCCAATATATCCCCACTCTCATGAATATTCTTGATTTAAATCTGATGTTTAGGGTAACTAATTAGTCAATTTGGGGAACTAACAAAATTAGATCAAATAATTAAGGAGAAATCAAGATCTTGTAACTTATATCTACGGATTTCAACACCCAGTTGAAAAATCTTGAAACTTTACCTTCTTAAGATGAAATCTAATCTGATTAGCCACTAACCAGAAGAAAAAAAACATGAAATTTTGGAAAAAAATAATAATCAAGAATCATATGTAAAATACCTGGTTTGAAGAATACAGAAAGCCCAAAATCAATAGCTTTTAAAGGAGAATTTTCTTTCTTATTGGCAAACAAAAAATTCTCCGGCTTCAAATCTCGATGAATCACCCCATTTTCATGACACATCTTAACCACCTCCGCCACCGTCTTTGCGATTCCGGCGGCCGCGCGTTCACTATAATGTCCTCTAGCAACAATTCTATCAAACAACTCACCGCCTTCACAAAGCTCCATTACTAAATGGACAGCTTCATTATCTTCATAAGTAGCTCGAAGTTTGACTATATTCGGGTGTTCCGGCAACGTTGACATTATCGCCACCTCTCGCCGGACATCGTCAACATCGATGGCCGTCCGTAATTTCTTCTTGGAAATTGATTTACACGCAAAAGCTTGTTTCGTTTCTCGATCGGTACAAAGATAGGTGACACCAAATTCGCCCCGACCCAGTTCCCGACCCAGTATGTACTTGTCGGAGATTCGGGTCCGGTGGGTGGCGAGCTGTGAGAAATCGTTTAAGACCCGGATCGGTACCGGAGTTTCGGCGTATGGGTTGGGTCTTCTTTGTTTGATGTTTTTGTTTTTGCCTTGTGGAGTTGGAGGTGGTTGGTAGTTGTTGGATTTCGGATCATCGGGTCGGAGGCAAGTGGTGCAGTTACCCATGGTGGTGGCGGGTTTTAATTCTTTGGTGGTTTGCGGTGGTGGTTGTGAAATATAGTTATGATCGCCGGAAATCAAGATTTAGGGAGGCGGGCATTTCACGGCAAAATGGGATTATGAAAACAAAATTAAAAACGCGGGGTATGTGAAGGAAAATGAAGTTTTCTTTTCCCTAAAAGTCAAATATATTGTTCTTATTATATTTATTTATTAATTTTTTATTATAAGTATTGAAGAATATAGAGTTCTTTAAACGTTTTTTTGGAATTTTATATTTAACATGTTTTTTTTTAATATTGCAATTTATGCTAAAAAACACTTTTTAGGCGATATTTATCTTTTACTATACCATCTTAAAAAGTTATTGTCTTGAGAAATTTTATATTAATGTGATAAGATAAACAAAAAAAATTGTTGATAAGCAATTATTAATGTAAAGTAGATGTAACAAGTTAAACATGAATAATCTATTGGATGAATTGAGTTATATTTCATCTGTAAGAGGTTTATTTTACCGCTGAGATGATGGTAGTGCAGTCAACTTATGCTAAGAAAATGAATTAAATTTGTCAAACATGTTAAATACGAAGTAGGTTAAATGTCTCCCAGTTTACATGCAAGTAGATGATATCCCAAAATGTTGTATTAATATATTTGTGTTATAAAATATTTATTGTAATCATAAATTGCATCTACTAGTAGATTATTATTTTAGTCAAATACTTTATATATATATCTATTAAAACATATAATCTACATTTTAATAATAGTAGTGAAGTTATATTATAATATGTGTTGATATATATACAGACACTTGAATACTAATCCAATAAGTCAATAACAATCTATATTAGACGTTGAACATAACTTTTGTTGTTTGTGTATAAGGCAACTCATTTTAGGTGTCAAATTACTCGTAGCAAATAGATGAAATAAAACTTTAAATCGTGATATATAATAAAATATTTTTATTTTATCTTGAATAATATACTTTTTTGTCTAAAATATAACATATGATACATATACTTGTCATATAATGATATAATTAAGTTTTCTACTTAAGTATTATATTTATTGTGGTTTGTTGAAGGTAGTCTAAGTATTTTTTAAAGTCCTAAGGGATAATTATTAGCCTTTGGATCAAGAAAAAGTTAAAGGTCAAGATCAACATTCAAATCACAACCATCACCACCAACACATGTGATTCAATAGATCAATACCCCACCACCGCCGGCGTCCGGTGGCGACGGCTGGCGATGGTCGGTGGTGGAGACTGGCGGTGGTGGTCGTGACTTGAAACACATGTGATTCGAAGTAATATGCTCATCTATATTTTGGAACCCCTGTTTTTAGTGAATCACATATGTCTCACCTTTTGAAACACATGCGATTCGTAGGTCGTACGCTCCCATGTATTTCGAAACTCATATTTTTAGTGAATCACATATGTTTCGTGACTTGAAACACATATGATCCGAAGTAATATGCTCGTCTGAATTTTGGAACCTCTGTTTTTAGTGAATCACATGTGTTTCGTGACTTGAAACACTTGTGATTCGTAGTTCGTATGCTGCCATGTTTTTAGAAACTCCTATTTTTAGTGAGTCACATGTGTTTCGTTATTTGAAACACATGTGATTCGAAGTAATATGCTCGTCTGTATACTAGAACTCCTGTTTTAGTGAATCACATGTGTTTCACCTTTTGAAACACATGTGATTCGTAGTTTGTAGGATCCCTTGTTTTTAGAAACTAATGTTTTTAGTGAATCACATGTGTTTCGTGAATCACATGTGTTTTAATACATCAATACCAGCCCCACCACCACTGTCAGTCAACACTACCACCGTCGGCCACCACCGGCCACCGGAGACCGGCAGCGGCGATCGGCACGGCCGGCGGCCGGCGGTGGTCGGAGATGGCAGTGTCTAAGGGATTTTGTCTTAACCATTTTGATTCAATTACTAGGATTTATTCATTGGGACTTTACAAAACCCTTAGACTACCTAGAAGGCTAGAACACAACTCTATATTTATTACAATCATCTTAACTTAAGGTAATTCGTCTTAAATTACGAATCAGGTTCGTTTTTTTAACTCATTTCCAACTTACTGTAAAAAACAAGTATTTAAAAAAAATTCATAACATAGATCCAAATTCAATCCAGCTAAGATCTTCAATATCAAGTACCAATATGTTATCATACTTTGTAACCAACTTGATTTGATCTACAACTACAAATACAGTATAGTTTAACGTATTTTATTGATCATTCGTTTATAACATAAAAGTACAAATAAAAAAAGAATAATTTCAGGTTTAGATGAGTTGTTAAAAATTTTAACTTCCATATGCATTCCTTTTTATATTCAAATTTAGGTCCCAATTTTGTCATAATATGGTTGGACTCCTCTTTAAGTGAGGTTATGCTTTATAAAATTATACTTTAATCGTAATAAATCGGCCTTAGCTATTGCACTTAGGAGTTAAGAGTATCAGAGTATGTTTAATGTTTTTCATGGTTTTAATAATGCGACAAGTTTACTCCTTTCTGATTCATTTTAAAATTTGTGAAAACTATAAAACCTATATAGTTTTGTTTGTAAATATGACATAATAATGTGTTTTTATTATTATATTTGTTTGTGATAGGTGATGACCAAGTCGTGTAAAGAAAGACATGTTCCAAAAAAAAGTCAAGGCTGAATATGACAAGTTGAATGGAAACTACGAAAATGAAGATGATGTTACACACTTACACGAGGGCTTCTAGATGGAGTGGAGTATACAACACGCTCTTTTAATTTTTATTTAATCATAATGTTTTTCTAAAAAGAAAATTACATAAAAAACACATAAATTTAATGATGAACTGTTGGCTCGAAGCACAAAAATTATGTGTCAAGTTTAATCATGGACCAACGAAATAATGAAATATGATACCCATTAATCCCTTAAAATAAAGAGAAGTATGTAATTTATATCAAGTTGATCACACCAAAATAGTTGACACATAAAATATTACCTAAGCAACTACACACTATTTAGGGGGAAATAGTCATCCATCACATACCAAAAAGAAATTAAAAATATGGCATTTAAAAAACAATCATCCAAAAAGTATTACCTTTTGAGCAAAATCCCATTTGCACATGACTTAAAAAGTGCAACACACATGAACTGTAAATGGTCACAACTCATACAACAGTTGGTGACTGGTGTTTGCATGAATAAAGCCGTGGATTAGGAGTACTATTTATTTAGAAACTGTTTAAAAAGAAATAAAAAAATTAAACGAGGGTCCATCTTTAAAACTGGAAAAGTGCAGGTACAGAAAGTAGTTTAATTGAGAGAATGAGAGGCAAAATGAATAGTTTGATTGAGGCCCCTTTGAATTAAATAAATGATGAAAAAGGTCCTTTAGTTTTAAAGTAAGGGCAATGGCTTTATTAGGTCTACTCAAGTATAGAAGAATGCCATGTTTATGAGATAAGCATAATAATGATGTTCAAGGACATGCCTTTTGTTATATATAAATTACCAAATCTTGGTATACACGATTGTCTTAAAATTAAAAATAGAATTCCTAGAAAATTAAATTGTAAAATAAACACATTATTAAATAATAAAATTTTACTTTTATTTAGTTTATTTGATGACAAACAACACTTTATGACTTTATGAATAGACTTTAGTCAAATCTCCTTCGTTTGTTCCAACAGTCTATGAATGATAAATCATCATCTATATTCATATTCATTATTCATCCATTTAGTTCATCCATATCCACTAATAATAAGTGAATCAGGTCGATATCCATCTGATCGGATGATCATTGTCATGCTTCATTTACTATCTCATGATTAGTGAGCATGTACAAAATAGAAAATGAGAAATTAGGGGTTTTGACGATTTTAAGATATAAAATATTACAATTTGACTAAATTTTTCCGTTGATTGTTCATTATATTTCTCATCGACACGATGAATTTATTAGATTTCTTCATATCATGTTTAAAAAGGTGAACTGGATTTGATTCGAACACCAAAAAAAAATAAAAATTAAGGTCGCTAAACGTAAGACCAATAATAACAGATCGCTTTTCAGTGGGAGGTTACAGGCCCAGATAAATTGGGCTTAGTCCATAAGCTGCTCGTGTACATGTATAGTACAAAAAGACAAATAGTGACCATAAAATAAAACGACGTTCATGGATTTAAATCAAAAGTATCGTTAACAAGAACAATAATATGAAACAATTAAATCACTTTATACTTTTAGTTTAAGATGTTATAAATATCATAATAATACTAAGATATTCTAGATACTACATTTGTATCTTAATAAGTGATACACTTTTTATTTATGAGTGTTTCAAAATAAATGATACATTTTAAAAGTTACTTTATTTGATAAAAAAATGATTTATCATCCACTAAATATCCACTTTAATATAGAAATTAGTCAAATTACCGTTATAATTACTTTTACTTTTAAAATTCACTAATATCATTTTAATAATAAAAAATGATACTCAACCTTCACTAACTATTCACTTCAATTTATCTTAACCCTTGCTTTAATCTTTTACCTAAAAAATCATAAAATTTCAAATGCTAATAAAATATATGTTGTGATATTTTGGTGAACAAAAAACAAATATACCCTCATTAACATAAGACAAATACTTTGGCGATGGTCACGTCAGTTGCTAACAAAAATACTAATATTGTCTCTAGTTAACGAGTTGAGTATAGTGCATCTAATGATAATACCAATTTGGCTCGACAATAAAACATGTGTGCAAATAAAGGCACACAAGATTTTTGGGCATGTCATATGCTTAAATTGTATGTATAAGAAATACAATATGAAGTTAGATACAAATACAGAGGTAATAACTAGCTTCTTTCACCGATACCTTAAAACATGGCTATAAATGTCTAACAAAATTAGTGAATTAATTACCACGGTTGTGTAGTTTATGTTGATGCTCAAACAAAAGCACCACCACTGCCACCAATTTTTTTCTAAGAAAAGGTTAGAGTGAGGTTTCCCTTTATATCATTGTGGGTAAATTTCTTATATGGGCAGGCATCGCGGTTATTGAAAGCTTCTTCTTCATGCTTGGTATCTTGATGATGGGACTGTCATTGAAGATGCATAAGAGGTGACCAAGGTGTTAGACATTATAAGGGTTAGTGGTCCGAGTTTGGGTCTTGAACTTAATATCAAGAAGACAGAATTATTTTGGCCCTCGTGTAATGCAAATGAAACTTCGTGAGGGTTTATTCCCTGTGGATAGGGGTGTTGATCGGGTATATTTTTCGGGTATCGGGTAGTTCGGGTCGGGTGGTTCGGGTTTTTACAAATATAAAAAATAACCAATACGCAACCCATATTAAATTCGGGTATTTGGGTATGGGTAGTTCGGGTAATGGGTCGGATACGGGTATATCCACTAATACCCGAGAATTGACATAGTTGTATTGCCGACAACCACAACGTTTATATTATGATCTCAATACACCATCTTTGTCCGTAATTATATCAAATTCCAACCAACATTGGGCTTTATCGTTGACTTTTATATGAAATTAATGAATTACAAGTATAACGATCGTATTTTATTTATATAATCATAATATCTTACCTTTAAATAAAGCCTTTTAAAAACATTCGGGTATTCGGGTATAACCGTCCACTTGAAATATTACCTTATACCCGAACCGCTTTATTTTCGGGTTACCCGATACCCAAATATTTCTACCCGATACCCGAACTACCCGACCCGTTCTACCCAAATTCGAAACGGGTCGGGCGGGTAGAACGGGTTTCGGTTATTTTCGACATCCCTACCTGTGGATATCCGAAGGCCGTCATTGGGTGTGAAGCTTCTTGGGGGAGCTGTTAGTAGAGACCTAAATCTTATTAGTGGGTTGGCTATGAAGAGAGCTGCAAATGTTGTTGATTGATGGGACTCCTTCAACGGTTACACGACCCAAAGAGTGAGCTCCTTTTACTTCGTTCATGTATGGGTATTGCCAAACTCTTTTTTGGTTTAAGAACTTGTCAACCTGTACACATGGAGGAGGCATCTTTGGTCTTTGACAAAGGATTGCGTGGGTCGATTGAGAACATGTGGTATGTGGAGGGCCTTTCTTTTGAGACATACAGTGGCAACTCGCTTCTTTACCCATTCATTCTGGTGGTTTGGGTTTGTACTCGGCAAAAATGGTTTCATCTTATGCTTTTGTGACCTCGAGGGCCCAATCTTAGGTGCTTCAAGATCACATCTTACGTGACAGTGGGATATCTTGTATGGATGACGATTATGGTTGTGCTTTGACTTGTCTTCGTGATATGATTCCAAGCTTTGATTTTAGCAGCTTCACTAATAAGGAAACCGCCCCCCTCTAAAGCCCAACAAATATTGGCGAGTGCCCTTTTTAGTGAAACGGTCAAGGATATGGAAGTCCGCTTCGACATGAATGTGAGACAGAAAGCAGTTATCGATTGTTTACGGGCACCTCATGCTTAGGATTATCTTCTAGCTATTCCCATAGACGGGTTAGGTCAACACATGTCACCTGTGGAATATCGTGCCATCCTTAAGTATCGTCTCATGATTCCATTATTTCCGGTTGATGCGTTATACCCTGTTTGTCGCAAGGCAAGTTTGGATTCCTTTGGGGAACATGCTATGCAATGTAAAGAACTCCCAGGATTCAAGTACCGGCACGATATGGTTTGAGATGTCCTTTTTGACATATGTAGGCGTGCCGAGATCTCCGCAAAGAAAGAAGCACATGTGAACTTTTTGACTGGCCCGTTGGATAGAAGATACACACTTAGACCTGCTCACATTTTGGTTTTTGGATGGGTTAGGGGGAAACACGTGTGTGTGGATCTAACCGGAGTTTCTCCTCTCGTTGGTTTGAGTAGTCGGGGTGTTATGGTGGGACAAGCTGCTTTGAAAGCCGCCTCGTGCAAAGTAACAAAGCACGAGAAAGCATGCATTGAAAATCAACACGTGTTTATTCCTTTTGCATTTGATACTTTCGGTTTCCTTAAACATGAGGCGGTGGAGTTTCTAAAGCCGTTAAATCCCTCATGTGCACATCACATGATGGGTAATATGGTAATTGTCCACCCCTTCCTTATACTTAAACCTGAGTAAATTACATGGAAGGTCCATGTGGTATACTACTTATTGCAGTCTTAGTCCCTGAACTTCATTTATTACACCGGAAGTCCCTGGTGTATACAATTTGTTACACACATGTAAGCCTGTAAACGCACCAAACGTTCAACGAATCGTTCGCGAACCGTTCGGCGAGAGTTCATTTATGTTCGTTCGTTTAGCTAAACAAACGAACACAAATAAGATTTTGTGTTCGTTTAGTTAAACAAACGAACACGAACAATGGTCCGTTAGTTCATTTATGTTCGTGAACATCCGTTCGTGTTCGTTTGTTTACGTTCGTTTGAGTTTGTTTATGTTCGTTTGTGTTTGTTTCGTGTTCGTTTGTGTTTGTTTATGTTTGTTTGTGTTCGTTTGTGTTTGTTTCGTGTACGTTTGTGTTTGTTTATGTTCGTTTGTTTTCGTTTATGTTTGTTACCATAGTTCACAAACCGTTCGTGAACACTAAATTTTCTTAACAAACATAAACGAACATAAAGAAACACATGTTTGTTACCCTAGTTCACCAACCATTCGTTCGTTTACATGCCTACATGTGTGTAACAAAGTGTACACACCAGGGACTTCCGGTGTAATAAATGTAGTTCAGGGACTAAGGCTGTAATAAGTAGTATACCACAGGGACCTTCCATGTAATTTACTCGGGTTTAAATATGAGGAAGGGGTGGACAATTACCATACTACCCATCATGTGATGTGCACATGGGGGATTTAACGACTTTAATTAACGTCCGTTTGATTCAGGGACTACAGGTGCAACAAAGTGGCAACACCAGAGACTCCCAGTGTACTTAATGAAGTTTAGGGACTATGGCTGCAATAAGTGGTAAACCACAGGGACCTTAGATGTAATTCGCTCTTAGAAAAAAAAAGTTAATAAGCACCATACCGTTCAAAAAAAAAAATTAAATAAAAAGAAAAGGTATTGAACGTCTTTTGCTTTTGTTCGGATGTGTCCTTCTCTATGAACTAACGGTCCTTTAAATAGGCAAAAATTCGTAGGAGCTCTTAATCACTGTAGAATATGTTGGACATTGGCCTTCATTATTAGCCATTTGTATTATTAAAATGTGAAATGAATAGTAACTATTAATTTAAATAATATTTTATTTTGTGGGTAGTGATTTTGGGACCACACAAATTACTTTACCTACCACAATATACAATATTTAAAACATACTGTACAAATAATGTAAAGCAGTGGTTGTGATAGGTGAAGTAATTTATGTCGTCCCAAAATCATTACCTTTGTCAAATCTTGTCTTTTTATCAAATAATGAATTTTTATGTACTCTTGTCAGCTCTGCTACTAATGCATCTTTCGTTTTAAAACGTTAATATTTTGAGTTTTGACTATTGACAAGTATTTATTCTTTCAGTTAGTTATTTAAAATTTATTATTGTACTATATCTGATCACGAAAAAAAGTTCAATTCCAATGTATTTTGTAATTTCGGACAATTCTAACCATCAACGAATCCCGTCACATAGTGTGATGATAAATTATGACCATCAACGAATTCCATCACATTGTGTGATGATCCTATTTGTGATTCGGACATACCAGATAAGCACGATTGTGATGGTTATATACTACATTTATAGGCATATCAACAAAAAAAAATAACAATTATAACAAGTAAATATATGTACATGTTACAAGTTCAAACTAAAACGAATCCAATATATCATTAAAAGTACATAATCCATTTATTTGTTCAAAATTAAACAAAAATAAATGGGATAGCCGTATTAGTGAAAGTATATATGATTATATGTGGATAACGCGTTTTATCAATAAATGAAAGTATACAACACCAAAAATGAGTGCTGATTTGGTTGTACTGTACGCATTAGTGATGAAATACAATGATTCCAACAAATTACAATATAAGATTCCAATTAATCTTGGTGTCGTCATGCATGAGAGTATATTTATCCATGTCTTGGGGACAAAGTAATAACCTCGTTTCAGGTGCTTTGATGTAATTTGTTTCATACCTAATAATTGTAGTCTGATAGTATTAATATTACCGATGGTCTAAAATCATGAGTTCAATATTGTTATAAAGTATAAACAAATTTAATGTAAACTTTAAGAGTCATTTAAAAAATATCTTAATTGTTTCATCACAATAGTTGACCGTTGTGATAATGGTCATTATAATTTTAAGAAAATTTGTATTGTTTTTTTGTTAAATTTTCGTACTTCATCTTCCTAAATATAAAATGATTAATATATATAATCAACTAACTATTTTTTTATAATCTCATCATTTAATTTGAACATTTATATTAATTAAATGGATTCAAAATCTTTATAGAAAACAAATATTATGTCACATACATTATTTTCAAATATAAGATAATATAAATTGAGTCCTATTTCTTTTACATGTATACCAAATTTACCCTTTTAATTAAGTTAAATTTCGATAAAACATAATGTAAATCAGGATAAAAATTATAGAAAACATCAATAAACGAGTCCAACTTGACCACTTTTCTCCTTTACAAAAAAATCCGTTATTCTTCGTTGACAAGAAATATTATACAGTACATGTCAAGAAACATGCTGCACATATATTTAGCAAATACTATATAAAAACATTGCTATTAGTGACGTGATTTCCATTATTCTTCATTGACAAGAAATATTAATGAAGTTAATTTGCTGAAAATTGCATTGTTAAGGAACAAGTAAAATAAGATTTATTAACCGTCAGATTGGCCGTCAAAACTCAAAAGGTTGGGTTTATTTATTTATTTATTTAATAATTTAAAATACATTAACCAAGTACATAGTTATAAGTTACTTCCTCCGTCTCACAAAAAACTTCCCTATACAAGTTTTTAAGTGATAGTTAGTGATGAAGTTATTGATAATACTTTTGATTAAAATATAAGGTTGGATTAAAGAGAGAAAGATAGTTAGTGGATATTAGTGGTGGGGTCTTTAGTTATAATAGTTTTTTATTGTGTGGAGTCCATCATATATGAAAAATGAGAAGTTTTTTGTAGAACAAAAATTTAAAATGAAATAAGAAATTTTTGTGAGACTAAGGGAAAATTTTGGACTTTGCTAAAAAGCATCGTAGTTGAGAGATCAAACCCGTGAAGGTGGGAACACGTGGACACAAAAATCAACAGAAGTTTATTTCGCAATGTAGGGTTTACAACGCACCATTATTTCGATCCCAAAATCACATGTTGTTTTTAATATTATATTGTATAAATTTTAAAATAGATTATATAACTATGCTAAACATAATAGGGTTAATTTCATATACTTCTTCCGTATCAAAATAAGTGACACAAATTGGCTTATACATTTTTTGAGGTAAAAGATTAAAGTAGAGGTTAAAATAGATTAAAGTACATAATTAGTGGAGAATGGATCCCACTTTTCTTGAATAAAGTGATATTAATGAGTTTTAAAAGTAAAAGTAAGGGTATAAGGGTAATTTCAATTTATTAAAGTGGATAGTTAGTTGGTATGGGTCCCACTATTTTTACCAAATAAGGAAAGTTTTCAAAGTGTGTCACTTATTTTGATACACCCCAAAATGGAAAGTGTGTCACTTATTTTGATATGGAGGAAGTAATAGTAATGAAGTTTCAAAAGTGTTCCGTTTAGGTCACTCAAAGTTTACTTTCATTCTATAATAGTAATCAAGTTTCAAAAGTATTCCAATCATGTGTATTTAACCTTTGATTATAGGTTATCAAGTCATTTTAATTTAATTTATATATAAACCCCATTAATAATCCAAAATAAGCATTAAAAACGAAAATAAATTAACTTAAAAAAAAAATTCAGAAGTCTAGAGACTATTAGTTTAGACTTGGTAACAATTTGTATTGGATCAGAAGTAATAAACATCATAGTTGGATCAGAAGGAATCCAAATGACAGTAGATGGAAAACACATTAAATCGTTCGCTTTTCGATAAGTAATTTCTCTAACTTTAACAATTTTTAATTATAATCTTTTTTATTTAATAAATTAAACTTATATTACCAATTTATAGTTGTTAAACTAGACTTTAGAACCGTGGCTTGTTAGTGAAGTAAGGATCTCTAGACGATTTATGTAATTTACTGATAAAGTCAATTAGTTTAGACTTTTGATTCCTTTTGAAGTTAATTTATTTTTATTTTTAATGCTTATATTGGATTATTAATGGGGTTTATATATAAATTAAATTAAAATGACTTGGTAACCTATAATCAAAGGTTAAATACACATGATTGGAACACTTTTGAAACTTGGTTACTATTATAGAATGAAAGTAAACTTTGAGTGACCTAAATGAAACATTTTTGAAACTACATTACTATTACATAGTACATCCAATTTGAGAGTTTACTGGACGGAGTTAAATAACATAGTACAAAATCAAAAAAGTTGTAAGATTTTTGATACGGAGGTAGTATAAAGAATCCTACTTTTCTTAAGCTACATCCAATTTGAGAGTTTACTGGACGGAGTTAAATAACATAGTACAAAATCTTACACAAAACCCCAATTGGCCTGCAAAAATAGAAGAAAGAACTAGAAGTAGCCGCCACCCCCCTCCGTACATCTTCTTATTTCTTCACACCCATCTCAGGTAATCGCCTAATTACTCATTAATTTAATATTTAATTCTATCAAGCTTTCATTTTTTTATCTGGGTTTCATTCCCACATTTAGAATGTTGACTCGTTGGTCTAATGGGGATGCTTTCTTGATCTTGATTAGGGTTTGTTGATAAGTGGTTCTTGAATCTGATGTTTTGTGTGTTGTTTTGATATTTTGGGTTTTTGATGAAATTGAATGTGGGTTTCAATATTTCAGAGCAATTTATTTTATTTATTTCTGTAAATTATTATTTCATATGATCGTTTTTGAGGTATAAATTGATTGAATTTGTTATCGCTCAGGCTGTAAAGGTTTGAATTACATTCTAAATTTCGGGAGTGTAACAAAATAACTTGAAGTTACAAACCTGAAATTGTTCTGGTCAATTTAAAATTAGGGGGGGTTTTGTTTTAGCTTATATTTTCGGGCGATTTAACAAGAATAAACAATCTTGATTTTGGTTCATAAGATTCCTCTAATACATCATTGTTAAAAGGGTATATCTGATATTTTCACTCAAATATTTTTCTAAATTTTTTTATTTTTTTTAATATAAGTTCCACAGACTATGTTGCGTACAAAGCAGCTCGGTGTTCTATCCCAATCGGCCCGATCTTTTTTCCTAAGCGGGTCAAGATGTAGTGCAGATGGGAGTTCATGCACATGTTCAGAAGATGAAGCTTGTACTTCAAAGAGACAAATTGCCACCACAAACGGGCCCCGAACCCAACAACCCACATCCAATTTGATGCCCAAAACTTCAACCCGAGTGTTGACAAAACCCGACCCCAAAATAGTCAACCATAACCCGTCAAAGTCAACACTTTTAGGAAAACCCGATTGTGTAAGTTATGCTGATGAAATCGATACAATGCAAACGTCTGGTATTACATCCGGTCATTTTGTTAGAGCCGGGATTGCAGCGGTCAACTTTTTAAACGATGTGGTCAACTATAAGATTCCTTTGACCGAAGGGAGTTCGTCGGTTGACTCGAATCAGAATTATGTAGTTGAAAAAGCCCGTTCATCAACTGTTAAAGCCTACAAAAAAGTTGAAGTTGAAACAACCATTCCAAGTAACAACACAAATTCATCAAACGTAAAAACATACAAAAAAGTTGAACCACAAGCTTTTACTCCAACAACAAAACAGAATGCTAAAAGTTCCCCAAGTGTCGGTAAAAACAGACCCGAAAAATACGCCCCGGGTAAAAGTCAAAGTCAAAATTACAACACGGTCAAAGGCGTGTCGAGAAAATCAAAAGATTGTGTGAACGACTTCTCAGTTAGTCAACGTGCTGAAATGGTTTCCGTAAGGGAAGCCCGCAGGATATCGACAAAGCCCGTTTCTCAAACGGGTCGATATTCGGGTTCGGCCCATACGGTGGAAAACGTTTGTCAGATATTAAGACAGTTAAAGTGGGGCCCAACAGCCGAAGAGGCATTATGGAACCTTAATCCTTCATTAGATGCATATCAAGCAAATCAAGTACTTAAACAGCTTCAAGATTCTTCAGTAGCTCTTAGTTTCTTCTACTGGTTAAAAAGTCAACCAGGGTTCAAACACGATGGTCATACTTACACAACCATGGTTGGCATATTGGGCCGGGCCAAACAGTTTGGGGCGATTAATAAACTACTCGATCAAATGGTTCGAGACGGGCACCCGCCAAATGTGGTGACATATAATCGTCTTATCCATAGTTACGGGCGGGCCAATTTCCTCAACAAATCACTCGATGTTTTTGACCAAATGCAACGGGAGGGGATCGAGCCCGATCGGGTCACGTATTGCACGCTCATTGACATTCATGCGAAATCGGGCTTTCTTGATGTAGCAATGGGGATGTATCGGAGGATGCAAGAAGCCGGACTCTCACCCGATACTTTCACTTTTAGTGTCATAATTAACTGTTTAGGGAAAGCGGGCCATTTGGATGCAGCCCTGAAACTGTTTTATGAAATGGTGGGTCAGGGCTGTGTACCGAATTTGGTGACTTATAACATTATGATTGCTTTACAAGCAAAAGCAAGAAACTACCCGATTGCATTACAGCTTTATCGAGATATGCAAAACGCGGGCTTCGAGCCCGATAAAGTTACTTACAGTATAGTTATGGAGGTTTTGGGTCATTGCGGGCATCTTGAAGAAGCAGAGGCTGTTTTCAAAGAAATGACCCGAAAAAAGTGTTTCCCCGATGAGCACGTTTACGGGCTTCTTGTCGATTTATGGGGAAAATCGGGTAACATTGAGAAGGCGTGGGATTGGTATTCAAAAATGCTTAAAACGGGTTTGCTACCGAACGTGCCCACTTGTAATTCGTTATTGAGTGCTTTTTTACGGGCTCATCGCCTTTCGGATGCTTATGGTCTGGTACAGAGTATGCACGATTTCGGGCTAAACCCGTCTTTACAAACTTACACATTGCTGCTTAGTTGCTGTACAGAGGCCCGGACGTCTTTCGACTCGATGTTTTGTTGCAAGCTGATGGGGGTAACGGGCCACCCGGCCCACGCGTTTCTACGGTCAATGCCGTCAGCGGGCGCGGACGGGCAGAATGTGCGGGACCACGCTAGCGAGTTCCTAGATCTCATGCATAGTGAGGACCGTGAAAGTAAAAGAGGGTTGATTGATGCGGTGGTTGATTTCTTGCACAAAACGGGCTTCAAGGAGGAAGCGGGCTCGGTTTGGGAAGTTGCAGCCCGGAAGAATGTGTACCCGGATGCGGTGCGTGAGAAGAGCTCATGTTATTGGTTGATTAACCTTCACGTGATGTCAGAAGGGACGGCAGTTACGGCTTTGTCGAGGACTTTAGCGTGGTTTCGTAGGGAGATGTTGCAATCGGGGGTTTGCCCGAGTAGGATTGATATTGTAACGGGCTGGGGGCGCAGGAGCCGGGTCACGGGCAGCTCCTTGGTCAGACAATCGGTTCAAGAGTTGCTTAATATGTTCCGGTTTCCGTTTTTTACAGAAAATGGGAACTCGGGTTGCTTTGTGGGTTGTGGTGAACCATTAAGCCGGTGGCTGGTTCAATCATTTGTCGAACGGATGCATTTATTGTAGAGGCTAATTAAAAATAACAGTTTTGTGTATGAGATAAAAAGGGTCTCCATTAGCATCTGGGTTGGGCTCTGATGAAAAGATTTTGCAGTGGTAGGCTGGTTTCACTACTCTTGGTGTTTTGTATTTATATCAAGAAACAAAATCAAACATTATTATTATTATGATGATTATTATTATTATTATTATTGCCTTTGTTATTTATTGTCATTCCTTGCTTGTAAATATCGCATATATGTTAGTTTGGAATGCTCGATAAAAGTATAACTTCTTTGTAAAGAGATCTCATGTTAAAAATTACGTGTTTGTTATAGTAGTGACTTTAAACACGTGTTGAGTAGAAATAATTGATTAAAAAGATACTTTGATTTTAGGAAACCAAAATTTATAGTATCTTTTTATTGTATGTTAACCAAAATTTATGTTGGTTAATCGATTTTTTTTCTTTCTAATTTTGTAAGGCTAGTATTTTTTTGTTTTTTTTAAATTCCAAGATACTACCATCCACTTTTTCACCAACAATATTCACACGAGAACATTGTAAAAGTAGTATCACTACTACTTGTGCTCTTAGGTGGATCGAGTTCAACCTCTGAATAGGATAACAAACCGATTACAAAATCAACTAGGTGTCATTCATTGCAAACAACACTAGTTCATAACCACTCAAGGGCAATATCGTGAATGTTGTTTTTTGCCCGAGGGATCTTATTATAATGCAAACAACGATTATAAAAATTTATGACAAATCAAACCCTTCTTCAATACCATAGATTCCAAGGAGGTATATACAACCTTTGAAAGCCTTCAATAAACAAAACAAAGTTGACATGTTACAAGTATATAGCATAGTATCCGTATAAATACACATCCTCTGAAAAAAATGTATTGTACAGAAAAAAAATACTTGTAAGCTAACAAAATCAAAATGAAGAAACTTAAATTGTAACTCTACTCTACTCTAGGACATATATACATATATGACTATGGAACAAAGTAAAAACCGGACTACTCACAATATATCCAAGTCAGATAAGACGAGTGTTGTAGGACCCACACGAACCGCATTTATGGTACAACCAATGGAATGATGCACTTCCTCTTTTCTCACAATCATTGCATAAAATCTCCTGAAAAAACCGGTAATTTAAAATTGATAATCAATAATCACATAGTAAGTACACTTTAATAATTTCATAAAAAAGTGTTTATTAACCTGCGTTCTGCCCGCATACTCCTCTGAGATTTTCTCTTCAGCTAACATCGCATCCAACATCCCGAAGTATGCCTGAAAGTTAATGAAATTCAAATCAATTAATAATATATAAGTTTTTACTTCATAATAATATATCAATATCAATTACCTGCATATCCCCAAGTGACTTGCTACATATTGGACAAGTATAGCTGGTGCAAGTGTATTCCTGATAGAAACATCAAACAATCAATATCTATATCTATAATTGTATATGTATATAATAATAAATAATTAATAAATACCTGAAAACACGAGGAATGCATTATATGACCACACGAAAGGGCCTTAACAGGATTGCTGGATGTGAAAATATATTCGTGGCAAATCGGGCAATTGTCTTCAAGACATTTTTCTCTACAAATATGAACTAAAAGCGATCTCGACATACAAGCATTGCAATTCATGCAATGAAAATAGTCAATCCCCAAACCTCTACCAACTCTGCACAGGTTACAATAAGGGCAGTGGTAGATTTGCCTGCAAATAATTAATAAAAATAATCAGTAAAAAGTAAATAAACTAATAAAAGTGTTTAATAAATTAATCACTTCTCGTCATCGAACAGTTTGCAGATGGAACAGTAGTATCTGGCCATGGATAAATTGTTGCAAGAAACGGTTGAACATGTTGCACCAACTGGCTGGATTATCAAACATTTCATGCACATCATCATCGTTGTCTCTTTTCTGTATAATATTAAAAAGTTATATAAATATTAAAAAATAGATAAAAAAGAAAGTTGTGTGTGTACCTGTCCATTAAGTGATCAGTTGCTTCATCATGACACTTTCTGCAAGTGTACAACTTATTGCAACAAGAAGCAACAAGTTTACAGTTTCTTTTGTAGTGTTCACATCCAAACACTAATTTGTGTGAGTCACGATACGATGGATATACACCCGCAACATTTTCTCCTGTGTTGTCATCATCTTGATGAGATTTTTTTTGCGTGTTGATCCAACGGCTGAGATTAAAAGTCAACTGTAAGTCCCAGATCAGAACATATAAAGACAAAATTAAAGTATATTAACCTCATTATAAGGTTCTGTATTATGATTGATTTGTTTTGAGGATCTAATGTTTGGTCACAGTTGACTCTTCTAATGGTAGCCTCGAGTTCCTCTTGACTCAAGTTTGACTTGTCAACCTCACTGCAAGCTTCACAAGGTTGATCATGGTGATCTTTGTTTGCTTCCTTTTTTCTATCTTCATTATGATTAAAATCATTTGCATGATGCAAATTTCTTTGATGACCATCGAAACCTTCTTTAGGCAAGTACTTGGAGACGATTGCGAACGTGTCTGGAGCTGACACGGTTGACTGGTCAACCAAGTCAACCGAGTCAACGTTGGTGATGTCATGCTCATACATCTTCATTCCCTCCCACCATTCCCCTAACCACTGGTCAAACATGGTGTTCTTGGTGACCTTTTTCCATAAGGAAATGAGTGCTTTCTGTTCTTCAACTGTTGAAAAAGCCATAAGCCATGGAATCATTTCTTGTAAAGTTTCTGCACGTGTTCTCCCGAACATGCATCCTATGATTGTTTCCTGTTCCTTAACCGACAAATGTTCTCTAAACAAAGGCCAGAGCTCGATTTCTTCATGGTTTACATGATCAGACAGCATTTTGTTCATGCATTTACACATATCATGAAGCTTTACACATAACTGACGATACATCACCATTCTCCCACTTGAAACCGAAAAATAAAATTCAGAAATTTGGTCAAGAACATACGAAATTCGGTTAAAGTATTCAATATCCATTTTATGATCAATTGAATACGAATGACAGCTGTTCTGGAGGATTTCTTTAGCTTCTAGAGCCGGGAACGCGATCTCATCCTCTGCATCACTGTGTAATTTGTACAAAACCCGTAAAAGATGAAACCGTTGATGAAAATCCGAGAACAAAACATCGTTTTCCGCCAGCTCAGCAGACAGAGAAACGAGGTTTTCCATGTCTTTTTTCAAAGCTCTCTGGAAAAAGAATATGTGGTCAACTGGTTTTGACTCCAGATACCGAAACGAACTCCCGGAATTATCCTCAACCGGATATGTTGAAAAATGAGTTGACTTTTTTTGTTTTTGAGGGAAAAATACATGAAAACCAATCCCGTTACAGTATGAAGACGTGTCATATATACCAGAAGAAGAACTGGAAGCACCTTTATTGGAAATTTGCATGTATGAAAATGCAGCAGAGTTATTCTTAACTTGTTCAGCAAGAAACGAGCATCGGTTCTCAAAGGCTGCACGCAGCTCGTTTCTGAAATTTTCAACAGATATTTTACCTGAATAACCGATCCGTACCCATTCGTATAAAAGTGAAGATAATGATTTGTTGACTAAAATTCCTCCTTGTTTTATGCTGTACAAAATGGACTTTGTATCATCTTCTGATAGATGACTTGAGAACCAAGTAATTGTGCATTTTAGCAATCCAAGTGGCATCATTTCAAGACTAGCATATAACAACCACTGTTGCATTTCTTGGCTGCAGTTCTTAACTATAAAAGGGAAAACCTGCAACAACAAAAAGATTTGCAAATATTTTTTTTCAGTTTTAGACAAATATGTGAAGAACATTGCCATTTAAAAGAGTCTTACCTCTATTTCAACAAATGTTAGATATTTACGGATGCCTGTCGCGCTTGTTTTAAGCTTTATACATAGATTCTCCACAAAGTTACTGGCTGACATCATGTTTTCACTTGTACTGTACAACAACAACTGCAAACCTTCAATTTGACTGTCATCCAAGAACCGTTGATATGAAGGAGCAGGGCAATCTTCAGCTAATTCAATGCACATGGAGTAGAAGAGTTTATCCAATGCATTACTGAGAATTTTGAGTTGAAAAAAATGTAAGGATCAGTACTTGTGTGTAAATTATGGCATGATACTAGAATATTACCTGTAAAATATGATGACATCAGCAAAAAACTTTAGCTGAAAAATTGCAGGAAGTAAGCCTGAAAGATCGTTTGACTCTTGAATTGAATATAGTTCTTCAAGAACTTCTAGAAGATCCTTATGATAAGCATTATGCCATAAATGAGCACCATCCAAAGGGTTGTATTGAGAAATTTCATGGATAGAATCTTGATTTTTTGGTTTCATTGGTTCTCCACAATGACCTTCAGATCTATATACTTCTAGAATCTTCCGGAAGTTAGCACGGCCGTTAAGGAACAAATATCCTTTTCCATATTTATCATAGTCACCAGTGGTGGCTTGCTCATTTGTTGCAAGACATGATATTGCAACCTTCAAGTTGGATGTCAAAAGGGTATATTAGTAAATTAAGTTGCTATTGGGTTCAGAGACAGAGATTACCTGTTGTAGAAGTAAATCTTTAGGTACAACTTGTTTAAGACATTGAAGAACATTTTGTCTTTCATCTGAAGAGAGAAAGGAGTTCATCCACCGAAAAAGGTCTTCTAAAAGTAGCATAGGAACACTACACATGAATTGCCAAACAAATGAAGCTTGTTCATCCGTTGTGAATTGCTGAGTCAGCAATGGAAACACCTGTTTCATGGTATATGTAGCTTTTTAAAAGTTCTTATCCGTTTGAGACTCTAATTAATGTCTTTTAATTATATTTTAACTCCTCTATTATGCTTTCAGTAGGGTATATTGTAGTAAATAAAGCTATAAAACGTAACAAATTCAGATAAAATTCACAAGGGAGGTTCAATATTTAACTAACAACAAATGGTTATGAAGAATCCAGTTAGCATCTCATTATCCTTTTAAGTCATATTCCTCTTTAGACAAAGTTTAAAGCTGCCAGCTTTATATCACTTATACAAACTTATGTTTCCAACTTTAACTGGATTGATGTTCTTTTTCTGGTGATGTGGCGGTGGTAGCGATACAAGATAATCAATAATTGAGGATATTATGTCAGCTTACACTATGTCCACTTATTATCCAATATTAGAAATGTATTGTGTAATTTTTGAATATCGACCATTGATAGAAAATGAATTCATTAATATCAGTTGCATTCATACTCATACCTGCTCTTCTTCTTTTGCCATATGCTTGCAAATGCTGGTCTGCAATGTACCAATGAAGTATACAAGTTCTTGAAATGGCTTGGAAATACATCTTACATCTTCCTTCTTCAAAACATCAAGATAGTGGAAAATGGAATCCATGATGTCATTTGTGCTTGTATGTTCAAGTGAGTATGCAGACACCACGTTTTTTACATGTACATCCAAAGCTCTGAATACAACCTGAAATTAAACAAATAATAAGTAAAATATGCATAAAACTTCAATGTTGGATCACTACAGTTATCGATTCGTACAATTAATGAAGGATTTAGCTCACAAATCAACAATAATCGTACTATCAACGTTGAAAGTCAACTATAGATTAAATCGTGCAATCATAAGTTGAATTTCATATTCGGAGCAGATAAATTAGGGGAAATGGAGAAACCTCATCTTCAGCTCCTGAATGATACTTGTTAACAAGCTTCAGGAACTCAAACCTGCGCCGGAGTTCCTGAATCAAGTCAGGGCCGTAGATCCTGCTATCCAAGGCCTCCGCCGCAGTATGACGGAGGTCAGCGAGTTCTTCACGGAGAGCATTGTGAAAGTGTAACAGCAACAGAATTGGAGCTTCACGGAGCCGGTCACCAGGAATTACAGCAAGTTCGAAAATCGACATGAGATGGTTTGAATCTCTGCGATTACTTTATCTCCGCCGCCTCCTGAGGGGCGGAATTGTGTTATTCTCCGGCCATAAAGAAGTCGTCCAGCGCCGGCTAGCATGAAAGACGACGAGAGAGACAAAGGGAAGTTCCGGCATGGAAGTTGTGGTGGATATAACGACTCCTGCAGACATCATCTCTGGCATTGGCCCTTCACAGGTTCGTGCGTCAATTTTTTAATTTTTAAAAAATTGTTAATTTTTGGTGAGATGATTGGGACGTTATACCCAACTCCTTCACTAATTTTTTAACGTTTGTCTGTTGGCTAGAGATGGAAGAAGCGGCGTTAAACATGCTGTAACCTCGCCCACTCTCTGCACGCGCCTTTTTTTGTACTTTTTTCATTTTACTCCACATGGTAGTAGAAAAGATTTTTATATCATAATCGAAACACTCCTTTCCGAGATATTTTTAGTAGAAAGAAAAAATTTCCAAGTTCACCTCTTCCGACTATCCGCAAATTACGTTGTGAACTTAAGTTTAGTTGGCTCGCAAACGAATTAAAACTAATTTACAAAAAATGACATATATCAAATAACCAATAGAAATAGTATTATTCACCATGTTTATGTAGGGTCACAAGAAGTGTTAATATCGTTATCTAATATTCAACGTAATATTTTCACCACAATAAACGTTATTTCAAATCTTGATCCTTGACCAATATTTAATTTCTGACCGAGATAATTGCATAGACCAGATTATCACCAAATAAAGCTGCATTCGGATGTTGGTCGTCTTCTTGGAAAAAGAAACGGCTATTTAAAAAAAAATCGAATTATTATTGTTATTTAAGAAAACTTAGGTAGCGGCGTATTTCACTCGATGATGTCTGGGAACATCGTCGCATCGAAGGGGAGTGGTATAACATTGTATGGTCATTGTTCTCGTGTGGGAACAGCAAAAAACACCTCCCACTTCCAGCACTCTTACAAAAACCTTGTTACTTGTTATTATAATTATAATTATAATTATAATTTGTAATAATTATTACATGATGCTTCCCTATTATTTTACTGGTTGTTTCTTATAAGCATATGTCAAATACCAGAAACTTCACAATTATGATTTTGAATAATAACAAGCATATGCTTGTGGTATATAAGCATATTCAAACACCTGTTAATAGAATATTTGAATATATACTGCAAGTATGAATAACCATAAATTCATAATTGCAATCTATATATATCTACAGAAGGTTTAGGCTATCGAATATCAATATGTTCTTTTTTGTTTTAGTGTAGTTTAGATATTTGAAATTTATGTAGTCTTTCATTTATGAAGCAAAGAGACAGTCCAATTTGAAATGTTCGCGTTACAAAAAAGTTATCCACCTCGTCACAACTCAAATACGTTGCCTTTAATAATATTGGTTAAGAAAAGATAGTGTTAATATATAATACATAGAATGTTTTTTTTTCCTGTTTTATTATATTGTATATGAATATATTTTTTTATATTTATTAAAAGATATTTGAATATTAACTTTGATTTCTATTCAAATTTTTCAAAACAACAAATATAAGTTTTATATAGTGCTATAAATATATTAATTTATGACACCCCAAGTAAGGTGCACCAAGTTGCGGGATGATGATGAGATAGAGGATAGAAACGTGGTGTTATTCTGAGATATTTGTGAGTAATGAGTATTTTAATGTATTTAGTATTTTGAGTTAATTTATAAATGAAAATGTATTTAATAATATAATTGTGAAATAAAAAAAGAGTAATGGTATTTGTGTCAAAATCAATTTGATCATGATAAAGTATCAAAGTCAAGAAATGACATGAAGAAAGAGAATTAACGAATGACACATGTTAAATTTAGAAATTTAGAAATGAATAGACCTTAGTATACACAAATTATAAAAATAAATATCATTTTTCATTAAAAAAAATTATGGTGAGGTTGAGGCAGCAGTTTGGCTGAAGCCATGATACAGTGCTTTAGAACCCTCTGTTTACCACTCCATGCGGTGGTCAACCAAACCATTAATGATTGACATGGCAATATGTGTTACACAAATTCACGCGCTACAGAATCGTGTGTGCTGGCCACGAGCTTGTCGTCACGCAATCGGGATGGTCAACAGTCAACACCTTTGTGATTTTCTTATGTTTTACTCTCTTCCACACTCCAATCTCAAAAGTATTTACGTCACCAAATCAATGGCATCCAATAATACATTATGTTGCATAAAACCTTTTAAACGAGAATATTTTAATCCAATTAGAATTACTATACAGAGTTAATTATATAGTTAGTTCATGTAGTTTGGTTCCTACATCAAACTATTCGCATGTTTACAACCCAGTCCTCAACTGATAAAGTTTTTGCATTTTCAGTAAATGACCAAACTAACATTATCTTTTTATTATCTAAATTTCTTTTATTTTAACTGATTTATATTCTTTCCCTCCCACAATTTTTTTTTTCATTTCTCTCTAAACTTTCATCTCACAAAAAAAAATTCATTTCTCACATTAGATAGGCTCTACATAATAAAATACTACTATTGCTAAGAACTCCACTACTATCTTCAAACCAACTTATATTTTAATCAAAATTATTATTAATGACTCTACCATTAATTATTACCTAAAAACTTATACTAAAAAGAAAGGAGAATTTTTTTGTGAAACGGAGAAGGTATATACTAACTAAATGAATTAATAATTAGAAAGATACTTCTGCATATATAGATTTAGTTCCGATCTACACGCACGAATTCATCACCTTCACCATCTGGTTGGCTCTGTCAATGCTACCACTTGACTGAATCTACCACCGCCACCACCTCGTCATCGTCGCCGCACCACCACCACGGCCTGCATTTCCCCCACCTTAGTGCCTCACCACCACGAGATCTATTTTGTGGACATCCACGATATCTATTTTGGTTTCAATTGTGTATGATTTGCTATCTCTAATTTTCTATTTCGATGTTATTGTGTGATTTGGCGTATAATTTGGTCACATCAAATTATAAATTCCGATTTGATCGGATCTAATCTTTCCGTAGTTTCTTAAATGTTGTTGTTTGAGACTTTGAGCTTCGAAATCAATTTATTAGATTTGAAATACTTCAAAAAATTATTCCTTCAACTTGTGTAGTTTTTAGAGTATCATGCATGATTTTGACTCATCATTGCTCCATTAAGTGTCATATTAATGACACATTAGATTTCTAATCAGAACACAAACTATCATAAATATTATGTTACGCACAACTCATCAACTATTTTATGTACTTTTTTTTCTTTTTCGTATTTACACAAGTAAGTAAATTAAAATAATATCTTATTACATTAAAAAGTAAAAATACCTAATTAAAAAATTCACTAAAAATACATAAAATAATAATACATAATTGAAAATGCGCTATTACATATTTATCTACACCATCTCATACTCTCACAGTGAAGAAAAAGATTCATATACCAAAATTAATTTTATTGATGTAATTAAATGGTTTCAAATATAGAATAAAACTCATTATAAATGGTTATTAATTTATAAGAAAAAAATAAATATAGAATTATACTCCATAGAAGTAGACAACTAATAGGATTTTCTTTCTATCAAAGTAATATTAAATTTTCTTAGTTTATTCTTAATATTAATATTAATATGATTATAATGGGGGAAAATGAAATAAAAGAGGTAAAAAAGATAGAAATATGTTTTAAGTTCTCCCTAGTCCAATTATTTTATTTTTTAAATATGAAATAGACGGGTGAATTTAAAGAGTTTTGCAATTTTTTAATTACTCAAATGCAGGTGTGCGAAGCACAGGCGTGACACGGGCCTCCACTTTGACAACACGTTCCTCCTCATGCAGTTTGCTGATCGAAGCTTCTCTTGGTTTTTCCGTCTAATCATACAATGCAAGTAATAAAATATTTAATTCAATAACATATGTTTTAAGTAGATACTTTAGAGATGGCTTATAAAATAACAAAAAAATATTCCTACAATGTGATGACAGGCATTATGTAAATATATTTGTCGTGACCAATTGGTGGATGATAGTGGCGCTAGCGATGGTGGATGGTGGTGGTGCATGGTAGTGATGGTGAGTGGTGATAATTTCAACTTTGTATAGTTTAAATGATTATTAGTTAAAATTATAGTCACCTAATGAACATAAAGTCTAATAATGCATAGTTCGCAAAATTCAAGTACCACATGGAGCATATTTTTAATAAACACAAATGTGTCTCAAAATAGCGAGTGTATTGGATGAAAATTAAAATTTAATAATTTAGGAAGTATCTTAAATGCATTATATATAATAAAGATAACTAATGTTTTACACCATTAAAGATATTGTTTGTATATTATAATCACCTCAATAATCTTTATCTCGACTATATATAACATTTTGGAGATTCTTAAATTAGTAAAACTTAGTTTTCAACCAACACACTTGTTATTTCGGAACATATATGTTTTTATAAAAAAACATGAGTGCCTAAACCAACTAAACTACTAAACCATATGTCCATTAGTTGACTATAATTATGTTAATCTCTAAAACTTTAAAAAGTTGATATTATCACCACCATCTATCACCACCCAACACCCATGACTACCACCATTACAACTATCACCACCTACCAATTAATCATCACAAAATATAGTTACAAAGTACTTACATCCACATTGGACGATACCTTTCTAATCTATATAAAAGTAAGTATATATACATTGCCCGACAACATGTTTTATCGAACACTCCAATTATAAACTAATGATGAACGGCATTTTCCATGAGTTTAGAAGTATTGTTCAAACTTCAACGTAAAGTATATATTTTATACTCCCTCCGTCCCACAAAAAACTTTACATTTCTCCTTCAAATTTTGTCCAACAAAAAAGTTTACATTTCTCAAATTTGGGAGGCCACCTAATAAAATAATAATATTATCAATCATTCAACCAATAAAACACTTTCTCTCTCTAATCTACCCTTATATTTTAATCAAAAGTATTACAAATGGTCCACCACTAACTATCTCCTAAAATATTGTGCTCATGAGAAATGTAAAGTTTTTTGTGGGACGGAGGGAGTACTATTTAGTACTACGTATTAGAATTAATATCAATTTTATTCCATAAATACAAAACCTAAATTACAATAATAAATTGTAAATTAAAAGATGAAACTAAATGTGAATAGAAAAGAGTAGAAGTATAGTTGGTTGAGTCTCGTGTTCGACTACTTGATCCACTTAAAACATTTTTTCATGTCTGTTTTCTAAGGTTTCTAAGGTATAACAACTGGAGTAGTTTGTACTGTCAGATATGATACACTAATACTCACTTGATTTCTTGTGCTTTCGTTTGGAGAGAATATGTGTTGTAGCTGTTTCAAGTGTAGATTTTAAATAAACCGACATTCTTTATCTATAATATAGCTAGGTCCATTAGGTTAATAACGTATACTAATGTCATTTAACTAAATAATTAAAAAGAAATCAAAAGTGAATTCTAATCAATATAAGTCAGTAATATTAGTTAAAATTGTAACAACAAATTAATCCACTTGAGGTGTAATAGGTGACTCAAGCCGCTAATATGTGTATTGTAGTCTGTAGATGAACTGGAAGCTAAATAGGTCGCCACACATTGTGTAACATCCCGAGACCCGACCCTTAATATTTTATTACTTTTGGTAAGTAATATTTTATTGTTTATTGTTTTATTATTTTATATGATTTTATTTGATTTATTTGAATTAATTGTATTTTTAACCATGGGGTTAAAAATTAGTAAAACTGAGATATTTAAATGTTAAAATGATTTTTACATATTTGGGTTCATTTCTGAACCGGGGTTCTAAAAATATCTTCGTTGTTAAAATTGGAGTTAGTTAGGTCTAAATTAATTATCTGCGAACCTGATAATCTATACTGTGTTAAATGAATTATACCTGTGTTGGTGAGGGGGTACGTGCTATGTGTTTAGACAGATGTCAATTTACTCCTTAATTTCTCTAGTCTCTCTCTCTGTCTCGACATCACACACAACACACATACATTTTTGAAGTTTTCTCTCAAAATTGAAGAATTGGTGCTTGAATCCTTTGATTTCTGCTGTAAATTCGTGATTAGAAGCAAGATTAAGTAAGTTTCCTTCCTTCTTTAGCTAGGGTTTGATGTTCTTGATGTAGAGATGAACTAGGGTTCTTGAACTAGTGGGTTTTCTTGAAGTTTTGTTGATTCTTGATGTAAATCCGAAATTGATGATTAATTTGGTGAAATGTGAATTTTGATGTTCTTGATGTTGTGTTAGGTTAGTTATGCATGTTAGAATGGTAATTGTTAATCTTGAAGATCACTAGTTAGTTATTGTGAAAATGCATAAAAGATGGTAGTGTTTGGCTAGATGGAAATTTGGTCATAATTAGCTAAAAATTGTGAATTGTTGACTTTGGTCAAATCTGGGAATTGACTTTTGGTCTTGTATGACTTGTAAACTTTAATTATCAAATTCATGCTAGAAATGTGTTAGTTGAATGAATTGTAAGCTCAAGTGTGTAGGTTTCATGTCTTGACCCGTTTGGTTGCTTAATTGTGAAATTGACTTAAATAAAGTCAAAATTGGTAACACTTGCAATTGGATGCAAGAAGTATGTTGGTTATGTATTTTTGATGTTGATCATGTAGTTTAACTTATTGGATAATGTTGTGTGAATGTCCGACTCATAGTTCTTGTTTTGACCCGTTTGGGCCTAAGGTGCAATTTGGCCAATTGGCATAATAGATTGACTTATTGAAATGTTATACTTAAGTTTTGGTTATGAGTAGAAAATGCAAGTATTTGGTTATAAGCTCTTATTGCAAAATGTGGTTTAAAGCTTATATTACTTGTTACACAATTGACGATTTCGGGTGACTAATTCGGTATTCATTTTGTACAGGAAAAGGGAAGGAGCCTCAGTGATATAAGATCATTGAGCTCGGCACAAAAAGGAAGCAAAGGTGAGTGGACTTAACCTTCTTTCTTGTGTGATGTACAAAATTAGGGAATGGTGGAGTTTTGAGATAAAGTGCAGGAATTTGGTATCTGGAAGAGTTCGCGTCGCGAACTTATGGTCGCGATCGCGAACTCGGGACAGAAAGTTTGGGGTCTGGTCGTGATGTAGTTCGCGAATCGTGAACTCTTAGTTCGCGACGCGAACCATGAGTTCACGACGCGAACTTCATCAGGAACAGATTTCTTGGCTGCAATTCCTTTTTACAAGTTTATACTTGGTCTAGTGGTTCATGGTAGTATGTGCACATGTTTTTTTTAGAGGTTAGCTATGGTGGTTTTCGGCTACGCTTCGTTACTCTTGGCAGGGGCGATCGGACTCCTTCGTATTCGTTATGTAAGGAGGGATCACCGTGCCTCTAGTAAAGAAGCCATCGGTTGACTGTTGTTGGCCGACAACAGTTGAAGGTCCTCGCCCGACCGCCGATCCTCTTTTAACGTCCAATTGCTTGTGGAAGTTTGGACGGGTTTCCCTATTGATTTCCCTCGATGTTCTAATTTGTTGTAGTTATGCAAATTGACATTTATTTCTATTCACTTAGCTTTGTGCTAATCCCTCATTTGTTGACTCTTTTCAGGTTGTGGATTAGGCTTGTTTAGAGTCGGGTTTTGGAAGTATGACCGCACTCTGATTTTGTATACCGGGTCGAGCCTGTTTTAGTAACACCTTAAAATGTTTTAAATATTTAGTTAATATGTAAAGTTTTTATGTTGTGTAATAATTTTAGGATGTATGTCTTCTTAAATCGCTTCCGTATGTTTATTTATTTTAAAAAAAAAAAAAAAAAAAAATGGCTCTAGATTGTGGTGTTACAATTTGGTATCAGAGCCCAGGTTTGGCGATGGTTGCACATTTAGGTGTACCATTCCCAAATCTTGGCTCGAGTTGGTCAAACTTCCATAATATTGGGAGTGGATTAGTCGAGTGAATATGAATTGTGTGTTAGTAGTAGTTAGTAGATAGGTACTAACGATTTAAACTAATAGTTCGTGAGATGTTGTGTTTGTTACAGATATGACAGATAACGATCCCAATCCGCCGATAACCATGCCGAACCCCGAACAAGGAATCATTGGTACTTCTCGGGATACAAATGAAGACAGGGAAGATTATATTATAAGAATGGAAAGTCGGTTGGAACATCTTCAAAATCTGGTTGATAGCATGAGCCAGAACCAAAATAACCAACCCCCAAATTTCCCTCCCGTGTTCACTCCATCAATGCCCGTTCCTACCATGCAGATTCCCACAACTCCCGCCTTTACCATGACGGTTCCCCTAATGTCAACCACATCCGAACCTCATCCAATAATGTCACAACCACAATACTATTATGTTAACCCAAGCCAAGGTTTACCTCAATACCAATTTACCAACCAACCTTACCCATTCGGCATGAAACCAAGTTGCACTTTCAAACAATTTCTAGACTGTAAACCCCCTGAATTCAGTGGGAGTAGAGATCCCAATGTCACTATGAACTGGTTAAGAGAAATGGAAAGAACATTAGATGCTTGCGGGTGTGATGACCAACACCGGGTCATGTATGCCACACGAAAATTAGTAGGTGGGGCTATGAATTGGTGGGATACTTTAATTGAGCATCTACCCAAGGAAGTTAAAAACAGTATAACATGGGATCAATTTAAAGAACAGGTGTGCAAACGTTATTGCAATTCGTTTGAGATGGATAGGATTCGGTCGGAATTCTTAAATTTGCGGATGACTGAAAGGATGACAGTTGATGATCTGATCGAGCAATTTAATGAAAAACTGAGGTTTGTGCAACAATGGGTTCCCGATGAGCCATCGAAAATAAAGCATTTTATTGGTGCTTTGCGACCCGAGTACCGAACCACAGCAAGGCTTGCAACCACACTTTCACAGGCTTTTGATTTGGCTAAAACTGTTGAAGGTGATTTAAATTCTCGTGATTGGATGACCCAAGATAGACCCGGGTATCAAAAGTTCAAGTCCACACAATCGGGTTCTCAACAAAGCAAGAAAGGGAAAGGAAATCAAAGGTTTACTAGTCCGAATCGTAAACAGTCGGGTGGAAATTCGGGTCAAAGGACACAGTGGTGTGTTAGATGTAGATCTTCTCATAGTGGGGCTTGTACGGCCCAGACGATGCGGTGTGTCAGGTGCGGACAGTATGGGCACGAGATGAATGATTGTAAATTCCCAAGAAGTGTTTGCTGGAATTGTCATAAAGAAGGTCACCGAGTAGGTGATTGTCCCTCGGATAGAAGATCGGGTTCGGGTTCTGGATCGGTTGGGGGATCGGTGGCATCATCTCCTCAAAAGAGGAAGAACCGTCCTACATCAGAGGGACGAGCCTTCAAAATGACGGTCGAAGAGGCTACCACTACTGATGATGTCATCACTGGTATGTTCCCAATAAATAACATTGATGCACGTGTGTTGTTTGATTCTGGAGCTAATCGCTCATTTATTTCTGTGAATTTCCATGCTAAATTAAAATTGCCTACATCTGTGGTAACTACTCCATTGGAAGTGGAGGTAGCTGATGGTTATGTGGTGCCAGTCACAACATCTGTGACTGGGGCAAATATTAATATTGATGGGGCGTGTTTTAATATGTTTTTACTTTTAATGCCAATATCTGGTTTTGATGTGGTCCTTGGAATGGATTGGCTTAGTTTAAATAAAGCACTAATAAATTGTGACAAGAAATTGATTTCATTTCCATTGCCTGACGGGACACACGTAGTGGCCCGTGGGGATCGGGTTAATACATCTCTCCCTATTATTTCATTTATGAAAGCTAGAAAATCTCTAGCCAAAGGATGTGAATCGTTTCTTGCTTATGCTATTGATGTCAGAAAAGAAAAGCAGGTTGTTAGAGACATCCGGGTGGTATCGGAATACCCGGAGGTCTTTCCCGATGAGTTGCCTGGGTTACCTCCTATTCGGGAGGTAGAATTCAAAATTGATTTGGTTCCGGGAGCCAGTCCCGTAGCCAGGGCTCCGTACAGATTAGCACCGTCAGAAATTCGGGAAATGATGACACAGATACAAGAGTTATTGGATAAGGGTTTTATCAGACCGAGTTCCTCGCCTTGGGGTGCACCAGTTTTGTTTGTTAAAAAGAAAGACGGCACTATGAGAATGTGTATTGATTACCGTGAGTTGAATAAGAGAACGGTTAAGAATAAGTATCCGTTACCGCGTATCGATGACTTGTTTGATCAGTTGCAAGGGGCTTCATACTTTTCAAAGATCGATTTAAGGTCGGGTTATCACCAAGTCCGGGTTCATGAGACCGATATCCCAAAAACCGCATTTCGAACGAGATACGGTCACTATGAATTTCTAGTCATGCCGTTCGGTTTGACGAATGCTCCCGCTATATTCATGGATCTTATGAACCGGGTATGTCGATCGTTTCTTGATAAATTTGTAATTGTTTTTATTGATGATATACTTATTTATTCCAAAACCGATTTGGATCATGAGAATCACTTAAGACAAGTTTTAGACACTTTGAAACGGGAACAACTTTATGCTAAGTTCTCGAAGTGTGAGTTTTGGCTTCGTGAGGTTCAATTTTTGGGGCATGTTATTTGTAAAGAAGGGGTGAAAGTGGACCCGTCTAAGATAACCGCGGTAATGAATTGGAGTGCCCCGAAGACTCCATCCGAAATTAAAAGTTTTCTAGGTTTGGCCGGTTATTATAGAAGGTTCATCAAGAATTTCTCAAAGATTGCTAGTCCGTTGACAAAGTTGACACGAAAAGATGTTCCATATCGGTGGAGTGATGAACAAGAAAAGGCGTTCCAATTGTTAAAACAATTATTGTGTCAAGCTCCAATACTAGCCTTACCCGAAGGCTCGGATGATTTTATAGTTTATTGTGATGCATCTTATTTGGGTTTGGGTTGTGTACTAATGCAAAGAGACCGGGTGATTGCTTATGCCTCTCGTCAATTGAAATCCCACGAAAAGAATTACCCGACCCATGATTTAGAGCTCGCGGCGGTGATTTTCGCATTAAAGTTGTGGAGGCATTACCTTTATGGTACTAAATGTGTTATATGTACCGATCATAAAAGCCTTCAATATGTTTTCTCACAAAAAGATTTGAATGTAAGGCAACGAAGGTGGTTAGAACTCATTAAAGATTATGATTGTGAAATTCGGTACCACCCGGGGAAAGCTAATGTAGTTGCCGATGCCTTAAGTCGTAAGGGGTCATCGGAGGTGGTTCAGTTTATGCGTATGGAAATTGTGTCCGATATTATTGACCGGTTGAGAATATGTCAAATAGAAGCCTTGAAAGACGAAAACTTGAAGTCGGAAATTATGTGTAAACGAAAAGATGAGTTGGTTGATGATACTCGAAGATTGAAGACGTTTCGGTCACGAATTTGGGTACCGTTACTTGGGGGATTACGGGAATTAATATTGGAAGAATCGCATAAATCACGTTTGTCTATCCATCCGGGTTGTACAAAGATGTACAATGACTTGAAAGTTTTGTATTGGTGGCCCTCTATGAAGTTAGATATTGCCCAATTTGTTGAAAAATGCCATATTTGTGCTCAAGTCAAGGCCGAACATCAAAAACCGTATGGGTCGTTAAAACAGTTAGATATTCCCGAGTGGAAATGGGAGAATATTACAATGGATTTCGTCACGAAATTACCTCGTACCCAAAAGAATCACGATATGATTTGGGTAATTGTCGATCGGTTGACCAAAAGTGCTCACTTTTTGGCCACAAACGAAACCGCGTCACTCGATAAATTGGCCAAGTTGTATATTGATGAGATTGTTTCCCGACATGGTATTCCGTTATCTATTGTATCTGATCGGGATCCTCGATTTGTTTCCAATTTTTGGAAGAGTTTGCAAAGAGAATTAGGTTCTCGGGTGAATTTGAGCACGGCGTATCACCCACAAACAGATGGTCAGACAGAAAGAACCATTCAGACTTTGGAAGATATGTTACGGGCTTGTGTGATGGAATATGGTGGGTCGTGGGATTCTCATTTGCCTTTGATCGAGTTTGCTTATAACAACTCGTATCATTCGAGTATTAAAATGCCACCATATGAAATGTTGTATGGTAGACGGTGTAGAACTCCCACATGTTGGCTTGAAGCGGGAGAAAAACAGTTTGCGGGTCCCGAGATTGTTCAGATAACGGCCGAAAAGGTGGCGATTGCACGTGAAAAGTTAAAGGCCGCTCGGGATAGACAGAAAATGTATGCGGATCCACGGCGTCGACCCGTAACTTTTGTTGAGGGTGAACGGGTTTATTTGAAGGTTTCTCCATGGAAAGGTGTTATCCGTTTCGGGAAACGGGGAAAGTTAGCACCGAGATTTATTGGCCTGTTTGTTATTCGTCAAGTGGTGAATGACCAAACCGTTGCACTTAATCTTCCTCCTGAATTGTCGTGTATTCATGACACGTTTAATGTGTGTTATTTGAGGAAGTGTATTAGTGATGAGGAAATACCGGTATTACCGATTGCAGATTTAAAGGTGGATTCGAGAAAGCGGTTAATTGAGGAGCCGGTTGAAATTTTGGATCGTAAGGTAACAAAGTTGAGAAAGAAACAGATACCGATGGTTTTGGTTAAATGGAGACATAGTTTGGGTGCCGATATGACGTGGGAAACCGAATCAGATATGAGGAATCGATATCCGAATTTATTTGATCAAGGTGAGATTCCGGGGACGGAATCTCTTTAAGGAGGGGAGATTTGTAACATCCCGAGACCCGACCCTTAATATTTTATTACTTTTGGTAAGTAATATTTTATTGTTTATTGTTTTATTATTTTATATGATTTTATTTGATTTATTTGAATTAATTGTATTTTTAACCATGGGGTTAAAAATTAGTAAAACTGAGATATTTAAATGTTAAAATGATTTTTACATATTTGGGTTCATTTCTGAACCGGGGTTCTAAAAATATCTTCGTTGTTAAAATTGGAGTTAGTTAGGTCTAAATTAATTATCTGCGAACCTGATAATCTATACTGTGTTAAATGAATTATACCTGTGTTGGTGAGGGGGTACGTGCTATGTGTTTAGACAGATGTCAATTTACTCCTTAATTTCTCTAGTCTCTCTCTCTGTCTCGACATCACACACAACACACATACATTTTTGAAGTTTTCTCTCAAAATTGAAGAATTGGTGCTTGAATCCTTTGATTTCTGCTGTAAATTCGTGATTAGAAGCAAGATTAAGTAAGTTTCCTTCCTTCTTTAGCTAGGGTTTGATGTTCTTGATGTAGAGATGAACTAGGGTTCTTGAACTAGTGGGTTTTCTTGAAGTTTTGTTGATTCTTGATGTAAATCCGAAATTGATGATTAATTTGGTGAAATGTGAATTTTGATGTTCTTGATGTTGTGTTAGGTTAGTTATGCATGTTAGAATGGTAATTGTTAATCTTGAAGATCACTAGTTAGTTATTGTGAAAATGCATAAAAGATGGTAGTGTTTGGCTAGATGGAAATTTGGTCATAATTAGCTAAAAATTGTGAATTGTTGACTTTGGTCAAATCTGGGAATTGACTTTTGGTCTTGTATGACTTGTAAACTTTAATTATCAAATTCATGCTAGAAATGTGTTAGTTGAATGAATTGTAAGCTCAAGTGTGTAGGTTTCATGTCTTGACCCGTTTGGTTGCTTAATTGTGAAATTGACTTAAATAAAGTCAAAATTGGTAACACTTGCAATTGGATGCAAGAAGTATGTTGGTTATGTATTTTTGATGTTGATCATGTAGTTTAACTTATTGGATAATGTTGTGTGAATGTCCGACTCATAGTTCTTGTTTTGACCCGTTTGGGCCTAAGGTGCAATTTGGCCAATTGGCATAATAGATTGACTTATTGAAATGTTATACTTAAGTTTTGGTTATGAGTAGAAAATGCAAGTATTTGGTTATAAGCTCTTATTGCAAAATGTGGTTTAAAGCTTATATTACTTGTTACACAATTGACGATTTCGGGTGACTAATTCGGTATTCATTTTGTACAGGAAAAGGGAAGGAGCCTCAGTGATATAAGATCATTGAGCTCGGCACAAAAAGGAAGCAAAGGTGAGTGGACTTAACCTTCTTTCTTGTGTGATGTACAAAATTAGGGAATGGTGGAGTTTTGAGATAAAGTGCAGGAATTTGGTATCTGGAAGAGTTCGCGTCGCGAACTTATGGTCGCGATCGCGAACTCGGGACAGAAAGTTTGGGGTCTGGTCGTGATGTAGTTCGCGAATCGTGAACTCTTAGTTCGCGACGCGAACCATGAGTTCACGACGCGAACTTCATCAGGAACAGATTTCTTGGCTGCAATTCCTTTTTACAAGTTTATACTTGGTCTAGTGGTTCATGGTAGTATGTGCACATGTTTTTTTTAGAGGTTAGCTATGGTGGTTTTCGGCTACGCTTCGTTACTCTTGGCAGGGGCGATCGGACTCCTTCGTATTCGTTATGTAAGGAGGGATCACCGTGCCTCTAGTAAAGAAGCCATCGGTTGACTGTTGTTGGCCGACAACAGTTGAAGGTCCTCGCCCGACCGCCGATCCTCTTTTAACGTCCAATTGCTTGTGGAAGTTTGGACGGGTTTCCCTATTGATTTCCCTCGATGTTCTAATTTGTTGTAGTTATGCAAATTGACATTTATTTCTATTCACTTAGCTTTGTGCTAATCCCTCATTTGTTGACTCTTTTCAGGTTGTGGATTAGGCTTGTTTAGAGTCGGGTTTTGGAAGTATGACCGCACTCTGATTTTGTATACCGGGTCGAGCCTGTTTTAGTAACACCTTAAAATGTTTTAAATATTTAGTTAATATGTAAAGTTTTTATGTTGTGTAATAATTTTAGGATGTATGTCTTCTTAAATCGCTTCCGTATGTTTATTTATTTTAAAAAAAAAAAAAAAAAAAATGGCTCTAGATTGTGGTGTTACACATTGAACCGACCAGCTAGTCGCTGATATGATGGTCATCAATCAGCTAGTTGTTGAGCAGATCGACCAATATTGTCGCAGATTAGCAGCTGAAGATTCACCGATTAGACACTCTTATTTATTTCTTTTAAGATTATGATGATATTATAAAAGTACGATGTTTGGAAATGATTTGGTATTTTTATGAATTTATTTTGGTAATTTGTTGTTTGATATAGGATTAACAAATGAAACATATCGAGTAACCTACAGTTTTCATTCAAACCAAATGAAATAGTTACAGTAATGTTCGATTAAATAGAGTTTGATAAAGCTCATAAGTATCGTTAATCTCGTTGAAGTGTTGTGCTAATTATTATAAATATATAGCCAAAAATTGTTATATCTAGTAGACTTTTTTTCTCCAAATTTATCTATTTTATAGTCAAGTTCTTTTAATTATATCCTCTTATAAAATATTTTACCAAACTTAAAACTTTGATTAAAATTACATACTATAAGATTATATATTGTATTTCTTAAAATGAAAATACTTGCATATTTGTCTGACTTCCAAAGTCAATGTTATAATTTAAGCAGAAAAGTCAATTCGTTTCTTACGTAATACTCCGTAATGCGTCACTTTAAATTTGAAATCTACGTGCGGTTTGTCATAACTAAATGGCATTGAAATTGATGTGTATTTCTTATCATACATGATACATGTATACTACTACTGTATTAACTTATGAGCTTATTAAGTTTAAGTTTCTTAAATGACTTATGTATTTAGTAACAAATTGTATATTATTAAAACAACAATGTTATTTCATTCAATATTACAAAATGTAACATTAGATAATCCGTTATATTATATTTGTGTATTTCTAAAAGGCAATTATTTTCTTCTAAAACATTATTGTTGTCATTATATTTAAACAATCCTTAAATTCAAAAGAATGAAAAATGCTCCTTTACAACAATGGTTGTGTTTGACTTCTATTTATTCAAACATAAATTGAATAGTTTACTCGGAGGAACTTTCTTAGAAGGCATAAAGTCAACTCTTTACGTAGGCATAAATTCATTTCCACATGATGTTTTGTGGAGCAAAAAGGGTTATACGAGTCAGATCTAAATAGAGATATTGAATTTTAATTTAAACTGAATACACATTTATTTAGCTATTCTAATTAGAATGTAGGAATTTGACTTTTTAATTCATTATTTTTTACAAAGTTCCGGATTCAAAATGATAAAATCATCATAAAAAACAGAGTCAATGCACAAGTGATAGAAGCAAAAACGTACACTATCTAACTAATCTAATACGTATTTCAATAGAAAAATCAGCATACAAACAAAGTCAATGCACAAGTGATATAAGCAAAAACGTACACTATCTAACTAATCTAATATGTATTTCAATAGAAAATTTAGTTTAACATCGTCGAGCTTGGTCCCACTTTCGATCCTTCTCCCTCCCTTTAAAAATCCCCATTTGGTCGGCCCTAAGTATATGCATATATATACTCATGTATATACGTAAACAAACTGCATTTAATAAATAGTTTTATGCCTATATATGATATCCAAAATGAAGTAAATACCATTTGCATATATATATATGCAAAAATTGTCAGATATGGTATCTTAGAACATGATAGTTACCTATGTGTTATTAAAATGGGTTTGGCTAACTACTTCAATTGATGGGAACAAAAATAACAACGGTATTTAGTCTGTTCAAAGAAGGAGTACGAGGGACAGAAGGAGGTAATATGTAGACAGTCATATCTTTACCCGAAGGTATAGAGACTACTGTGAAGATCGAATAACTCTTCATAAACGTAGATCTTTAGGCTCAAGAATAGTTAGTTCTTATCTGGAATAAGCATATACAAAACATATAATTGCGGAATTAGTTGAACATATATGTATAGCTAAACAAGTTTTCATCATTAAAAGCCTCAATTCTATATATAAATACATAGAACGGTTCTTCGTTAAACAGGATCATACGACCTTGAGGCTTAGGTTTTTACACACAAAACACGTTAAAACGTGGGTTTCAAGAACATCTAATTCTATACCTCTAGGTTTCTTTATATACTAGAAAACCTAGAGATTTACAAGGAAAAGATAATAACTAAATCTTTTAAACAAATAAAGATATACTATATCTTTTACATTTATGATTATCTCCTAAATCTTCATTCAAATTTCGACTTTAATATCTTCAATTTAGGTCCTTGTAGTTTCCAAGTTTTGACACATCAAATCACAAGGAATATCATCTAGAATATTCCTAACAATCTTCCCCTATTTGATTTGACAAAACTTTATAGAATTAGCTTGGAATCTTCTAGTCTCTTCTCCTTTTTGACGTAATCAAATAAATCCGAGAAACTTGAACTTCCCCTTGAATGATCAACACTTTTTTTCTTCCCCTAAAAGTGTGATATCATTCTTGTGTTCTTCAAGACTATATCAATTACATTGAAAACCAACTATCTTCTATTTGAGGTTGAAGTAGAAACTCAAACTAAGCATCACATTCCGTCTAAATATAGTAATCAGCAACATCATATCTTGTATGAGGGACTTGCTTATCTTAGCCTTCAACAGATCTTTTCGTTAAGAGTGTTGAATTGCAGTTACAACAACACATAACATCTTATGTAGTAAGACTTTCCACTTCTTCTTCAAATAAAATATAATCAATTATCTTCTGTAATCAATTGATAAAGATCAAATATGTAACAAATAAAATTTTCCTTTATCTTTACCATGCCTTCAACCTGTGTGTGTGAATAATGTGATTCGTTTCACATTAATATCACAAGTTATTTTTATTCTCTTTTTATCAAGAATAAAAATTAACAAGTGATTAAACCGGATACTTTCAATAAACCGTAGTATGGAATGAACATGGTGTGTGTCATGTTTTCCAAAATTTGATGTATCGGTTGTAAGGAAGAAATCAGTACTAAATTTGTACCCATGAGGATCAGTAGCAAAATTCGAACACTACTTTCTTCATTTACTACTGATCAGTAGTAATTTGTGAGGTGATCAGTAGTAATAACGATGAATGACTAGTAATAACTTTGGTTGTTACTACTAATAATACTTTCTTTTACAGTTTGAATCGCTAGTAACTTTGAATGACCGATCAGCAGTAATACTTCAAGGTGATCAACTATGCTATACTTTAGCAAATCTTGGTATTTATCCACTGAATTGATTTTAGATTCGCATATCAAGATAATTATCAACCACATTAACCTTTTCTTTTTCCTTTTCTTTTTGTTAATAAATATTTTTGCTTCATATTTGATGATCACATTAACCCATTCACGACTTTATTTTTTTAAAGAGATAAACATGATCCCTACTTTTTTTTTTTTATTCGAATACCAGGTGTATCTTTTAACCCATCTTTCACCATTGTTTTTCTAAAGAGTGCATATACTTCGATTTTCGTTAATACTGATATCCCTTTGATAACACGACAATTTTCGTTTTATCTCTACCTTTTTCTCCTTTTTTTTTTAATCATGAAGAACACTAATTGATGTATTATGTATTACGTACTAACCTTTGATCCATTGTAAGAAATCATTAGTAGATCCTTGTTTGATTCCAGATCTGGAGCCACCTCGCTCTGATACCACTTGCTAAGTTCTGAACAACTCTATATAACCGTAATATCTTCTTAATTTGTATGCTTGATTCTTCATGTTCATCGATAGATTCTTGTTTTATTCCAGATCTGAGCCACCGTGCTCTGATACCAATTGTGAAGATCGAATAACTCTTCATAAACGTAGATCTTTAGGCTCAAGAATAGTTAGTTCTTATCTGGAATAAGCATATACAAAACATATAATTGCGGAATTAGTTGAACATATATGTATAGCTAAACAAGTTTTCATCATTAAAAGCCTCAATTCTATATATAAATACATAGAACGGTTCTTCGTTAAACAGGATCATACGACCTTGAGGCTTAGGTTTTTACACACAAAACACGTTAAAACGTGGGTTTCAAGAACATCTAATTCTATACCTCTAGGTTTCTTTATATACTAGAAAACCTAGAGATTTACAAGGAAAAGATAATAACTAAATCTTTTAAACAAATAAAGATATACTATATCTTTTACATTTATGATTATCTCCTAAATCTTCATTCAAATTTCGACTTTAATATCTTCAATTTAGGTCCTTGTAGTTTCCAAGTTTTGACACATCAAATCACAAGGAATATCATCTAGAATATTCCTAACAACTACTTTTAAGGAGACCTACAGTAAAAGTGTGATAACTACTTCAAATATGATCATGTATATATGATAACATGTTGAATCAGCTACATGTTTTTTGCCTTGAGAGTTGAGACGTCAACAAATTACCGGGTTTCACTTTCTTATGCTCCTTATAATCTATCTGTAGCTCCTCACAAGTTACCCAACTTCACGGATCCAATCGTTATGCAATTTGTTTTAATATCATCATATTTTTGTTAAATATTTACGGAGTATTACTTATTACCGAAGGTTAACAGTTTAAAATAGTTACAGAAAGAAGAAGAAATGAATTTTGTGTTCTTGTTGTGCAGACACAATGTATCATCATTTACCACACTTTTGGATTGGGCTAACAACTTGTCATCTGAGAATCTAATTGGGCTTAATAGCTCATTAATTAACTAATGCGAGTCACTAATTTTTCGTGGTATTATCATTTACCAAAGGGAATTTGGCCTAGCGGGCTAACGGTATGGTATTTGCCTCTTGACCTTGTGGTCAGGGGTTCGAGTCCCGTCGTAAACATATGTGGTAATTAGTAGTAGATTAAGATTTGCCATTCAAAAATTTTTTTTAAAAAAAATAAAAACTAAATTTGAATTTATAACTTGAGATCAACTCAAAAAGCTAAAATAGCAAACTTAAATATTAAATTTTAGAAATAACTTCTCAATGAGCATGTCTTGCTACGCTTAATTTTTAAACTGCAGAGTACTAACCAAAAATTTAATCAATACAGAAAACATGATATAATTATTTGTTATGTTTGAACAAATTTAAAAAAAATCATTTACAACTAATTGCATATTTAACATCTTTATGGGTTAAACAAACCAATATGTAGACCATAAACCAATTGGTCTAGATTAAATAGCTAGTTTATCTTCAAAAGATCCTGGGTTCAAAATTTGCTGTGGCATTCCTCAAGAGATTAAAAAAAGTTGAAATTTATTCACTTAAAAGTAAATTAGTTCGAACCACTAACTTACTAACTTGCCCGTTAAAAAAAAATGTAGACCATACATATGCAGGCCATTTTCAAGAAACTGAATATGTTCAAATTTAAATGTATATAAGTTATAAATTACAAACGGAAAACTACAAGTTTTGCAGCTCAGTGGTTATCCATTTGTGACAGCAATATTTTTCTATTTTCGTTTCGTGTCAACTTAAAATGAAGTCCAGGGGCCATCTGTTGACGAAAAGGATAAGTCTTCCAAGCTGGCATGTCAAATTGATTACGGTTCGAGTATTTATATCTTATCACAACTTTTTTCCTTAGAATTATAGTCAACCATATCTCTCATTTGTGATACATGTGTAGCACTGTCGTCTGTAGCAGTCGCCAAATAAGTATCACTACCGAACAACCTTAACCTTGTATATAAAACCTGCAAAATTAATCTTTAGATTTTAATCTAGGTGATTTATAATTAAGATTAAATTACATATTCAATTTAACTATATCTTTAACTAAACTAAACAATATATTTAATAAAATTAATTTTAATGGATTAGTTATGTCATATGTGGTATCTATTAAGGGTCCCATTTCGTTGGTTTCTTATGATCTTATTTATATTTTCGAACGATTTGAGTTACAAGTTACAAGTCGAAATACAGTCTGTCAATTGGAAAACTTTTATATTACGCACTCTCAAGTCTCAACTTTACGAAAAATATACAATTAACATGACACACTTTTGCTTCTGATTTAAAAATCGATCAACAAGCCGGCCACAGTCCTGTATCAAAGGCGGTGCGTTCTTACCACGCGCCATCATCCAGCTTGTTGGAGCAAAACACAGATCAACTTATTACTGATGCTGCAGTTAGTACTGACATACTTAGTACTGATGGGCCAGAACATATTACTATTGATGAAGTTGATGCTGGTGTATACTATAACTTAGTTACTACTGATCATGCAAAGATTGAAGATACTACTGATCTTAGTAGTTACTACTGACGTTGGTTTTGGACTTACTACTGGTCACCAAACTTACTACTGATGATATGAATTTATTACTGGTGATTGCAGAATACTACTGATACGCGTTTTGGAAGCATATCAAGTCCGAGATCTTCGTAGATATAGTTATAGCATGTAAATCAATGTATATCTATAGAATTCGAATGTAAATCAAGTCCTAGAATAACTAGGGTAAATAGTTTAGCTTCAAGGACTATTATAAATAGTTCCTTACGAATTGTAAACGTACGTGTGTATTGTTAACTTGATAATATACATTGAAGCTTTTTGTGAAAATGTGTTCATAATACTTTGCATGTTATTTACAGTTCATTGTTCTTAATTACATTGATATAGTGTTGATCCGCTGCAACTTCTATATTCAATTAGATCTAAGGTGTTTATTAACTTGTCTATAGTTAATCGATCCTGACAAGTGGTATCAGAGCATATTGGTTCAAGATCTACTATTTGTTAAGAACAACAAAAAGTTTTAATCTTTAAAACACACACATTGTTAATCATGTCGGATAACAATGAAAGCACTCAGGCCAACAAAATCCCTATTCTCACTCCCAATAACTTTGGGATGTGGAAGAATCGTATTAAGCAATACATGCTTATTACAGATTATTCTATGTGGGAAGTTGTCCTTGAAGGAAACAAAACTGGTCCTGGTCAAGCAAGCAGCTCTGCAACTGAGGCAGACAAACTTAAGTGTGAGAAAGAAAAGAAGGACAAGGGAATCGAACTCAAAACTCTAAGCACTCTCCTACTGGCCATTCCTAATGACTATCAACATCTCTTTGTTGAGTATGATGATGCAAAGATACTATGGGAAGCACTGGAGAAGAGATTCGTTGGGACTAAGAGCACCAAAAGAAATATGAAGTCTGTTCTCAAACAAGACTTTGAAAATTTCAAAGGAAAGCCCAATGAAACACTCACTCAAGTGTTTGACAGATTCAACAAATTAATTGGTGAACTTAACCAGGTTGGGGTTAAGATGGATCAAGAAGATGTCAACATGAAGTTCCTGAGGTCTCTTAGTGAAGAATGGGCCATGTACACAGTGGTATATAGACAGAGAGATGCACTAGAAGAAAAGGAGTTGGATGAACTATACAATGATCTCAGAGTATTTGAAACTGAGGTAAACCAAAAGAACCCTTCTATTTCTTCTAATAATGCTGCATTTGTCTCTAGTACAGGTCAAGGTCAGGAAACCTTCACAGGAAAGGCTGCAGATTCTGAGGATGCTGCAAGAGAATCCTTCTTCACTAGTCATGTGCATACTGCATTGATTAGTGATGACTTGGAACAATTGAATCCAGATGATCTTGAGGAGATGGATCTTAAATGGCACATGGCTATGCTGAGCCTAAGGACAAAAAGATTCTTAAAGAGAACTGGTAGGACAAGCCTAAACTTCAACAAAGGTGACAAAGCTGGATTTGACAAAACTAAAGTCAAATGTTACAACTGTAACAACCTTGGTCACTTTGCAAAAGAATGTCCTCAGCCAGACAAAAGATCAAAATCAACTGCCCTTGTTTCACAACAAGGACAAGGCTATGACTGGAGCTTCCAAGCAGAAGAGCATGCTCAAAATCAAGCTCTCATGGCCTTTACTGACAACAAAACTGAGGTAAAACCTAAACCTTGTACTTCTGAATGTGCTAAAATTGTTAAAAACTTAGAAAAAGAAAACATTAAATTAAATGAAGATTTAGCAAAAGCAGTCAGAAGAAATCATGAGTTTGATAGTGTGATTGCTGATCAAGAACATCAAATAAAGGTGTACAAGATGATTGATCAACGGATCAAGGAAGAATTGCTTCAGGCTGTGGATGAGAAAGAGTTTTATGAAACAAAAAATAAAGAACTAACAAGTAAATTAGAAGAATGTCAGCTTGAAATTGAACAAAATAAATTAACAATTAAAAAGTTTGAAAGAAGCACTAAAATTCTTGATGAATTAACTAATAATCAAACTACAGAAAAGGTTGTTCATGGGGTGGGATATCATGCTGTACCACCTCCACATAAATTCATTCCTCCACTGAAAAACAGTTCAGAAGAATCATTAATGAATTAAAAACTGACAATCAAACTGAATCTAATACTGAAACATCTGAATCAAATGATTCTTCTGATAATGAGCAATCAATTGAATTTACAATATCTCAAACTGAATCACCAAAATCAATTGATACAAGTTTTCACACAGCTCAAAGTCCAAATGAATCTCCCAAATATAATGCAGAAAATGTACCAAAATTTTTAACAAGGGGGAATGAAAGAAACAAAAAACAACTCTTAGATCAAAGAATACCTAAAAATAAGAAATTAAGATGTGTTATATGCAATAAAATGAACCATTTAGCAAAGGATTGTCATTTCAATCCAATAAACTGCAAAGAGTTAAAAGAATTTAAAATTTTTAAAGAAAATGCAAAAACTCAAAAGTTAAAAGATACTACTGGTCCTTCAGTAGTAAATAAAATCAAAACTCCAATTGCTGAAACTCCAAAATTTGGAAGAAGTGCACCAAGATTTGTGCAAAACAGAAGAGTTGGAAGCCCAAGGAACAGCAATTACTTCAAGAACAATGGAAAATCCACCCAAAATAAACAATATTTTAAATTTTCCAACACCAGTAGAAACTTTAACAAATTTACTACTGGTGTTAACCCTAATTATAATGCTGTATGGTACCAGTACAAGAATACTACTGGTAAAAACCCTAATTTCAAAAATACTACTGCTCCCAAAACAACTTTCAAAAATACTACTGGTGGTAACTCTAAAAACACTACTGGTCATTCTAAACATGGTAAGTACCCAAATACTACTGGTCCATCAGTAGTAAAGTATTCAAAAGCTAAAAATCATGGGTATAAACCAAGATCAGTAGGAAATTCTCACACCAGTAATAACTCCAAAAGGGCAGTAGTAAAACAAAACACCAGTAATAAACAAGTATGGGTACCAAAAGTGTTTAAAGTTAAATCCCCAAAAGCTTATTTCTCAAAGGATGAACCCAAGACATATAAAGCTTGGGTTCCCAAACTTAACTAATCCTTTACTCTCTTGTGCAGAGCATTCAGATCCCAGAAGAAGGAAGAACATGGCATATTGATAGTGGATGCTCAAGGCACATGACTGGAAATCTGCAAATTCTTAAAGATTTCAAGTCATTTGATGGAGGTTATGTGGCTTTTGGTGAGAATCCCAAGGAGGTAAGATTACAGGTAAAGGTACTGTTACTAATGGCAAAATTACCTTTGATGATGTATTTTTTGTAGCTGAAATAAAATACAATCTTGTCAGTGTGTCTCAAGTATGTGATAAAAAGAATAAAATTCTTTTCACAGACATTGAGTGCATCATTCTTTCTCCTGATTTTATTTTAGATGAAAAATATGTTGTTTTAAGAACTCCTAGGAGAAACAATGTGTATTGCCTAGATATAGGGGGAGAACTCATTTCTACAAATGAGGTCAACTGTTTTATATCCCAGGCAAACACCACTGAATCAGAACTATGGCATAGAAGGATGTGTCACACAAATTTTAAAAACATGAACAATTTGGTAAAAAGAAATCTGGTCATTGGACTACCTCAAAAACAATTCATGTGTGATCATCATTGTGTTGCATGCCTAAAAGGTAAACAACACAAGACTTCTCATAAGTCCAAAACTGTGAACTCTATTTCTGTTCCTTTACAGCTCTTACATATGGACCTTTTTGGACCTACAAATGTAATGAGTATTGGAAAGAAACAATATTGTCTTGTTATTACTGATGACTTTTCCGGATATACATGGGTTTTCTTTCTCAGGACAAAGGATGAAACAAGTGAACTCATAAAGAATTTAATTGTCAAATTGGAGAACACATCTGATCAAAAAGTTAAAGCCATAAGATGTGATAATGGCACAGAATTTAAAAATGCTAACTTAATTAACTTTTGTGATCTTAAAGGTATTGACAGGCAATACAGCTCACCTAGAACTCCACAACAAAATGGTGTAGCTGAAAGAAGAAATAGAACCATCATTGAAGCAGCAAGGTCAATGCTTGCAGACTCAAAATTACTAATTACTTTTTGGGCAGAAGCTGTTAATACTGCTTGTTATGTTCAAAACAGAGTATTAATAGTGAAGCCACTGTTTAAAACACCATATGAACTTTTCAATAAAAGAAAACCTTCTATAAGTTTCTTAAAATCATTTGGTTGTCCTTGTACTATTCTAATTACAAGAGAACAAATTGGTAAATTTGACTGCAAAGCTGATGATGGAATCTTTGTGGGATACTCTACTCAAAGCAAATCATACAGAGTATTCAACAAAAGACTAAGGATAATTGAAGAAAGCATAAATGTATCCTTTAATGAAAATGTACCTAATGAACAAGGAAATGGTCCAGATTGGCTATTTGACATAGACAATCTAACCAAATCCTTTAATTCTAACATGAATTTCAATACAGGTAATTCAAATTGTCCCAATCAAAAGGAAGGAACATCATCAGTTAATACTGGTCAAGAGGAAATGAGATACATTGTAGTAAATACTGCTCCAAAAGTTAATACTGATGTCAGTAATAACTCAAGTTCTGGAACCAGTAGTAACTCTGAGAATGAGGACAGTAGTAATTCAAATACTACTGATACCAGTAATAGTACTCAAAATACTACTGGTCCCAACATTAACCTAGATTCTCAAGATACTACTGATACCAGTAACAACAGCAACACTTCTGACCTAAACGAAGATGATAGCAGTAGTAACTCTGATCAAGATGATGATGAACCAAATATCAATGACAATGAAGGATCTCTAGAAGAACAACTACCTGAGACAAATGAGTCCAATCTTGACAATCAACTAGTGGTTGACAAAGCTACAACTACAAGGACTCAGAAGAACCATCCATTAGACCTTGTTTTAAGTGATGTTAACTCACCACTACAAACAAGAAGCAAATTAAACAAAAGCTTAACTGCAAATATGTGTAATATAAGTTTAATTGCTAATGAATGTATGTTTGAATGCTTTCTATCTCAGGATGAACCAAAGAAGATCCAACAAGCAATGAAGGACTCAAACTGGATTGAGGCAATGCAAGAAGAACTCCTTCAATTCAAGTTACAAGCTGTTTGGACACTTGTACCTCTACCCAAAGGAAAAAGAGCCATTGGAACAAGATGGATCTTCAGAAACAAGAAAGATGAAAGAGGTATAGTGATCAAAAATAAAGCCAGACTTGTAGCACAAGGATACACTCAAGAAGAAGGAATAGACTATGATGAAGTATATGCTCCTGTTGCTAGAATTGAAGCTATAAGAATATTTCTAGCATATGCTTCATTCAAAAAGTTCAAAGTCTATCAAATGGATGTGAAGAGTGCATTCCTATATGGGAAGATTGAAGAAGAGGTCTATGTTTGCCAACCTCCAGGTTTTGAAGATCCAAAACATGGTGATTATGTGTTCAAATTAGATAAAGCTCTATATGGCCTACATCAGGCACCAAGAGCATGGTATGACACATTATCATCATACCTATTGAAGAACAACTTTAAAAGAGGAGCCATTGATAAAACTTTGTTTACAAAGAAAGTCAAAGATGATATTCTACTGGTACAAATCTATGTCGATGATATCATCTTTGGTTCAACCAATGATTTACTATGCAAAGAATTTGAAGAACTGATGCAAATTAAATTCAAGATGAGCTCTATGGGTCCAATGAACTTCTTCCTTGGACTCCAAGTCAATCAAAGAACAGATGACATTTTGATAAATCAATCAAAATATGTCAAAGACATCTTGGAAAAGTTTGATTTGAAAGACAGTAAAAGTGCTAGTACACCAATGGAAACACACAAACACCTACATCCTGATGTTGAGGGGGAGGATGTAGATGAACACTTATATAGATCAATGATAGGCTCTTTGATGTACTTAACTGCATCAAGACCTGACATTATGTATAGTGTTTGTGCGTGTGCAAGATATCAAGCAAGACCTAAAGAACTACACTTGCAAGCTGTTAAAAGAATATTCAGATACTTGAAAGGCAAACCATCACTAGGTCTATGGTATCCACATGATTCACCATTTGAACTCATAGCCTACACAGATAGTGACTATGGAGGAGAATGTCAAGATAGAAAGTCTACTACTGGTGGATGTCAATTCTTTGGATCAAGACTGGTGTCATGGCAATGTAAGAAGCAAACAAATGTATCAACATCAACTGCTGAAGCAGATTATGTAGCTGCATCTGCTTGCTGTGCTCAAGTACTATGGATTCAAAATCAGCTTCTAGACTTTGGTATCTCTATCCTTAAAACTCCTATTTTTATTGATAATCAAAGTGCTATTAGTATTGTGAATAATCCAGTAAAACACTCAAAAACTAAACACATTGAAATAAGATTTCACTTTATAAGAGATTGTAATGAAAAGAAATTAATCAAAGTAGTTAAAATCCATACTGATGATCAATTAGCAGATCTTTTTACAAAAGCATTTGATGTAGGAAGATTCAACTTCTTGGTTAGCAGTATTGGAATGATTTTGATAACTTAAAATCTCACTTAAAATCATGTGTAAAGTTGTTGTTGTAAAATATTATTTATTTACTTAAGTGTTTTACTACTGGTATATCTGTACTACTGGTGTGTAGGCATGTGCACAAAATACTACTGGTAGTTAAATACTACTGGTGTGTATTAGGTGTACATGAATACTACTGGTGTTCAGTACTACTGGTGTTCACATATACTACTGGTCTTGTGTGTTAATGGTTACTACTGATGTCTATAGTTACTACTGATGTCAAAATCCTTAGTCACTACTGATGTTAATAGATACTACTGACGTTTTACTACTGATATCTTATTTACTACTGGTCTTTCAGAAACACAATTACCAAACTAACCCCATGAAAATAACCGTTATGTTATGATTCGAAGGACAATTTAGTAGTTTTGCAGGTTAAATCGAAAGATATAAAAGGCGGCAGTCGATTAGTTTAGCATTATCTTCACTTCGATTTGCTAAAGTCTCTCGATAAACCCTAGCTTACGATCAAAAACCCTTCATCAATAACAAAATTCTCTTCTGTTCTTCACAAAATTCCACAAAAATGGCAACTCTAACATCTTTGAATGTTCAAACCGATCTCAAATATTCCGAATTTCACAATATGTGTGCCTTTCTAAAGAATCCCGACGGCACAAAAGATTTTCGTCCGATCGTAAAATTCTTAAAAAACTCTTATATACAGTTTGCTTTAACTGTAAAACCAACATCATATCAACAGCACTTGGTGGACTTCTGGACCAATGCTGAGCAAACGGAAGGAACAACTGTATCAATAATCAAATCACAAGTAGATGGAAAGCATATAACAGTAACAGAACAATCAATCAGACACCATCTACAACTTCATGACGATTCAGGTATGTCTACTCTTCCTAAGGAATACATTGCTGAAATTTTACAAAAAATGGGTTATGAGGGAAGACTCAATATAGTAACATTTCAAAAGGGTCTTCTCTCCCCACAATGGAAATTCTTAGTTCTTACTATTCAGCATTGTATTTCTCCAAAAAGAAGTACTTGGAATGAGTTTAATAAGGCAATAACATCTGCTGTTGTCTGTTTATCCACAGACCAAGTATTTAATTTTTCTCAAATGATCTTTGAAGGTATGTTGGGAAATCTAAGTTCTACCAAATTTTTAATGTATCCCAGATTTCTACAACATATCATAAATTGTGAATTACAAAACTTGTCAACTCCTAAAAATATTTTCATACTACCTGAGTTGAACAAGAAAGTTTTCTCAAATATGAGAAAACAATTTAAATTTTCGGGTAAGGAAACCCCTCTGTTTCCTAATATGATCAAAGATCATCCCCTTACTGGAGAAGGTTCAACCATTGCTACAACCCAAGTTGAACCTCAACCCACTCCATCACCCCCAAAAACAGCCCAAACACCACCCCATCTAGCCACTCAATCACCAGCCCACACAAAAGTCCTGAATGTGTCCCAGGAACTTGATTTAAATCTGCAGAGTGCTACTCTTCACTCTGTGGAAGACCTGCCAGATAAAACCAAAAACATTTCCACACTTTATAAAAGAAAGAAATCTTTAAAGGACACCAGGGGACACATTGAGTCAAACCCCAGGCTCCAAGAGTTGTCCTCCAAGGAGGAGAGAGGACATGAGGCGAGGGCTTTCACTACTGATGCCCCAAAGGTGGGTGCACAGGACAGTGAAAACATCTTTAGGACCCAGACCTCGGCAACTTTGAGTGATGACTCATTTGAGGAGTTACTCAAAGGACCCCGGTGCCAAGAAACCAAAAGGGGGGGCATCTCTGCTTCTTCTAGGAAGAAGAGAATGTCTAAAAGACCCATTTCATCACCAAGAAGTGATGAGGGCAGATCTTTTGAATTGACGGATAGGATGGAAAACCTTCAAACCAATGTACCTGTTAGTGAGCCCGATGATCTTGCTAGATGGAGTGAGGGCAGTATTAAAATCAACCAATTGACGGAAAAAGTGGATTCTCTTGAATCCACAGTACAAAATTGTCTTGAATATTTAACAAACCAAGGAAAAACGATGGCTGCAATGAAAAGGCATGTCAATACCATCAACAAAAGAATGAGATTATATGAGCACAGGCTTCATCAACAAACCAAAATCATCAGAAAATTGAAGAAAAAGATTGATGATAGTGAGGCTCCACCAGTTGAGCTCACTAAGGGGGAGAAGGACAACATACAAACTATGATTGATGAATCAATTGCAGCAGCAGCATCTTCTCTCCTAAATTTAAAAGAAACAGAAGTTGATGAAGGCCCACAAATGATGGTTACTGAAGATGAGCCTGTTACTACTGCTACAATGGAAGAACAAGTTGAAAAGGAAATACCAGTAGTAACCTCTACTACTGATATTATAGCAGTAGTAAATGAAGAAGAGGAATTAAAAGCAGCAAATACTACTGATGCCCTATCAGTAGTAACTCCTGAAGTAACACCAGTAGTAACTACTCTAGTCACTACTGAAGAGGAAGAACTACAACTACCAGAATTAATTGAAAGAGAAAGATATGAAATCATCACCAAACCACCAACACCTGCTCAACCACTTATCATACCTGACATTGATGATAATGTGAATTGGTTTGAGGTTGATGAGTGCTCACTTCCTCCACATCCAAAAATACTTCAACAAAATGAACTTAGGTTATTTTCTCCTTTATTATTTTGGGCAGGCTTTTATTAGAACTTTAGGTAAGCCTTTATGTTTTGGGCTTATTGGAATAGACTTTTAAACAAAATTTTGGCGCTTGGTTTTTTATTTGAACTCGAAATTTAAATGAAAATATAAAATGAAATGGTTTGTTTTAAAATTAAGTAGTGATAAATGGTAATTATTTTAAAAAAAAAATTATGAGATGGAAAATTAAAATGTTGTGGTTAGTTTAGGGTTTAGAAATAGTAAAATGTTAAATAATAAAGTTCATATTTATGCTTTTCATTTATAAAAGTTCATATTTTTATTTTTTGTTTGATGCAAATAACAGTTGATAAACAGAAATAAATAGTTGATAAATCATTAAAAAATATATTAAAAGTTTATGTTGTGTAAAAATAAAATTAAAAACTTATTACAAAAACAGGAAACTAAAATAAATTTATTTAATATATATGAGTACATACATTTATGGAAATATATTAAATAACTTTAATAGAATAACTGAAAAATAGGAAATGGAAATTGAATTAATTATGGAAGCTAATTCTTACAGAATAATTTTTATTTATATAGAGTAATTTCATATCAAATGACAATCTAGATTTGATACTTGCCGCTACTACCATCTCTCAAGCTAAAGAGTTGGAATTAAGGTAAGGCCTTGTATTGCTTGTTCATAAGTGAACGCTTCCTCGGAATAAAACGGCGAAGTAAAGCCTTCTCTCTCGACTCTCGGTATGGCTTTGCTTCCTTACCTAGGGAGAAAAGGTGAGACATGATAAAAAGAGGATTTAAAAAGTTTCTCATAACACTAATTAGATTGTATTATTAAATATGTATATTGTACTATTCTTAGTAGAAATATCTCAAACACCTTTTAAAAAAGGATTTTTCTAACTCATGCCCTAAGGACATGAGATTAGAAGCATTCATTGAAGTTATATTTACCTTTTATATTGAAAATTGCATTTAATAGTTGTAAAAATAGACTCCATTTAATGCATTTTTTGATTTGTTAGGAAATGTTTTATTCAATTAATGCTTCTAATCATGCCCTTAGGGCTAGGAGTTAGTGCATGAGTTAGCCAAACCATTTAAAAAATACCAACATGTATTTAAATAAACTAAGTTTAATTTAAAGACTTCATTATTAATATCTAGTGCATAGCAACTGACATTGTTAAATGTATCGTGTTCAACGCCGATTTAAGTTTAGTTTTTACACGTTTGTAAGACTTCAAAGATAATAAAATAGATATAGATGGGATCATGGTTGTCACGATACTGAATTAAGTAACAAAACTATATAAATTAAAAAAATCACCGTGAGAAAATATTGAAAGTTTTGTTACGTTTTATTACATGAAATCAACTTTATAAACTCAATATCTAGTTTTCATACCTAACCGCCTAACCGTATTCAAGTACTCCAACATCATTTCCGTTACTTTCTCTATGCATGATCAATATCTATCCACAAAGAAATTGAATTCACCATCTATAAAAAAAATCATTCGGGAAGACTTCATCAATATCTGTGATTTACAAATAATTTTCATGTCATACACAAAGCTCGACAAATAAGCTGGTCACATTTCTTCTCTCATAGGTGGCGCGTTCAACCACGCGCTAAATCCAGCTGTTAATTCCTCCCCCAATTGGCGATTGTTAGCTACAGCCTACAGGCACGTAATTGGCCTGTAAACCCTAAAATTCACTAGTAATAAATTAGTGATGGATCACAGCAAGTGGATAGCTACGGTGGCGAGCATATGGATCCAATGCAGCTGCGGCCCATCGTACGCCTTCGGTATCTACTCTGCCGCCCTCAAATCCAGCCAAGGCTACGACCAATCGACCCTCGACAACGTCTCCGTCTTCAAAGATATCGGCGCTAATATCGGAATATTATCAGGTCTGCTCTACCATGCCGTCGCTTATAACAATAACGATTCACGTCCGTCGTCATTTCGTTTTCGATCCGGACTGTCGTTGGTGTATTTGGCCGGAGCGGTTCAGTTTTTCGCCGGTTATTTCCTTATGTGGTTATCGGTCACAGGAGTCATTGAGAAACCTCACGTGTTGATCATGTGCTTCTTCATGTTCATGGCGGCACACGCTCAGACGTTTTTCAACACCGCAAATGTTGTCGTTGCCGTTCGGAACTTCCCCGATTATAGTGGAACCACCGTTGGCATTATGAAGGTAATTCGGTCAATTACTTAATTCATTACTCGCTTTTTTATTTTCTAGTATTATATTGTCCAAATAAAACATAATACATATATATGGATAATGGACAAATAAGGTATGCGGGGAAAATTCACAATATTGTTAGCTTATTTTTTGTGTTGACTAAACTCTAACAAGAATGATGGTCAATTTAACTGTTTATCAACCGTCTAAACACCGTTAATGTTGAAATTATTAGCAAAATGATGGTTAATTTAACTGTTTAGCAGCTCGACTGTTTGTTCCAAACCGGTTCTTGATTAGGACCCAAATTCTTGATTAGGTTTATATCTATTATGTATTAAATACAAATTAGAATATATTTCTTTGCTTATAATTTAAGAGCTTATAAGTTTTAGATTCATTTTTGGTAAATTGTACATGAGCTTCAAATTTTCGGAGCCCCTATTGTAGTTTCTATAGTTGATTATAATAAGCTTTTTTTCCCTCAAAATTTCAGGGCTTTCTTGGTCTAAGTGGCGCGATACTAATACAATTGTACCAAACGCTATTTGATGGCAACCCAACCACCTTCTTACTCATGCTTTCTATCTTCCCAACACTTGTATCTCTCGTCCTCATGTCTTTCAACGGTTGAGATTAACGCAATGGTATCTTTATGGAATTTTCTTGGTCGTTTTGGTGGGGGATTTGTGTCTGATTTTTTCCTACACAAATACGGTTGGGGACGCCCGTTGTTTATTTCACTCACACAATTAGCAATGGTGGCGGGACATTTGATCATCGGTTCAGGCGGGAATTTGTACATTGGTTCAGTAATTGTGGGTATTTGCTACGGATCACAGTGGTCGCTAATGCCGACAATTACTTCAGAGATATTTGGGGTGAAACATATGGGGACTAGTTTCAATACTATTGCTGCAGCTAATCCTCTTGGTTCGTATATATTTTTGTGCGAGTGATTGGTAGCATTTACGATAAGGAAACACAAGCGGGAGGTGGCTCATGTCACGGGATTCATTGTTTTATGCTGTCATTTATTATATTTGCTGCAGTTTGTATTTTTGGGTTTCTTGTTTCGTTGGTGTTGTTTTTCCGAACGAGAGGTTTTTATGAGTTGATTTTGAAAAGGCGGTTAAAGCAGCTTCAAGATTAGTGAGAACGGGTATATGTTGTACGAGTTCTTTAAATAGAACGGATTGTGTTGGGGTTTATAATATTTTGTATACTTTGATATATCGACGAATTCAAGAATATGAGTTACATTTTAGTTGATTCCGAATTAAATTGAACAATGAAGCATACATCATTTCTATATTTCACGTAATTCTATCTTTTATAAAGTTTTAAATTATAGAAAATGATAATGATAGACGTCAAGACACGTATAAAAAATTTATACAATAATCAATAATTGCCCCTGCATTTTAGGAAGATACCTCAACTAATAAAAGTACAAATGATTTATACACGCAACTACCTCTTAATGACAGTCCTAAATTATTAACAAAACCCTTAAATTATTATGGCATTGTCGGATAATTATTTCGTTTCCTTTTTCATTTATAAGTGAAAGAATATTGATTATGTATATTTTTAACACTTCTAATTGCAGGTTCTTCGGATACCTCGGTGGGTGAAAATTTAATTTATTGATTTGTATTTTTTAACTATCAAAATTGTCTGTGTATAATTATTATATTATTAAAATTATAGACGTTAAAACTCAAGAGTATTATTTAACTGTATGTAATAGTTAAAGTGAGTTGAGAAATAAAAATACGATACAAAGGGTATTTGGAAGTTTTAAAATACCTTATTAATTTATTCGCTTCTTAACAAATTAAAACCAATAAGTTAATAAATTATTTTAAAAGAACATTACTTACTACACTATATTTTTTAATATTTATATGACATTATATAAATATTACTACAGACATTATAAACATGTAAAACAATAATTATAGTGTATATATTTGAATATGTTCCACCTATTTATAAAGTTTATCCAAATATTGCCAAAAAATGAGGTAGCCGCCATGTCATCCTGTAATTTTACTGTCACTTTGCAAATGAATAACCTCTGTTCAATAGCTCACGGAAACACCGCCGTGATCGAGTAAAGAACCCCCTGAAGTTGATCGGAAAATGGTGGTGAAGAACAAATGGATGGCTACAGTGGCCAGCATATGGATTCAGTGCACCAGTGGTTCACTCTACACTTTCTCCTTCTACTCACCGGCTCTCAAAGCCAGTCAACGCTACGATCAGTCAACTCTCGATACCGTCTCGGTCTTCAAAGACTTCGGAGCTAACTCCGGTGTACTCTCCGGTCTCCTCTACACCGCCGTCGCCTCTCCATCCAGATCCATCAGTTTCCGAGGAAGAAGAGGTGGACCGTGGGTTGTGCTCTTGGTCGGCACGATTCAGTGTTTCTTAGGTTACTTTTTGATGTGGCTTTCCGTCACCGGCACGATTCATCCGCCGGTGCCGGTCATGTGTCTATTCATGTTGTTAGCTGCCCATGGAGTGACGTTTCTTAATACATCTAATGTTGTCACTGCTGTTCTCAATTTCCCTTATCACAGTGGCACCATTGTTGGCATCATGAAGGTTGTAAATTTGATTCTTTAATTAGGCACACCAAGTGTTCGACATTTTTTTGTCCCACATAACTCTCTATTATAACCAGCTAAAAACACACTGATATCTTTGTCTTAAATATAAAAGTTGTTGAAGCAATTCTGATCAACTTCATTAATTTAAACTTCAAAGTTACATCAGTACAGATTCTTTGACTTTATAGTCAAACTTGTTAATATCAAATTCAAAATTTAACATAAATCTTTTGTTCATACTAAAAATATCACTATTTATAGTAATACATCTATAAATATTGATATATTTATCAATCTTTTAACAAAAACTCAAAGAATGTGCTTCAATTTTAAAGTCAAGTATCAGTTCATTTGACCTCAAAAGTCAACATTTTTTTACTATGAACAGGGTTTTCTCGGGTTGAGTGGAGCTATACTACTTCAAGTATATCAAACGGTATTCAACACAGGACCAACACCATACATTCTGATGCTAGCGTTACTTCCGTTGCTAAACACTTTATTGTTCATGTCAAATGTAAAAGCTTATCAAACAAATGAAATTGACGAAAACCAACATCTCAATAAATTATCACTCGTTTCTATCATCATTGCAGCATATCTTTTTTTCATCATAATCATAGAGCGAGCATTTACTTTAATCTTACCCGTACGAATCATTATGCTCATAGTGCTTGTTATATTACTAGCATCACCTCTATATGTTGCGGTCAACGCACGATCAATGGAAAACTTTGAAAGCACGAACATTGACCAAGACCAATTACTAAATACCGTTTCAAATATTCAAGATTTCTTAGTAGAAGATGATAAGAATCTTGTGCAAGCAATTTGCACGGTTGACTTTTGGTGTTTGTTTCTTACAACGGTTGCCGGCATGGGTACGGGTCTAGCCACTATAAACAACTTAGCCCAAGTGGGCGAGTCACTCGGGTACACGGGTTTTGAAACAAGCACTCTAGTCTCGTTATGGAGCATCTGGAACTTTGTGGGCCGGTTTGGTGCGGGCTATGTTTCGGACCACTTTCTTTACACAAAGAAATGGGCTCGGCCCGTGTTCATAGCCCTCACTTTGGGGCTAATGACCATTGGTCATTGTGTGATTGCTTCGGGCTTGCCCGGTTGTCTTTATTACGGGTCTATTTTGGTGGGTGTTTTTTATGGGTCACAATGGTCGTTAATGCCGACAATTGTCTCAGAGGTTTTTGGGGTGACCCATTTTGGGACGATATTTAACACCATTACAATTGCGGGCCCGGTTGGATCTTATGTTATGTCTGTGAGGGTGGTTGGTTATTTGTATGATAGAGAAGTGGCTAGAGGTGGGACCGAGTACTGCACCGGGACTCATTGCTTTCGGTTATCGTTTCTTATTATGGCGTGCACCACGTTTTTGGGGTTTGTTGTTGGTATGGGCTTGTTCTTTAGGACAAGAAGGTTTTATGAACAAATTGTAATAAAAAGAGATGGAGGTTTTAGCTGAAATAAGTGTACGATTGTATAGATAGAAATGATTAGTAATGATGTTGGTGTTTAAAGAAATGAAAAGTTACCTTTTATGATGCTATATTAATCTGGTTTGAGAAATGATATTTAGTTCTACCATTTATACCTACTCATAGGCCTACTCACTTGATGGGATGACATGTGGATTCCACTAATTCTCTCTCCTAATATTATCCCTTGATTTTGACACGTGTCTTCATCTAATGAGTAGGTCTATGAGTAGATCTAAATGGTAGGCCTAAATACCATTACTCATCTGGTTTTTATGGCGGTTATGAGAAATTATACTTTTAATTTTCTAATCATAATCGTTACCATTAGCAAAACATGTAAATTAAGAGAGTTAATTACATAAAGAAAATGGATATATGCATCAATACATAACGACAATACCTAATCTTGTAAAAAGGTGGGGATAAGAAGGTGAAATGTAGTCCTCTACCTCTATATATGAGGCCTAATTCTGATTTAAATTTGCCAACATGTCATTATGGCTCATTCTCATTTGAGGGTTTTGATGACATGTAATTAATGTAAAATGCCACATGTCAACCCTTTATTTTTTCTTCAAAAACCACAATGCCAATATTTCCTCCATATAAATCCGAAAATTCGAAATACTCCATATAAAATCGGATATTAGAATTACTCAGCAACGAAGAATAGCAAAAATCTCGGGATTTTTAATTTCAAACATCTATACATTCCGGATATATCATAACCACTAAAACCGATAATTCCGATTTAACAGGTATATATTCCGAATTAATTCAAAACATTTAATACCCCTAACATTGGTAACTATTACACTCATTAATATATTACGTAACTAACAAATAGTTTGAATATATACACATGTTTTAAATAAAGAATTAGTAATGGTATTTACTCCTACCATTTGGTCCTACTCATAGTTCTACTCATTAGATGAAGACGTGTCAAAATTAAGGGATAATATTAAGAGAGATAACAAGTGGAGTACACAAGTCGTCTTATCAAATGGGTAGGACTATGGGTAGGACCATATGGTAGGACTAAATATCATTTATCATAAAGAATTATTCATACCAATTTTAACAAAAATTTACCTGCATTATTCTGTTCCATAAATCCTTTTTTTGAAGATTTTCCTTTTGTAGTCAAATTTTTTCGGAAACTTAGTTGTGAAGGTAAATTGTAATTCAAAAATCTATTTTATATTCATCGATTATAATTTGTTTCACAGCAGCAGAGAACATACTTGTGCATCCTTGGAGATTTTTGTGTTGTTTCCTAAGCCCATATCGGGTAAGACCATTATCCTCAACATCATGCAAATTATGTTTTTTAGAATAATAAACAATATACTTCTATGTGTCAATTAATCTCATAATTGGCAACACAACAGGTGTTTTATAAGATTCGAACTTCAGATCTCACATCGTAAATCTCATGCATCAATCCAGCTGAGCTAGACATCATTTGCCAATTTATTTCGTCATACCTAATCTAATCTAATTTTGGAGAAATGATATTTAGTCCTACCATTTAGACCTACTAATAGGCCTACTCACTTGATCGGATGACATGTGTATTCAACTAATTCTCTCTCCTAATATTATCCCTTGATCTTGACACATGTCTTCATCTAATGAGTAGGCCTATGCGTAGGTCTAAATACCATTATTCCTAATTTTGTTATATAATTTGGGTATTAATTTTTTTCCCTCTAATTCAATAATAAATATCGTTTAAAAAGAAGATTTATTTCGTCTATAAATTTTATATATCGTTATTTTCCTACATATTTCTCGAAGCATACCCGCCTATTCGGGCGGGTTTTAAAGCTAGTATATTTATATGAGAGTAAAGAGAATGCCTCCGGCAAATGGAGGTAAAGATATACACCAATACATGTAAAAACCAAGAAAAATGATATATCTTCAAATTAATTGTTCATATTTATCTTCCTACTCATTTGATTAAGACAAGTATGAAAATCAAAAGATAATATAAGGAAAATGAATTTACATTTTATCTTGAGGTGAGTAACAGGATTAAATAGACAAATAGTAAGAGGATAGTAGTATAATATTTCTCAACAAACATGTCTTATCATTTTCGTTTATAATAGCGTTTTCTTTAAAGCCCAAACCCCAGGTCCAGTCCAGGAGTGATATAAAAAAGATCGGAGAAAATAAAGTATTTAAAGGGAAGAAATAAAGAAAAAAGATATAAAAAACAAAACAAATGCGAAAAACTGAAAATCGAAATAGAGGTTCAGGTTCAGTACCCCATTTGAGGGTTTGAGGGAGAAGAGACCAACGGGCAATCGGAGCTCATCACATCACGTTCTTCTTCTGGTTGCTCTTTTATTGCCTCGTTCGATCGGAAGTTTAATTTGATTCGCAAATTATACGGATACAATCATAATGAAGACAACAAAGGGAGGTAAAGTCATGAACCCTACCGATGCTTATCGCAAGGAGCTTCGCAAGAAAGAATTGAAAAGAGTAAGTGTTCCTTTTGATTTGTTAATGATATAATTTCGAAAATGTGTGCTGTTTGTTATTATTATGATCATGTTGATTCGAATCGTACTGGCCTCTTATTGCCCTAAATCAATTCGTGTTCTTGAAATATATTGATGGTGAAACGGAAACTATAGATTTAATTGAAGAATTAATTTAGAGGAATCATCCACAGTTTGACTATGGGGATTTACCAAGCTTTATATGCATACTTTAGTTAAATTTTTTGAATGAATAAATTCATTGCCCTAGGCAAACAGTGCCTGCTGTTATATAGTATGCTTAAGTATTAATTTTTAATGAATTACATGTATGGTGTTTATAATTCACATAGGTCTCCAAGTTCCTCTCATGCCAAGCTATTTTGCATATATTTTTCTCCTGCTTAATCTTATAATACTACTTTTGTGGGATTTAAATTGATGTTATATGATGATTTGTTCTAGTTACTCATCAGTCATTTGATGTTTGGCACTGTAATTGGAACTGTTTCTTTAATTATTGGTGGCATGAACCTGATATATTGGTGTTATCTCTCTAGTTAACTTGGCTTTTGTTTTATACTTTAACTTTTGGACAGAACAAGAAGGAAAGGAAGAAGGTAAGAGAGGTAGGGATACTGAAGAAGGATCCTGAAACCCTTAAGGAACAAATCGACAAGCTGGAAGCCATGAGTAAGTTCCAAACCATCTTCATTTTAATGTGTGTGTGTGTGTTTGAATTATGGGCCACTGTTCATGACTAAAATATGGTGGCTGCATATTGGTGCAGAGGCAGATGGTGCTTTGGACAAAGCCAGAAAACACAAGAAAAGACAACTTGAGGACACATTAAATCTTGTTATCAAGAAAAGAAAGGTAATATAAAATCTTGTTTGTGTTTGATCTTGAACAGTAAACTCCATTTAAAAATATAAAAATAAATCATAAATTTGGCTAATAGTATTCTGTTTTACATGTTTGGACAGGAATACGAGGATAAAATGAAGGAAAAAGGCGAAGCTCCAGTTATGTTCAGGTCCACTATTTCAAATCTGATCTTTTTTATTATAAAAAATAAAAAATATAAAATCAAAATATAAGTTTCTTTTCTAATTTAACCGTATAAATGTATAATTTTGTCTTGTAGTCATCTAGGTCCTCTTAGGAGACGAACTTCAGAGGAAGATGAAAGAGCTAAGCCACCACAACCCGAGGTAAGTCTCTAACTGTGGGCCCGAGTTAGTTAATCATAGGATATATTACCACAGAGTTAATTGGTTATATGTTTTGCAGGATTCTGTTTACTATCATCCTCAATGGAATCCAACTGGCGCTCCGCCACCTGGCAAGCCGCCAATGTACAAGTCATCAATCGGACCAGTAATTCCATTACTTGAAGGTTCATCAAGTGGTGCTGCAGATGGTGAATCAGATTATGCTGACTCAGCAATTCCTCCACCACCACCGCCACCTCCTCTGCCACTTGGTGATGCAGATGATGCTTCTTTACCTTCATCTCTACCTTTACCACCTCCTCCTCCTATGCCACCTAAGCCCACAACGTCTGATTTAGGTACCATGTTGCCACCACCTCCTCCGCCGCCACATCATCCGCCACCTGGCACTTCCAGAGATGATAATGAGAAAAGTCAGTCTTTGAAATCAGATGACTCGTCCACCAAGCTACCGTTACCACCACCACCACCTCCGCCAGGGATGCCACCAAAATTGGCCGCTAGCCAACCGGAAACTACTTCAGAAAGTAAAGATTTTTCTAGAATGCTTCCACCACCACCGCCGCCACCGCCAAGACAACCGCCACCTGGCATGGTCCCGGTTATGCAAACAGATATGCTACCACCAGGGATGTCTCATTTTCCACCACCGCCACCACCACCATTATCCGCCCTAGGAATTCCTGGCCAACAACCACCACTGGGAATGATGATGCCAAGGCCGCCATTTGGGCCACCCCCGATGATGAGACCGCCACTGCCGCCAGGGCCCCCACCTCTTCCAGTGGAAGAGTACATGAAACCGCCAACTGTTCCTCAAAAACCATCATATGTAAAATCAGCTGCATCAACTGTGGTTAAAAGGCCTTTAGCTCAGCATACTCCACAACTAACAGCCATGGTCACATTACTTTTTTTTTAAAATATTATATATTTTTTAATATTTGATGTTATATATATTATTGCAGGTGCCAGCATCGGTACGTGTAAGGAGAGAATCAGCTGCACCAAAAATAAAACCAAAAGCATCTGTGTCATCAGTATCACAGCCTGCATTAACTCCAACTGTTCTAAAACAACCAACTGTCAAACTGCCATCTTCATCAGCAGCACCAAAACCTCCAAGTGTTGATGATTCATACATGGCCTTTTTGGAAGATATGAAAGCTCTCGGTGCTCTTGATAACTGATATCACTCAGATACATTTCTTGTTCATTTTGGGTGCAATACGAGGGTTTTAACTGGTTCCTTGATTTTAGGTTGTATTGGACCATGGTTAAGTTTTAAGCTAGGAAAATGTACTGTGTACTGTACAAGATTTTTTTTAATCAACTTTTAAATTTAATGGGTATGGGACTCGGTGTATCTCAGCTAGTTTAAACTGGTTTGAAAAATGTAACACAAGGTTCGTGTTGATTTTATATCTTAAAGTGGTGTTCGAATATGATTACCTATTTACCTGCATGTTTAACTTATAATCTAGTCTTGATTTGATATATTTTAAGGTACATTTTTAGTCTTTAGGGAAACTCAATGTTTTAAAACCCGGGTTGACCCGGCCGGTTGAACCGGTCGAACCGGGACCCGGCCCAACGAGCGGGTCAACTCGGTCCGGTTAAATGTTAGTTTTCCGCCCGGTGAGACCCGGCCGGGTAACCGGTTGAACCGGCGACCCGTCGACCCATTGACCCGTTAAAACCCGGAAATTTAAAAAAAACCCCTAATATCCCAAATCAGACACTCTCGTTTCACGCATTCTGCTTCTTTCTGGCTTTCACGCATTCACCAGCCACCACCGGCGGCATCAACCAGCAACCACCGAGACAAGTTGATTTCTTTGCTGCGATTCCATTTGATTTTTTTGCTGCTCGTCCATTCGATTTGTTTGCTACGATTCAATTTGTTTGCTGCTCGATTCGAGTTCAATCTTGTTGAGATTAATTAAAACAAGTTTGACTTGTTTGCTGCCCGATTCTGTTGGATTAATTAATTGGTTTGCTGCTTGATTCTGTTGGATTAATTAATTTGTTCAATTTGTTTGCTGCTCGAACTTGTTTGCTGTCTAATGTCTTAATAATCCTAATTTGATGCTTTAATTATCTTTCTAAGAATGTAATTTGATGTTTAAGAATGTAATTTTTTTTAGATTAAATGTTTTTTAGACTTTTAAGGATGTATAATGTATGAAGTAATATTATATAATATTTTTTCCTACGTTTTTCGGTTTTCCGGTTGAACCGCCGGATAAACCGGTTGAACCGTCACCCGGTCATCACACCGGGCCGAGCAATAACCCGGGTTTTAAAACATTGGGGAAACTTGAATTATAAATTTTAGAAAAAAGAGGCAAAGATGGTAACCAAAATCTATTACTTCCTCCGATTTAAAATAAGTGATACATTGTTAGTTTCACGGTTTTTGAGGCAAAATATGATAATGATAATTAAATTAGATTAATTGGATGGTTAGTGGGAAATGAGTCCCACAAATTTTGAATAAAGTGAAGTTAATAATATTTAAAAGTAAAAGTAAGGGTAAAGATGTCATTTCATTTTATTAAAGTAGATAGTTAGTGGGTGTGGATCCCACTACTTTTTACCATATAAGGTAAGTTTTCAAAGTGTATCACTTATTTTGGTACATCCAAATATGGAAAGTATATCACTTATTTTAAATCGGAGGAAGTATATATAATAAAAGAAGCTTTTTAGGGTGCCACGTGTCACTCTCATATTCATCCAGAAATTCGTTTTCCCGCTCATTGTTTAAATCCGATTTTTAATTCAATTTATTTATTGTATTTATTGTCATAATCAAACAATTAGGGAACATGATTTAAATTTTCACGGGTGTTAATATGATTTCTTAAATTAACAGATTTAGTTTATTATAGATTTTAAATTTACCATAATTATCTTATTTAATTTAGTATTGAATTCAAATATATCTTAATTATCTACTAAATTATCGGAATTATCCTCTTTTAGTGAATCATAGCATACTTAAACAGTTTATTGGACCGGTTATAATCATAAAATAAAATTCGTCTTCCCTGATTCTGCAGAAGCCTTAATCAACTGGTTCTCTAAAATATTATGGAGTATTTGGGATTAGTAATCTGCATGAGCTCAAAATTAAAACACTAACAATTTTTTAATATAAATTTTAATTTTTTTAAATCTTTTAATTGCATTCAGCATAAAAAGTTACAACCCGTGATTTTTCACGGACTTTAACCTAGTTACCAAATATATCAAAATTTGAGTTTTTGATAATGTGGTCAATTTATTTTGCCAAAAAAAAAAATCAATTTGGTAAATGTATTTTGCGGAAAAAATCTTAAATAGCAATGGTAAAATGTTGTTTACAGTTTGTAGGTCACATGGTGGCTTAAGTGTATAATTTTTATTAATTTTTGTATTTAAAATTAATACTCGTGTAGTACATTAACTCCAATAAAATAATAGAATTATCAAACCTAACTTTTCAGAAAGTTTAATTACTACTTAAAGTATTGACTCTTTTTTATTTCGAACGTAAGTTCAGTTTTAACAATATACAATATTTCTCATAAAAGTTAACTCATGCAACACGTTATCAATTCTTTTTAAGATTTAAAAATATTTAAATAATGACAAAAAAAAAAACCAAATTTACTAGTAATTTCTGGTATATTATGTCTTAAGATTAACAGCTGAGTAAAGTAAACAACATTTGGTAGAAAATGTAAACACTCTTTTTATAACGCGAGAAACTTTATTATTGATAAAAAAAATATTTGTTTGGGTTTGTAAAAAGCCCAATGAGTCAGCCCAAGCGTATAACCCTAAAAAGCATTAGGGCACTACAAAACCCTTTTTGTTCAGTCGTTTCTGCCCTCCATTAGCAGCAGCAACAGCCTTCTCCTCCCGAACTGAACTCCAAGCTGTTTAGGGTTTTCCTCCAAGAGGATCTACCCTTCTATTCGATGTAAGATTTCGCCATCTATCATCATTTCAATTCATATTGTTTTAATTTGAAGTTTTCACTCAAATCGTTTAATTCCAACCTCAATTACTTATGTAAACGTGATTCGAACTGTACGCTGTAGAACTAGCTTCTGTGATTTCATCTTCAATGCTTAAACGATACAAAATTAGGCATTTGTTCGTGCTATACATCTAAATGAGAACGTACGATGCTTCTTATAATGCATAAATTAGTTCATTCTCTTCAAAATGAGACTACTTCCATATTTGACCGTTTGATTCGTTATTGTTTGGATGCTGATTATGTTTAATTCGTGTTTTTGGTTGTGCATTTGATTGATGATTATTAGGAGAATCTTCACTGTAATTGTAGCTATAGTTATATTGAATAATAAGAACATGTGGTAGTTTTGGAGCCTCGAGTGAAGGACGGGTGAGCCTGAAGCTTGGTTCTTCTCATAGTGCTCCATAAATGTATTGCCTCATTAGTATGAAAATGGAGTATTTAGATTCTCTTTTCGATTGTTCTAAGGCATATATGTTATCTGGTTCTGTTTTTATATATTGAAATTGAACCGCATTTTGATTCAATTCATATACTTTTTTAGTATTCTATTTGCTTACTTGTTTTTGTATAAAATGATGTCTATTTACACAAACAGATCTTCAAGATGTATACCTCAATGAAGAAGATCCAAAAGGACAAGGATGTTGAACCTACCGAATTTGAGCAGACTGTTGCTCAGGTTATTTACTGTTAAACACATTCTTATAAACTTAATTATGATTACCTAATTTTTACCTTCTGCAATTAGTGTTTTTATTGATTTCAATTTATCATAATCACTGCAGGCACTGTTTGACTTGGAGAACACTCACCAAGAGCTCAAGAGTGACTTGAAGGACTTGTACATCAACTCTGCAAAGTAATTATCAATTCTTAGCATTTGAATTCAACTCACTTTATATTATTTCAATCATATTAATCCCTTTTTATGCTCGTTTCGCAGTCAAATTGATGTTTCTGGAAACCGAAAGGCTGTTGTGATTCATGTTCCTTACAGATTGAGGAAACCGTTCCGCAAAATCCACACTAAGCTTGTTAGAGAGCTTGAGAAGAAATTCAGTGGAAAGGTACTATTCCATATGTTATTTTTTCTTATAAATGGAAATTAAATATTTTATACTGTTTTCAGGATGTTGTTGTGATTGCTACCAGACGTATAGTTAGGCCACCAAAGAAAGGTTCAGCAGCTCAGAGACCTCGTTCGCGCACACTTACATCTGTTCATGATGCCATGCTTGAGGATGTTGTACATCCTGCTGAAATTGTGGGAAAACGTGTTCGATACAGGCTCGATGGTTCCAAAATCATCAAGGTAAATAGTAAATACATTTATTAATTTACGTAAATGTGGTTTAACTCGGGTTGTACTTTGTGCAGATTTACTTGGACCCAAAGGCTCGTAATGATACCGAGTACAAGCTGGAAACGTTCAGTGGAGTCTACAGGAAGCTTTCTGGTAAAGATGTTGTGTTTGAGTACCCTACTACGGAGGCTTAAGATTAGTTAGGCTTTTGGTCAGGTTAATTTTTATTTTATGTTGAAAATTGACAAATGTTATTTTGGTTTCTGAAATTTTGGTGGTTTTAAAGCTTATAATTATCGTAATGTGAAACTATATTTACTATTTTATAATGTTATGTTTTTTTTTTATCTTGTATTGATGAACAAGAAGCAAATTGAAAGTTTGGTTGTATTATTGGTGGGAATCTTCATCCGTTGTGCTCCAACGATCATGACAAACATTAAAGTAAGCACTATATTGGTTGAACCAATAAGGGGCTTAAAGAAAAGAATAAAAAATAGTGTAAATTATTAACAAATTTTTATAAAGATTTACCAAATTAGATAAGGGTGTTGAAAAGAGATTGTAGTGAAAGTTCAATTTTGAACAATTTGGGCTGTTTTAGAAGTGAGAAATCAATTTTAAGGGGTAGGTCTGTGCAAACTTGATTGAAAAGATTGGTTGGAGTCGTTAAATCTGACCAAATCGAACTTGACTAAACCTATCGATCTGTTTCTCAATTTTAATTTTATGAAAAATCGATTTTCAGTCCGGTTGAGTTCAAAACTTAAAAAAAAATTGGAAACTGTGGTATTCGGTCCGGTCTAAAATTTCATTGGTTCAGCCCTCGGGCCGAAACTGTTTTCTCCGTTTGGTTATTAGACCATTTACAAGCATATTATAGAGCATATATAAGTAAGTAGGTGTGTTTGTTTTAATTTATTTTGGGGCCTTATTAGCATATTTGCTCCCAAATAAGCTTAAGTAGGTACTTGTTTAGCTTATAAAGTATGGCATATTAGCTTGTTTTCATATATTTTCATTACCCTTATCTACATGGCTTATTAGCTTATTACTTGGGCTTAATAATCGCTTATTACTAGCTTTTGAAGAAAATGACCTTTTTAAGCCTTTAATTTATCATATTTCCATTTTTATTACTACTATATATATTTTTAGTTATTTTATCATCTTGTAAGTTAAAATAAACACTCAAACAGTAACTTATATAATAATCTATAAGCATTTATAAATCACAAATTATAAGTTCTATTTCATAATCTGAAACAAATACCCAAACTTCGAAGAAGTTTTTTAAATTCTATAAAATTGAGCTTCTACTCATTTAGTGAGTGGGATTCTTTTTATACCTACCTTATTCAATTTGTTATGGTTGGTTAACTTTTTTGACAATTTCTCTAAATAATATAAGAGTAATAGTATTTAGGTTTACTATCTAGACCTACTCATAGGTCTACTCATTAGATGAAGACACGTGTCAAAATCAAAGGATAATATTAGGAGAGAGAATTAGTGGAATACACATGTCAACCTATCAAGTGGGTAGACCTATGAGTAGGTCTAAGTGGCAGGACTAAATATCATTTCTCATAATATAATTAGTTCGACAAAGACACCGTTTTGTAACTTGTAGCAGTCATGATCTTCATTGTCTTTTAGACTTAAACTGAACATGTGGGAAATTTCCAAACAATAGCTAATTTGCTATAAGAAAACATGTTATAGAGAATATTTTTGATATTATTTAACTATTAATGATTGTTTGTGTGATGAATAATTTTTTTTTTCCTTTCAATCGTTTAAGGTTTAATTTGAAATGTTATGAATAGTTTATAGGAAGGTGGGTATAATGGGCTTCTTTAAGATAGTTGAGAAAATTATGGGGGGAAAGAGGTAGAGGAGACATATATAACATAAGTTTGAATAAAATATATTTAACAAATATATCTTGAAATCCTACCCGCTGGATTTTTTTTTTTTTTTTTCAAGAGGTATTTGTAAGGGTTATTCTAAGGTAGTCGAACTTTGTTCGTGATGTAAGCGACTTAACTGTTAACGTGGTTATTTACTGTAACATCCTAAAACTGGCCTAGATGTTTTAGGTATATTTTGATATTTGAAAATATCTATTTGACCATATGTGGAATAATTTGATTAAGTGTTAAATGAATTGTTTGACCTTTTGTCCTTTTGTGATATTTTAATCAAGGGATTAAAATATATGTTTTCTGAAATGTTTAAATAAAAATGTGATTTTTATATCTTTGGATTCTCCTTTTGATATCGTCTCCAGAAATGCTTTCGTTTTTAAAATTGGAGTCTGTTTGGTATTTTAAATAAATTATCTACGAAAGGGACTTTTGTATTGTATTTGTTTAAAAGTGGAAAAAAAAAATCAAGTGGGTCCCACCCCACCTCTTGACCGGCTCCAAGATGGGAGTTGCCCATCTTTTTGGTCATTTTCTCCATCTCACTCTCTCTCTACGTCTCTCCTCCCTCTCTCTAAATCCCCATCTTCTTCTTCTTGTGTTCTTGATGATTTCTTGAAGATTTCTTGGTCAATCTTAAATCCGAACCCGTTTTTGAAGAGCTCTTGAGGTAAGCTTCAACCTATATGTGTTTAATTTCGATTCCATGATAGTTGATAAATTAGGGTTTATGTGTTCTTGAGATTTGGTTGGTGTTTATGGTGTTAAATGTTATATTAAGTGTTTATGCAAAGTTTGACATGTATTGTTGCTTGAGTACAAGTAATTTAGCACAAGGTACAACTATTTTAGCAAGGTGTACAAGTTAGGGTGTTTATGCTAGAAGTAGGTTATGTGGGTTTTGTCAACCCTTGGATTTCTTGTGGGTTGAATGCTTGGAATTGTTCATTATGTTAAGAAAACATGTTTGGTAAGTTATGTATGTTAAAAACCAAGTATTGGTGGATTTTGATAAGTAAACTAGCTAGTGTTTGGCTAATTGGGTGAAAAGATGAACTAGGAATTTTAGAAGTAAAATACTTGGGTTGTTGGTTGTCATGACTTGATGAATTGTTTAATTGGTTATGACTTGTTAGTTGTGATGAATGTGTGCTAAATGATTGAGCTTGGGTGGTGTTTGGATGGTTATTGGGAGATTTCATGAACTAGTGAAATTGGTGGTTAATAATGAACTAGGATGGAGTTTTGATCTTGTTAAAATAACTAGTAGTTATTAATTGTTAAATGGTGTGATTATAGCAATTATAGTTGTGCTTAAAAGTGTTGAAGTAAAAATGTTGTTTTGACCCGTTTGGGCCAATGGGTAGTAAAGTGACTTAAATAACTTGGATTGTGAAAGTGTAAGTATTTTGTTAGGATTATGTGATTAGTAATGTTATTGGTAACATTTGGTGAATTGCAAGTTGTTTACATGATTGTAGTTATGGAAAGTATTATGGTTTTAATAATCCGGTTTTTGACCCGTTTGAGTGTAAGAAATGCAATATGGCTAGTTGACTTGATATGTATGTATAATATGGTCATGGCATGTTCATATGATGATTTAAAGTGTTTGGTTATCTAGTTAGTGCAAGTGTTAGTGTTAAATGTATATTTAACATTGTTTATAATTTGGTGGAATTATATACTAATTCGGTATTCCTTTGGTGTACAGGAATCGGGATCGGGACTCAGAAACATTAGACCTCTGAGTTCGGCAAGTGGAAGGTTTCGGTGAGTGGATTTAACCTCCAACTTGTGTTTGGTTACAATTGGTTCGGTATATTGCATACTTGTGAAAATGCAGGAATTTGGCTGATCTGGGAGATAGCTGCTATCTTTAAATAACGGCGCTATCTTGGCTGGTTTGCAAACAGAAACTCGAAATAGCGGATGCTATCTCAAAATAGCGGCGCTATCTTAGATAGCGGCGCTATTTTGGCTGATTTTTGGGGAAAATGTATTTTTTTGACATTTTTTTGATTTATGTATGCCTAGTGTTAGGGAATACCATACATGATTAGGTGCACAATGTGAAGAGGCTTTGCTTGATTGCAAGCAACAACTCGGTGTGTGGTTATCCGAGGCTCGGTTTGACGTGGTGACCGAGGTTTGAGAAGTCAGTGCGCTGAGCAAGGGGTGTCGACTAAAGGGTATCCGACCTTACCTGTATTTGTTGCATGGTTAAGGGAGGTTGTGGCCCGGGTGTTGGACACGAAACGCTATCGGTTACCGTGGTTTGGCCGACCATGGTTTAAGGCTCCGGCAGGACCCCGATCTTCTCGAACAAACAGTGTTGTCCCCAATCGGAGATGTTCTAGAACTTCCGTGTTTTAGTGGACGGTGATTCGTAGTTATGTGGCCTTTAGACCGTAGGGATGTCTATGCTAGCTTGTTGGGCTTTACAGAAATTGTAGATTATATTCATTCACTTAGCTTTGTGCTAATCCCTCCCTCGTTGAATCTTTTCAGGTGATCGGTGCTTTGGACGGGATGATTGACCAAGCTCAGTTGATATGTTTTAAAAAGGAGCCATGTCGTTTAAGTGACACCGTTTAAATAATTAATGTTAGAAGTTTATTTTGGGACATTTGGTTTGTAAACCTAAACCTAAACTTATTATTATCTTTATGCTTCCGCTAAACTAACCTAGAGGATAACCTAACCGCCTTCGGGCATTTAAAAAAAAAAAAAAAAAAAAAAAAAAAACGCTTCCTAAATTTTGCGGTGTTACATTTACGAATCTTCCTCTGGCTATCTGATAAATGTTTACATTAGAAAGGGATTGAACCTGTGATATGTAGGAGATCATTTCAAACATCTTTATCATGTGTTTATTAACATGTTATCCTACCTACTGGATTATAATTATAATTAGTGGGTGATTAGTTTGAAAGTATAGTGGACTCTTAACATTAAGGCTTTCACGTTTAAGCCACTTAGCTGGGTTTTCTTATTTTTATTCACTTAGAGAAATGAATTCTTTTGTTACTTTTGACATTTTTGAAAACCATTTCACATGGGATGTCAAAAGGGGCTTTGATTTACTGTATTATTTTATCTATTATACAATTAGCATACACGGTTACTGTTCACTAAGATATCAAACGGAACGGAAAACATGCAACATGGAACGGTTACGGAGGGAAGGTGGCCAGTAAATGAGAATTTGTATAAATATGTACAAAAAGTTTTAAAATATCCCCTAGAATGGGGTCATTTTTGTAAATGGTTAAAAGAAATTGATTTTTCACCCTTGAACTATTTGGTAATGACAAAATTATTATAGCTATTATTTTTATTTAACATATACTTAAACTATATTAAATATTTTATTTTTTTAAAGTCTAACATTAAAAAGTTTACTGAAATACGATTAGAATGAGCCCAATATTTAAGTATTTCTTACAAATAGATATATTTTAAAATAACTTATAAACTAAAATGGATATATTATCCATAAGAAATCATTGTTGATAACAAATAAAATTAAAATTGATAGTATATAATATTGTAATATGTTATCAAAATTTAATATGATTTTAGTGGCTACTAAACTTACTTATGTGAAAGACATAACTTTCTATGGCTAAAGTATATGTTTGTAATTTTAATAAATGTCTCTATTATTATTGTTTTTGTTAGATAAATCGATTATTGTTTTAATTTGAATCACAACTAATCACATTGTAGTATAGAAATCAAAACTGAATGAAATAATAATTGACTCTTTACGTCATAAAATTTAGTTAAAAAATATATTTAAAATCCTGCTGCAACGCGCGGGTTGTATCATTCCTTGTTTATCTACAATAATCGACTGCTCAATTATTGTTTGTCTAACATGTATTTTAATTTTTAACAGTATATGTTAAACCTTTTTTTTCTTAAAACAACAAATAATAATCTACTTTTAAATATTATAGATTTCTATAATAGAATTTGAACCTTTCGACCACAAGAATGAAAGATCTTTTCCAAACCATACCATTAGGTCAAAAACCTTTGAGTATTTTAAAACTTAAACCTTTTTAATCTACCGTCTTTTCCCTGTAATTTTGTTTGAAACGGCAAATATAATTTACTCCTAATTACCACCTATGTCCACGACGGGACTCAAACTCCTGACCTCAAGATTGAGAGGCAAACACTATACCGCTAGGCTAAGGTCTTTTCCCTGTAATGATAATAAATTGATTAAAATATTGGTGAAAAAAAGAGAGAGAATAACACTAATACCAACTGTAATTTGTTAATGGAATTATTTACAAGCAAATAAGCATTAGTTAGATAAAGATCTTTAATTTTGTCTCAAAGAACACTACATCTGATTTGACATACGATACAAAACTGCAATAATATATTACAAAATGATTGAATAAGTTAAATACGTCTTAATAATATTAAATCTGAGAAAATATAATCATTATTATAAATATTTTGTAACAATCATTGATTAATTGATAATAAATTAATCTTTAAGAAAATAAAAATCGAATATTGCAATAAAAAAGAACTTAAAAGAAAAATAGGTTCCACGAGAGTCAGATAGTCTCCTATGTATTTGATTGCATATTCAAAAGTAACCTTTTCCTTTATGATTCGTGTTTCCTTCAACAAGTTGAATATTGCCGGTATTTGTAATACTACCCCCTAATCAAAATAAGTGATACATTTGAAGAATTACGATTTTTTAGGTAAAAGATTAAAAAGTGGTTTAAAATATATTAAAGTGGATAGTTAGTGGATAATGGGTCCCACTTCTTTTAATGAAGTGATACTAATGATGTTTTAAAGTAAAAGTAAGGGTAAAAATATAATTTCAATTTATTAAAGTAGATAGTTAGTGGATGATAGATCCCACTTTTTTACCAAATAAGGTAAGTTTTGAAAGTGTATCACTTATTTTGTTTAACCATTAAATAGAAAGTGTATTACTTATTTTGATACGGAGGTAGTAGAAGTATATAATATTAATACCCTCTATTTTATTTATTTATTTGTATTTGTATTCATTATAATAATAATAAACTGCAAGTTGGTTCTCTACTTCTCATGTCATCCATATGTAAAGTTTCAAGGTTGAACATAAATCTTACCCTTAAGCTCTTCAGTCAAAGCAATCACACGACATAAAAAACCAACCAAAATACTTAATCTTTTGTTTTTTTCCTTGAAATACACACTTTCAGTTATTCAATTTTTTATAACAAAAAAAGGTTATTTTTTGTAAGAAAGATGAGATAAATAGAAATCTTGCTACCATAACCAACTGCCAAACATATAAATGAATCAAGAAACTTTTCAACCATACCAACTACCAATTATATAAGTCAATCAAGAATTAATTGAAAAGTCAACTATGAACACTCCCTACATGATTCAATACTTATTATGCCATCACAATCCCATGCCTATCCATCTATTTTCTTGACAAATTACATGACAAATGGCTATTAGGGTTTCATGAAGAACATAAAGTAAGAAGTTTTTGCTCACATGAAGATGATGAAAATGAAGAACACCATCACTTTTTCTGTAATTTTGCTTCAATTTCTCATCAATCCTGCTCTTTCACTTCCACTATGTACAGATTCAAGTAAGCATTTTTATCAGATTTCTCAACAAACCCAGTTGAATATACCACTTTTAGTTTGTATATATGTAAGATTTTACTTATTTTTTTAATGAATCTTGTTTTTTTTGCAACAGGAGCACCACTTACACTAAAGACTCCCCTGGCTTTCTGTAACTACAATGGCAGCTCATGTTGTGATTCCACTGATGATTCAAATATAAAGAAACAGTATGAATCCATGAGTGTAACTCAACCTGATTGTGCTTCTGTTCTCAAAAGCATCCTTTGTTCGGTATGAACTTAAATACTTTCTTGAAAATTTTCTTGATTATAACCAAGATTACATACAAATTATGCAAATTTAAGGCAAGTTATGCTTCAATGTACCAAGATTTTGGTAAAAAATGATTCCCATATCATAAAAATTCTTACTTTTCGTCTAAAATGTTTCGATTATGCAGCGATGTGATCCGTTTTCAGGAGAACTCTTTACGATCAAGACTGTTGCTAGACAAACTCCTGTGCTTTGCAACTCTACCGTTTCATCAAATTCAAACAACAATTTTTGTGAAACTGTATGGAATACATGTCAAAATGTATCTATAACAAATTCACCATTTTCAACTCCATCAAATTCAAGCAGCAAACTCACCGATATCTGGGAATCAAGCTCAGATTTTTGTAACGTTAACGGCGGACCTTCAGTAACTAATTCCGTTTGTTTTAACGGTGAAAAGGTCACCCAAAACATCACTTCAAACAGCACCAAATCTCCACCTACCGGCATGTGTTTGGAAAAAATCGCAAACGGTTCTTACCTCGATATGGTTGCTCACACGGACGGTTCAAACCGCGCGTTTTTCTCGAACCAGAAAGGTCAAATCTGGCTAGCTACACTTCCAGAAATCGGGTCAGGACGCGGGTTGGATATTGATGAGTCCAACCCGTTTCTAGATTTGACTGATGAAGTTCACTTTGATACTCAATTCGGGTTGATGTCGATAGCTTTGCACCCTAATTTCGCGCAAAATGGGCGGTTTTTTGCTTCGTTTAATTGCGATAAATCCGAATCGCCAAATTGTGCAGGAAGGTGTGCTTGTAATTCTGACGTTAATTGTGATCCTTCTAAGCTAACTTCCGATTCGGCAGCTCAGCCGTGTCAGTATCAAACCGTCGTTGCGGAATATTCCGTTAACGGGACGAAATCGTCACGGGCGTCCGTCGTAAGTCACCGGAGTAATTAAATCCATTAAAATAAATATAAAAATAGGGTTTATTTTGTAAGTTGATACATCGTATTCTGATGCCGGAATATTTGCAGATTCCGACGGCTTCGCCGGTGCAAGTGAGGAGAATATTTACGATGGGTCTTCCGTTCACGGCTCACCATGCCGGACAGATTCTATTTGGGCCGGACGATGGGTATTTGTATTTCATGATGGGTGATGGTGGTGCAGGTGATCCGTACAATCTTGCTCAGAACAAGAAGTCATTGCTTGGAAAGATTATGAGATTTGACGTTGATAACATTCCCAGTAAGTTAAACTTATGAGGTCAAAGATACCAACTTTGACTTTCAAAATTTAGTCAAATTGTCTCAACAATTTGAGAAATTCTTCAATAAAAAGATTACTATAAATGTCCAGAAACTGCCAAAAAGAGGGAAAAAATGTTTAATTTCATGATAAAACCAACATTAGCTAGTAAGTCATAATTTGACCTCAAAAGTCAACCGTATATGTTGACATTTAGAATCAGTTAGACCAGCTTTTAACTTCAAAATTGATTTATTTCATTGAAAATTTTAAATTCTTACAAAAACTAAACAGAACTTTGTTACATATGATGTGAAATGGACATCAAGATTTTGACCTCAAAAGTCAAACTATACAATTCTCGTACTTAAAATCTTGAACTTTAAATCCAGGTGAAGAAGAAATCATAAAACTTGGGCTATGGGGAAACTATTCAATCCCGAAAGATAACCCGTATATCGAAGACAAAGATTCACAACCAGAAATTTGGGCCTTGGGATTAAGTAACCCGTGGCGTTGTAGTTTTGACTCAGAAAGACCGTCTTATTTCATGTGTGCGGATGTAGGCAAGGTATTTAAAACTTTGTCCTTCAACTAACTAAACTACATATTTCTTGATTAATTATTAATTTTTTGTTGTTTATATATCACAAGAATGATTATGAAGAGGTTGATGTGATCACAAAAGGCGGGAATTACGGGTGGCGTGTTTTTGAAGGAAATGCACTTTACACCCCTGAAAAAACACCCGGTGGAAATACATCTGTAAGCTCGATAGATCCGATTTTTCCGGTAATGGAATATAAACATTCTATGGTTAACAAGAACGAAGGTTCAGCTTCTATTATTGGAGGGTTTTTTTATCGGGCCACAACGGACCCGTGTTTGCATGGAAGGTGATTCTTCTTTCTGTTACCAAATTTAAACATAAGGTTAATTTTACATCATTCAGACTAGAACAAACAACAAAGGTTTGACTTTTTTAGAAACTAACTAACTTTCGGTGATTTTCAGTTATTTATACGGTGATTTATACGCTCACGATATGTGGGCGGGTGTTGAAACGCCTGAAAACAGTGGGAATTTTACAACAAACGGTATTTCTTTTGGTTGTGCAAAAGATTCTCCTGAACCATGTAGTCTTGTCCCAGGAAGTGATCTTCCGGCATTAGGTTACCTTTTTTCGTTTGGTCAAGATAACAAGAAGGATGTATATTTGTTATCAAGCAGTGGCGTGTACAGGATCGTACCTCCTAGCCGTTGCAGTTACACTTGTGCTTTAGAAAACACGACCACAGGTCCAGCATCTAACCCTGGTTCAAGTGCGAACATGTTAAAGGGCTCGTTCAAGAGTCTACTAGTGCTTCTATTGGTTTTCCTCCACTAACCTATATGAGTTTGAATATATGTATTATTAAGTTAATTTTTGGTCTTTTTTCTCGTTTCTTATTATAAGTACAACATAATTATGTAATTAACCGTATTTTTGTTGCTTCTTTAAGTTGTCATCTAGCATATATAAAACAAGACACTGTCAACATATAAAGTAGTTTCAACTTTCAAATGGCTTGATTATTAATATGTATCCAACATTGTAAAACAACTAAAGACGATTAGATTGATCATTATAGCTAAATTGAAACCGACCAATTTGACATAAAAACTCCGCCACCACCAAAAAATCAGCTTTTAGATTAAACTGAAGGGGAAAGATGCACTTTTAGATTCCTACAAAATCTTTCCATGTTGTTCAAAGTTGTACAGTAAATTACAACGACCCGACGTATCAAAACTTCCCCATTGCACATGTATATGATACCCTTTTAAGAAACCAAATAATCAAAGAATCCCACGCATTTCTGTCATCATAGATGATGACGTCATGTGGGTGTCATCTCATGTTGCAACATTGCGGGCGACCATGAAGCTTTAATTTGTTCCACATACATAACATTTGTCTTGGAGATTGATAATGCGCCGTATAATAATCTTCAATGCACCCAAATTGACAAAACTTCAAACTATGAACGTATTCAACACGTTTTGTAGTGTTGAATTGTTCCACCCACATTCCCATACTCACATCTTCCATTTTGAAAAGTTTCAATTTGTGCTTTTCGAATTCTGTTGCAATAAATTCCGCAACATCTGATGATAATATGTAGCCCGGACCATTTGCATATGGCGGGTAATCTTCTTCCGGCCATTCCTAAATAAAACATATTTCACATAATAAATATGTATTAAATCATATAAACATTAAATTAATTAATATGATACCTCATATGTTACGGACCATTTACCATAACGTAGTGGTTTATGATAATAATTGATGTTTCCTACATACAAACTTTTCCCATCTCCTATTTTATTTGCTTCATTAAGAACAGCATCAACTCGTACAAACGTGTCATCATCGCATTTCATGATATATTTAGCAGATGCCGTACGAACCTGAATTATAAATAAATTAATAAAATAAAATAATAATTAATAAATAAAATAAAATCATTTTGTTTTCTTCTATTTAACTCACCCCATATTCACATATTGCAACGGTTTTCAAAACAACAAGATCATAATTATCCATGTAAGGCACAACTACAATATCACCAAAGAAATCTGCTTCTTTCTTTAACTCAATGTTCACTTCCTTTCTTGCATGCTAATAAATTAATACAAAATAAGTAACTAATAATAAATTTTAAATAAAAAAATAATTTAACAAGTGTTACAAATTTGCATCTTTACTTACCAATGCAACGAAGAAACGAGCAACAACGTGTGAAGATTTAATAAGATTATGTTGCATCCAAGATTTCCTAACTGCCATCCGTTCAGCAAAATGATTGCCCGCCGAAAGAACACCAACAAACATATCAACTGGTCCAGCTGGCAGAGGCGGGGCCCGCCATTTATCCGACATATCCAGGTGGCGTTGGGGAGCAAAACTAGGGTGTGTTGAAGGTAAAGAAGCAGCAAAAACAGCATTTACATCAATATCTCCATTTAAAGCCAATCCTGTTGCATCTTCTAATGCAAAACCCTAAAACCAAACTCGATTATTTCCTAGAAATTAAAAGAAAAATGTTATCTTTTTCATTTTTACTTACGGTTCGATAAGGAAATGAAGTAATATGTCTTCCATCAACATTAACATGATATCCCTCTAATCCTGCACTTAGAGTTAAAACGAATAGTTTTCCTTCTGCAAAAGGGTAGGGCCAATCGAATGTCACTTTTTTGGTTCGGCCAATTAACCGATTTAACCACCAGGTTGACTTTGACTCTTCCGTGTGGTCATCATCATCACGAATCCATTTTTCACATTTTACTTGACCATCAACTATACACAAATAAACAATATCATTTTCAATTTTGCACAAAATGAACAATATCAAAAACTAATACCATAATCCAATAATGTAATCAATCAAACTCACCAGTTTCTTCATCAGCTCGAGATTTCCAACCTTCACATCGATGAGCAGATCCCCATTGCATTCGATAACATGTGTTCTGTTCAATCACAGGCTTTCCACTCCAATCGCCTTTTAACCTAGGATTAAAATGCAAAATTCTAGGTGGGTCTTCACCATCAACGGTTTTTAAACCCTGTAATTCCATCATAAACTGTGAAACCATCAGATACTGACCCGATTTCAGCAATGAAATCTTCGGGTCTTGTTCCGGGTGGGCCTCTCTGGGTCGACCCACAAGTGTTACATGTGATCCTAATGTCATCCCACATGGAAGCACAATAATGCTTCCTTTTTCTCGGAAAACAGAGCCCGATAATGTAATCGAATTAGGGCAACTTTCTCTTGTTTGATTTTTGTGGTTTTTATTTGATGGTAATTTAAGTTTACCAGATTCGAGTTCTTCCCAATACTTCTTCCCAACTGCGAATGCTTCTTTTGCGGAATTTTGAATTCCCCCAAATCCATCTTTTGGTTCACCGTTTAAGCTGTTAATGTCGAAATTCAAAGTTGATAAAGCTTTGAACTCACGGATTTTACGAGAATGCAACGAATTTGAAGGGATGTTAGCTATGATTTGTGGGAAATTTACAGGACGAATTGGGGCTTTTTTTTCTTGTAATTCTTCTTCACTGTCTAGGGCAAAGGTTTTTTTTGTCAATTTGTCGGTGAAGGAGAAATTACTAGACTCATCAACTTCTTGACTAACTATTTTACTCACAAATGGTACTTCTAAACAAACCATAAGCAGATATAAAACCCCTAACACGATCAAAAACTGAATCGACCGTTTTTGTTTTAACGACATGAATAATTCCAGTTTACTTCGTTTCATGTTCAATTTTAGCAGTTTCTCTCCAATCACCCAGAGAGAATTTGAACAAGAAAACAAATCAACCAGACCCTCACAAGTTAAAAATCAAAAACCCTAACGGTAATATGGTTTCTAGTAATCATGAAAAGAAAGACTCAAAAAGACCCGGCCCCAGTTCGAAATTGAACCCGATTTCAACAAAATCAAAGCAATCACCCACAGAATTGAAGATGAAACACACCCAGAGAGAGAATTAGAAGTGGGGTTACCCCACGGACGCGTTTTGATGGTTGAGTTCTAGAGAGAGAGAGATGGGGTTGTGTGAGAGAGAGAGAAAGTGTGGAAAGGGTGTAGGAAAGCTTTAACAGGTCGGTCGCCTGCAAACAAAAGTTTCAATTTATTTTTCTATCAATTCAAATCTAATTCAAAAAGATAACCGTTTTTAGTTTTTGCTATTTATTACCTGTTTTTCTTTATCAAATAAACTCCATTTATTCCGAGAATTATCAAATTTCCTTATGTGAAAAAAATATAACATTATTGCTAGAAGTATTTAAATTATGGATCCTTCAATTTAATATCTTAATAAAAGTTGGTACAATTAAACTTTTCACTTTATAAAATATTAAATATAGAATTAAAATATGTAATTATAATGAATGCAACGTTTTGATACATTAAATTTGGTAGATTCTTTCTACTAATAAATGTCTACGTTTACAGGTATATTTTATATAAGTACCTTGCTTATGTAAGGGTTGAGTAAAATTGTATATTGAAGTCTAGTAATATTGTGAAACCTATCTAACATTATATAGATGGTATTTAGAAGTAAACTAGAATTGTTGATATGTGTTCGGTATTGCTTATTAAAATGTTTATCCGTGTTATTTTATTTTCGTACAATAGTTTTGAGCGTCTAATAAAATTAGGGATTTATACTTATTGCCTAACTGAAAGTGAAATAAATAATTTTTATAATGTTTAGACAATGTGTTTGTGTAGTCTGATTATACATATTAAAGTCTTTTGATATTATCTGCTCATACTAGTTTTGTTCATTCTGGTTAGCATAAAAAATGAAAAATAATTGAAAGACCTACTTCATATGCTTAAAAATCAATTTAACTACGGGTTTAGGACAGACGGAAATCAAAATAAATATGCAGTGAGAAAAAATATTAAAAAACGTAACATTTTTTAATGAACAAGATTAATTTTTAGTTTGATAAATTAGATTATGTTATTATAAAAACAAAAAAGAAAAAAAAAACAAAGAAAAATACATAGATATTTAGATGTCACAAAATTAGGAAAGCTAAGTTGTTGGTTTTTAGAATTTTCCAAATGGAAGGTTCTGAATAAATGGAATCTTGACTAACTCAGGGAGCTGATTTTTAAAAATTAAAACAATTTTTATTTATACAGAATAATTTCAAGTTAAAAGAAAATAATGTCATTTCTTTACTTTTATCACATTTTGCATTCGTTTATCCCATTAAGAGCATAATTGTCCATTATTATGAAATTACTCTCATACTCTGTATGAATAAAAATTGCTCTTTAAGACAATCATAAATACTAACACCAATCATTTTTGTTTATTACGTCAACCGGTTTTTAAACGATAAAAGTCATGACTTATGTATTGTTGTTTCTGAAAAGTAGGACAAATGTAAGTGCGCAAATATATAATAATTGAAAATCTTTAGGGGCCAAAATGTATGTCCCTCATCATTTGTACATCAAAACTTGGAGGGTCTTTTGTAGTTAGCAAAGCTTGAAGGGTCGTTTATGAAACTTAAGTTATTAAGTTTGTGATTGAATAATTAAACTTCCTGTAAAGCTACTAAACATTAATAAGAGGTCCAAGCTGGGCATCACATGTTAGATTCTCCCTCTTGATAATGTCATGGCACCAATATTCTCAATTCCGAAGGAGATTACATATTTGTATTACTTTAATGGCGTTGCTAATTGCTAAATATTACTAATGCGTCGCCTGATATAGAGAGATAAGTGTTACATAATTGAATTATATATATAATTTATTAAATCATATGACACAAACACTTTACTTATTTTCTTTAGAGTAAATTACATGAATGGTCCTTTAAGTTTATAGCAAATTTCACCAATGGTCCTTTAGTTTCAAAAATTACACCGATGGTCCTTATTTTTGAAAGGTTTTTCACCGTTGGTCCTTTACGAAAAAGTCCGTCTATTTTTTAAGTTAACTAACATCACATGTGATGCACATGGGGGTATTTTGGTCAATTTGTCTTTCCCCTTCTCAACTAAATTACACGGATGGTCCTTTAAATTTATAGCAAATTTCACCAATGGTCCTTTAGGAAAGACAAATTGACCAAAATACCCCCATGTGCATCACATGTGATGTTAATTAACTTGAAAAATAGACGGACTTTTTCGTAAAGGACCATCGGTGAAAAACCTTTCAAAAATAAGGACCATCAGTGTAATTTTTAAAACTAAAGGACCATTGGTGAAATTTTCTACAAACCTAAAGGACCATTCATATAATTTACTCTTTTCTTTAAAATTACCAATAAAAAACTGAACCTTAAAGATTAAAACCACACTAAACAAAATCAAGATGTAGCCACTGTACTACTCAATGTAAAATAATGCTAAAACAGTATAATTCTCTTTTTAATTTTCACGTGTTAAGAAGTTAAGATTTGAATAAATTTGTAGGTGAATAAAGACTGACATGCACAATTAACTAATATATTAAATAAATTGTTTTAAATTGAGTGTTATATAATATATTTATATTTATATATTTTAATAAAACAATATATTTAGAATATATTGTTAACACATTTAGTATGCTTTTCAAAATTTTGACGTGTTAATCCAGTTTCTTCTTATCTTTCATTTTTCTTTCCGTAAAAGATAACTCATATAATATTAATTATAAAATCTAAATATTTTAATCACAACTTACATATAATATAATCTGTTTTTTACTTTGATATGTTTTGGTTTGAAATCCCTTTTTCTAAAAGAAGGTAAGTGTGGATTCTTTTCTAATTCTTCTTACTTCTATTTATATATATTTAATTAATCAATATAGATGTTTAAATTAAATGATTAAATTTAAGAAATAAAGATTATGCATTTCATATATCAATCATTTAGTAGTAATTTAATCAAATAGAAAATTTTAGTAAAAAATAATATTAACTTTCTTTTCTAAAACTAAATGGAAACAAGTCCGAGAACCAAAAAGTCGACTTCTTTTCCTTCCTTTATCTTTTTTATATGAAAAATCGTAGGTAAAAAGCCCATTTTATATGGGCTCATAATTAACACATGAAATGCTATGGGTCTTATAATGGCAGTTCCGTAGCGGGCCTTGATATTTTCTTCTTACCATTGGATCTTACATGATTATAGCATTGGATATTTGGATCTTGACAATATGAAAACAACTAAAAAATATATGGGATGACTATACCCACTTAACATCACTTTTAATGATTTTAAGAGTGTATGAAGTAGGCTAACTTTTGCCGATCAATTTCGAAAATATTATCCTGGCGCCATTATCCCAATCCGCCACAGCGTTGTCGACAACGTTATCAGGCATCTTTTAATTTCAACAACGATTTAACAAAGAGTATAACGTTCAGAAATCAGAAGTATATCTAGTTGTACGGTTGTACCGAAATGTAATTCAATGTAGACTAACAACATTTCGCTACAGTGTTACCACTTACCACTGCTCGTGTTCTAAGTAGTAATTGAATTTGTGACGCATACATAAACGACAATTGTACTTATATTTATCTACCAATGTAACACCACAATCTAGAGCCATTTTTTTTTTTAAAATGCAAACGGAAGCGATTTAAGAAAACATAAATCCTAAATTACTACACATCATAAAAACTTTACATTTTAACCAAATATATGAAAACATTCAAAGGTGTTACTAAAAACGGGCTCGACTTGGTTTACAAAATCAGAGTACGGTCAAACTTCCAAAACCCGACTCTAGTCAAGCTAAATCCACAACCTGAAAAGAGTCAACAAATGAGGGATTAGCACAAAGCTAAGTGAATAGAAATAACAATCAATTTGCATAACCACAACAAATTTAAAGACAAGAGAAATCAATCTGGAAACCCGTCCAAACTTCCACAAGCAATTGGACGTTATGAGAGTATCAGCGGACTTGCAAAGTACCTACAACTGTTGTTGGCCGAACAACAGTTTACCGATGGCCACTTTACTTATTAGCACGGTACTCACCCCTAACGGAACACATCCGTAGGAGTCCGATCACCCCATCCAATAGTAACGAAGCCTAGCCAAACCCACTCATAGCTAACCTCTAGAAAACATGTGCACATACTACCATTAACAATCCCACAATTAATGGTATCACCGGAAAATTTAAGAAAAACCAAGAAAAAATGAATTTTCCCAAAACCAGCCAAGATAGCGCCGCTATCCGAAGATAGCGTCGCTATCTTCCAGAAGATAGCGCCGCTATCCGGAGATAGCGTCGCTATCTGCCAAAAGATAGCGTCCTCTATCTCAAGTCCAGACGCTATTTCGGGCTGTTGTTTCAATTTTCCAAAAACGTTAACAAGATAGCGCCGCTATCTTCAGATAGCGCCGCTATCTTCCCCAGACAGCCAATAATCCTGCAATTTCTCCTACAAGTCTACCATACCAAAACCTTTGTACATCACACAAGGAGAAGGTTAAATCCACTCACATTTGCTTCCTTAGTACCGAGCTCAGTAATCTTATATCACTGAGGCTCCTTCCCTTTTCCTGTACAAAATGAATACCGAATTAGTCACCCGAAATCATCAATTGTGTAACACGTAATACAAGCTTAAGGCCACATCTTGCAACCACAACTTACAACCAATTACTTGCATTTTACACATAATCAATACTAAAGTCTAACACCTCAACAAGTCAATTCATTATACTAATTAGCCAAGTTGCACTTTAGGCCCAAACGGGTCAAAACAAAGATAATGAGTCAGGGCTACACACAACATCATCCAATGAGTTAGACTACATGATCAACAACACAATTACATATCTAACAAGTTACTTGCATCCAATTGCAAGTTTCACCACTTTGACCTTGTTTAGGTCAAATGCACCAATTGTCAATTAAACGGGTCAAAACCCTAAACAAACATGATTATACTACCCAACTAGACAACTAGCATATAAATGACATGAAATTGACAATTAGAGTTTACAAGCCATACAAGACCAAAAGTCAACTCCCAGGTTTGACTAAAGTCAACAATCTTCAATTTAGCTAGTTCTGACTAAATTTTCATCCAGCCAAACACTACCATTCCTTAGTCATTATCTCAATAGCTAACTAGTGATCTTCATACTTAACAATTACCATTCTAACATGCATAATTAACCTAACACAACATCAAGAACACCAAAATACACAATTCATCAAATTAGGGAAAAACCCATCTTCTTCCCATATCCACCATTGATGGAGCTTTATGAAAGCTTCACCAAATGAGCTTTAACTAACAACAATTCATACAATACTTGCAAGAACTCAATTAGACACCAATTCATGCATCAAATTTGGATTTCCAACAAGATTTAACAAAAACTTCATAAAACCCACTTAACTCAAGAACCCTATTTCAACAAAGCTCAAGAACATGAACCCTGGCTTAAGGAAGGAGAGAACTTACTTAGTTTAGCTTCTAGATTCTGAAAATCACAAGGAAGAGACAAGAACTTCAAGATTTGATTTTCAATTTTGGGAGAAAAGCTTCAAAAGTGTGTGTGTGTTGAGTGTGTGTGTCGTGTACAGGCAAGAGAGCAAGAGGGAAAGACTAAAATTGACATCTGCCCTAACACATAACACGTACACCCCTCACTCAAACACAGGTATTTTCATTTAAACACAGTACAGGATATTAGGTTCACAGATAATTTAATTAGACCTAACTAACTCCAAATTTAACAACGAAAATATTTTTAGAACCCCGGTTCAGGAATGATCCCAAATATGTAAAAATCATTTTAACATTTAAATATCTCATTTTTTACTAATTTTTAACCCCATGGTTAAAAATACAATTAATTCAATTCAATTAAATCAAATAAAATCATATAAAATAATAAAATAATAAACAATAAGATATCACTTACCAAAAGTAATAAAATATTATGGGTTGGGTCTCGGGATGTTTCAAATCTCCCCTCCTTAAAGAGATTCCGTCCCCGGAATCTCACCTTGATCAAATAAACTTGGATATCGATTCCTCATATCTGCCTCGGTTTCCCACGTCATATCGGCACCCAAACTGTGTTTCCACTTAACCAAGACCATCGGTATCTGCTTCTTTCTCAGTTTCGTTACCTTTCGATCCAAGATTTCCACCGGTTCTTCAACCAACATCTTTCTCGGATCCACCTTTAAATCTGTAATCGGTAACACCGGGATTTCCTCATCTATGTTACACTTCCTCAAATAACACACATTGAATGTGTCATGAATACCCGACAATTCAGGAGGAAGATCAAGTGTAACGGTTTGGTCATTCACCACCTGACGAATAATAAACGGCCCAATATACCTCGGTGCTAATTTTTCCCGTTTCCCGAAACGAATAACACCTTTCCATGGAGAAACTTTCAAATAAACCCGTTCACCATCAACAAATGTCACAGGTCTACGCCACGGATCCGCATACATTTTCTGTCTATCCCGAGCCGCCTTTAACTTTTCACGGGCTATTGACACTTTATCAGCCGTCATCTGCACAATCTCGGGACCCACAAACTGTTTTTCTCCCGCTTCTAACCAACACGTGGGAGTTCTACGCCGTCTACCATACAACATTTCATACGGTGGCATACCGATACTTGAATGATAAGAGTTATTATAAGCAAATTCAATCAAAGGCAAATGAGAATCCCACGATCCACCATATTCTAATACACAAGCCCGTAACATATCTTCTAGGGTTTGAATAGTTCTTTCTGACTGACCGTCTGTTTGTGGATGATAAGCCGTGCTCAAATTTACCCGAGTGCCCAATTCTCTTTGCAAACTTCTCCAAAAATTAGAAACAAACCGAGGATCCCGGTCGGATACAATAGATAACGGGATCCCATGTCGGGAAACTATCTCATCAATATACAATTTAGCCAATTTATCAAGTGATGCGGTTTCGTTCGTGGCTAAAAAGTGGGCACTTTTTGTTAACCGATCGACAATCACCCAAATCATATCATGGTTTCTCGATGTACGGGGGAGTTTTGTGACAAAATCCATTGTTATATTTTCCCACTTCCATTCGGATATTTCTAATTTCTTCAACGACCCATACGGCTTTTGGTGTTCGGCTTTGACTTGAGCACAAACACGGCATTTTTCAACAAAATGGGCAATATCGGTCTTCATAGTAGGCCACCAATATAAAGCTTTCAAATCATTATACATTTTTGTACTACCCGGGTGGATAGATAACCGTGACTTATGAGATTCGGTCAAGATTACATCCCGCAAACCCCCAATTAGAGGCACCCAAATTCGAGACCGAAACACTTTCAACCTTCGAGTATCTTCCACCAACTCATCTTTCTTCCTTCTCATAATTTCTGATTTTAAGTTTTCATCTTTCAAGGCCTCCATTTGACATATTCTCAACCGATCAACGAGATCGGACACGATCTCCATACGCATAAATTGAACAACCTTTGGCGATTCCTTACGGCTTAAGGCATCGGCCACTACATTGGCTTTCCCCGGGTGATATCGAATCTCACAATCGTAGTCTTTAATGAGTTCCAACCATCTTCGTTGCCTCATATTCAATTCTTTTTGTGTGAAGACATATTGAAGACTTTTGTGATCGGTACAAATGACACATTTGGTACCGTAAAGGTAATGTCTCCACAATTTTAAGGCAAAAATCACCGCCGCGAGCTCTAGGTCATGAGTCGGGTAATTCTTTTCATGAGGTTTCAATTGACGTGAGGCATAAGCAATCACCCGATCTCTTTGCATCAATACACAACCCAATCCCGCAATAGATGCATCACAATAAACTATAAAATCATCGGAACCTTCGGGTAATGCAAGTATTGGAGCTTGGCACAATAATTCTTTTAGGGTTTGAAAGGCCTTATCTTGTTCGTCACCCCACCCATACGGAACGTCTTTTCGGGTCAACTTCGTTAACGGGCTAGCAATCTTTGAAAAATTCTTTATAAACCTTCTATAATAGCCGGCCAACCCTAGAAAACTTTTAATTTCGGACGGAGTTTTCGGGACACTCCAATTCATTACCGCGGCTATCTTTGATGGATCGACTTTCACCCCGTCTTGGCAAATCACATGCCCCAAAAACTGCACTTCTCGGTAGGGGTGTTCAAAACCGGGTACCCGGAAATCCGGGTACCCTAAAACCGGGTACCCGAAAATTCGGGTAGTAGATTTAGGTACCCGTATCAGTACCCGAATTTTCGGGTACCCGGTTTTCGGGTACCCGGATTTTCGGATACCCGGTTTTCGGATACCCGGTACCCGGAAATATAATTTCTTTGTAACAAAAATTACATAAATGGAAGTCACTATTATTTATATATTTAATTTCTTTAAATCTTATTAATAAATTTATTATTAAAAATTTACGTTATTATTTAATTTAAAGAAAAATCATTACTAGTAATGAATCTAACCAAATCTTTAAAAACATCCAATGATTTAAAACCATAATTCAACGACGGATATGAGAATTAGATGGTTTGTACGTGAAAATTGAGACAGGGTTTTAAATTTTAGACATTTGTCAAAATGAGCCAAGCATATGCCCATATCTAATGATAATTAATGTCTAATAATAATATAAAAATATATATATAAATAAGTTGGAAAAATAAAATTCGTGTACCGGGTACCCAATTACCCGGTTTTTTAGAAAAACACTACCCGTATTTGATACCCGGAAACCGGTTACCCGAAATCCGGGTATCCGGATTTTCGGGTACCCGGATTTTCGGGTATCCGGATTTCGATATCGGATATTTTTTTCGGATACCCGTTTTTTCGGTTATTTTTGAACACCCCTACTTCTCGGAGCCAAAACTCACACTTCGAGAACTTAGCATAAAGTTGTTCCCGTCTCAAAGTGTCTAAAACCTGCCTCAAATGACTTTCATGATCTAATTCGGTCTTGGAATAAATAAGTATGTCATCAATAAAAAACAATCACAAACTTATCAAGGAACAGACGACATACCCAGTTCATTAGATCCATAAATATGGCGGGGGCATTAGTCAAACCGAAAGGCATGACTAAGAATTCATAATGACCATATCTTGTTTGGAACGCGGTCTTAGGAATATCGTTTTCATGAACCCGGACTTGATGGTAGCCCGACCTCAAATCAATCTTTGAAAAATACGAACCCCTTGCAACTGATCAAATAAATCATCTATACGCGGTAACGGATACTTATTCTTAACTGTTCGTTTATTTAATTCCCGGTAATCAATGCACATTTTCAACGTGCCATCTTTCTTTTTAACAAACAATACCGGTGCACCCCAAGGTGAAGAACTCGATCTGATAAAACCCTTATCCAATAACTCTTGTATCTGATTCATCATTTCCCGAATTTCTGATGGTGCCAATCTGTACGGAGCCTTGGCTACGGGACTGGCTCCCGGAACCAAATCAATTTTAAATTCTACCTCCCGAACGGGAGGTAACCCAGGCAACTCATCGGGAAAGACCTCCGGGTATTCCGATACCACCCGGACATATCTAACAACCTGCTTTTCTTTTCTGACATCAATGACATAGGCAAGAAACGATTCACACCCTTTGGCAAGAGATTTTCTGGCTTTCATATATGAGATAATAGGGAGAAATGCACTACCCCGATCCCCGCGGGCCACTACGTGTGTCCCGTCAGGCAATGGAAAGGAAATCAATTTCTTATCACAATTAATTAATGCTTTATTTAAACTAAGCCAATCCATTCCAAGGACCACATCAAAACAAGATATTGGCATTAACAATAAAAACATATTAAAACAATCCCCATCAATATTAATACTTGCCCCAGTCACAGATGTTGTGACCGGTACCACATAACCATCAGCTACCTCCACCTCCAATGGAGTAGATACCACATAAGTAGGCAATTTCAACTTAGCATGAAAATCCACAGAAATAAATGAGCGATTAGCTCCAGAATCAAATAACACGCGAGCATCAATGTTATTTATCGGGAACATACCGGTAATGACATCGTCAGTAGTGGTAGCCTCTTCAACCGTCATTCTAAAAGCTTGGCCCTCTGATGTAGGACGATTCTTCCTCTTCTGAGGAGATGATGCCACCGATCCCTCACCCGACCCGGATCCCGAACCCGATCTTCTTTCCGATGGGCAATCACCGGCCCGGTGACCCTCTTTGTGACAATTCCAACATACACTTCGAGGAAATGTACACTTACCCAAATCATGCTCATATTGGCCACATCTAACACACCGCATTGTTTGGATTAAACAAGCACCATTGTGGGAAGACCTGCACCTAGCACACCACTGTGCTTTCTGACCCGAATTACCACCCGACTGCTTACGGTTCGAACCCGCATATCTTTGACTTCCTTGACCTCTCTTACTTTGTTGAGAACTTGATTGTGTGGGCTTAAACTTTTGATACCCCGTTCTTTCTTTGTTCACCCAATCGGGGGTATTCAAATCACCTTCAGCTGCCTTTGCAAATTCAAAGGCTTGGGACAAGTTTGTAGCAAGTATAGCTACACCCCGATATTCAGGCCGTAAGGCTTGAATGAAATGTTTGATTCTCGAAGGCTCATCGGGCACCCACTGTTGTACAAACCTCAACTTTTCATTGAATTGCTCGATCAAATCATCCACCGACATTCTATCCGTCATCCGCAAATTCAAGAATTCCGATCGAATTCTATCCATCTCAAAAGAATTACAATAACGCTTGCAAACCTGCTCCCTAAACTGATCCCACATTATAGTGTTAATGGTTTCCTTTGGTAGGCGTTCCACCAAAGTATCCCACTAATTCATAGCACCACCTGTCAATTTACGGGTAGCATACATCACCCTAAATTTATCATCACAACCACACGCATCCAAGGTTCTATCCATCTCTCTCAACCAATTCATTGTGACATTTGGATCTCTACTACCACTGAACTCGGGAGGCTTACAATCAAGGGATTGTTTAAAGGTACATGTTGGTTTCATGATTTGATATGGTTGGTTCGGGAATTGGTATTGTGGCATGCCTTGACTTGGATTAACATAAAAGTATTGGGGTTGAGACATCATGGGTTGGGATTCCGATGGGGTTGACATATAAGGAGCTGTCATGGTAAAGGCCGGGGTTGTGGGAAATTGCATTGTCGGGTTAGATAGTGCAGGGTTGGGTATAGGAGGGAAATTTGGTGTTTGGGTATTTTGGTTTTGGTTCATCCCACGTACAATACTTTGAAGATGTTCTAACCGACTTTCCATTCTCAAAATATAATCTTCCCTTTCTGCATTAACATCCCTAGATGTACCCGTGACTTCCGGTTCAGGATCCGTTGGGGCTATCAACTGATTGGGATCGGTATCGGCCATTACATGTAACAAACACAACATCTCACGAACTGTTAGTTTAAACCGTTAGTACCTACCATACTAACTCCTATCAAACCACAGTTCAAATTCACTTAACTAATCCCTCAACTAGAGGAAGTTTGACCAACTCGAGCCAAGATTTGGAAATGGTACACCTAAATGTGCAACCATCGCCAAACCGAGGCTCTGATACCAAATTGTAACACCACAATCTAGAAAAATGCAAACGGAAGCGATTTAAGAAAATATAAATCCTAAATTATTACACATCATAAAAACTTTACATTTTAACCAAATATATGAAAACATTCAAAGGTGTTACTAAAAACGGGCTCGACTTGGTTTACAAAATCAGAGTACGGTCAAACTTCCAAAACCCGACTCTAGTCAGGCTAAATCCACAACCTGAAAAGAGTCAACAAATGAGGGATTAGCACAAAGCTAAGTGAATAGAAATAACAATCAATTTGCATAACCACAACAAATTTAAAGACAAGAGAAATCAATCTGGAAACCCGTCCAAACTTCCACAAGCAATTGGACGTTATGAGAGTATCAGCGGACTTGCAAAGTACCTACAACTGTTGTTGGCCGAACAACAGTTTACCGATGACCACTTTACTTATTAGCACGGTACTCACCCCTAACGGAACACATCCGTAGGAGTCCGAGCACCCCATCCAATAGTAACGAAGCCTAGCCAAACCCACTCATAGCTAACCTCTAGAAAACATGTGCACATACTACCATTAACAATCCCACAATTAATGGTATCACCGGAAAATTTAAGAAAAACCAAGAAAAAATGAATTTTCCCAAAACCAGCCAAGATAGCGCCGCTATCCGAAGATAGCGCCGCTATCCGGAGATAGCGTCGCTATCTGCCAAAAGATAGCGTCCTCTATCTCAAGTCCAGACGCTATTTCGGGCTGCTGTTTCAATTTTCCAAGAACGTTAACAAGATAGCGCCGCTATCTTCAGATAGCGCCGCTATCTTCCCCAGACAGCCAATAATCCTGCAATTTCTCCTACAAGTCTACCATACCAAAACCTTTGTACATCACACAAGGATAAGGTTAAATCCACTCACCTTTGCTTCCTTAGTACCGAGCTCAGTAATCTTATATCACTGAGGCTCCTTCCCTTTTCCTGTACAAAATGAATACCGAATTAGTCACCCGAAATCATCAATTGTGTAACAAGTAATACAAGCTTAAGGCCACATCTTGCAACCACAACTTACAACCAATTACTTGCATTTTACACATAATCAATATTAAAGTCTAACACCTCAACAAGTCAATTCATTATACTAATTAGCCAAGTTGCACTTTAGGCCCAAACGGGTCAAAACAAAGATAATGAGTCAGGGATACACACAACATCATCCAATGAGTTAGACTACATGATCAACAACACAATTACATATCTAACAAGTTACTTGCATCCAATTGCAAGTTTCACCACTTTGACCTTGTTTAGGTCAAATGCACCAATTGTCAATTAAACGGGTCAAAACCCTAAACAAACATGATTATACTACCCAACTAGACAACTAGCATATAAATGACATGAAATTGACAATTAGAGTTTACAAGCCATACAAGACCAAAAGTCAACTCCCAGGTTTGACTAAAGTCAACAATCTTCAATTTATCTTGTTATGACTAAATTTCCATCGAGCCAAACACTACCATTCCTTAGTCATTATCTCAATAGCTAACTAGTGATCTTCATACTTAACATTTACCATTATAACATGCATAATTAACCTAACACAACATCAAGAACACCAAAATACACAATTCATCAAATTAGGGAAAAACCCATCTTCTTCCCATATCCACCATTGATGGAGCTTTATGAAAGCTTCACCAAATGAGCTTTAACTAACAATAATTCATACAATACTTGCAAGAACTCAATTAGACACCAATTCATGCATCAATTTTGGATTTCCAACAAGATTTAACAAAAACTTCATAAAACCCACTTAACTCAAGAACCCTATTTCAACAAAGCTCAAGAACATGAACCCTGGCTTAAGGAAGGAGAGAACTTACTTAGTTTAGCTTCTAGATTCTGAAAATCACAAGGAAGAGACAAGAACTTCAAGATTTGATCTTCAATTTTGGGAGAAAAGCTTCAAAAGTGTGTGTGTTGAGTGTGTGTGTCGTGTACAGGCAAGAGAGCAAGAGGGAAAGACTAAAATTGACATCTGCCCTAACACATAACACGTACACCCCTCACTCAAACACATGTATTTTCATTTAAACACAGTACATGATATTAGGTTCACATATAATTTAATTAGACCTAACTAACTCCAAATTTAACAACGAAAATATTTTTAGAACCCCGGTTCAGGAATAATCCCAAATATGTAAAAATCATTTTAACATTTAAATATCTCAGTTTTTACTAATTTTTAACCCCATGGTTAAAAATACAATTAATTCAATTAAATCAAATAAAATCATATAAAATAATAAAATAATAAACAATAAGATATCACTTACCAAAAGTAATAAAATATTATGGGTCGGGTCTCGGGATGTTACAACCAATCCCTATGTTTCGTGAATGTTACTGTCTTCTAGCTATTTGATTTCTGACATTTAACATGATGTACTTATTTTGCAAAATAATATTCAACGACAACATATTTACCGTGAATTAACTAGTCATTTCGATTAAACTATTAAAAGGTTTAGACTAATAGAAATTATAGTTAATAGATGTAACAAGCGGAGAATAAAATAAAAGGGTTTTGATAATGATAGTTTCCTTAGGGCTGTAGTTAAGTGCATAAAAAGTTGTACATTAGTCTATGGGGGAAGTAGTTCCTTAAATACAGGAGTTGGTTATGGATGAATGTGCAAGTTTTTATGCATGTCTTATGACACCCTTATGGCTGTCATTATCAAAACCCAAAATAAAATAATGAATATTATTTAGGGTAAATTACAGAAATTGTCCCTGTGGTATACCCGATTCTGCATTTCTGTCGTTAAACTTTTTTTGTCGGTTTTTTTGTCCTTAAAGATTTTTGGATTTCACTTTTCTGTCCTTCCGTCCACATCCGTCTGATTTTTGCCGTTAAGTCACCCCATGTGCCAAACACGTGAGGGTATTTTGGTCATTTACCCATGATCTTCCTCATTTCTGTATTCTTCCCCAATTAAACCCTAATTGTAAAATCACATCTTTAAAGTTTCAAATTCATATATTTGTTTATGTTTACTAGAAATCTTCGACAACAAAAATCGATTTCCTTACATGAAGAACACATCTTCTTCAAAAATCCATATCACGTCTGTAATATCTTAAAAAAAAGGAATCTTCAATAAGAAGAACATGAAGAACACACCTTCATCTTATGAACAATAACACATGAACCAGTACACTATTTCATGTAATTTAACCTGACGATCTTCAAAACCTTCAAAGTTTCGAATTTTAAAACCCTAAAATAGTGAACATGTGGGGAAGAAGAACACGTGAACAGATCTAGGGTTCCAAATCGTGACCAGGAACAATTACCATCATCTGAATCTGAAGATGATGATGAAGAACTATCCTTATTACCGTGCACCTTCTCTGGTATCTTCTCCATCAACGATTCAGCCTTGTAAAATCTGAAACGATTCAGCCTTCTCCATCAACGATTCACTAGATTAAAATCTGAAAACCTTAATTCCTGATTTCTTAAACCTAAAAGTTTGGGGTTTTGAAACAGATCGATGGTCTTTTGCTCTGGGTTTTGAAACAGATCTAGGGCCCCAAATCTTGTTGTTTATTGCAGATCTGATATCGTAGCAATTACCATCAAACAACATATTACAGATCTTCACCACCGCAAGAGAGAGAGAGAGAGAGAGAGAGAGAGAGAGAAAAAAACCATTCATCTTCTAGATCTGAAATCAATTTTGGTTTGAGTTGCAGGTTTTGTTCAAGAAACCGTAAACATGAATTTGAGTTTTTGAGTTGCAGGTTTTAAAGAAATGTTATAATTGTGATGTTCTTTTAAAAAAATATTAAAAGTAAATATGAATGTGCAAACTTTTAAGCATAGTTTAGAAGGTGTTCTTGATGTTGCTAGAGGAGAGAAGAAGATGAACATAAAGTACAACTTTTGAAGCACAAGTTACAAGTAGTTTGCCTAGAATGACCAAATTACCCTCACGTTTTAAGCACGTGATGAGACTTAACGGCTAAATATAGACGGAATTGGACGGAAGGACAGAAAAGTGAAATCCAAAAATCTTTAAGGACAAAAAAACCGACAAAAAAAGTTTAGGGATAAAAATGCAGAATCGGGTATACCACAGGGACAATTTCTGTAATTTACCCTATTATTTATCATTAGATAAGTGTTGGAAGGTATTAACATTTGATTATGGTCGTGATTTCGAATCTTGTTATAGATAATATGTTTAAAGGTTTTGATAATTATAGTCACAAGAACTGTTTTTAAATTCATATAAAATTATACTTCTTCTGCTTCAAAATAAGTGATACACTTTCCTTTTTAGGGTGATTCAAAATAAGTGATACACTTTGAAAAATTACCTTATTTAGTGGGACCTATACCCACTAACTATCTACTTTAACAAAGTGAAATGACAACTTTACCCTTATTTTTTACTTTTAAACATTATTAACCTCACTTTATTCAAAAGGTGTGGGACCCAATCCGTACTAACCATCTAATTAATCTAATTTAACCATCATCGTAATATTTTGCCTCAAAAACCGTGAAACGCAAAGTGTGTCGCTTATTTTGAATCGGAAGAAGTATACAAAATTATGGAAGTAATTTTTAAAATAGTATTGATATTTGTGCCTATTAATTTGATCATGACAAGTGTCAAAATAAAATGATATATTAAGAGAGATATTTAGTTGATGACAAATGTCAAGTTTAGAAATGAGTAGACACAAATATCATTTCTTTTTCTAAAATTGAAAAATTAGTTATAAATTAGTATACAAGTTTTTAGTACATGTTTTAAAAGCCATAGTCAAAATCTTATGATTTAATTAGAGAGGTGTGTCTACTGTTTAAAAAGAATATTTTTATTTTTTTTTTTTGTTTCGTTTTTTGGACAAACTTCCAAGAATTGACTGTTCAACGTGCGTCCTATAGCATCCTAGGGTTCGTCATCTTTCATTCAATTAAACGCAACGTTTTTCATCCTACTTCTAAATACCCCTTCAATTTCATCCCCAACAAACCCCCTAAAATACTTTGAATCACCACCCACCACCGCCACACGGTCACCACAATGCAATACAACGCCACCCACCGGCGGAACCTATCTGCCCCCACCGTAAACACACCCATAGATCCCACCCCCTTAAACCCCTCAACCACCATCCAAGAAATATCCACTCATTTTTCAAGATTGTACCTAAATCACATAGCTTCTTCCCATTTAAAACCCTCCACACACCCACCTCCGCCCATTGCCACCCATCTCCACCCTGACTCCACCGCCGTAATCTTGACCAAATCACAGAGTCAAAGAACAAGCGGAGCTAAAAACAGAGCAAATTACCCCTGTTATGACAATGTGCCTCAAGAACAAGAAGAAAGCATCAAGAAAGCCATTGTAATCAGCAACAAAAAACCCACCAAAAATATTAAAGGGTGTGTTAATTCAATGATAGAAAATGGAGAAATGATGAAATTACAAAAAGGGTATGAGGTAAAAATGCAATCTTTAACATCAATTGGGATTGATAGGGGTAAAAGAAGGTCATTTGGGTGTGTAGAAATGGCTAATTTCTTGGCATTTAATGGTGTGAAAGTGGTGTCTGCAGACATGCCTTTATTCATGCAAATTCATGCTGTGGATGTAACAAGAAACAAGTATGATAGCTTGGAAAAATTCACTGCCAAGACCCTTGCTTTGACTCTCAAAAAGGTAAAAAGATTAAATCTTTTTTGACCGTTGAATTGTTTTCGATCGATTATGGACAACTTTTGTGTTTGTTTTTCATGTTTCTTTTGTCGCAATCGTCGCATACTTGCTTGTACTATACGGAGTATTGTTTAGGGACATAATGTTATTATAAAGAGTTGTCTAATGCACGCTGTAAGTTCATTAGATAAAATAATTTAAATGAACAAAATGTTTTCTTATATGTGAACTCTAGTTTTCATAACTACTTCATACAATTTTCAAAATAAATGAAAATCGTAACTTCAATAAAAGGCTTTTAACTATTATAAATATTGCACATCATATATGTATGTTGACGTTGTACACAATATTTTGCGTGGTGTACAATCAACAACCTATCCCTATCTTACACTGAAATCAGTATCATCATAGTAACGAATACACCGTGCAATAAAAGTTGTACCAACTCCCATTGAGAAAAGGACTTGACGTTGGTCACTGACATGAATAGAGTATTCAGTGTACTGGTATCAAAATTTTAGGCTATGATTACCATCAGATTTTTAGGTAAACTTGTACGTTACGCAGTAAAAGTTGTGGAACTTATTTGATCTTTTTGGAAATTTTTAATTCATATTTCTTTTTGTGTTTAATGAAGTAACGTAACACTTGTTTCAATTTTTTGTAGGAATTTGATGGGATTTATGGGCCAGCATGGCATTGTATTGTGGGGTTGAGTTTTGGGTCATTTGTGACACATTCTGTTGGTGGATTCTTGTATTTTTCCATGGACCAAAAGCTATTTGTTCTATTGTTCAAAACTAGCGTTCAAAGGGCCCATTGACCACAAAATGTAACCTGCTCACCTCATGCGTCAAGAGTTGTACCTGCTGCGTCAAGGGTTGTACATCGTGAATTATGAGTTCTGTAATTTGTTTCTTAATAATCGGTCCGAAAATTTGTGTGTGAATGGTCTCATCCAAGGTCCATTCATGATGAAGCATGTGCAATCATGATAAAATGATTTTATCTTCTTGTAAAAGTTTGTGCTTTTTGAGTATGATTTCAACATTTTAGGTTTGGAAAATGAGTTTTGTTATGCAATAACTTGTTTATGTTACAAAATAAGTAAAACAAATCATGGTAGAGTTTTGGGCTTAAGGCATTGTTTAAAACAAATCATGGTAGAGTTTTGGGCTTAAGGCATTGTTTAAAACAAATCTGAGATAAGTAAAATATATTTAATTATAGTGTTTGAGAACGCCATTTGGTTACAAGTACGGACATCTATCTAGTCACATATTTGGTCGTAGATATGAAAATTAAGGTAACACTTAAATGAAACCAATAACTAAACTTGAATTTGGTTACGAACTTACTGTTACTACCGAGTAGTATATACAATGACTCAATGAGTGAGTTTGATTAATTTTGGTAATACAGTTTCATATCTCTTCTTTACATTTTATTTTCTCTCTTACGATAATTTTTGCTTTATTTATATCCCCCCTTTACCTTTTTTTGGCCTCCTTTATTATCCTTTCTAGAAATCTTGTCATTGTTTAGTATGAACTCCATTACATGTTAGGTATTCAACTGAAATAGTTGGTCTTTTTTTTAAAAAGAAATCATACTCTATTTGAGGTTAAAAAGGCATTACTTTCTAATCATAGTGTATACTCGTATTTCTGAGTGTGGATTTAGCGAAAAGTAAAAAATATACATATTTACGGTTGGACAAATTTTGGTTGAATCCAACACATATCATCTTAAGAAATGACAATAGCAAAAGACTAAAAGGTGTTATTAATAACTTGCTTTTAAAGACTACAAAATATTATAAAGAATCTAAGTTAAATGTCAATACATAATGAGATATTACAAAAAACTTCTACAGGTTGAGTGAAATAACTAGTGATATTCAAAAATATTGTTTTATAGTCTCGACTCTCGAGGTTCGATTTTGTAACCGAAAACTTCAATCTCGCCCATTATAACACAAACAATAAAGCAACACGACACATAAGGTACGAACACCAAAAAACAATAGAGTAAGAATATTAAAGATATCAAAATATGTTAGACAATGTTAGGAAAATGTCAGTTTACTAAAGGTCCCGAATTTGATTTTAAATGGGAACACACATGAGTGATTAAGCAAAGGAACCCCATTGAAACCTTTTGATTAGGGAAATTACCAATATGGGGATGATTCAAATGAGACTTTCTCGTGGCCTAATTTACTTAATTTCAACAAGTGACTTTGTTAGATTGTAAAGTTAGGCACAAAAATGGTCCTTGCCACTTACAATACACAAAAGAGTCATATATCTTATCATCTATGTCTTCAAAGGTTGCTACATTAAAAACGCTATGATGGATGCTTTAAACTACATATCAATTTGGTCGCGTGGGGTTGCTGGTTCTAACTTGTACTCTTATTGTACCTTTTATTATATTTTGTTTATTTATCAATATTAATTGTTAATAACTGCTTTTATACATAGTTGTATTATAAAAAAGGATTATTTATGTGGTATACAATATACCTAAGACAGTGATTTTTACACCATACTATTTAATCTATCTATCATAATTATTGCATTTTATATTTGTACAGTATATAAAATTACTTGTATAGATAAAAAATTATGTTATACAAAATTAATTTCCATATTTTAAGTGTCAAAGCTAGACGTGATATATTGCCATGTATTTGCAATAATATAACAAAATTATGTTACATATTGACGATTCAATCCTCGTATATTTCGTTTGGAGGTTCAAAAGGATTGTAAGGTGGCGGACAGATTGCAAAATAATGTGGTGACATGGAATTGGGTTCGTAATATTCGAGGAGGGAGAGAAGCAGGGGCATTGCTCGAGATTGGTCATTTATTGCTCGGTTTTGGTTTGTCTGAAGGAAGGGATATATGGTGTTGGGATATTGGTAATGATGTTGATTTTGAGGTTAAAAACACTAGAAGATGGCTTGATAATTTGTTGCTTCCTGCTTCAAATTTATATACGAGATGGAATAACCTAGTGCCACGTAAAGTTAATATATTATTCTGGAAAATTAATTTAAATCGGATGCCCGATAAAGTGAACCTTTCGAGAAGAGGTATTATGTTGGATAATCTTCATTGTGTGATGTGTGGTGACGATGTGGAGGATGTTGATCATCTTTTTTGGTCATGTTCGGTTTCAAAACAACTTTGGCGGGGTATAGGTATGTGGTTGCAAGTTTTGGATGTTAATGTCGATTCGCTTGATGAGTGTTTGGCAAGTTTAGATGCAAGCTCGTTGAATAACAAGGCGAAGTTGATAACTGAAGCGGTCATTTTTACGACTCTATGGATTATTTGGCGATATAGAAATGCTAAAGTTTTTGAGGATCGTGAAGCTCGAAGAAATTTGTTGATTGATGCTGTCAAAGAGGTTGCGTATTTATGGATATGTAATCGGAAATCAAAGTATAGAGTTAGTTGACCCGAGTGGTTTATTTTACCTTGTAATTAACTATGTAAATTGTTTTTTTTTTATAACTTCTTGCTAGTTTTTTAAGTTTAATTCAATAGCTGTTTCCAAAAAAAATCTATACTTTAATCTTACTTATTCAGAGTCATATTTGCCATATAACTGTATTAAATTTCTATTTAATTTGTTAAAACTTAAAACATGTATCCAATCAATTTTTATAATCGACGTCTCATTGAACTAAAAAAGTATGCATATTACTGGTTTTTAAAACTTAATTCATTAAAATATATTTGCAAATGGGCCAGGAGTTGATTGCACCAACGCAATTGCGCAAGGTACATGTATATATTAACTTCGACAAGTTGCGCTTTTTGAGGCGTTCGATCCCATTTGTACAACTCAGATACAAAATCCCTTTACATTACCACACTCGCGTCAGCATAAACTATAATTCACGCGCCATAACACACCAAGTTTCAGAATTCAGAGCTGCATTCTGTACTTTGTAGGACGCGTGTTAGCTGTAGAGAGCTAGTACCGTACAAGTGGTTCTTGCGAATATCTAATCCAGTTTACATCAATGGTCCTTCAACTATTTATCAATTTATAGATTTGCTGCTTGAATAAAAAAAGGTTTATTTTACGAACACAATATGCTGCTCATTTAACTTTGCTAGAAAGTAAGAATATAGGGACGTTTCTGCAATTCATTACAAACTTTCCAATAAACGAGGGACCTTGCTTAAAATGCGCCGTGAGCGCACTACGCTCCTTCATCCTCTCATTCACTCACTCGCAGCGTTCACTTACCTCACATCTACATCTACATCTCTCTCCCTGTATTCATATATATAGATAATCTGTATCTGTATCTACATCTATATATTAATCCATTACTCACACCTCTGTATCTAATTATTAAATAGCCGAATTCTCTACGAAGAAACAGCAATTGAAAATTCAATCCAGATCAGCTTAGTCAAAATCCCTATGTCGAATTTCCATATTAAGTCTTCAAGCGAACGCTTTGGAGCTTGTATTTATTGATTGGTTCCCTCACAATTCAAATATATATACATATTGTATGTACATACATTGTATCGGTTTTATTGATCTTAATGGATCCTCCTATAATCAATGAGACTTCCTTCTCAGCTGCGAATCCTTCTTCTTACAGTTTAACTGAGATTTGGCCGTTTTCGTCGATAAATAGCGGTGGAAATGGGGGTTTAGGGTTCAAAATGTCCAGCTTTGTTAGTGGATTTGGAGAATCCGTTAATAATCGCGATGAAGAATCTTCGGTGACGGAGCAGAGTGGTGGTGGAAGGAAACGGAGGGATGGCAATTCTGAAGATGAATCTTCCAAGTTCGTTTCTACTAGTAGCGGCAATGATTTGGTAATTTTTGAATTTACTTGCTTAATATTTGTGCTTCTGAACATGGAATTGGGGCTAGATTAGGGTCCATGCTGACTTTTGTGTGCTTTTATTTAATTCGTGTCAATCCTGAAACGTTATTGGCTTCTTGTAAATGCTTTATGATATTTTTAAATTGAATATTGAAATCTTTTGAATCTGTTGTTATGTATGTGTGTTTCTGATGCTGATTTTATCCACAATTTAGATCCAGATGAGTTATTTCAAGTCACTAAACATATAGTTAGTTGGTTACTGTTACATATAATAATATAAATAAGAATATCGTTTTATTTCATATGTTAATAGAACAACTTCAATGGAAAAAGAATGAAAATATCCGGATCAAAAGATGAATTAGGTGGTTTGAAAGTTGATGGAGAAGGGAGTTCAGGATCAGGTAGCAAGGCTGCAACTGAGAAAAACAGTAAACTTTCTGAACCACCTAAAGATTACATTCATGTTAGAGCAAGAAGGGGTCAAGCTACAGATAGCCATAGTCTTGCAGAAAGAGTATTTTCTTCATATTTTAATAATTATATATTCATTTCTTTTTATATTATCTCAATTGAATTTTACTAAAGTTTTATTTAAAACCATTTGTTTTCAGGCTAGGAGAGAAAAGATTAGCGAAAGGATGAAAATTCTTCAAGATTTGGTCCCTGGTTGTAACAAGGTGCATAATAGTTTTATTATAGCTGCAACAAAACATTAATATTGATTAAAACATAGGGATAGCTATGTAATTTTGTATATTTTTTTGCGTGTTAGATTATAGGAAAATCACTTGTACTTGATGAAATAATCAATTACATCCAATCACTACAACATCAAGTCGAGGTATTTCATTCAACATGCTATTATTATTAGTCAATTACATCAATTTTTTATTCACTAATTTATGAAAATCGTGACTATTTTTTATGTGTTTGATTTGTAGTTTTTATCTATGAAGCTTGAAGCTGTAAATACAAGGATGAACACTCCAATTGAACGGTTTCCTACAAAAGAAGTAAGTGTTGGTACACCTTTTATCATATTTGATATTTGTTCAAGTTTTTAGTCAATTACGTGTCTATTCATTGTGAATTACGTGTTGTATTTCGTTTGTTAAAAAGTTTAGACAATGTTGTACTATTTCCGGCCCACAACTAATTGTTTCTCTTTTCACAGTTGCGTGTATCCTTAATATACATACATATATATGTGTATGTGTGTGTGTATATATATATATTAATATAGATGGATGTACATATCCACAAGCTTAATCTTGTTGTATGGATTTTGGACCACCATGAGTCCATGACACTAACTATTTGATTCCTTGATGACTCTATCTCAAAGCTTTGACTTTTGAGTCAAAATTAACATTTTACTTTAGGGTTGACTTTTTAAGATCAAACATAGACTATGAAACGAGACAGTTATAGTCAAAATCATTAGTTATGTGATCATATATGGATGCTTATTTTCAATTTGAGATTAATATAACCGTTGTGTTTCAGTTGGGCCCACCACCCTTTGATGCAACCGGGCTTCTGTTTGGGTCACAAGGAGGCCGTGAATATGGTCAAGAATCACAACCAGAATGGCTTCATATGCAGTTAGGAAGTAGCTATGACAGAGCCAATTAAAGTCAACACTAGTCAATCAGAAACTAGTAAATTATGCAAGGTATGTTAAGATGTAAGATATAAGATACACATATATAGTTATATATAATTATATATGAACTTATACATATCAGATTCTGCAAAATGTTGTACTAAGTAACAAATTGTTGTTTTCATGAAGAATTTCCATTATTTTGAGCATATTTGTTATTCAGTTAATTCAGGAAGTAAGATGTAATTATTGTTATTTAGGATCATTAACAATATTGAAACAACTAACTTGGTATTGATCAAAAGTGTTTATATTTAGTTCATACTCCTAACAACAAGCTAGATCATTAACTGCTCCTTTTTACAAACCTAAAACAACACAAAAATGGAGAAATTTATTCATCTATTGTGTTTAATTCCTCAGGTTGACGCAATTCCCGTAAATGTTGAGCAATTTCTGTTATTAATTCAGCCCCCTTTTCACCTTTTTGTAGTGTAATTGCAGTATGCTTCAAGAATCCACTATCTGCTTCTAAAGCTCTTAATCTTCCCCTTATTAATGATACTTCTCTTTTAAGTGTTGCCCTATTTTCTTCATCTGTTAATCCATCATTAAACATTTAAACCCATATTCATAATCATTAAAAAAAAGTAAAAAATACTAAAAAAATTAAACTTTTTCATTAAGAATGTAATCTTTTAACTACCTTTATCTTTATCTTTATCTTTATCTTCATCATCCCAATCATCATCCGATTCATCTTCAATTTGGTTTTCAAGATTCTTCAACATGCTATAAAGTTGATCTCTTTCACTTTCAAAATCCATCAATGGTTCCTCATACTCATCATCCTTATTATTTCCCATTAATCTTTCACCATCTTTATCATGATCACCATCCCTTCCCAACGGGCTTTCGGGCTCAACAAACTCCTTCACCAATGGGCTCGCGGGCTCATTCCCAAACGGGCTAACGGGCTCAACATAATCCCTAGGACTCCCGGCATCCGATGAAGATTGAGATTTCCATTCTTGATAATAATCATCAACATCAGCTTCACATTCATCACTACCAACTTTTTTAATCACTCCATGTCTCTCTTTGTAATGCTCGAGTTCCGTTTCCAAAACCCTAATGTGTTCATCTTGTTTAACTAACTCATCTTGAAGTGTTTGAATAGCTTCTTGATCATACTCAGCTTGTTCTTCCATCATTCTTTGATATTGTAAAGTTTCCATTTGAACAGCGGCTTTTTCAGCTTGTAATCGTGTAATCATCGCCATTGCATTATTAGCTGCAACCGCCGATGCACTTCTTTCTTCTTCAAGTTCGGTTGTTAACAATTTAAGAGATTTTTGGTCCAAAATGGCTTGTTTTTTTAATTGTTCAACACTTGAATCACCATCTCCTGATGTGTCATTGTTTGTTTCTGATACTAAATTGTGTTTTTCTGAAAACGTTATTTTGGTAGTTTCGTTAGCAAATCTTGAATTAGCTACACTTGTATCGGTGAGTGAGACCCCGAAAAATTTGCTGCTTTTTAATATATCGGGGGTTTTGCAAGACTCGTCGTTCATTTCTTCAGAATCTTGTAGCAATGTGATTGTTCCGGTTTTCATTTCTTCTCTAACTTCTACACAAATATGCAATATAAACTAAGAATTACTATTTAGATTTGGTAAAAAGTTAAAGTTGTAGAACCGGACCGGACTGAGCAATGCCAGTCCGGTTCCTGGTTTTGATTTTCATGCAAAATCGGTTCTCGGTTCGGTCCTCGGTCTGGCCAAATATTTTTTTCATGTTCAATCTGGTTTTTGGACCGTACACAGTTATAAAGAAACAAGACTTTTAATTAATTAAAAAAGATAACTCACTTCTAGCATCTGTGTTTAATCTAAAATCATACTCTGACGGTTCAAAATCAGCTACAAATTTCAACTCAGTATAATATCGTGAATCCTCGCTTTTCCACGTTGGTGTGAAACACTGTGCTATAGGCGAAGAAATCGCTCTAGGTGAATTAACCGGTGCTAATGTAGAACCATGAACGTTTGAAAAGGTTCTAACATAACTTTTAGAAGCAATTTTTGGTTTCAAAGGCTCACCACAACACGAACAACTTTTTGTATCAATCACATCATCATTAAAATGATTATTACACTCATTAATCAGCTTCAAAACCATCTTCTTACACTCATCTTTTTCGGTTGCAAACGAAAGAAGACAACCTTCACACATGTTTTGTATATCGGAAAGTTTTCTATGAACAATACAATAAGCTAGAGAAGATATGTCCTTTTTGTGACATTCACATATCGAGTCATTATAATATGTGTTGGGTTCCTTACCCACTAGTGCATGATCCACACGTGTGCAAAGCACACACGGTGGTTCCAACTGAAAGATTTTTGCGAAAGTACTTGAAAAAAATGCAAGAAAGCCATCCATGTAAAGAGATGCAATTAATATCCATTCGAGAATGGCCCATGCAAAGAAATGTGGGAATCCACCCATTTCTTCCGCAACGAATTTCTTGAATGATTGTTTTGATGATGACGCCATTGTTGCAATAATTCAAGAAACCAATAGATCGAGACCGCATTTGATGATGTGGGTTGTTAAAGAAAAGAGATGAAATGATTGTAAACGTATAAATTATGATAGAGATAGGTCATGATCTTAACCTCTTTCTCTCTCTAGAATTGTTTAGAGAGAGAAAGATAGAGATAGATTTGTAGAATAGTAAATGAAAATTCAAAATTTCTTGATGGAATTGTAGAGATATATTTTGTTCCAAAAATAGAAGTGGCCTATTAGATATCAAAATTACCTTAATTGATGTTAATCATGCACTTTTTAACCCCAACACAAGTTAAATAGGTATCATATATAGCATCCCTCATGAGTCAATCTGATGTGGCACCCTCAGTTGACACTACTACCCTGCGCCATTTAACACGTGAGTTATTTGGTGTGCGCTAAACCGGATTGTTGTATGATGTGAGTGTAATATTTTGATGAGTTCCAAAATAGGTGTAATGACTCAAATTAATTCTTTATGCTAAAATGATTACTTAATTGAACATGAAAAAGAAAATAAGAAGAAAAAACAACCCACCAACTTGGCGTCTTGCGTGTGGCCATTGCTTTCAGATAAAGGGACCATACGAGCTACATCTCATTTAAAGGAACCGCCCTCAATGGTTTTATCTTTTTTCTTAAAATCACTTGATGATTGCAACATTCAAATAAACAAAAGATTTTGATAATAATGTATATATAAAGATGATTTTTAACTCAAAAAAATTAATCCATATGTTACAACCTATATTTTAATATGTTTATATAATATATTTATTTTAAAACTTATCCAATATAATACCATATTACTAGTTCTTAGCTCCATCCCATAACTTTGTAAATGTGCTAATTATGTTTAAATATGTTAACCAATGTAATACAAACCTTTTAATGAATGTCACGTGATTTGCACATGCTAAACATTTAACCGAATTAACTGAATTTAGTTAGTTGTTATTTTGTATTCTTAGTATAAAAGGTAAACAGAGGAGAATGATTAGTAGCTTAAGATTGATATCAAGATTTCCTCTCTTTTCTCTCTTTGTATTGTAATCTGTTCGATTATGAATCAGTAATGTAACACCTCAAATTTTTAACACAAAATATTTCCGTAAAATCCCTTTTAAATTCAAAACATTTAGATTATTGTCCCAAAATATGGATTTACAAAAACCTTGGTATAAAATAAAAATCATTAGTTGGTGTTACAAATTATATCATAACCAAAGCCAAACGTAAATCCACCTGCAAACTCTACTAAATCCGTGCGACTCTACTAGCAACCGCACCTAATCCTAAGCTCCTGAACCTGAGTACATAGCATCACAAACAAACATAGTACGTAAGACAAAATTGTCTCGTGAGATACATGGTTTTAGACCCGACATTAATATATATAAATAATCACATTTATTTATAATCACATTTATTAGATATATAAATGTATATATACATATCTATATACTTTAGTTACCTCCGTGGTAACCCTATCTCATTCATATACATCAATCACCTCTTCGGTGATTCTATCACATTCATTCATAGCCTATTCGACCCGTCAAGTTGTTCGGAATGCCTCCAATCCAACGAGACCCCATTTTGCCCTACTAACCGGAATGCCTCCGATTCAGTAGAACCCCCATTGCCACAGTGTTCAGCCAAAGTGACCTATCTTCATCTTACTAACCAGAATGCCTCCAGTTCAGTAAGATCCAACATCTTGTTGGGTGATCGGAATGCCTCCGACTCATCAGTTTTATTCAAGATACCATGATAATCCAGAATGCCTCCAAATCTATCATGTACCTGCCCTATTTCAATCTACCCGTCATAACTATTACACGTGACTATATGTCACATCTATCATCAATGCCATAAGGCCATCATACAATCTATCCACATGCTAATCTTAACTAGCGTTCACATAATCGGATCAACTAATCTCCTTATTAGTAATCACATATTATAAAAGTACACTCTTTTAAGTCATATCAATAATTAGTTATTAATTACCTTTCATTATCATGATATCTTTCAAAATCATCAATCACTTTAGACATACTTAGATAGTCTACTAATTATCACTTTCTCATCTTTTCAATCATATCTTTATTAGAAATCATTTATTAAATAAGACTCACAAAACATCATATATATTTTAAAAGAAACATTTGCTATGTACCCAGTTTAAAAAGTCTCATGTACTCACCTTAGCCAAGCTAATTCCAAATCGTGTCTAACAACACGAATCCTTGCTTTCCAACTTGTGAGATGTCACCAAACTTTGGGTCTTCTTGACCTACCATCAATATCATCACAATAACTAGTTATTATCCATAACTAATCACTAATCAATCCATATACGCATTCCTAACCACCAAGTTCACCCAACTTGGTGAAATCTCAAACCCTGGTTCAAGATTTCCATCAATAAACCCAAATCCAACTTGTACACATCGATTACAAGCTTACAATGAGTGTTCCACACCCATGTTTAGTCATCTTCCCCAAAGATGACATGGTTGGTTCCCCAAACCACAATTTTTACCCATACAAAGCTCACAATCAAGGTAGATAAGTAAAATAGACAAGAATCCTTACCCTTGATGATTCAATCCTTCAAGATGGTGATGATTCGAGCTCCAAGACTCCAAAATCGACCACTTCTCTCTAGAAAACGGCTGCACAAAGTGTGGGGTTGAAGGTGAAATGAAACCCTAGCTTACACACAAGTTTATATGTTCCAGACCAAGTTCGCGCCGAGCTCGCGCCGCGAAGTGACGCGGGTTTGCCTTTTAGAAGCCGATCTTTTCCAGCTTTCGCGCCCCGCTCGCGCCGAGTTCGCGCCGCGAACCAAACGCGACCCCAAACGCGACCCTCTCGCGTTTCGTCTCTGGAGTTGCTGTTTGAACTCGCGCCTGCCTCGCGCCTGCCTCGCGCCGCGAGGGCTGTCTGGGTCAGTTTCTTGCCTTTTAAACTTGTTTCCATCCATGTCTTGACCCATACTTGGTTACCCCAAGGCCCAAACATCCAAACACTCGATAAAACACAACGGAGACTCGATTAAATATTTTCCCACCTTTATTCCTCAATATTTCCATTTAATATATTAACCGAAAATTCCGGTCGTTACAAGTAACACGTTAATGGCAAAATCATTCGGAATTCTTTCTAATCTTTAGGATTCCTTGTGTTTGCTTGATTTCTTTTCATTCCTTAAGTGGTTTCTAAAGAGAATCGTATCAATTGGTATCAGAGCCACTTTTCTGGCCAAAATTGAAGATCGGAAGTATTAATTCTGACCTAAAATCAAGATCTCGAGTTCATTATGAAGGCGGTAACTGACAACTTAAATGACACGTTTGTTTCTCTCCCAATTATCTCTGTAATTGTGTATCGAATTCATCAATCGATCAACTATTGAATCTTCACTCAGAGTTCTTTCTTCAATTGGAATTCTCTGTGTTCATTCCATATCGGTTCTCATTTCTGGCCTAACATTGAAGAACCGAGTATAGTATTCGACCTAAAAGTGAAATATGAAGTCAATGATGAAGCAGATTAACACATAAGCTATTAAGTCTCCTGTACAAGATTCCATGGCAGAACTTACAACTGAATTCAATGGATTACACTTTCAACGGGAATTCTGGACTGATCATATGCAAAATTTGCAGAAATTGACAAGAGAAAAACAAGGTAATAATCATACTTTACAATTTTCAAGTTATGGAGTTAAAGAATCAAATGCTTGTTCACATGTTGCTGATAATTTGAGAAATAAAAGGATGATTGATAGTAACAATGAAGTAAAATCTGAGAAAATAGATGATGCACACAAGGTGTTTGATGAAATGCCAATAATCAAGAAATTCGAACAACAAGGCACGGTTCAAGAATATTATGAGGAATTTATCTTGTTCTTTAGTAAAACGGGTTTGTACGAATCTTCTGTCATTAATCTCTTTATTTGGGGATTACAACCGGAAATTGAGGAGCGGGTTAAGATTTATGAACCCAAAAGCCTTTATGATGCCTATTGTTTGGCTATGGTGCAAGAAGCTACTAATGATCTCATGAAGAGGATGAAAAATCCACCATTGTTACCTACTCTGAATGATAACAACAATGGTTTGGTGTTTTGTGATAAGCTAAGTGTTGTGGAGAACAAGGAGAAAGAATATCGTGATGATAGCACATTAGTCCGGGAAAAAAATGCTTTTGAGTCGGTGAAAATTGATGAGGTAATGGAAGAAATTGACAGTCAAACTGAACCAGAATGTAATATTGTAAAGGTATTAAATGAGGATCAGGAGAAACAAGTGATTATAAAGATGATTGGAAGAAGATATAGAAATAATAAAGGGAAATTTAATGAGGTAGCTGATGAAATCAGTAATGCAGAAAATGACAATGTTGTAGGTGAAAAGAAGACTAATTTCATTAGTTATTATAATGCAGAATGGAGCAAAAATTTGTCTGATGTTTCTGGGAAAGAAAAAATTTCATCACGATTTGATGCTAAAACCAACAATTCTGTTGGAAATGTAGAGTGCATTCCTGTGGAAATAAAAAGTCTTGATCAACTTGATAAAAGTCCAAATGTAGATGTTATTACAAATTCCGAGGGAACAATTTTGAAGGATAGTGATGCTGGAAATGAGGATTTGTCAACATCCATTGATCTTAATGGTTTGCAAGTATCACAAAATGAAGTCATAGATGTTAAACAACTGTATGTCGGAAATGAGTTAGATAGTAAGGATATTAACGGAAGTGATACAGAAAATTCAATTTCCCTTATTGAAACAACTTTACAAAAAGATGAACCAGTTTTAGAAGATAAGGCACATAATATGCAAGTTTCACAAAATGAACCAATTTTAGATGAAATTTCAGCTATTGGACTTAATGGTCAAAATTTAGATGACAAGCCTTTAAAAGATGATGATAGAACTCAAGTTGGAATTGGTTCTAAGATCACGAAGTTGGTAGAAACTCAAAGGGAATTTGAATTGAGTTATTTGAAGGGAACTAAGTTCTTGGAGTCACATGGATATCACATTTAGTTGAATATCTTCTCATATGTGCAAGCTTTAGTAGAGCTCAAAAGATCTCAAATGGTGGGTAAAGATTGGTTGAATCCGCTAATTGAAGTCAAATTGATGGAAGTGTTACTTTCGAGTTGTATGAAAACATAGTCAAGTTTTTATATCAAACCCAGATTCTTGAGGGCAAGAATCTTTGAAAGGGAATGGATGGTATGGTACGTTATGGTTCTAATATTAGTATAAAAGTTGTGGCTGAGCTGATGCCTTCTTTTCAAAGGGAAGCAATAGTAAATGAAGTAACATGAAGCATTCGTGATTGCTCTTTTGGTAAAGGTGGCCATGATTACTACTACTGTATTGAGGTTGCCAAAGATTTCGTTCCTTTAAAACCATCCTTGAGGACAAGGATCATTTCAAGGGGAATGGATTAATACAAACCTTTTAATGAATGTCACGTGATTTGCACATGCTAAGCATTTAACCGAATTAACTGAATTTAGTTAGTTGTTATTTTGTATTCTTAGTATAAAAGGTAAACAGAGGAGAATGATTAGTAGCTTAAGATTGATATCAAGATTTCCTCTCTTTTCTCTCTTTGAATTGTAATTTGTTCGATTATGAATCAGTAACACGTTAATGGCAAAATCATTCGGAATTCTTTCTAATCTTTAGGATTCCTTGTGTTTGCTTGATTTCTTTTCATTCCTTAAGTGGTTTCTAAAGAGAATCGTATCACAATGAAACAAAGCTAATTATGTTGAAGTAAGTCAAATACTTACTTTAACCTAGAAATGACACAATTACTACCAATTTTTTTTTTTTTGGAAATGGTAAATAATATATAGAAGGACCGAACTTAGCAAGAAGCTAAGAAGGCAAAACAATTACAAAGGAAATAAAAACGGAAAAAATTCTCCAATCAACCGAATTACAACAAAATATGGCCCCATGTGGCGCCATATTCAATAAGATCCGTCATCGAACGAAAGATAGGTAATGAGATACCGCACCAATTGAAAATCCAAGATATCACCTCCATCGCGCGATTACAACGAATAAAAACATGATCAATTACTACTACTAAACTAGAAATTATACCTTTAGAATTAAAATTAATTTTGCGGATTACTATAAATAATGCTTATTATTATAGCTTATTAATTGATTTCGGACACAAATATTATTTTCCCCAAAATTGAATTGAAAGCAAGACATGAATAAATCAACCCGACCCGAAAGAAAATTTGAACTTGACGACTGACCAAATATGTCAAAGACGGAATCAAAGAAACACAAGACACAGAGTAGAGAGATGAGATCTATCAGACGGCCGATAATTACTACTTCCAAACACAAACTCAACCCAAATTGCGACAACCCTTGAAACATCTACACACACGGGCGCCAAAAATCATCACATAAACATTACCAATATCCTAATTTCCACCATTTAGTTAAAACCCTGTTTCTTGATTCAATTGTTCACAACTCTAAAAAGCCCTCGATTTGGGGATTTATGGCGCTCGAAAATATTGTCAAAGAAGCATTGAACGCACTCTATCATCATCCAGACGACGCCGTTCGGTCGCAAGCCGATCAATGGCTCCAAAAGTTTCAACGGACAATCGATGCTTGGCAGGTTTGTTTCGTTTTGTTTTATTTTAGGCTACTGATTGAGTTTAAAAGGTTTAATTCCAATCCGTACATGTTTATTGTAATCAAAGTTGACAATCAATTCAATCTTGAATTCGTTCAGTTAGAAGTGAATTGTATTGGATAATGATATCGATTTGATTTTGAAGTATTAAATTGCCAGCCTTATGTTGCTACCATTATATTGATTTAGTTTTGATTAGGTTTAAAGAGGGCTAGATTTCAGATAAAAATCAAGTTTAACTAATTAGGGTTGTTAGAACTTAGCAATTAAATATCTGTACGTTGCTCAAATGATTATAATTTTAGGTCCAGATTGCCCTAGTTTTGTTAATAAACTTTAATTTTTAATGTGATTATTAATATTTTGTTAATAGGTGTCTGATAATTTGCTACACGATGCTAGTAGCAATGTAGAGACGTTAATTTTCTGCTCACAAACGCTCAGAAGTAAGGTAATTCCTTTCATCCTTACTTACCTTTAGATTAAATAAGGTATTTATGCTTCAAATTTACATGATAACTGTTTTTCATATTAAAACAAATAAAATCTTTTTATTTTTTATTTTTTTATATTTATACATTAATAGGTGCAACGAGATTTTGAAGAATTACCTTCTGAAGCATTTCGTCCACTACGTGATTCATTAAACGTGAGTAAATAATTTTAAATAATTATAGTCTTACTTTAATCAAACTTAGGGTTTAACAGCTGGGATTTTTTTTTTTTTTACTTTTGCAGAACTTGTTGAAAACATTTCACAAGGGCCCACCTAAAGTTAGAACTCAGGTACCGTCTACACCTTATTTTAACATAAACACACACACACAGAGTAGTTTTTTGTTTTTTATTTTTTATTTTAATTTAAATAATGTTTTTTGTTATATAGATTAGTCTTGCGGTTGCTGCATTAGCTGTTCAAGTTCCTTCTGATGATTGGGGAGATGGTGGAATAATGAAATGGCTTAGAGATGAAATGAATTCTAATTCAGATATTGTTCCAAGTTTCTTGGAGCTACTTAGGGTTTTACCCGAGGTACATTTTATTATAATTATTATTTATTTATTTGTACACGTAAATACACACACAGTTGATGTCATTAATGATACTATATATATTTAAAATCAGGAAGTTTATAATTACAAGATAGCTGCCCGTCCTGATAGACGCCGAAAATTTGAAGATGAGCTGGCATCTACAATGGATGTTGCTCTTGGTATTTTGACTGCATGTTTAAATATTCCAGAACTAAAAGAACAGGTCAGATACTCAGATTTAACAATAACAACCTTAATTATTTTATTTTCAATATAAAATATATTTATTATTAATTCCTACTTCTATATTATATTATTACCTATAAAATGCTTTTTATACTCGTTTGACACGTACTTTTGGTGATCAAACTTTTTTTAATTTCTATTACCTTTTAATTATAAATTACTGTTCAGGCGCTGGAGGCTTTTGCATCATGGCTTCGCTTGAGACATAGGTTTATTTTATTATTATAATTTTTGTTTTTCTTTTTTGTTAAATCGGCTTATTACTTTATAAATTAATTGAAATGTGTTAATTACAGGATCCCGGCATCTGCTCTTGCTACACACCCCTTGGTGCTAACAGCTCTCTCTAGTTTAACTTCTGATGTGCTTTCAGAAGCAGCTGTAAATGGTAAATAACAGATATTAAAACTAATATATAGTACTGTATTATTTAGTGGAATTAATTATTATTTTACAATTTGTATATTATAATATAATTTATTTGCAGTTATTTCTGAATTGATACATTACACATCTGCAAGAAACTTGGATGGATTTTCTGTCCAGATGCCTTTAATTCAAGTAATTGTGCCACAAGTTATGAATCTGAAGCCACAACTTAACGATTCTTCAAAGGTATTTTAGCCGACTTTGTTTTAATATTTTTTATTTCTATGTATTTATTTATTTTAATTTTTTTGGATTAGGATGAGGAAGATGTTAAGGCAATTGCTCGATTATTTGCTGATATGGGTGATTCCTATGTTGAATTGATTGCAACTGGTATGTATGATACTAATCAACTAATTTTAAAATATTTGATTTAATATTTAAATTGATTTTAATATAATTAATATAATGTAACAGGATCCGATGAATCAATGCTGATTGTTCATGCCCTACTAGAAGTTGCTGCACATCCTGAATATGATATTGCTTCTATGACATTTAATTTCTGGCACAATCTTCAGATTTGTTTGATAGAAAGGTGAGTTTTTTACTTTTTTTTGTCAAATTATTAATTCTTTTATTTATGAATTTAAATATTTGGTACAAATATTATCATATATTTTGCAGAGAATCGTATTTATCACTTGGTAATGAATCATTAATTGAAGCAGAGAGACATAGAAGAGTGCAGGTTTTTCGGTCATCTTATGAATCACTTGTATCCCTAGTAAGTTATATTGTCAACCCAACCCGACCCATTTTGACCCGCGGGTATAACCCGATTGTATTTTTGTCACTTAACAGGTTAGTTGTAGAGTTCAGTATCCTCAGGATTACTCAGGACTTTCAAAAGAGGACCAAAGGGAGTTCAAGCAAACAAGATATGGTATTCAGTTAACTTCTAATAATTATTTTGTTTTTAGTATGTCATCATTTATAAGAGTTAATTTCATAAATGGTCCTTTAACTAACCACATATCGCAACTTTGGTCCTTCCTTTCTCAAAGTTCCAAACTCAGTTCTTTATTTACCATTTTGTTCCATAGACAATCCTTTTAACAGAAAAAGAAAGGACCAAAGTTGCAATATGTGATTAGCTAACGGACCATTTATGAAATTAGAAAGGACTGAATTTGGAACTTTAAAAAAGAAAGGACCAATTATGAAATTAACTCTCATATATAATACATGCCTACATTTTTTTGAAGTATTTTTATTCTATATTTAGTGACATTTTTTAATTTGCAGCTGTTGCGGATGTACTAATCGATGCAGCATTAGTTTTAGGAGGTGAAACAACACTTAAAATTCTATACATGAAGCTTGTTGAGGTACAATGACAATATTAATTTATTCCATTATTTTAATTTAACTTATATATTTAGTTTTAAACTATTAATTGTGTGATTACATATATAATTTTGTTTAAGGCTTTAAGTGGGCACCAAAATGGTGAAATGATGGATTGGAGACCTTCAGAGGCTCAACTATATTGCATCAGGGCCATATCAGATCTTGTTCCCTTTACCGAAGCACAAGTAATGCCCCAGGTATAGACTTTGACTTTGACTTTGACTTTTTTTACCCATTATAATTTTATGTCAATATTTTATTTTTTTTACTTGTTGGACAGATTATGTCATTGCTTCCAAAACTTCCACATCAATCACTACTACTTCAGACAGGTTTTATTAAATACATTATTTATTTTATAACCAAATATCATTTTAATTTTTTTAATTTTGTTTTATAGTATGTTTGACCATTGGAGCTTATTCTAAATGGGTTGATGCTGCACAAAATGGACTATCGTTTTTGCCTTCAGTAATTGATATTCTTGTGAGTGGAATGAGTATGTCTGAAGATTCAGCTGCAGCTGCTGCTTTGGCTTTTAGACATATTTGTGATGGTAATCTTTCTCATTTTCTCCAAAATTATTAATTTATCATTTTTTAATTATTTATAATAATCAATAAAGATTAATTAATATTTTTTTAGATTGTGGGAAAAAGCTGCGTGGATCTTTAGACGGTCTTTTTCAAATATATCAAAGAGCAATGACTGGTGAAGGTTCTTTTAAAGTAGCAGCTCAAGATTCTTTGCATCTTGTTGAAGCCTTAAGGTACCACTACAATCTTACAAAATATATTTACAATAATGCCCCCAAAGTATTCTACTTTTTACCACATTATCCAAAATATTTATAATTTTTAGTGGAAAATTTTGTAATAAATCTTTTGTTGCAGTATAGTCATCTCTGAGCTTCCTCCAGACCAGGCTAAGAAAGCCCTTGAGGCACTTTGCATACCTGCAGTTGCACCTTTACAGGTTTGACCAAGTCAACACAAACAATAACATAATTAATTAATTAATTATATGTGTGTTATTCCATATTGATTTACATGTCTACAAGCAGGAAGTAATTAATGAGGGTCCTCTGGTATTGGGTCAAAAACCTGCTCGTGAAATCACTGTTCATATTGATCGACTTGCAAATATATTTAGGTACCTTGCTTTACTCATTAAAAAAATTAATATATATATATATATATATATATATATATACGTGTAATAAATATTAATAAATTAAAATAAATAAAATCATTTGCAGATATGTAAATAATCCAGAAGCGGTTGCTGATGCAATTCAAAGACTTTGGCCACTTTTTAAAGCTATCTTCGATGTGTAAGCATTTCTCATTTTTTTCTCATTTATATATTAATTTTTATTTTATAAATATGCAATATAAATTATGATTGGTGACAATGCAGTCGTGCTTGGGATATGCGAACAATGGAATCACTTTGTCGAGCCTGTAAACATGCCGTGAGTTTAAGTCTATATTTAATTTTATTATTTTTAAAAATTTTAATTATTTAATGGTTGTGAAGGTGAGAACGTCTAAACGTTATATGGGAGTTACAATTGGAGCAATGCTAGAAGAGATACAAGGATTATATAAACAACATCACCAACCATGTTTCTTGTATCTATCTAGTGAAGTTATAAAAGTACAATTACGATTTTACCCTCACAAATTTCAATTTATTAACGTTACTTTAACAAATAATATAAATATTAATTAGTCGATATTATTATTCTGCAGATATTTGGATCTGATCCTTCTTGTGCAGACTATTTGAAAGTGTTAATCGAATCTTTATTTAGCAATACAGCATGTTTGCTTACAAAACTCCAGGTCTGACTTACACAACCACCACCCCATATTTCCAATTATTATTATCATTAAATTATTTTAATTAATATAATAAAATCAAATATTTAGGACTTCACTTTGAGACCAGATATAGCAGATGATTGTTTTTTACTCGCTTCACGATGCATCCGTTATTGTCCACATTTACTTTTCCCGTCTCCCGTTTTTCCATCATTAGTGGAATGCTCAATGATCGGGATCACAGTGCAACACAGGTTATTTTTAATCTTATTTATTTATTAATTAATTTGAATATAGTTGTTTTATTTAAAGAGAATATTTTTTTTATGTATGCAGGGAGGCATCAAATTCTATATTAAGTTTTTTATCAGACATATTTGATTTGGGAAAGTCAAGTCAAGGTCAACAATTCATTTCTGCAAGGGATAGTGTTATTGTGCCACGTGGTGCAAGTATTACAAGAATCTTGGTTGCTGCTTCAACCGGGGCCCTCCCAAGTTCAAGATTGGAAACAGTAAGTGGCAGTTTTGACCCGTTTAGAAACGGGTCGGTTCAAGTTATGTTTTTTCTTATGAACAAAGCCTCCTAAATCCTTTTACTCGAAAGAACATATTATTATTAAGCAGTTTGCCCTAATTGAAAAAATTATAAATTTTTTTGACAGGTGGCATACGCTTTGTTGGCGCTATCACGGGCATATGGGGTAAAAGCTCTAGAGTGGGCTAAAGAAAGTGTGTCTTTGATCCCGGTTTCTGCTGCAACAGATATGGAAAAATCAAGGTTTTTACAAGCATTATCAGATGCAGCATCGGGTGTAGATATTAAAAACTTAACAGTTCCAATTGAAGAACTTTCTGAAGTTTGCAGACGAAACCGTACGGTTCAAGAAATTGTTCAAGAAGCATTAAGGCCACTTGAGTTAAACATGTATCATAGTTAAATCAGTGGGTGGTTGATGATTATGTCATGGGGATAAAAAGGTCATTTTTTATGCCTAATATTCTCTTTCTTTATTTTACTCTTATTTTTTAAGGCTTTCGTATAATTGTTGTAATTTGTGGTTAAGATTTGTTCGGAAAAATATAAACTGGAATTGTTTTTTTTTCTTTCTTTTTCTTGAAATTTTGGTTTGAGGCTTTTTATAAACTTTTGGTTTTCTTATGTATTTCATTCCTTTTTATTAACTCGCATATATTGAATGTTCTTGAACGAACGAGACATAATTTGTTCATATTTTTTCATTTAATCAAACCAATGAAAATTGCTTATATATTAAATAGACTTGCCCGTGTAATTTGTTCATTTTATCATCTTAGAAATTTGGGAAAGCTTATGTAGGTAGCTTATTAGATTTAGACCGTAAACTTATTTAAGCATAAATATATTCAAATTTATAAGTGTAATTAAGCTTTTAAGCTAATTAGTCATTTAAATAAGTTTTTAGTTAAGTAAAAATAATTATGTTTTTTCTTGCATGAATTTTCTACTTGGACTAAAGCTCAAACTTGATTAAATAAAGGAGTGTTTAAGATTTTGATTTAGAGCAGATTATCTGTTTTTGGAAACACAAATAATTTAAAAAGAATCTTTGACAAAAATATAAAAAACCCTATTATTTGTGATTGGGCATGCAAAATAAGTTTTGCAAAAGCAGATATGAAAGTGTTTTATTCCATTTTGAAAATTAATTATTTATATTATACTTATTCTCTAAACAAATAACTAGTTCTATAAATATTAAAAAAATGATTATTTGATTATTATAATTTCAAACAAGCATTAAGTATTTATTTTTTCAATAACAAACTTAAACATTACTTAACTTGACGAGCCTCAACTAAATGAGCATTTACATTGAAAGTCTAGATAGATGGCTTGTTTATTCATTAAAAATCTACTTTTTATTTTTTTCATTCAATTTTTTAACCAGTATCCATATAACTATTACTACTTCGTTTATATTTTAATTTTTACTTTTAGACCCTGTTGAATTCAATTTTCATTTTAACCCTTATTCATTTCAATTTAGTAGTTGTTCACTTGTTCCCACTTCACATGGCCTATCATCAATGGACACAAAAGCAAGGGAAGAAGAATTTATTTTGGGGAAAAAGGATATTATATAATATTCCTACAAAAGATAATCGATTCAATTTCATCATCTTTCAGAAAGCTACGATCATACGTAACATAACATCCATCCCCCCATCCATTTATCTGTTATTATCATTTCTTGCACCATTTTTAGCACAAATTCAAAATCTTTATCGAACAAAACCTTCGATCAAAGCATCTTCATCTTGTTCTTCATCGATGTCGCTTTTGAATCTTTAAGAAATCGTTGCATTTTTGAAATGTAACCCTAACTCGTCTAGCCCGCCTTGAATCATTTCTTGGCAGGATTATTTCTTCAAAATCACACACACACACACACACACATAACTATGAGTGTGAACATGGCTTCAACAGCTCCACAGAAGAAAACCCTACACTCGATATTAGCAAGTAAGCTTAATAACCTCAGTATTCCACAATCGTCATCATCAACCGATCAAGACTTCGATTTTGCCGATGTATTTGGCCCTAATTCATCATCTTCAGCTAACCCTAACCCTAATTTATTCATCGGAGACCCCCAAATTATCCACAATCGATCACACTCCTTCATTGGTCCTTCTCCACGTTACACTCTTTCCAAATCGTTAACTTTTCACCATGAATTTGATCCTGAGATCTCCAGTGAAGAAGAAGAAGAAGAAGAAAAAGACGATTTGATCAAAATCGAAAAGGTTCAGGAAAATGAAATTGAAGAAAAGGGGAAATTGGATTATAAAATTGGGCCTGGGGATTTTGAAATAATGAGAGTTATTGGTAAAGGATCTTTCGGGAAGGTGTTTCAAGTAAGAAGGAAGGGTAGAAATGTAATTAATGGTGATAATGAGGGTGTAATTGGGGATGGAATTTTTGCCATGAAAGTAATGAGAAAGGATACTATTATTAAAAATAATCATGTTGATTACATGAAAGCTGAAAGAGATATACTTACTAAAGTTATTCATCATCCTTTCATTGTGCAGCTTCGTTATTCTTTTCAGGTAATTAAATCTAAATAATATGAGGGTTTTCTTTGAATCTGTTAATTATGTTCTGTGCATTCTTGCAGACAAAAGCAAAGCTGTATTTGATTCTGGATTTTATTAATGGAGGACATCTATTTTTTCACCTATACAGACAAGGGATCTTCAGGTACTTGTTAATTACAATTAGCATGTGAATTTGTTTAATCATGATGTATGATTATGTTTTTTTTTTCTTTTCAAAATTTTGTTATTGGGCAGTGAGGATCAAGCTAGTGTTTATACTGCTGAAATAGTATCTGCAGTTTCACATCTTCATGAAAGCGGGATTGTGCATCGAGATCTTAAACCTGAAAATATACTCATGGATGCAGATGGACATGTAATTTTGTTAATTTTTGTACCTTTTGTATGCTCATTAAATTGTTAAATTTGGTATTATATTTTTGATTTGTTCAGGTTATGTTGACTGATTTTGGTCTTGCAAAGGAAATTGATGAATCAAGCAGATCAAATTCTATGTGTGGGACCACTGAATATATGGCTCCTGAAATATTATTGGCTAAAGGACATAATAAAAATGCAGATTGGTGGAGTGTTGGGATACTCTTGTATGAAATGCTAACCGGAAAGGTAAATTTTATATTTTTATGTATATGTGTGTGTGTGAAATTCTTGAAACAGTGAATTATTAACAATTTATGCTCAATTTTATTTATTTCTAATTTTCTATGGTTGCGTCTAGAGGTGCCAAATTCGACCTGTTAAGACTTAAGTGTTAACCTATGAATGGGTCAAACAGGTTGAAAGCCACCAAATTGTACTTTTAGTCTGTAAAACTTCATAAATTGATTTATTTTAAAAGTGTACCACTACCAAAACAGTCAAGTATTTGTAATCTTAATTATTTATCAAAAAGTTAAAAATTTGGTACAAGAAATGTTTGTGGTCAACCCAATCGACCCGTTTTAATAATTACAAAAACTACCCTTTTAGACCTGTTAACCAACCCGTCCATTTTGCCACCTCTAATTACATTACTGATATCATAAATATTAATTTATTACAGCCACCATACACTCATTCCAACAGAAAGAAACTCCAAGAAAAAATAATCAACGAAAAAGTCAAACTACTACCAAGATTAAGTGGTGAAGCTCACTCTTTACTAAAAGGAGTAAGTTTGATCTAATCATAATTATCCCTTTTCCACATACTTTAATCACATAAATTAATTCAAATATATATTTATATTTATCCTCCAGTTATTACAAAAGGACCCGTCAGCAAGATTAGGCAGCGGGCCCCGTGGCGGAGATGATATTAAAAAGCATAAATGGTTTAAAACAATTAATTGGAAGAAATTGGAAGCAAGAGAATTACAACCGAAATTTAAACCGGATGTAAGTGGTGAAGATTGTACGGAAAATTTTGATAAATGTTGGACTGCGATGCCTTTAGATGATTCACCAGCTCCTACACCAACATCGGGTGAATATTTCCATGGTTATACTTACGTGGCACCTAATCAGTGGCTTTCATCTCCTGAATAAATATTTTGATTTTTAATTATTGAATTTCATCAAAATTTGTCGAATTACCTGTTATTGATTAAGATTTTCTATACTTTCTTTAAAAAAATTTTTGATAAGAAAAAATAGTTTATGTACTTTTCATTATGTATTTGTAGTGAACCCCATTTTGGTTAGCTGTTTATGTAAGTTCCATGTTTTGTCTTTTTTTTTACTGTTTGATAATATGTTTTTTTAAATCAGAGAAATTTATATATAAATCACCAAACAATTGGTAAGGAGTTAGAAATAAATAGAACTTAATTAATCAATCCAATTACTAATATTACCATCTCTATGTCTAAACTAAGAGAAGAAAAAAAATAAACGAATGTTATCTAAAATGTCATATTTCTTCTTTAAGAGTAATTTTTCCCATTTTGGTTTGCTGTTGTGGCAGCCATTTAAACAGGGAATTATATCAAGTACAGTCAGAGTTTACCATATTATTTCATATACTTTATAATATAATGTGTGGGTGTGTGTGGACACTTTTTGAACTACTTAAGTGTTAAGAAAATAGGTTATACCTAATCTTGTTTTTTAATTAAGGAATAATGAACTAAAAAGGTTGATCTGTAGATGTAGGGATGAGGAACTCCACTCAATAAAGATGACCAAGTCTGTAGTATTCACTATTTCTGGCGGCTAAAGCAATATTTAGTTTCAACTTTCAAGCACTGAAATGTGAAATTTACAATAACTTAATTTGAACACGAAAAGAGCACTAATGAATGTTAGAATAACTGATTATAAGTTATTTCATATAATAATCATGTAACACAAACACAAATACAATAGCTAAAATCGTACATGGGAATTTGCCTAGAAAATCTCTTGAATGTGAATTTCCGACCATTTAGGTTTTAAAAAGACCAAAGTTATTATAGTATGTTTGCACTCCATGTGAAGCTGTCTAGAAAACCAAAAGAAATTACGAGGAGTAGTTGAACTACTCAAAAGTTGGGTTGACCCCTTCATAACAGCATTGCTCTTTGCTACTTTCAAGATTATGTAACATGTAATGTTTCTTTGAAATCACAATTTTTAATTATCATCCATATTTAGTAGATCGGGTGAAAGCGATACAGATTAAATAAAAGTTGCGTTGAAAAGATTGAAAATGCTAGATTTAACTTCACCACTATTGCTAGTTTGATCAAACTAATCATAATTTGACTTGACCATCGAGTGCAAACACAGTGGTGTTTTGGTTCATTTGATTGTGCATTATATACCGTTTATTGATTAAATATATTTTTTGTTTAGGTTAAGGATGATAATAAATGTTCACATTTTTCTGGTTTCTTCTTTTATCAGAATATATTTAATTAAAAAATCTTAGACCAAATGGTTACAACATTATTGCAACTCTGCAATCTAGGACAAACATTTATGCCACAAGGTTTCAATTATGCAGAGTATAAGACAAAAGAAAAAAACGACATTATTTTTTAAGCCCTGCATTTGCTGGTCCCAGCTCATAAACACACATACATATAGATAGACAAACAAAACAAACACATCCATATATATCTTTATCTTTACTATATATAATACTTTTAGTATCTCCGTAAATTACTAAGACTTAATTTTCAGCCAACACACTTGCTATTTCAGGACTGATTTATGTTTATAAAAAATATGCACCATGTAGGACTTGAATTTGAGACATCTGCGTTATTAACACAATGTCCTAAGCACTGGCGGATCCACTGCATAATAAGGGGGGTCCAAGGCCCCCACTTGGTGGGACACTTCCATGTGGAAATTTTTTTGATAAAATTAAATTAGTGTAAAAATTGTATATGGTACCCGGTTAAAGTTTTGTAAAAGCCCCGGTTAACTTTGGTCCTGGATTCGCCACAAGAGTATGTACCATGTATGAATGTATCTCAGTATCTTATATGAAACATTATGCAGTATATAATTATAAAATTGTGAAATAAATACCTCAAGAACTGGAGTAATAGAAGTTTAAGCGAGAGAAATGGTATAGCAAAACTGTAAAGTGATTAATCGAAATGGTTCAAGTGAAAAGTGATTGATTGCTGTTCAATTAAAGGCTTCTTAGCTGTCACAACTGTCTTAATTAAAATAAAGATAAAAGGATAAGAGTTTAGCCTCAACTTTTGAAAATAATCTAGATATAGTTATCAATACCTTTTTTTTTTTTTGTTGTAGTTGTATTTAACTAAATGTATCATAATAACACACAGTTGTTATATCGGTTCAAGATGTCATTAGTTCGGTATGATCGAAATTATTTTCTCAATTCTATTTTGCAGACATGCACTGGCCTAGTTAATAGAGAGATGGAACAATCTAGAACACTTGTATTTATGCATAATAATAATGGGATTTGCTAACCATTGCCCTAAGGGCAATGGTTAAGAATGATTAAAGTGGTTAATGTACAACAAATAAAGCATAACTAATTAGAGTTGGTTAATAAAATACATGGGAGGTGGTTTTTTATTAGGTAGTTTACAATTAATTTAAGCCACAAAATTTTCTTAACCATTGCCCTTAGGGCACTTGTTAGCATTTTCCATAATATAATAGGAATAAATTTGCCGTTTTAAAACAAGGGGTATCAATGTATCATGCAAATATCAGCAACCACCCACATTAAAGTTGAAAATGCCACCAGACAAAATCCTGAATAATAATCACCACCACTAACTAAAAGGGTCCCACACATTTCTTCTTACCACCATTGAATGAGGAAACACATATACTCAAATCTCATCCACATTCACTTATAACTATTTATTATATGTAAACATGATAAAAGCATTAGCACAATTAATACCCCACCATGATAAAAGATGTTATAATTGTTATATGTTAATACTTGGTTTCTCTTTTCTAATTGCAAGATAAATATCAGGTGGAGATCCATACAACAACATCAAACATAATTATAATTTAAACAAATCTTGGTCTATACATAACACAAGGATTAAATTAAACTTTATAAAAACTAATTACCTGCAGATTTAGTTTATTGTATCATCATTATGACATTTAACCAACACTAATCATACCATTTCCATTGTTTAACCCTTGAAATGCAGAAATATCTCTTTGATTGATGCCTAAAGACAAAGAAAGATTGAGTGATAACGACAAATCCTGTTCATATTTCTGATTCAAATTAAGATCTGCCATTTGTGATGGAAGTAGAGGAAGTGGGCGAATTAATGTTGTTCCAGCATTAATTTGATCAATGTTATTGAAAGTTATAGTTTTCGGTTGATTTTCGATCAGTAATGGTGATGGAACTTGATTAACTGCCATTGGGAATCCACTTAGAGGGGATATTTGTTGTGCAGGCTGACTGTTATTATCTTCATGAACTTCTTGTTCTTCAACAATAGCAGCAACCTAATCATAAATCAGAAAGTTTTAGCTTCTGTCAGTTATGTACATTATGAACTTACTGATTTGTTAAGCATAAGTATTGAGATTAATTTAAATTTTGATGGACTTACAGAATCAGTAGTGATATCGAAGAGACTGGATCTCCGGCGACGGCGGCTATGGTTGTTCCGGCGGAGGAAATACTTCTGAGCATGGCTTGCAACTTGTGTTGGTGTTCTTGTTTTCACGAAATTCCTAGAAATTCCTCTCCAGTCCCCTTTGCCTACCTTCTTTAGACCTAACAGAAATAGCTTGTGTTCTTCCTCTGTCCATGGAATCCCTGTTTTTTCAATTATAAAATCACATATTTTGAGCAATAAAATTACAAAAAAAAAAAAAACAAAACAAAACCTAGCTCACAAAAAGAAGAATTAAATCCTAATTTCAGACATGGAGAATATATTGAGCTTTTGCAGATGAGACGTCAAATAAATGCTCAGATTTTAACAATTAGAAAACCTAAATTGAGACGATAATATTCAACACAAACACCACTAAAATGAAATAAGTAAATATATGTACAAACGGATGAACAATAGATAAATTAAACATAATAGAGATAATGAAAAGGCGAGATCTAACCTCGTTTGCGCTCTCTACCGCCATTGGACTGGTTGCGGACGCCGTCGTCAGCGGAGGCGTAACCGATATCGGCAGCAACCGCGGCGGAGCCGTCGAGGTTATTACTATTACTAGACGAATCACGAGTAGCAGGATGTACATGTACGTACTGTGAGAGATCGTTCATACTCACACTCTTCCTCATCGGATCAACCTTCATTCTCACTCCGAATAACATGATCTCACCGGAGCCATCTTCGACGGCGGAGGAACACAGACCGTTCGTCATGCAACCGGACTGTGATTCTGGCATCATTTTTCCACTCAGTAATAAATCAATTAGTCAGACCTAACAAATCTAAAATCAAATCTATAGAAATGATGAAAATTTGCTAGGAATTGATTAAATAATCGAAATGAATGCAGAGTTCACCGGATAAACTTCAATTTTAACTTCGAGATGGTCGGCTGTGAGAATCTAATGGCCGTACGAACGCTCTGTTTGTTATAATTTTACCGGGGAAATAGATACATATGAGGGTTATATACACATATATACATATATATATATATTACTCCGTAAAAGCTAAAATGACGAGTGGGTTCCATATTAGCTGATCCTAACGGGATGTTTAATAAACATTTGTAATTCTGTCTTTGACATTTTTGGTGGTATCTAGGTGTTTTTTTTTTTTTCTTTTGGTATATTAGCTGTTTAGTTTCTCTTGTTTTTCATGCTTTGTAACATTGCTAGTTCCTTGCTAGCGTTTTTTAATATATTTAGTTTTTGGGTCCTTCGGAGGGGGTGATGGCATTGCCGAAGCTCTCTCCCGTTGGTCCTTGTTGCCGTTCAAAAAAAAACGAGTGGGTTCCATGTGGCTTCAGTATCGGAGTTTGTAGCTCATACACGTGGCAATCTCTGGTACGATGCTTATTTGTCCTCGGATATTAACCTTGCTGTAAAAGTCAAAGGAACGTTTCTCATGTGTAATTACCATTTAATATTTTTTATTTATCATTTTGAGTTTTGAAATATGAATTGTATAAATGACAACTCATCAGATCAATTACGATCAGAAGTGTTATGACTTCAAATTTTACCAATCAATTTTGTAGTATCTGATAAGGGATATTTATTAATCAACAAACATGTTTTTTATTAAGATTTTTAAGATAAATAGTTAGGCTATAAATATTATCTAATTGTTTATAATTTTAATAAATAATTATCTGATAAGGGAGTATAAATTTTTGAAGTTTCTTACAATCATTTTAAAATATACATACAAATATTGGTTTATTTTAATTTATATTTCAGGAAATTAATGTCCTTTAAATTAATAAGTAATTGATTTGGTGATGATACACATGTCCTATGAGATTTTAGTAATTTTAAATATGTAATCCTAATAGAAATGGCTCTTAAAGGACAATCACTACGAAGTGCTAATTTATTATAATCATATAGATAGACCTTAACTTATTGGATAAGAATCTTCTCCTATATATGAGCCTACATTTGATTTCTCCTATATATGAGCCTACATTTGATTTATGCATGACAACTCATCACTTTGGAGCTCTATCATTGGTCCATAATGCCAAGTGTAATTACACCATTGGTCAACGAATTCCTCACAATATTTTCGAAGACTTATTATGCTATGCTGCAGTTAATATTATGCAGATTCTACGGGGAGGAAATCTTCCTATTTCACCGAACAGCCTGTCAAATACAACTCAACCAGTTATGGCAATTTATTCAGGATGACAGTTTCCAATTTTCGAAATTTGAAATTCCAGATTTGATAGGATTTTGAATAACAATCCCATCGCAAATCGCCGAAATCACGTGAATTTGAAAAACAATTACAGCTACATATAATTCGAATGAATCAAATTCATTAATATCAAAACCAAAATTAGTTTGTACATTAACCCTTTGCCAATCGTCGACCTGTATTTGTTTCATCTTCAACATCTTTTGACGATTGTTCTGTTTTGTGCGACTTCATCAGCAATATACCCTTTCACGGGAACCTTAATTCAGGTAATTCCTTTCTATTTTGTTATTCATGCCGAATTCCAACAGTTTCCAGCTTCACGGGTCATATATCCACTGTTACGTTTTTGGTTTTTATATGTACTTTTGGATTGGTATGGTGTTTGATTAGGCGCACACCAAGTGTTTGATGAAATACCTTGGTGAGTTAAGTCCCTTTTTCTTGCCTTTAATTTTGTATTTGTTCTTAATTGTTCTTGCAAGTTGTGCAAATTGGTTCTTATTACTAAACATGGTTGCTCAATTATGTTGCAATAATCTGTGATTTTATGAAATTTGTGATAATTTTCTTAAGGAAACAAGAATGATGATAAGCAGTCACTTCTCGCCAATGCCAACAAGAATGATCATTTATCAAATTTTTTAAATATAAATGCCAAAAAATTAAAAGAAAAATTAGAACAGTAATTTGATTTTACAAATAAAGTTGTCAACATATTTATTCATTTAAATGTTTTCATGCTTCTAAGACGTTTAGCTCATTGAACTGTTTTAGATCAAATATTACTCAACTTATGACCATTCAAATATGCCACCTTTGTTATTTTCGACAATACCAAAAATAGCAAATAATAACAGTTTTACTATCCTGCAAATAAGTACACTTGCACACCAAAACCAAAATTGGTTTTAAATTATCAATTGGTTGCCTAAAAAGGATTTGATTTGATAAATGGTTGAAACCAGTAATATCCGATCATAATTGGTTGCCTAAATAAGATTTCATTTATCATAATTGGTTGCCTAAAAAAGATTTCCTTTATCATAATTGGTTGCCCATCCTTCTAAATTAACATGATGGCAAGTTATATTTATTTGATTTGATCATGTAGAGTTATCATACGAAATCAGAAGCTGAAACCAATGAAATTCGATCCTTTCAAACCAGGAACTTCTAAACAACCTCTAATCTTTTATGTTATGCTTTAATTTTTATTATTTGGTGACTTTTAGATGGATCTTGGAGTAGGTGCATTTGTGTTTGCAAATTCCTTTGTTTCACCCCAAGCTCGGGGTATTTTAACAATGTAAGTAATTTTAATTTGTTTCAGTTTGTACTTCTATTTACGTAAAGAACTTTGTTTTCATGTAACAAACTTTAAAAAATGTTGATGTGGTAGCTGATGTATTTGAACTTTGACCATATAATAAATTTTTGTTTTTGGTATTTTCCTTTTTATTTTTCGAAAATTGAGTTAAAATGAAATGGGTTGGTTGAGATGTTCAAAAGTCGCCCGCATGTATATGTAATGCATATAACCTCCTTAATTATTTTATTTAATAAGTTAGAGATGAATACAAGATCCCTCGTGGATTGATCATAGACCTCTCAAAGGAAAAGGATTATGTGCTCCGAACCACTAAAGCATGTTGATATGAATTTTTGTAGTTAAAATGGAAATCAAGATATTAATATTATTTATATTATTAAGTATGTCAAATCCGATGAGCTTTTTAATTGTATTGTTGAAAAGGGCAGGCTACCTGAAGATGATGCTCACAATTTCTTTCAGCATGTGATTTATTTATTTGTTTTAAATCATAATAATTTTTTTTTTTAATTTTGAGGAGAATATTTCTGGTATGGAAGGATCTGGGAAAAGCACTATTTTCAAGCAGGTATTGGATTTTACAATTTCAAAATTTAGGTTCTAGATGTGCAAAAATGAGTGGGTTAGATAACTTGTCAAGACAGTTTAAGCTGAAATGGGTCAGCTTGGGTTGATTCGTAAACATTATAAATCCATTTTTTAATAAACAGTGTGTTCAGTACCATCACAAAAAAAAATGTTATTGCATTGATAATCTAAATATTTTATTTCAGGACAATTTAGGAGGCGTTAGGCTGTATGCATTAGAAATACACTTAAGATAATTCTCAATCCATTCGACCCATAAACACTTTTAGCTAAATGGAAACAGTAGCTGGTATTGGGCCTTCAGCAGCCATAAATTAATTTATTTTCTTAGTAGCTTTTGTAATTTAGACTTCAACCTTTTGATGATATAGTTTATTTTCCAAAATGCTATCTAAAGGGTTTAAGATAAAAGTGCCCAATGTACTAAAAATGTCTGAACCCGAATGATTGGTTTTTAATATAATTTTGCAGGTTTATTGGGGTGGTATTGTACTAAAAATGCCAATGTCAGACGTCAAGTTGGTTTGTTTCTTCAAAAACCAGTATTCTCACATGGTCAATTTTATGTCGCTGTATCACGAGTTAAGAACAAGAACGGATTGAAGGTTATTTGTTGCGACAAAGATGACAATTACACTAATTCAACAACAAATGTCGTTTACAAAGAAGTCTTATTCCGTCTATAAATTTTCTGTAAAATTCATTCGTGTATCATAATTTGTACAAATTTATCATTACAGCTATGGATTGTTATGTCATTTAAAAAGTATTAATATTTTTGTAATTTTTCTTTAATATCTCTCTTGTGCATGCCGGCCCAGTCGGGCGGGCTTTGAAGCTAGTTTAATAATATAATGATTCTTTCAGAAATTAATGCAACATATTGATGTATAATTTAATAAGACAAATAATTCATTACATAATGGTTTTCTAATGGATGCCCTAAAGGCATATGATAACACCATTTAACGAAGTAGTAATGTCCTAATATGAATTGAATAATATTAATGAACTATAACTCCTACCATTTTAGAAGATGCATTAAATACGATTTTATGTTAAAATGGAAAATACTGCTTCGTTGAATGCCATTATCGTATGTTCCTGGGACATACGTTAGAAAAACTCATTACATAATAGGAAAAACATGAAGTATATAATAATGGCAAAATGAAGAAACTTTATATCAGTGTTTTAAAAATTGGGTTGACCCGGCTAGTTCAACTGGGACCTAATGTAAGAGGCGGTTCAATGTTAATGTAGACAGAGTGACTATTCATTATTTCACACTAAGCTACTCGTGATGACAAATGGCCGTCTTATTCTACAGTTCCAGTTAAGAGCTTCCAAAAAAATTTCCTATTTAAAGGATTAATAGAACAGTAGCAGAAAACATTCCACACCATTTCTTAGAAAAAATATAAATCCTCTCCAATCCAAAAAAAAAACTTTTGTGATAAAAGTGTAATTATTACAATTTTGTATGCTTAAGTTTTATGTTAAATTGAATTATATTTTTTGAAAAAGGAAGAAAATCTGTGATATTATATAACAGATGGAGGTAATTGCGTATAAAGAAAGATACGTTTGGACCGTTCGTTTAGCATTAGATTATCTTTAGTTCACCGATTAGATGTTGACACAACCCAACGTGTTTGAAAACACACCTTCGTTTAGCCTTTTTATGGGACAACAATTAAAATTAAGTAGTGCAATAATGTATTTGGTATTATTCATTGATTTATTATTTTGTTTTTATATATATGTCTTATGAGGCCATTATTGAGTTCTTTTTCATGAGTATTGACCATTCATTCAGTTATAAAAACAGAGAGCGTCACATATAAACTTAAGATGACTAATTGAATCTTAGAAAATGCGTAGTCGTACAAACTGGTAATTGATAATTTGCATTTTTGGGTGAGAATCTAGACAAAGAGATGAGGTAGCTAGCATTTCCCATAATAGAATATGCTATCACTTCATGTTTGTTTGACCTATATGAATGGAATACATTTTAATGCTAATTCTTAGGTTTTAGCAACGACAAATAAATGCTATCTTTAAGCTGTAAAAACATGGATAAATAATTGTAATTTAACAGCTTATCATCAACCATAAAATGAAAAACAAGAGCGATAAACGACTTCTAAAACCACTAAGATTTCCACTTCAAGATTAACGTTACTCAACAGAGCAAAATTGGCTTCGAGTTCTACTCTACCTTTTTAAACAACTATCACAACATCAATTTTACTATCCATTCCCCATTTGCATACATGTTTTCCTAATCATTTAATCCTATGGCAAATCGGGCCTTTGGGAGATACCTTGGCTATAATCATCTATTCATAATCAAACCTTAAATGGAGTTTGTCAGCAACTCTGTTCTTGTATCGATGTGGGTCCCACCATTCAAACCGGTCTTTATTTCACCACGTTCTTTTTTCACCCGAGCTTTGTAGGTCTTTGAATCCAGAACAGGAATGGGGGTGTTACGCAAATTGATGATGTCATCATTTTTTTCAGATTGTGATTCCATATCGGATAGAATCTTTTTAAGTTGAGGTTTTTGACACACGATTCTGCCCTTGTTCCATCCCGGTAAACAGAAAGATGATGAAATGTTATCTTTCAAAAGTGAATATGTCGTTTTTGCAACTGGGAAATCTCGTGTTATGGAGCTCTTTTCCATCTGCCCTCTTCTGCTTGAGAAAAACATAGAGTAAATTACAAAAATTGTCCCTGTTCCGAATTCTTTGATTTTATCCCTAAACTTTTTTTCTTCATGATTTTTGTCCCTATGATTCTCAAATTTCATATTTTTTGTCCATTTTGACATAAAATGACCAAAATACCTTACAAATATATTCAATTTTTTTAATCATTTTTAAATTATAAAAGGATATTTTAGTCATTTTATGTCAAAATGGACGAAAATGGAATTTGAGAACCACATGGACAAAAATCAAGAAAAAGAAAGTTTACGGATGAAATCGGAGAATTTAAAAGACCACATTTCTGTAATTTATTCAAAAATATATATATCGTTGAAAAGTGTCAAGTTAGAAACGGGTACGGGTCAAAATGGACCGGGTCGAAACTTACACTACAACCACAGAAGCTAAATGAGGAAGATCTTGACCGTCCATTAACATGTTCTGAAACCAAACGGATATTGCTGCACACGCACCACCAGGCCACAACCTACAAACAATCAAATATATCATAAACAATAAAAATTACATTTTTAAATATAATAGAAGTCTAAAAAAAGACTAATTGATGTTATTTATACCTATGTACATCAACAGACCACACACGTTTGCTGTTGCGGAATATTTCGGGAAAAAGTCCTCTTTTTGTTGCTTCTTTAAGCACTCGGGTGGCTCTTTCTTTCTGACCTAACCACCAAAGAGCTTCTAGAAGCGTGTTGTAGAATCTTAACCCTAAACTGCGATCTTCTGTATTAAGTTTATCAAAAACGTATTCTACCATTTGCCAATTTGATGCATCATCATAATCTCCCCTAATCATTTTCCCAATTACTTGATGAATATTTGATGAATCACATCTTATCATTTCATCAAGCAATTTATGGGCATCATCCCACCTGAAAAAAATTAAATATATATATTATTGTAATTCAACTGAGCAAAAGGCATAAAATAACATTGGTTTTCTTTTAGTTTGAGTAAATTACTTAAATGGTCCCTATGGTTTGGTCAAAATTATGGATATCATCCCTCGAGTAAACTATGTAAACTTTCACTGTTGTTTTCACTTTTGGCCCCTCATTGAATGTGAAAGCAAATAATGGAAGTAACTAAGTAAGAGTGATATCCGTTGATAGTTTGCTCAAGGGACAATATCCGTAATTTTGACCAAACCACAGGGACCTTTTGTGTAATTTACTCTTTCCGTTTTGACATTTGGTCCCTCGTCCAAAGTGAAATCACTAAAATACCCCTAACCTGTTTCTCTCTTCATAAAACTAAAGGGATTTTGGTCATTTCACTTTGCCAAGGGACCAAAAGTCCGTAAATAGTTTGATCAAGGGACGACATCCGTAACTTTGACCAAACCACACGGACCTTTTGTGTAAAGTACTATTTTAGTATTATAAATTTACAACTAACCTTTCGCTTTTGGCATAAACTGCTAGCATCATACAATAGCTCATCACACTCGGCAATTCAACCATTTTCTCAATCTCTTGAAACTGTTCTTCACTCTCATCCACAAGTCCCGCAAACAAATAAACACTCAAAACCGCTTCAAGTGTCCGTTCATCCGGATGACATTTCGCCTTCTCCATATCAACATAAGCTTTAATTGCATCTTCAAACTGTCCCGCTTGCCTAAACGCTTCAATCACACTATTAAACGTATCATTATTAACCGAAATATCACACTCATTCATTCTAGAAACTACCGCTTCACATTCTTTATACAAACCGCCTCTAGAAAACACATCAATTAACGAATTAAACGTTTCAACACTCGGTTTACTTCCCAATTCATTCATTGTATTATAAATCACAACTGATTCCTCATATAAAGCAGCTTGCCCGAAAGCTTCAATAATACCAGTATATGCTTTTGAACTTGGAATTAATCCGTTTTTTCTCATGTGAAGTAAGATACGTTTAGCATCTTTATACAAACCGCCTTTCCCACATGCTATTATTAACCCTTCATATGTTTCCATATTCGGGTCGATATTTTCATCAACCATATCGTTAAATAAAGTTATAACTTCTTTAAAATAACCGCCTTCCCCAAAAACATCTATTAAAATATTATAAGTACCTGCATCTAATCCCATGCTGCTAACTTTCATTTCAAGAAAAAGTTCACGAACTTCATCGTACCTACCTTGTCTTCCGTATAGATTTAGTAAAATAGTGTAGGTAGTTGCATTAGGTACACAGCCAGCTGTCTGCATTTGCCTAAAAACATCCATTGCATCTTTAGTTTGTTCTAGATCTGAGTATGCTTCTAGTAAAACATTGTAACATGAAGCTTCTGGTAAATTACCTCTTGATTCCATCTCATAAAGAAGGTCGGAAACCTTTTTAAGATTACCTAATTTACCAAAAGTTTGAACCAAGTAATTATAGCTAGTGGTATCTGGTATTGTTCCACCTTCATTCATGGTTCTAAACACCATTACAGCTTCATCGCCTAAACCTCTATTAGCACAAGCAGCAAGCAAAGTGTTGTAAGTAACTAAATCCGGTTGTAATCCTTCGTGTCGCATTTCTGCAAATAAACTCAATAATCCTTCCCAATCGTAACCACTTCTAGCACATGAATTGATCACTGTGTTATAAGTTAAGATGTTTGGAGAAATTCGTTCTTTTTTCATTCGATCGAGAAGCTGTAAGGAGGTTTCATACTGACCGTTACGCCCATAGGCATTGATGATTGAAGTGTATGAAAACACGCTACGAGGGACGCCTTCGTTAGGCATTTCGTCGAACACCTCGGAGCATTTATCGAGAAGACCTTCACGGCCCAAAATTCCGATAACAATGGTGTAAATATGATCATTTGGTTTAGACCATACCTGTCTCTGCATTTGCTTAAACAAACGTAACGATCGTTGCCAGTCACCACGTTGTGCGAGCTCCTTGAAAACCAGAGCAAAATCATTCAGACTGAGCTTGTTTTTGAACGGTTCGAGACAACGTGCTATACTGCCACGTGGCGGTAAGCCGGAGAGTTTGTTGAGTAAACTTTCAACTTCGTAGCTGTATTTCCCCTTTTCGACACTGTTTGTAGGGTATCCGAAGACCAGCTCTTTGGGTTTCGGTTTGGATCTGGTTCTGGATCTGGAACCTGGTGGTTTAGCGACGGAGCTCTCGCAGATTACGATTGACCGGCGGGCGGAAAATTGAAACCCTTGGGTCGTGAATTGGGGGAAATTGTAGCCATGTATGGTCGTTTTGTTGCCACTACGGATGAGAATTGGCGAGATTGAGTGGTATGAGAGTGTCATCTTGTTGTTAGGGTTTTGGTTCGCATGAGTTGACAGTATGTTTTAAGGTCTGAAAGTGAAAATTGAGTGTGTATTACGTGTATCTATATGTAACTGAGAGAGAACAAGAGGTGTAACAATGGAGTTTGAGCTGCAGCAGGATTGAACAGGAGCAAGAGGAAGAAGAAGTTGGTTGTGGATAACAGGTTTTATTTGGCGCTTAAAAGAATTGGGCTAATGGACCATTAACTTTAAAGTTTGTAACTTAAACCCCTCTTATATTTTGTGTAGTGTTCAAGTAATTTCAAGAATCGCACACTTTGTTAGTTTGTCCCCCCCTATGAAATTCATATGTTAATCAGTTATTTGAACCATAAATTGATGTTGATCGGAGGTTTAATATATTGGAAAATGGGAAAATTATATGGCTAGCGACCGAACAGAAGGGCTGTTAACCAGCTAAACCCTAACGACGGAGCACTCAGTGGATGGCAGCAGATATAAAATCAGAAACAAACAACCACGGGTTGGTTGTTTTTCCGATCGATTGAGTCAAGCAACGTAGAATATTAGTCCAAAAAAAGTTCTGAGTGTTGGTTGTTCTAAAAGCTGACATTTAGATTATGGAAATACTTATAAGTTATAAGAGCTAATAAAATTAAAGATATACACAATATTACACAAGGGTCCTATAATATACAAAGTAAATATAAAGTAAACACTAATTAACTGTTTAACGTAAAGACTAAATGACTTGTATTTTAGCGATATAAAAGTGCTGAAAAATGTTCATATTTAGTCTATTGTCATGAGTTTAAGTTCCGCATTAAACAATATGATATAAATTTTAAAATAGTTTAAAGGGTATTTATTTTGTTGTTAAAAAAGTATTTAACATAAACCTTTATATCTTTGTTGGTAGGTGTATTGTATCAGGGGTGAGCATAAAAATCGAAAAATCGAAACTAAACCGTTAAAATCGACAAAATCAAACCGTTAAAACCGAAACCATTTCAAAACCGGCGGTTTGGTTTTAGATTTTGAAAAAACCGTTGGATTCGGTTTGGTTTCGGTTTTAACAAAAAACCGCTCCATTTAAGAAACCGCCCCGCTAATATTTAATATATTATATATATTTTTTAATTTTATATTTATTAAATAGAAGTCGACCTATTTAAATATTTGAAAGTCCATCTACCATGGTTCATTAATGTTTATATCGTTATTATATGCTACAAAATACGTTTATAATTTGAATTTTGGGCTGGAAATTGTATTCATTGTTAAAAAATATTATTAGACATTGAAGTTAATGATGTAAATTAGATATTGTTACTGAAATTTGTATGTAATTTTGGAAAAATGAAGATTAGTACATGAAATTATATATCAATGTTTTAAACGAGGTGGATTCGGTTTTAAAACCAAAATCGAACCGTTAAAGGCTAAAAACCACCAAAACCGAAACCGTTAGAAACCGAAACCATTTGGTTTGAAAATCCTAAAACCGAAATTAGCGGATCGTGTTCGGTTTGAGCCTAAAACCGCCCCAAACCGCCCCATGCAAACCCTAATTGTATGAAGTTATTAGCTCTCTCACTTGACGACGGTCTGTTTGTTGCTGTTTGCATCATTTGAGTTCTAATTGCTACCAAGAACCCACCTTTATCCACCCACATTCCATATAATTGTATTTGTATCTCATATTTATTGAGCCACGATATCTTAATGCTAAAATCACCCTATGTAAAGCTACTAAGCCTCAATATGGTGCAAGGTTGTCTTGAAATTAACATTTTAATATTACACTTTTGTCCTTTTAACGGTTAGAATATTATACATACCATTTGAACTTATTGTTTGATTTACATAATTGTATTGATCAAATGGTAAGATAAGTTTTGCAAAACACTAATTTTAAAGTATATGTAGTTATTTTTACTTGATGCTGACTAAAGAAAGGATTTAACATAACTTATTGTGACAATCGTAATAATCTTCAAAACGTAATCACTTAAGAAAAATAGGAAAATGATAACGATAGTTTTCATGCCTTTTAGAAACTACACCTACACTAATAAAAATACAAAATTTTAATATATTTAACTTTTTTTAATAACCCTTTTGATTAGGGTTTGATAATGACAACGCTAAGTCTGTCACAAAGTGCATAAAAAGTTGTACAAGAGTATTTTCTGAAATTTAGGATTCAGTTGTAAATTAAAATACAAGCATTTTAATGTATGTCTTATGACAGCCCTAAAAAAATACACCTACACTAATAAAAATACAAAATTTTAATATATTTAACTTTTTTTAATAACCCTTTTGATTAGGGTTTGATAATCACAGGTAGGGGTGAGCATAAAAAACGGGTAACCGGAATTGGAACCGGAACCGTCTTGGAACCGCCGGTTCCGGTTCCTAAAATTATGGAACCGCCCTAAGAGGTTCCGGTTCCGGTTCTCAAAATTTAGGAACTGGTAACCGGTGGATAACCGGAACCGGTGATTATTCGGTCTATTTTTGTTAAAATATTATATATATGATAAATTTAATGTCCAAATTTAAATATATGAGAAATTTTGTGTAACCTTTAATGAGTTTAGTCATTAATTAGTCTAAATACAGTGTTCTAACGATAAAATATATAGACAATAATATGTTTAAGTGTTTGGAGTTTATATTATTCAAAGATTAGTTGATAAAATGACAAAAATTGATTAATATTTATGCTTCACATCTTATTTTAATTTTACGATTTAGAAACAGGGTAACCGGAACCGGCACCGGAACCGGAGGTTCCGGTTCCGGTTCCGAAAATTGAGGAACCGGTACAAGAGGTTCCGGTTCCGGTTCCGGTCGGAACCGGTGGGTAACCGGCTATGCTCACCCCTAATCACAGGGTTATCAAAATCCGATTGATTATTAGGTAAAAAAAAAAAAAAGTTTTAGTCCCATCGTCTCATGTGTAGCCTCCACTTTTAGCCACGTCATTAAAAATCAGTTTGTGGCGAGCGCCCATTAGAGCATCCAAATGGTTAAGTCATTGTAATGATTTATTAAAATTGTCATGTAGACTTTCCACTCAACTTTCATAAAAAACTATTAAAAAAGTTTATGCTCCAATGCATGTAAATGTAGAAAAAGCTTTTTGTGTGTCTGATTTATGGAAGAAAAAGCTTTTGAAGCAAAAGTTTTTTCCTAGTAGGTCATTTACCCTCAAATGACCTAAAGAAAAAGTAAAAAGCTTTAGAAAAAGCTCCCGCTCTTAGAATCTTGCAATTTGCAAACTCGAAGAAACCGGTCCAACGATGTTACGGTTCGTAGGTTTAAGTTTAACCAAATAATGGCATAATTGTAAACTGAGAAAAAAACCTGGGTTAAAACCGTAACAGAACTGACCCTTTTCTCTCTCTATTTCTTTCTTCCTTCCTTCAAAACTCAAAGCAATTTCTTCAACAATGGATGCCGAAGAGACCTAATCCCACCGCCGGTGACGGTGTCCCTCACCGGCGTACAAATATTTCAAGAAATTAACCGCTTTCTTGCTCTGATCGAGTTTGATCTTGTTGTTTTACATTTCGTTTGTGTTTGATTGTCGGTTGTTTTGCATTTGATTGTTGCAGAGATTAACTGGCGTATGCCGATAGTACATTGAATACGGTTAAAGAAGCAGCGGCAAGGATTATGGCGTCGGAACGGAAAGCTATTAGGTTTGAATATGACCCTTAAAAATGATTCCCTTCAGATGCTTTCCAGATGATGGATTCTAAGGTATAAATAAATTCTTTCAGAATTTTAAATTAACCTTGAGGGCTTGATTTTTGAATTTGAATTTGAATTAGGGTTTATGTGAGTTATGTTTGCTGATGATCTGGTTGAATTTTAGCGTAATTGAGCATGAGATCATGTGTACAGGATCGGGTGTACTCATCGAATCCGGAAGATAAAAAAAAGTAATCATTTTGTCCCGACAAAGAGGATGAAATAATAGAAAAAGAAATAGCTTTGGAGCATGTAAAGGATATGAAAGTAACATTAGTGCTGAAGAATCAGAAATAATAGCCAAAGCACAATGTATGACTATTGGTCAAGTCAAAGATGAGGTTGACCAACTGGCGTTAACGTGTATAGAGTAGTGAGGTCAAAAAGTCAACCTTTGACTGATACAGTAATTAAGTACACGTTTCACAGCAAGAGAAAAGGGAGGAGAATTGGTTAATGAAAGTGGGAACGGGAAGCTGAAGTTGGTTGGAGAATTGACTCCAGAAAAGATGCGGTTGCTCACCAGGTTCCTGATTTATCATTTTATCTTTATTATAATATATAAGTTTTTCAATACATCATATGAAAAACATATCCGATCCTTAGTTGAAACTTGATGTTAAGTATACTGGATTGGGTATTAAAAAAGGCCCATATCTAAAAAGGCCCATACATATTAAAATGGGTATTAGAGCTCATTAGGCATTTAGGCCCATATCATTACAAGATATAAAAACCTTATATTATTACCATGATGGTATCATTTTTTAAATAAAAACATTTTAGGAGGTTGTATGCATTTTTAATACACTTGGGGTGACTCGTTTAACCCATTGCTGTTGTTACAATTTTACCCATGCAATAATTAAGGAATACAGTTTTTAATGAACTTTAACTAAGGGCAAATTAATAATTTAATATTTGTAAAAATGTGCCTTATGGCACATTCTAACAAAAGCCTGAATCTATGAGTGAATAGTTATGGTATTAATTATTGGAGATGAAGAGTATAATTTGAGCAAAAATTGCTATTAACTTACTACCAATATACTTATGATCGAATAGTTATGAATTTAAAGGGTGTTTGGTTTGCTAGTGTTTTCAAAATTCAAAGTCATCATGATGCTCGAGAATTAAAATAGGGAAGATAAAAGACATTAATATCCAAAGACATTTATTGTTTCTGTCCAATTATGCTGGAAATTAGATTAACTGCAGGAAATGCAGGTAATTACTAATTACATAAACTGCAGGAAATTGTTTGCTGTTTACAGCAAAACTGTATTTTTTTTTTTTTCTTCTTTTCTTTTGTTTTTGCTGTTTTAGGGTTGCTGTTTAGTGTTTACAGCAAAACTGTTTGTGGTAAATGCAACAAATGCAGCAAATGACCCTTTAGGCAAACCACAAGGACTTAGCATATAAATGATCCTTTTTATTTTATTCCGTCATTTTTGAACTAATTTTTTATAAAGTAATACAACAATAACATGTACATTATATTGATCTCACATGTCTATAATATGATTTGAACCTACAACCAATAATGAAGAAACTTACATAATACTAAACAATATTATTGATAAATATATCTATGAATGAATAGCTATGTTCTTAATTAATGGAGATGAGGAGTATAAATTAAGCAAATATTGCTACTAATATATTTATGGTTGAATAATTGTGAATATAAAGGGTGTTTGGTTCCTTGGTGTTTTCATAGTCGTTATGACGATGCTCGAGGAAGATAATAAGAAAACATGTATCTAATAAGTTGGATAGTAATTTTAAAGTTAAATTTATTGTAATAACAACATATCAATTTCTTAAATTATTTTAGCCCTAAAAAAGTGTCTATGTATAGGAAAAAACCCTTTGTAGCTTTTGAAATTTAAAATGTTTTACTTAGAAAGTCTTCCTGTTTGCGAAAGTTCCCCTTAAATCACTTATAAATATCTGAATCCAGTATTGAATCCGGTTGAACCCAGTTTTCTCTAAATCGGTTTTCCATAATCCGGTTTTCAAATTGGTTTGCCCTAGGATACTTAAACTGGTCTTAATCTGCCAGTTTCGAATCCGATATGGTATGCTTCAATCCGATTGCAATTCGGTTTTAGTCCGGTTTCGAAACCAACCCGGATCATAATCCGGTTTTGATGTGCCCATCTAGTTCAAGTCTTATAAAAAAGGTATATGTGGGAATTTATCGTAAGAAAATTTGCATTCTTATATTGTGAATTATTATTATTATTATTATTATTATTATTATTATTATTATTATTATTATTATTATATTATTATTATTATTATTATTATTATTATTATTATTATTATTATTATTATTATTATAGGTGACTAAAACCGATATTTTATCAACCTATCAAAGACAACCCGCAATGAGTGGCATGAATTCATTCGAGTGATTTCATATTAATATTAATTGGGTATCTTATGATTGCATAATCCTGAAAATAGAAAAGGAAAAAAAAGTATATTACCAAAGTTAGGAAAAACAAACATGTTATTTTACTCTTAAATTCAGTTATCTTTTAACTTATTGTCGTTGTATTCAAGCATGGCATATGCATGCCACGCCCCTAAAATGCAAATAATTGACGTTGTATTCAAGCATGGCATGTTGCATGCATCATTTCTTGAAAGAGTGTAGCTAAAATCAATTTCGTAAGAACGGATAAATTTTGCAGTATGTTTAAGGAAATTAAACATACATGTAGCAAGCTACGGAAAACATACATGTAAATATGTGATGAACGATTAAGAGATAATATTGTGTTTAATGTAAGAATATTAAACAAGTGTAAACTAAATTTTTTTAGGCTTTTTGCTTTTTACTATAGAGAATTGGTAATGATGTCTAATATATGTGTCTACTTAATGTTGCTATTCATCACAAGATTAAATGTGTAATCCACTAAATCTCTTTCCTCATATTATCCTTTAACTTTAATATTTTTTTTGATCAACTGAGTATGCACATAAGTCGTAAGTATTAATATCATTCTTCAAAAAATATGTTATTAACATTAAGATTGGTCATATGTTTAGTTTGAAGAGAAAGCTAATATAGTATCAATGTAGTATCTGTAAACAACTCTTTTATTGGTTGGGAAGAGAAAATTATAAGATGGTTAATGGTGGTTGATATTATTTTCTTAGATATTAATATTTTTTAAGATACATCTTATAAATTGTTTGTTAACTCTAGTCTTAAACTATTGTTGCCATTTCATTTCAAAAATTAAGTTGCAGCAAAAAAGTCATCGAGCACGTGCTGTCTAACTGGTGATGCCCCTAAAATCCTAAATTACGCGTTTCAATTGTTTAATTTAATGTATTTTTTAGTACGCGATATTATTTCTTTTTGGCTTTTTTTATGGGAATCTTATTTAATTTGCCTATTATTTATATTGTGTAGTATACTATCTGCGTATCTTTCAAGATACTGTATATTAAAGAAATGGACGGATATACTAATATTTTTCATTTATAACACATTCCGGATAATTAAACGTTCACATCAAGTTGTGAGGGCATCTACATCGGTGATTGCTAATAACTTTACAAGCATATTAAAAAGTCCACGTATGAAAGAGGATATCAAGTTATGAAATTGCATTTGCAATTCATCAATAATATTAAAGTTTTTTTTTTTCATTTTTTAATAAAAGTGATTATATTAAAAGTATAATTGAAAGATGATGTGACACCCAGTTTTGAAAGTATGTTATAATTTCAGTGGTGTGGAAAGGAGTTGCAAAACTGTTTTTACGTGAAACAATTGAAAACTGAATAATATTTCATGGATTTGGATGACCTGAGATTGAAAGCCGTACCATTTTAACTAGAGTAAGTAGAGTAAATTATACTGATGATTCTTATAGTTTACTAAAAAATTTAGATTTATTCTCTAAGCTTAAAAAATTACATGGATAGTTACAAAATACGAAAATTACACGGATAGTCACAAAATTGAAATCAGAAACCTATATATAGATTATTTGGGCGGTGGTTTTCTATACCGTGATGGTTCATGTTAGAGGAACGATTAGTGGTGGTTCTAGTCAATTTGTGGTTCTGGACCTGTGGTCGTATGTTGAAGAAGAAAAACAAGTGAAGGAAAGGGCTATTTGAATTTTGAAGGAAGATGATAAAATGATAAATATACCCTCATGTGCATTGCATATGACAGGGTTTAACGGTTACTTTTAACGACAGTTAGTATTAGGGACCAAAACGTGACAAGTTTTGACTATTCATGTACTTTTTTAAACTTAATGATTAAATTCAAAACTTTTGGTAACATAGACTGACTATTCGTGTAATTTACTATTTTAACTAGCATTAGCAAATGTAAAATTGTTTTGAAAGTGCTTATTATAATTTTGTACGCATGTTAATTACACTAGCAGGGTACCCGTGTAATGCGGCGGCGGGTATCCGTAACTATATTTCGAAGTGACGACAGTACCGGTGGTGGTGGCGCAACATTAGTGATGGTAGGTGCCGACATTAGTGATGATAGGATCAGATCCGAAATTAACATTTTTTGTGGAAGTAAATATGGGACGTGTAAATAGAGAAATGATGATTGAGTACAGGTGACGTTAAAGCTTATATATATTAGTATCTGGAGTAAATCAAAGTAATCAAGTAGTTGAAGTGGTTAACACACACCCTAAGACCGAAATGGTCACGGGTTCGATTCCCCTAAATTGCGTTTTTATTATTTTTTTGTCTTCTAAAGCATTTAGAAGGCCTTAAAAATTAAGTTTTTAAGACCTTCTAATATTAGTATGCCTAAATGCTTTACAGATAGTATATATATAGATTTTATAGATGGCGATGAATAAAAGCTTCTATATTGAAATACAGCCTCTTATAATAGCATTTGGTATGGTCAAAAGTTGCTTGAAATAATAAATTAAACGGAAATAAGGTTGTTATCCCAAAATGCGTTGATTTACAGCTGCTATTAATTGTGTAATTAATAGTCAATTGTTGCTAGAAATAAATAATTAAACGGCAATGTGAATTTTGGTAAGAGTTGATGATTTACAACGTCGTATATTTAATGTTATTGGGTAAAATGATTTTCGAATAGCAGACTTTTGTTATTAAGTGTGGGTGGTGTTACCAAAGTGTAATGTATAGCAAGTGGTTAACACATAGTGATAAGTTAGGAGAGGTCTTGGGTTCGAATCTTATTAGCTGTGATTTTTTTTTAAGGTAGAGAACTAACTAACAAAAGTGGAAATGTCCTTAAAATCAAGTTTAAGGAGCTCCTTAAACTTGCCTATTGGGGTAGGCCTAAATGCTTTATATAGTAGTAAGATATATAACTGTGACATTTATAAGTATGTAGATATATTCGTCATCACATAGTATACGGAATAACTGGTTTAGGATGCATAATAAAGCATTAAAAAGGAATTTTACCCGACACAAGTGCGCGTTAAGTCCACTATATAAATTTGTCTATCTTGGTTACACTTTTTTGCTTTTTGATAATATTTATTACTAATAGATAAATAGTACATTCTTTTTCCTAGAAAAAGTTGCATTCCCATGGATATTAAATAGTAATAAATTTATTTTGTACACACCTTATATTAAGTCACCTACTCTCATGTTCATTAAGATCATAGCAAAATAATTTGAGAAGCGGGTGGGAAATCTAATCGACTCACAAACGGATCAGAAATTCAAGTTAAAGAAAAGTTATGAACATTCAATAATTTATTAGATGTTATAAGTTTTAGTACACATATTTATAAATTACTCCCTCCGTCCTTAAATAAAGTTCTCATTTCTCTAGGACATAAGTTTTAAGGAGAAAGTTAACGGTGGGTCATCGGTAATAAATTTGATTAAAATATAAAATTGGTTTGTAGAGAGAAAAATAGTTAGTGAATAGTAAGTAGTGGGATCCTTGATAATTATATTATTTTGATTAAGTGGACCCCATCAACTTGTGAAATAAGTACTCCCTCCGTCCCATAAAAAACTTCCCATTTGACTTGTGCACGTGTTTTTAGGAGATAGTTGGTGGTGGGATAATTGGTAATAAATTTGATTAAAATATAGGATTAGTTTAGATATTGACATAAAGTTAGTGAGAGAATCTTTAAAAAAATGATAGAAAATGTTATAAAGTTAATGAGATAATATTAATTTATCAAGTGGGTCCCTCCAATTCTCAAATGAGAAGTTTTTTGTGGGACAAAATTTTTGAGTGAAATGAGAAGTTTTTTGTGGGATGGAGGGAGTAGTATATTTATGGACAAAAATTTAAGGATAAATGAGATTTTTATTTAAGGACGTAGAGAGTATTTAAATAACATTCGACCACTTCAACATAAAAATGTCATATGATATTTAACTCAAGAAGTTATTATAATCCAACATAAATTATTAAAAATCAACGTTAGTAGTAATTTCTCCGCAACAATAGAACCTTGTTGCATAAACTTTCTCCGTATAGTAACCACTTCAATATAAACTCGTGTATGTTGACAGAGTCAAGATTTTTGAATTTTTCTTGGTAAACGAGAACTATATAGGTTATTCAATTAAATGGATAGGTTACTCTTAGATATATTTTAAGAAAACTGTTTTTACCGACTTATACATTTGAAACTACCGTTTGCATTTCTAAAGTTCAAACTAAATACCTGACACTTATAAATGGTAAAAATGTTTTATTATACTTAAACGCTTGAAAATGACAAAAAGAAGTTTGGTTTTAGACCTAAATTTATTTTATTGCAATTTAGTGTTATGACTTAAAAACCACGTTCCCGCTCATCCGATCGTCACAAAATTTTAACTGAGTTCTCATGACTCCTGTGCTAAGACCGTGTCAAATTTTTAGGGTCAACCGATACTCAGGCCACATGTATGGGCGTTTTAATCGGGGAACACTTGTACGAATCACCATATCAAATGTAACACCCAAACGCACCTCTTTCGTAACTAATCTCTAATCGGTTTCAGGAGACAGTTTTGATACGATTTCTTAGACCAAAATATTATGTTTTCTCAATCTACAAACATAATTTAATTAGCAAATCCTAAAACACTTTAAAGGTAACAAACAAAATAATTTTCCAAATAAACATATCATACCAACAATATTTATATACAACTTCAACAATGTTTTGAGAGGAAAGATTTTACCAAAAATGATCCCAACATCATCCACAATATTTGCACCTTATCTCTGATCATAATAACTACTAAAACGAAAGAACCACCAATAATATTGTAATTCGGTTCAACCGATCAGTTTGACATTTTTAAGCCACCGACTAGTTAATTAAATTCAAAACTCAAATGTTAAAATACTAAAATGAGCTGTCAAGATCAAGCTATTGCTTCATTCCTTTTAAAAGAAACCAAGTATTTGAAAATTCTCCTTTTAAAAAAATAAAAAAGTATTTGAAAATCCAACATGTAGTTGTCGTTTAAAGATCGTTAAAAACATTTGAAGCGTTCAGTAGAATTATATTATAACCAATTGATTTATAAAAAAAGAAACTAACGTAATAGCTATTTCATTAATGTAATATATGCTAAAGTCAAATTTAATTAATATATACATAATATAACATATGTTGATATGCATGTGAAGTAGTCAATGATACGATCAAATAATAAATATTGAATAGAGATTATGCAACTTGAAACAGCTAGGCTAGAGTTTTTAGATAAGTTTATATGTTTTTTTACTGTTGGAGCAAAACACAGATCAACTTATTACTGATGCTGCAGTTAGTACTGACATACTTAGTACTGATGGGGCAGAATATATTACTACTGATGAAGTTGATGCTGGTGTTCACTATAACTAAGTTACTACTGATCATGAAAAGATTGAAGATACTACTGATCATTGTAGTTACTACTGATGATGGTTTCTGGACTTACTACTGATCACCAAGTTTACTACTGATTTTACTTATTTACTACTGGTGATTGCAGTTACTACTGATACGCGTTTTTGGAAGATATCAAGTCCGAGATCTTCGTAGAGATAGTTATAGAATGTAATTAAATGTATATCTTTTATAATTCGATGTAAATCAAATCCTAGAATAACTAGGGTAAATAGTTTAGCTTCAAGGACTATTATAAATAGTTCCTTACGAATTGTAAACGTACGTGTGTATTGTTAACTCAATAATATACATTGAAGCTTTTTGTGAAACTGTGTTCTTAATATTCTTGCATATTGTTCATACAGTTCATTGTTCTTAATTATTGATATAGTGTTGATCCGCTGCAACTTCTATCATCAATTAGATCTAAGGTGTTTATTAACTTGTCCATAGTTATTCGATCCTGACAAGTGGTATCAGAGCGTATTGGTTCTAGATCTACTATTTGTTAAGAACAACAAAAAGTTTTAATCTTTAAAACACACACATTATTAATCATGACTGATAATAATGAAAGCACTCAGGCCAACAAAATCCCTATGCTCACTCCCAATAACTTTGGGATGTGGAAGAATCGTATTAAGCAATACATGCTTATTACAGATTATTCCATGTGGGAAGTCGTTTGTGAAGGAAACAAAACTAGTCAAGTTCAAGCAAGCAGCTCTGTGACTGAGGCAGACAAACTTAAATGTGAGAAGGAGAAGAAAGATAAAGGCATCGAACTCAAAACACTAAGCACTCTCCTACTGGCCATTCCTAATGACTATCAACATCTCTTTGTTGAATATGATAATGCTAAGTTGCTTTGGGAAGCACTGGAGAAGAGATTCGTTGGGACAAAGAGTACAAAAAGAAACATGAAGTCTGTTCTCAAACAAGACTTTGAAAATTTCAAAGGAAAGCCCAATGAAACACTCACTCAAGTGTTTGACAGATTCAACAAACTAATTGGTGAACTCAACCAAGTTGGTGTAAAGATGGATCAAGAAGATGTCAACATGAAGTTCCTAAGGTCTCTTAGTGAAGAATGGGCCATGTACACAGTGGTGTATAGACAAAGAGATGCTCTAGAAGAAAAGGAGTTAGATGAACTCTATAATGATCTCAGAGTGTTTGAAACTGAGGTAAATCACAAAAACCCTTCTATTTCTTCTAACAATGCTGCATTTGTGTCTAGTACAGGTCAAGGGCAAGAAACCTCCACAGGAAAGGCTGCAGATTCTGAGGATACTGCAAGAGAATCCTTCTTCACTAGTCATGTGCATACTGCATTGATTAGTGATGACTTGGAACAATTGAATCCAGATGATCTTGAGGAGATGGATCTTAAATGGCAGATGGCTATGCTGAGCCTAAGGACCAAAAGATTCTTAAAAAGAACTGGTAGGACAAGCCTCAATTTCAACAAAGGAGATAAAGCAGGATTTGACAAGACTAAAGTCAAGTGTTACAACTGTAACAATCTTGGTCACTTTGCAAAAGAATGTCCTCAACCAGACAAAAGATCAAAATCAACTGCTCTTGTGTCACAACAAGGACAAGGCTATGACTGGAGCTTCCAAGCAGAAGAGCATGCTCAAAATCAAGCTCTCATGGCCTTTACTGACAACAAAACTGAGGTAAAATCTAAACCTTGCACTCCTGAATGTGCTAAAAGTATTAAAAATCTAGAAAAAGAAAACACTAAATTAAATGAAGATTTAGCAAAAGCAATCAGAAGAAATCATGAGTTTGATAGTGTAATTGCTGATCAAGAACATCAAATAAAGGTGTACAAGATGATTGATCAACGGATCAAGGAAGAATTGCTTCAAGCTGTGGATGAGAAAGAGTTCTATGAAACAAAAAATAAAGAACTAACAAGTAAATTAGAAGAATGTCAGCTTGAAATTGAACAAAATAAATTAACAATTAAAAAGTTTGAAAGAAGCACTAAAATTCTAGATGAATTAACTAATAATCAAACTACAGAAAAGGTTGTTCATGGGGTGGGATATCATGCTGTACCACCTCCACATAAATTCATTCCTCCACTTAAAAACAGTTCAGAAAGAATCATTAATGAATTAAAAACTGAAAATCAAACTGAATCTAATACTGAAACATCTGAATCAAATGATTCTTCTGATGATGAGCAATCAATTGAATTTACAATATCTTAAACTGAATCACCAAAATCAATTGATACAAGTTTTCACACAGCTCAAAGTCTAAATGAGTCTCCTAAATATAATGCAGAAAATATACCCAAAATTCTAAAAAGAGGAAACCAAAGAAATAGAAACCAACTCTTAGAACAAAGAAAAACAATAAAGGCTCAAGAAAATAAATTAAAACGTGTTATTTGCAATAAAGTGAATCATTTAGCAAAGGATTGTCACTTCAATCCAATAAATTGCAAGGAGTTAAAGGAATTTAAAGTTTTTAAAGAAAATGCAAAAACTCAAAGGTTAAAAGATACTACTGGTCCTTCAGTAGTAAATACAATCAAAACTCCAATTGCTGAAACTCCAAGATTTGGAAGAAGTGCACCAAGATTTGTGCAAAACAGAAGAGTTGGCAGCCCAAAGAACAGCAATTACTTCAAGAACAATGGAAAATCCAATCAAAATAAACAATATTTTAAATTTTCCAACACCAGTAGAAACTCTAACAAATTTACTACAGGTGTTAACCCTAATTATAATGCTGTATGGTACCAGTACAAGAATACTACTGGTAAAAACCCTAATTTCAAAAATACTACTGCTCCCAAAACAAATTTCAAAAACACTACTGGTGTTAACTCTAAAAACACTACTGGTCATTCTAAACATGGTAAGTACCCAAATACTACTGGTCCATCAGTAGTAAAGTATTCAAAAGCTAAAAACAATGGGTATAAACCAAGATCAGTAGGAAATTCTCACACCAGTAATAACTCCAAAAGGACAGTAGTAAACCAAAACACCAGTAATAAACAAGTATGGGTACCAAAAGTCTTTAAAGTTAAATCCCCAAAAGCTTATTTCTCAAAGGATGAACCCAAGACATATAAAGCTTGGGTTCCCAAACTTAACTAATCCTTTACTCATTTGTGCAGAGCATTCAGATCCCAGAAGAAGGAAGAACATGGCATATTGATAGTGGATGCTCAAGGCACATGACTGGAAATCTGCAAATTCTTAAAGATTTCAAGTCATTTGATGGAGGATATGTGGCATTTGGTGAAAATCCCCAGGGAGGTAAGATTACAGGTAAAGGTACTGTTACTAATGGAAAAATTACCTTTGATGATGTATTTTATGTAGCTGAACTAAAATACAATCTTGTCAGTGTGTCTCAAGTTTGTGATAAAAAGAACAAAATTCTGTTCACAGACATTGAGTGCATCATTCTTTCTCCTGATTTTATTTTGGATGAAAAATATGTTGTTTTAAGAACTCCCAGGAGAAACAATGTGTATTGCCTAGATATAGGGGGAGAACTCATTTCTACAAATGAGGTCAACTGTTTTATATCCAAGGCAAACACCACTGAATCAGAACTATGGCACAGAAGGATGTGTCACACAAATTTTAAAAACATGAATAATTTAGTAAAAAGAAATCTGGTAATTGGACTACCTCAAAAACAATTCATGTGTGATCATCACTGTGTTGCATGCCTAAAAGGTAAACAACACAAGACTTCTCATAAGTCCAAAACTGTGAACTCTATTTCTGTTCCTTTACAACTCTTACATATGGACCTTTTTGGACCTACAAATGTAATGAGTATTGGAAAGAAACAATATTGTCTGGTTATTACTGATGACTTTTCCAGATATACATGGGTTTTCTTTCTCAAGACAAAGGATGAAACAAGTGAACTCATAAAGAACTTAATTGTCAAACTGGAAAACACATCTGATCAAAAAGTGAAAGCCATAAGATGTGATAATGGCACAGAATTTAAAAATGCTAACTTAATTAACTTTTGTGATCTTAAAGGTATTGACAGGCAATACAGCTCACCTAGAACTCCACAACAAAATGGTGTAGCTGAAAGAAGGAATAGAACCATCATTGAAGCAGCAAGATCAATGCTTGCAGACTCAAAATTACCAATTACTTTTTGGGCAGAAGCTGTTAATACTGCTTGTTATGTTCAAAACAGAGTATTAATAGTGAAGCCACATTTTAAAACACCATATGAACTTTTCAATAAAAGAAAACCTTCTATAAGTTTCTTAAAATCATTTGGTTGTCCTTGTACTATTTTGATTACAAGAGAACAAATTGGTAAGTTTGACTGCAAAGCTGATGATGGAATCTTTGTGGGATACTCTACTCAAAGCAAATCTTACAGAGTATTCAACAAAAGACTAAGGATAATTGAAGAAAGCATCAATGTATCCTTTAATGAAAATGTACCTAATGAACAAGGAAATGGTCCAGATTGGCTATTTGACATAGACAATCTAACCAAATCCTTTAATTCTAATATGAATTTCAATGCAGGTAATTCAAATTGTCACAATCAAAAAGAAGGAACATCATCTGTTAATACTGGTCAAGAAAAGATGAGATACATAATAATTGATACTGCTCCCATAGTTAATACTGATATCAGTAATAACTCAAATATTGAAAGCAGTAGTATCTCTGAGAATGAGGTTAGTAGTAATTCCAATACTACTGGTACCAGTAATAGTACTGAAAATACTACTGGTCCCAACAATAACCTAGATTCTCATGATACTACTGACACCAGTAACAACACCAATACTACTGATCCTAATAAAAATAATACCAGTAGTAACTCTGACCAAGATGATGATGAACCAAACTTCAATGACAATGAAGGAACACAAGATGAACAACTGCCTGAGACAAATGAGTCCAATCTTGAAAATCAACTAGTAGTTGATAAAACTACAACTACAAGGACTCAGAAGAACCATCCATTAGACCTTGTTCTAAGTGATGTTAACTCACCACTTCAAACAAGAAGCAAATTAAACAAAAGCTTAACTGCAAATATGTGTAATATAAGTTTAATTGCTAATGAATGTATGTATGAATGCTTTCTGTCTCAGGATGAACCAAAGAAGATCCAACAAGCAATGAAGGACTCAAACTGGATTGAGGCAATGCAAGAAGAACTCCTTCAATTTAAATTACAAGCTGTTTGGACACTTGTACCTCTACCCAAAGGAAAAAGAGCCATTGGAACAAGATGGATATTCAGAAACAAGAAAGATGAAAGAGGCATAGTGATCAAGAATAAAGCCAGACTTGTAGCCCAAGGATACACTCAAGAAGAAGGAATAGACTATGATGAAGTATATGCTCCTGTTGCTAGAATTGAAGCCATAAGAATATTTCTAGCATATGCTTCATTCAAGAAATTCAAAGTCTATCAAATGGATGTTAAGAGTGCATTCTTATATGGGAAGATTGAAGAAGAGGTCTATGTATGCCAACCTCCAGGTTTTGAAGATCCAAAACATGGTGATTATGTGTTCAAATTAGATAAAGCTCTATATGGTCTACATCAGGCACCAAGAGCATGGTATGACACATTATCATCATACCTATTGAAGAACAACTTTAAAAGAGGAGCCATTGACAAAACTTTGTTCACAAAGAAAGTCAAAGATGATATACTACTGGTACAAATTTATGTAGATGATATCATCTTTGGCTCAACCAATGATTTATTATGCAAAGAATTTGAAGAACTGATGCAAATTAAATTCAAGATGAGCTCCATGGGTCCAATGAACTTCTTCCTTGGACTCCAAGTCAATCAAAGAACTGATGGTATTTTGATAAATCAATCAAAATATGTCAAAGACATCTTGGAAAAGTTTGACTTAAAAGACAGTAAAAGTGCTAGTACACCAATGGAAACACACAAACACCTACATCCTGATGTTGAGGGGGAGGATGTAGATGAACACTTATATAGATCAATGATAGGCTCTTTGATGTACTTAACTGCATCAAGACCTGACATTATGTATAGTGTTTGTGTGTGTGCAAGATATCAAGCAAGACCCAAAGAACTACACTTGCAGGCTGTTAAAAGAATATTCAGATACTTGAAAGGCAAACCATCACTAGGTCTATGGTATCCACATGATTCACCATTTGAACTCATAGCCTATACAGATAGTGACTATGGAGGTGAATGTCAAGACAGAAAGTCCACTACTGGTGGATGTCAATTCTTTGGATCAAGACTGGTGTCATGGCAATGTAAGAAGCAAACAAATGTATCAACATCTACTGCTGAAGCAGAATATGTAGCTGCATCTGCTTGCTGTGCTCAAGTACTCTGGATTCAAAACCAGCTTCTAGACTTTGGTATCTCTATTCTTAAAACTCCTATTTTTATTGATAATCAAAGTGCTATTAGTATTGTGAATAATCCAGTAAAACACTCAAAAACTAAACACATTGAAATAAGATTTCATTTTATAAGAGATTGCAATGAAAAGAAATTAATCAAAGTTGTTAAAATTCATACTGATGATCAATTAGCAGATCTTTTTACAAAAGCATTTGATGTAGGAAGATTCAACTTCTTGGTCAGCAGTATTGGAATGATTTTGATAACTTAAAATCTCACTTAAAATCATGTGTAAAGTTAATGTTGTAAAATATTATTTATTTACTTAAGTGTTTTACTACTGGTATATCTGCATTACTGGTATGATAGTGTATGCACAAAATACTACTGGTAGTTCATTACTACTGGTGTATTTTAGGTTTACACAAATACTACTGGTAAGTCAGTACTACTGGTATTCACATATACTACTGGTCTTGTGTGTTAATGGTTACTGCTGATGTCTATAGTTACTACTGATGTCAAAATCCTTAGTCATTACTGATGTTAGTAGATACTACTGACGTTTTACTACTGATATCTAATTTACTACTGGTCTTTAAGAATCACAATTACCAAACTAACCCCCATGAAAATAACCGTTATGGTATAATTCGAAGGTAAATTTAGTCTTTTTGCAGGGTCAATCGAAAGATATAAAAGGCGGTAGTCGATTAATTTAACATTATCTCACTTCGATTCACCAAATTCTCTCGATAAACCCTAGTTTACGATCAAAAACCCTTCACCAGTAACAAAATTCTTGCAAACACTCAACAACAATGGCAACTTTACAAGCTCTCGATGTGCAAACCGATCTCAAATACTCAGAATTTCACAATATGGTGGCATTTTTAAAGAATCCCGACGGAACAAAAGATTTCCGTCCGATCGTAAAATTCTTGAGAAATTCATATATACAGTTTGCCTTAACTGTCAAACCAAAATCATATCAACAGCACTTGGTGGATTTCTGGACCAATGCTGAGCGAACAGAAGGAACAACATCATCAATAATAAAATCTAAAGTAGATGGAAAGCACATCACAGTAACAGAACAATCAATCAGACACCATCTACAATTACACGATGATTCAGGTATGTTTACTCTTCCTAAGGAATACATTGCTGAAATTTTGAATAAAATGGGATATGAGGGAAGACTGAATATAGTTACTTTTCAAAAGGGTCTTCTCTCCCCACAATGGAAATTTTTAATACATACCATTCAGCATTGTATTTCTCCTAAAAGAAGTACTTGGAATGAGTTTAATAAGGCAATAGCCTCTGCTGTTGTCTGTTTATGCACAGACCAAGTATTTAATTTTTCATACATGATATTTGATGGTATGTTGGGAAATCTTAGTTCTTCTAAATTTTTAATGTATCCCAGATTTCTACAACATATCATAAACTGTGAATTACAAAACTTGTCAACTCCTAAAAACATTTTTATATTACCGGAGTTGAACAAGAAAGTTTTCTCAAATATGAGAAAACAATTTAAATTTTCGGGCAAGGAAACCCCTCTGTTTCCTAACATGATCAAAGATCAACCCAATATTGGAGAGGGTTCAACCATTGCTACAACCCAAGTTGAACCTCAACCCACTCCATCACCCCCAAATACAGCCCAAACACCAATCCAAATAGCCACTCAATCACCAACTCAAACAGAAGTCCTGAATGTGTCCCAGGAACTTGATATAAATCTGCAGAGTGCTACTCTTCACTCTGTGGAAGACCTACCAGACAAAACCCAAAACATTTCCACAATTTATAAAAGAAAGAAATTTTCTTCAAAGGACACCAGGGGACAAATCGAGTCACACCCCAGGCTCAAAGAGTTGTCCTCCAAGAAGGAGAGAGGACATGAGGGGAGGGCTTTCACTACTGATGCCCCAAAGGTGGGTGCACAGGACAGTGAAAACATCATTAGGACCCAAACCTCGGCAACTTTGAGTGATGACTCTTTTGAGGAATTACTCAAAGGACCCCGGTGCCAAGAAACCACAAGGGGGGGCATCTCTGCTTCTTCTAGGAAGAAGAGAATGTCTAAAAGACCCAATGAATCACCAAGCAGTGATGAGGGCAGATCTGTGGATTGATGGAAAGGAAGGAAAACCTTAAAACCAATGTACCTGTTAGTAAGCCCGATGATCTTGCTAGATGGAGTGAGGGCAGTATTAAAATCAACCAATTGACGGCTAAAGTGGATTCCTTGGAATCCACTGTACAAGATTGTCTCAAGTACTTAACCAATCAAGGAAAAACTATGGCTGCCATGAAAAGGCATGTAAATACCATCAACAAGAGGATGAGATTCTATGAGCACAGGCTTCATCAACAAACCAAAATCATCAGAAAATTGAAGAAGAAACTTGATGATAGTGAGGCTCCACCAGTTGAGCTCACTAAGGGGGAGAAGGATAACATACAGACAATGATTGATGAATCTATTGCAGCAGCAGCATCCTCCCTCTTAAATTTAAAAGAAACAAATGTTGATGAAGGCCCAGAGATGATGGTTACAGAAGATGAACCTGTTACTACTGCTACTATAGAAGAACAAGTTGAAAAAGAAATACCAGTAGTAACTCCTACTACTGACATTATAGCAGTAGTAAATGAAGAAGAGGAATTAAAAGCAACAAATACTACTGATGCCCTATCAGTAGTAACTCCTGAAGTTACACCAGTAGTAACTACTCTGGTTACTACTGAAGAGGAAGAACTACATTTTCCAGAGCTTATTGAAAGAGAGAGACATGTCATCATTACCAAACCACCAATACCTGATCAACCACTTATCATACCTGACATTGATGATAATGTGAATTGGTTTGAGGTTGATGAGTGCTCACTACCTCCACATCCAAAAATACTTCAACAAGATGAACTTAGATCATTTTCTCCTTCAGTTATAATAAGTGGAGTGCCAGACATGAAATATATTCCACCTCCACCTTCAGCACATATTGGAAAGGGTAAGGAAATTTATGATGAAGATTACCCTAACAGAGCTCTTGGTCATTACATGGTAAACAAGATAAATCTTGTAAGAGCTGATAAACAAGATAAATGGAAGGTGAAGCATAAGAGATATTTGGAGAAGGTAGCTAAGTATCAAGCTCTAGAACAAAAGAAGAATCAAAGAGAAATGTCTGTTCAAGCACCTGTTCAAATTAAAGATGTTCAGATAGAAGGCCAAGAAGTAGAATTCAAAAGGCTTAGAAAAGTAGAAGAAGAACATCTAAATTGTCTTGAAGATCTTGTAGCAGAATGCAAAAGAACAAAAGGTGATTTACCAGATGATATATTTGAACAAAAGGCTCTTATGATAGACTTTCTGAAGACAAAAGGTCACAGTGCAAAATCTTTTGGAAGAATGAAGATGGTAACTATTATTGAAAAATACTGCACTGCAAAGAAGAAAGACCTGGCTGAACAAGAAGCTGAAGAATCAAAGAAAGCCAAAGCCAAAACCTTAATCCCAATCAGCTTAAATTTACTCAAAGCTGGTAGTGTTACAACTGTTGGTAATACTTCAACTCCCCAATCACTGAAAAGAAAATCTGTTGATCAAGAACAAAGCTATAAGAAGAAATCAAAACAACAAATTATACCTGTTCTTGAAATGCCAGTTGCTCCATTACAGAATAATCAAATTATTAACTGGAGAGTGATGCAGAACAATGTCATAGAGGTCATAAGGGAAGACAAATTAGTACAAAGATTCACTGGATGGTTACCCTTAATCAGATCATGTTCAAGAAGTGATGTAATCAAACTTTTGATTATTGGTAAACCAAGAATGACAAAGAAATCATGGAAAGAATCTGGAGCTGGATATTTAACAAAGATGATTGATGCTGCATTTTATCCAGATAATTATCCAGAACAATTTACAAATCCAGGTAATGTGTATGCTTGGAATGTCATTTCTTCTGCCAATATGTACTTCTTTGAGAAATCAGGCAAAGTGTGTGAACTGTACTTATATGAGAAAGAATATCCACATTCTGAGAAGACTATGTATCAGATATTCATAAACACTTTGATGAAACCTTATGATGCTGTTATGTTCCAAAACAAACTGAATTATTTTACAAAGAGGAACAGCAGATACATTATTGAACAAAGACTTCAACAAAATCAAAGAACTCTAGAGAAGAGAAGAAAAGAACAAGACGAACAAAAGAAACTTGATTGATTAAATCATAATCAATAAGTTTAGGGGGAGATTGTTGGAGCAAAACACAGATCAACTTATTACTGATGCTGCAGTTAGTACTGACATACTTAGTACTGATGGGGCAGAATATATTACTACTGATGAAGTTGATGCTGGTGTTCACTATAACTAAGTTACTACTGATCATGAAAAGATTGAAGATACTACTGATCATTGTAGTTACTACTGATGATGGTTTCTGGACTTACTACTGATCACCAAGTTTACTACTGATGTTACTTATTTACTACTGGTGATTGCAGTTACTACTGATACGCGTTTTTGGAAGATATCAAGTCCGAGATCTTCGTAGAGATAGTTATAGAATGTAATTAAATGTATATCTTTTATAATTCGATGTAAATCAAATCCTAGAATAACTAGGGTAAATAGTTTAGCTTCAAGGACTATTATAAATAGTTCCTTACGAATTGTAAACGTACGTGTGTATTGTTAACTCAATAATATACATTGAAGCTTTTTGTGAAACTGTGTTCTTAATATTCTTGCATATTGTTCATACAGTTCATTGTTCTTAATTATTGATATAGTGTTGATCCGCTGCAACTTCTATCATCAATTAGATCTAAGGTGTTTATTAACTTGTCCATAGTTATTCGATCCTGACATTTACTCTTCTAAGATTATAATTTAAATAATTCAAACATATTCATTCACTTTAATATAAATGTCATAACAATTACACGTACTCAAATTGTAAGACTACTTTTAGGAAAACAACAAGAGATCGACCACCTTTATGCTATACTTACGATAATAACCAGACCAAGATTGTTGGGTACATCTTACGTGTGATAATCGGTCATAAAAATGTGAGCAAAACTCAAATCAATGACGAAAATACGGGCTTTACTTAATTGCAACAAAACATGATATCTTATTCTTAGGTAGAATTTTGAAGAAATGATTAATATACAGTAAATTCGACCAACATGTCATAAATGTGAAATCAAACAATGTTGCATGTTCATCCAAACATGACATATATAATTATATATCTACCAAGTAAGAAAATTAAGCAACATATATGTATCCAACCATAATCATACATGTGCAAAGATGGTTATAATCTAATCGAACCATGGCTAGAATGTTCCGAAAACCTCGTATGCATAGTAAGAAAATGATGCTATCGTAGAATTTTCTCGATATAGACCTTCACGAACATATTGTCTAACAAGAGATCATACTATGCGAAAATACTTATTTGGTGTTACAAATTCCGGTTCATAGTAATTATCAAAATAACAAGGGTGACTTTATAAAGTAGTGAAATATAAATACTCATTTCATGTTGTGCATATATCAGGTAAATGAGAAGGGATTTTTGTTCAGGCTACCAGAGGAATTTTGAATATTTAACTCCGATCTACACAACCTAATCAGTATTTCCGTGAGTATTTTCATATCTTTTTTATATGGTCATCCTAAAATGTTACTAGTGAGATTTAAACCATGAACTCTTGTGATAAATGACCTCTTTTCCAACGTGACATTAAGATGGTTTCCTCATGTAACTCGTACAAGTAATAACAACTCCGTTGCCTTTGGCGTTTCATCCTTTGCTTAATTTCTTTTGTTATGCGTTACACATTTTTCTTTAAGATTTTTGAAATGTTCTCCGTTTGTGGACTAGTCAACACTCTTTTCATTCAAAGTCAACTATGAAAAGTAAAAGTCTACTGTCACGCATGATATTATACATGTAAGTTGTAACATACACAACAGACGAAACCCCAAAGCAATTTCCATATGATCCACCGTCCCCTCATACCACCCCCACCCCCATATATATACTCCCCCAATAGATCTAATTAACCAGCTCAAATTCATTAAAAAAACTCCTGATTAATTTATAACCATTTCACTTCAGTTTTTTCTGACAATGAACACGAAGAATCTAACACTACTGTATGTATTTCTACTATCGATTTTAAGCATAAACTCAATCGTTGAAGCTAAAATTCGACATTATAGATGGGAGGTAAAATACGAGTTTAAATCGCCGGATTGCTACCGGAAGCTCGTTATCACCATTAATGGAAGAAGCCCTGGCCCCACCATATTAGCTCAACAAGGTGACACCATTATTGTTGACCTCAAGAACAGTTTGTTGACCGAAAATGTCGCCATTCATTGGCACGGTATCAGACAGGTAATTAACACACAGATCGATAACTAATTACTTTTAAGTTCTATATCATATTTTTAATTTTATTAACTGGTTTTGAGGTTTTAATTAGTTTGTTAATGGTGATTTAAAAAAACTGCAGATTGGAACTCCATGGGTTGATGGAACTGAAGGCGTTTCTCAATGCCCTATTTTACCGGGAGATACTTTTAGATATACGTTTGTTGTGGACAGGGTGAGAATTTATTTTATAAATTACATTAAGGGTTTTGATAATGACAGCCCTAAAAGTGCATTAAAAATGGTACAAATGAGTAATTCCTATAATTCAGGAGTCGGTTATAGATTAATATACAACTCATTTATGCATGTCTTATGACAGCCCTTAGGGTTGTCATTATCAAAACCCTTACATTAATTACTTATAGATATTTATTTTTTTGAGTAATTAAACCGTGTTAATTTGACTGTTCAGGCAGGGACATACTTGTACCATGCGCATTACGGGATGCAACGAGAGGCAGGTCTATACGGGTCAATCCGGGTGGCTTTGCCGGACGGTGAATCCGAACCGTTTTTGTATGATTATGACCGAAGCATCATTTTGAACGATTGGTATCACAAAAGCACGTATGAACAAGCTGCCGGCCTTTCTTCTGTTCCCTTTGTTTGGGTCGGTGATCCTCAGGTAAACAAATATTATACTCCCTCCGTCCCACAAAAAAGTTCCAATTTCCTTTGGTCACAAGTATTTAGGAGATAGTTGATAGTGGGGTCTTTGGTACTATTTTTAATTAAAATATAAGGTTAATTGGAGAGAGAAAGTGTTTTTAAGAGATAGTTGGTGGTGGGATCCATAATAATAATATTATTTAATAGAAATGAGAACTTTTTTGTGGGACAAAATTTATGATAGAAATAGGAACTTTTTTGTGGGACGGAGGGAGTAGTATCTTATATTTAAAAATTTATGAAATCCATGTAGTCATATAATAATGGCCTGTGAAGGTTTAGAAACAGTAACAACAACAATTATATTATATACATCACAAGTAATCTCAGCCACCCTAAAATAGTGTGTTATAAACACGAGTAAATAATATATAAAAATAAAAAAAAAAAAAATACAGTCATATAGAAAAGCTAAGAATCCAATGACATATTAACAGTTCATGACCAACTTTCTTTTATTTCAATTATAATATAGTTCCATAATTTTTGTATGACAACTCACGATACACTCATGATAAATTTTTGTTTATGTTTCTTTAAATCAATATTTTAATCTCCAAAAATTACGTTCAGATCTGTCCCCAACCAAAAAGTGTTACAAAAACATAAATAAAAATATAGTTTATTATTCAATATTATTACTTACAAATTGATTGAAAATTATATAAATAAAACTGCTTTTTATAGAGCCTCCAAAACAAATTAACGGAAGTATATTTTTTGCTAATTTAAACAAATTACGTTCATTATTTTGAGTAAACTTATATATTATGATCTTGCTTTCAGTCATTGTTGATTCAAGGGAGAGGAAGATTCAATTGCAGTAGACCTGGGATTGCAACTGGTCAATGTAACGCCACAAATCCGGAATGCTCACCATATGTTTTCACGGTGGTTCCCGGAAAAACTTACCGACTAAGAATCGGAAGCCTAACTGCTTTGGCTGCTCTCAGCTTCGGAATAGAGGTAAAACATATTTGCTATTTTCAGATAATTAAATTAATTCACTGGACTTCTAATATAAAATGTTTACATATATTCAATATATGATTTTGGACATTTGTGAACTAAGATTTTACTAGAATAACAACATGATAATAAAATAATTTTTAATAATTAAGTGATTATAAATAAATATAAACAAACAAAAGTTTTGGTAGATATTGTTTAAAAACGTTTTATTATAATTTGTTCCTAATAATATTTTTTTTATAAAAACAGGGACATAATATGACGGTAGTCGAAGCCGATGGTCACTATGTCGAACCATTTGTGGTGAACAATCTTTTTATTTACTCTGGTGAAACATACTCAGTTTTAATCACAGCAAACCAAGACCCATCAAAAAATTACTGGGCCGTGACCAAAATGGTGAGTCGTAACAACACGACCCCAAACGGCTTAGCCATATGGAATTACTACCCGAACCATCCCACCAAATCCCCACCAACGGTCCCACCAAGCGGACCCATGTGGGACGATGTTGAAGCCAGGGTTAACCAAAGTCTCAAGATCAAGTCTCACCCTGGCTACATACACCCTGTCCCACAAACATCCGATAGAGTGATTGTTCTTCTCAACACACAAAACCGAATAAACGGAAATGTGAAATGGTCGATTAATAATGTCTCTTTTACCCTTCCTCATACCCCATATCTAGTATCACTTAAAGAAAACCTACTTCACACATTCGAACAAACCCCGCCCCCTGATGTCATCAATGATTTTGAAAATTATGATATTAAAACGGTTGCGCGAAACGTTAATGCGACTTCTAGCAACTCGGTGTATAGATTAAAGTTTAATAGCACGGTGGATATTATTCTACAAAACGCAAACACGATGACTAATAATAATAGTGAAACGCATCCGTGGCATCTACACGGGCATGATTTTTGGGTGGTCGGGTATGGAAATGGGAAGTTTAATGTTTCGGAGGATCCAAAAAAGTATAATTTGGTGGACCCGATTATGAAGAATACGGTACCGGTTCATCCGTATGGGTGGGCCGCTTTGAGGTTTGTAGCGAATAACCCGGGTGTTTGGGCTTTCCATTGTCATATTGAGTCCCATTTCTATATGGGTATGGGAGCAGTGTTTGAAGAAGGGATTGAGAAAGTGACGAAATTGCCCTCTTCTATCATGGGTTGTGGTGATACCAAAAAATTTATTAGGCCCTAGATATTTATTTTTGGGGTGTATTCTTTTATATTTTAATTTCTTTTTACGAGTTCATACTTGATTTAAGTATCAATGTAAACAGGACTTGATTTTGTATAAACAATGATAGCAACGATGATTATACGCAAGGTTGGATATGCAACTCAGATTGTGTATAACTTTTGAATAAAAAAGTAATATGTCGAAGAACTATGTTGTTACATAGAATTTTGTGGACAAAATGTTAGCACTTAAAAGAACATAGAAATTTCCATGATAATCATTTTAATGTGTCACTTGGACAAAATTTTGTATTGATGATAGCAGAGGCCCGGCCCATTTCCTCACTCCATTGTGTTAATGGTCCGCAGTCGAGGCCCAATTCTCACTATAGTCGGTACTCGGTCGTAAGTTGGATTATCTAATTCATTTGATTAGAGAGAAAATTACAATCACTGTGTGCTTAACAATTGGAATTTTGTATTATGTTAATAGCTTATAACCCGTGATAAATCATGAAATTATATAAATTTTTATAATATTTTCATAACTTTTTACTTCTTAAAAGAACATTTTATTTATAAAAAAAATAGCCCAAAGTATATTATTATTGGCAATTTCGTATTAAAAATGTTAAATTACTTTAAAATAAAAAGTAGCCTGCGTTGGTTCTTCGATAGTCGGTCACTCGTCAGGCAGACACTAGAAAAAGTTCCGTCGTATTCACAGAAGAAGTTTTCCGGCAGCCATGGGAGTAATAAGCAAAGCTGGAGATTTGACGTTTAAGGCTTTCACCTTGGGTCTAGGTGTCGCCACCATCTATCTCGGCGCCACTTTTTCCGTCAACGTTTACCGCGGTCTCGCCTGGCACAACGCTCAATCGGTACAAAACCCTAACTTTTTAGTTTCCTTTAATCATAAATCGTCATTGATCTGTTTTCCCCAATTTATAGATTGTTAATTTACTTGCCGTCGATTTTGATTCGAACATGACAGCTAGTTCGTTGATTTGGTAGGGTTTACGATTTTACATGAGTTTCTTGAATTTGATATATCTGTTTAATATCATAGAATTTGATGAATACACTTAAATAGGAAATTTAATGAAACCTAGATTAGCTGTATTTGGATTTTTTTTATAGAAGGTGAAATCTGCCCTTTAGTTCAGCTCATAGTCTCTCTTTCTCATCGCATTTGACTCTGTACAAATTTGGCAGATTCATAATGTTTAATATTATAGGCGTTCAACGTGTTAATGGTTTAGGAATCGGATTAAAACAACATGAAGTAGCTGAAGATCTTGAGTAATTAGTAAAACTTGATTGAAGTATTGCTGATAAAGGGCAGCCAGATTGCCAGAATTGTTTTTCTTACATTTGTTTCTTTTATAGAGTAATTAGTAAACAGAATGTGGTTAACATTGCATTTGCTTACAAGTTTCACTTATCTTTGTGTTGCAGAAACCCGAGAATGACTTGACTCCTGATCAGAAATCATAATTACATTACGTTTGTGGCTTTTCAAATCTATATATTAGATTGAAACACCTCTTTGAAATTCAATGAAGAGATCTATTAGTACTCATCTTGTTCATGTCAAAAGCGCAAATTACACCAATATGTCAATTTCATTTTTATTATGACTTGATTTATAGGTTTTGAACAGCACTGATACTAAATAATTTGAATTATTTATTTTGTCATCGTTATATTGCTTTTGGGCTCTCATATGTCTTGATCAGCTTTGATCTCACACTAGAGCCAATCTGGGTGTGTTCCAGGATCTTTTTGAGTCGTATCAATTTCCTGCCACTTTCAGTCGAGTTAAAAGAAGTTTTATGTTGCTAACACAGAGTTAAAACACCCAGCAATGGTTCTCATGATGTATTCTGGAGAGCAAATTCACCATCAAATTTTGGGTTCCAGATTTTTTTAAAGCTAATTGTTCTTGAAAATCAAAGATTATAACAAGTTCTAGTTCAATCTTCCCTTTCATTTTACTGATTAATTAAACTTCCTCGCATCCTAGTATCAATATGGGCAACAGTAGGAAGAAAAGCAGTCGATAGTAGATATGTTGTATTGAATATGCAATAACTGAAAAAAGCTGAAAAGAGTGAAACATGCTTCTCAGCAACCCACGATAAATCAAAAAAAAAAAAAAAAAAAAAAAATATCAATCTTCAATTTCTCACGGTAACCAAGAAACAGACCCGTGTTGACCGTAATATCAACATATATTCACAATCAAAGCTTCCTCCAAATTCACTCATTTACGACTATTTATCACACTTTTTTGCTTCTAGAATGGCTTCATGAGCCTAAAAGCTCGTAGTAATACTACTTTATACTAATACATGGGACAAATAACCGTAATAAAATGATATCATAGTAAGGCATAAGAAACGATTTCTGAATTAAATCTCAGAAATCCCATGGTTGGTGTTGCGGTGGACCTCAGCCAGTGGATTCTTGATTAACCCACTACCACCACCCTGACGTCGAAATCCCCTGATTCCTGTGTCACGTGACTCAAGATTCATGTTCGTGCCAGTCATGTGACTTGTAGCTGTGGCTGCAAATGTAGATGAAGAAATTCTAGTGTTTGAATGTTGAATTTCCATTTTCTTCCAGAGCTTAGAAGTCAAAAAGTCAGCACCAGGTAACTTGCAGCAAAAGGTATCTGTAGGTTCAGGATTTGATAACATTCCTGTTGACCTAGCCAAGTCAAACGAGATCTCGTCCAGTGTTAACTCTAGACCGTGCACTCGTGTTTCCAGTGATTGCATCCCGGTTTCTGAGCTTCCAATAAATTTCTAAATTTCAAGAGTCAGAAAAACAAACATTATTAATCGGTTTTAATATATTATTTTACATATTATTATAATTATAAAGCTTTGTCGGCAGGATCTGTAGTTATGTTTCAAACAATTGGTGAGAAGGTACCACTTATTTTTCAAGCCCCACAATACAGTGACAAACAAGCTGCTTTTAAAATGTGTATTTGGTCAGCAATTAGTGTTAAAAAGTGGGCCAGGTTGTCTACAATCAAAGTTAAAACAATATTTAACAATATCGTCAAATACAAAGTCATCACTATCAAACAGTTACATATATAGATATTGACAAAATTACCTGAAGAAGATTAACCAGATTGGACTGTTGAGTTTCAATTTGAACAAGTTGATTGCGAATCAATGATAATTCTTCACAATCTTTGTGATTTTTGTGGGTATACTCAGCGGAGTTGCTCCCTACAACGGTGGAAGTTAACCTTGCATTGTTATATTCAGATTCATGTACTTCTTCATCAACAATATTATTAAAGAGGGCTCGTTTTGCTTCTGATTTTGAATTTTTATTGTTAAGATCATCCACAGACAATGGACTTGCAGGATGAATGGCAGAAGTAGTGGGCTTCTTGCGGTCCAGCTTCCGGAACATTGCTTGACCGGTTTTCTTGTTATGATTTTCTACCGAAATTCGTCTTGTTGCAGTGGTAGTGGAAGAACTATTGGGCATAGTTCTTTTATTAGTTGTTTGTGGAGTTTTTGGTGGATATCTTCCATCACTAGCACCTTCAGCTGCTGGATCACACATCAGCAAACAAAAAAGTTTAGAAATCAGCTAGGCAATTGAGAAATTAAGAATCAAAAGTGACATTGTAGGACTTGAAATTCTCAAAATTTGGGGGGTGAATATTTTCTACATGAACAATGAGTAACTAGTGGAGTTCTAGCAATTGAAAGTATAGATCGAAAAGGATTGCTAATGAGGATTTGATTCCTAATCGAACATTAATTTAACTAAAATCTGAATATAAAGTAGAAAGTGTCATGTGGTTATGCATCTTCGTACCTTTAGAAGATGACTGTGACTCCGGTGTTGTTAATACCTCCTCCGGCACATCGGGAATTGCCTTCCAAGCTTCTATCATCTGAGTCATCGTCTCTCTTACACTTTTCACCTGCATTATATCAAACACATTCAGTATTAAATCTAAATCATCAAAATCGGCTTCAATTTTACGAATATAATCATACCTTATCGAATTTTTTAGCCTCGAAGGTCTTCAAGCATGGAGCCTTATATTCCGACATCAAATCCGTCTCAATCAGAGCCAATTTCTCCAGAGCTTCAGCTGCCGCTTTCCTCGCACTCCAATCCTCACTCTTCCCCACGAATTCAACCAGAATAGTCACTAAATTTTTCACAATCACCGGACTAGATGCAGCTCCGACGCCGATCACACTACCTAAAACGGTCAACAACGCCGCCTTAGCCTTAAAACTATCGCTCTTCAGTAGTTTCTCAATTCTTGGGAGCATCCTCCTCAAGTAAACCGGCTCCGGATCCGGGGCGCCCTCGACAGCCGAAGCTAAACACAGAGCCGCGCCGATCTGAGAATTCAAGTCCTGTTCGGTTACCAAAGCGTCAACCAAGGGTTTAGCAACAGACGTAAACGGAGGTTTTGTAACGTGAGAGGCAATTGAGCCTGTAGCAGCGATGCAAGCAGAGCGAACAACGGTATCGGGATCACGGAGGCGCCGTACGACGGCCGAAATGAGTTTTGATAAATGAGAAGATAACGCATCGCCATGTGCTTCCGATAATGTAGATATTAAACGAACGCATTGTTTACGTACCGGAGATTTGTCCGATGAGTCGGTGGCGGAAATGGAGGTTAAAAACGGTGAGATCGAATCATGATTTAGGTTTTTAGCAATCGATTCGAGTTCGGTTGCGGCGGCGGAGTGCGTATCGCGGTCAGATAGTTTGTTGAGGCATGTGAGAACTCGATGCTTGAATTCGCGAGCGGAAGATTGGTTATTGGAAGACGGTTTCACTAGTGCCATTGTAAAATGTTGTGGAGAGTGTGAAGTTTGTTACGGTGTAGGTGGTGGTGTGTCTAGATTTTCCGGCAGCATCGCCGGTAATGGACGGTGGCGGTGAGGCGGTCAAGTGGTGGCGTGTTTGGGCTTCTGACACGATTTATCCAAGCACTCTACGGTTTATAAAGAGCGAGTGGGATTTAATACGAGAACATGGCAGGGAACACCAGAGTGAATATCAATGTTGCCGTTATTTTCCAGTTATTTTTTATCTAATGACACACAAAACGACAGCGTTTTATATATGCACCCTATAAAAAAACCGATCATAAAACCTTCCAGCGGTAAATGCTCCCGTTACTTTTTAGGTCATGATTTTAATTTCTTTTTAATAAAAAGTTTTTATAAGTAAACACGTATAGAAAACCAAATAAAAATTTGAAAATGGTTATGGTAATTGTTAGGTCTCCTAAACATCGAAATAAACTGTCACACCGAATGTATAAACATGAATCCCTTAAAAAAATCTAAAAAAGTTATTTAATGCATTAAAATTTGTATGTTTATTAATAGAAAGGTAATTCCTACAAATCCACAATGTACGGATTATTATTAAATGATATACATATTTCTAGTAAATATCCTAATATTTTGATAGATAACTCTTAGTTTCGAAAACATAAAATGTTTTGTTTGTTTTTGACAAATCTAATAATTTTACCTCTGACTACTCTTATTTTCTATGAAATTTTGTATTTGAGACTTTGCTTCGAGCTCCTTTTGCTTAATAGTTACTTAAACTGTAATAATTTTCAGAAGATTATTAACAAGAGACTAATAAGAGCTTTAATAAACACATGTTAATGACAAGTGTTAGCCTTTTGCTTGGTGTTTCAGGGGAAGGTGAGGGGCAATGATCATTGTTGGTGAACTTGAAAGCAAACCATATTTACTTATGATTAAAGATTTCATTCATTTGCATTCAAGATTTTTTTCTCCCGAATTGACGATATGAATCATTGTAGTATTACTTAAGACTTGATCATTATCATTCTTCGTGCTCAAATAGTTGCTATCTTAAATATGTCATTTTTTATATTTGATTTGGGGATCATCGTAATAAGTTGTTAACCTTTGTTAAGGGTTAAACGTCGAAAACTCAGGTTCACTTAGAGACTTAGAGTGACTAGCCAACTCGGTTGGTTTAGCTATCATAAAAAATCTTATAAAATTAAGAATTAAGTTTTTAGGGTAAATTACAGTTTTTGTCCCTGACCTATGACCGATTCGGGGTTTTTGTCCCTAATGTTTTTTCTTCCGTTTTTTTGTCCCTTAAGTTTTTCAAATTCTGGAAATTTATCCTTCCGTCCAAGTCCGTCTATTTTTAGCCGTTAAGTCCCATCACGTGCGAGACATGTGAGGACATTTTAGTCATTTTTCATTTTCTATCATCTAAATTATAAAAAAACGTCCTTGTGATATTCCCTATTTTCAGGTATTGTCCTTAAACTTTTTCTTTTCTTTCAATTTTGTATGTCATCCATCTTCCATCTCTTTTATGTGTTCTTCCCCAATTACCATCTTTATTGTTTTATGTGTTCTTACATCTATTCAGAAGAGTCGATGATGCAGAAAAAGAAGAACATCTTCTTCTTTCGGGTTTTTTCTCTTCAAGCATATTATCGTACAAACAAACTGCTTTCACCACAGAACTTCGGTTGCTCAGATCTGTTGATGAAGAAAAAGATTACAGATCTATCGCCAACAGAATTCACCGGAATATTCATCTTCATCACCTGCTACCTCCGTCAAAATCTCTGCTTTTGTCTGCAGGAATCAGCTTCTGAAGTGAAGAAAACGCAAATCATTTCTGAATTTGGGTATCCATCAGATCTGCAGGAATCATCCCTGAATCAAAATTTTAAAATTTGTTGAAGAAGCAGCCCTAAATCGAAATTTTGAAATTTGTTGAAGAAGCAGCCCTAAATCGATTTTTGAAATTCATTTTAGATCTGTGGAGGGGAGAAGAGTCGTCGCAGGTTCTGCTTGTTAATCTTCATCTTCTTCTTACTGAGATGAAAGTTCTTCAGAAATCATAACTCATTTACCTGGTTGTTCAAAATCGAAGTCAAATCCAAAATCGAAGTCAGGTTCAATGTTCTTCACGTTAGTTTTTTTGGAATATTCAACTGATTGAGGAAGAAAATGAATAAATCATATTGATGAGGAAGAATATGAATAAATCATATTCAACTGATTCGCATCTCAATCGAAGTCAGGTTCAACTGTTTGAAATAAATCCAGGTTCAATGTTCTTCACTTCAAATCATAAATCATATTCTTGATGTAAGAACACATAAAACAATAAAGATGGTAATTGGGGAAGAACACATAAAAGAGATGGAAGATGAATGACATACAAAATTGAAAGAAAAGAAAAAGTTTAAGGACAATACGTGAAAATAGGAAATATCACAAGGACGTTTTTTTTATAATTTAGATGATAGAAAATGAAAAATGACTAAAATGTCCTCACATGTCTCGCACGTGATGGGACTTAACGGCTAAAAATAGACGGACTTGGACGGAAGGACAAATTTCCAAAATTTGAAAAACTTAAGGAACAAAAAACGGAAGAAAAAATATAAGGGATAAAAACCCCGAATCGGCTATAGGTTAGGGACAAAAACTGTAATTTACCCAAGTTTTTATTATGTACATGTCAAATCAAAGGCAAGTTGCGTACTTGCTAGAGACTAATAGTAAATTCCTCCAGTTGTTTAATTATTTGATAACTAAAGTCATTTTTTCAGAAATATATTCTGAAATTTTCCCAACAATTAACTGCATTAGTTAAGGGTCATGTATCACATATATGCTGTTAGATTTCCTAATGTAGTTTTTGGTTGCTTCGTTTCATATTTGTTGAGTAAACGATAAGCATGATATTAACGACTATAACTACATACTCCGTATTAATCTGTACCTAAGTTGGTTTAAACGGTTAAGAACTTTTTAAAGATAATTTAAAAGTTATAAATTCAAATCCATCTACCAGGTTTTGCCCTAATGATTAGGGTTTGTCGGGTTTTAATGGTGATTTTCGGTTATTACAAGTAACAAAACGCAGCGGAAAAATGTTTATCACCATAAACGGATCTTGATATCAATCATACAATTAAACTAATAAATACAAAGAGTTAAGATGAATAAATCATACCCTTGAAGCCTTTGTATAATACGAATCGGACGGAGATGTGGTACGACGGAAACCAAGAACACCAATGGGGAGTTCCTCCAAAGTTAGTCCACACAACACTTGTGCAAGAACACCAAGGGATGCTAGTCCAATCTTCAAGCAAAGAGAACAAAAGTCTTGAGAATGTGTTATGGGGGTGACGGCCGAATAGGGTTCCAAGGGGTAAGAATTGTCTTGCCTTGATTCCCTTTTAATGACTTCCCATAATCATAAATGATTATTTACACTCTAGTCCCTATCTTTTGTTCCTTCTAGTTTGCTCACAATAAAGTTTTAATATTAACAATTAATATTAAACTTTAATATATACAAGCATGTGGCTTATATTAATATATAATGTAATTACCCTAATTACACTATATATCTTATGGTGTTAAGTGTTTAAGTGTGTGACCCTTTAGGCTCACAAACAACTAGCCATATAACTATATGTTATACGCGTAAAGCATATTCCAACAGCTCCCACTTGCGCACGTGATAACATCAAGTAGTTATACAAGCAAAGGTTAGAGTCTAGCAACCCGCCAATGCCCCTAGAAGTACATGAGGAGTTTCATAAAATCTTTGTTCAAAGTTTTTCAATCAGTTATCCTTTTGTTGCTGATACTATGTTGAAATTTAGACAAGGATTAATGTCAATCTACAATTTCAACGATTCTGTTTCTCGATCTATACATTGAAGTAGATTACCAAAACCAATCAGGATTCATCGTGATTACCTTTTGGGTGTGGCCACACATACATCTATTCAAATCATCGAGGGGCCCAGTAGTATCTAATCCACTTTCGTGGAGGAACAAATTCTTTATTGACTGCACGTGTCTGTCATATGCTTAATGACAAACCCGATAATGGTTGTTATAGCAGCCTTATTCAGGTCAGCGTTTAACCATATCAAAGCTTGCCCCTCTACATACACAAACCAACTTGCATCTCAAGTCAGAGGATAAGCAACAAAGCCTTTGTGAGATTCACTTGTGACATAAATCCAAGAAGTGATTTCTCATAGGTTGGGTCAGTCCAATTGTGCATCAATATGAACAACATGTGAGTTTGATTCCATCATCCTTAGTCATACTAAGATAATGTCATCAATGCCCTCATATTTGTCTTAATAATATTCCCATATTATTAGTATGACAATGGACAGTTTAGAATATAAAACGCAGTAAATATTCATGGATATAAACATGCAAATATAGAACACAGTAGATATTCATATAAAAACGATCATATCAAATATATCAATTTATTCCAATAAAAACTGCTCAATGTTCCATTATCCAAATACTAAAACAGATTACATGAAACTACTAGCTGGTCGAAGCCCAATGTTTCTAGCATGCTCAATATGTTTGGTACATGGCATTGGCTTCGTGAAGGGGTCAGCTAAGTTGTCATCTGTATGAACTTTGAGTAAGCGTACATCTCCCATTAGGATCGCATCTCTAATGTAGTGAAGCTTCCTCCGATAATGTCTGGCGCCTTTCTGAACACCGGGTTCGTTGGCAATGATGATAGCACCTGTGTTATCACAGTACATATCCATAGGTTTTTCATTACTGGGGACAACTCCAAGCCCAGAAATGAATTTCCTCATCCAAACAGCTTCCATTGCAGCTTCAGTAGTTGCAATGTATTCAGCTTCTGTAGAAGACATGGCGATAGTGCTCTGCTTCGCACTTTTCCAATCAACAGCGCCTCCGTTCAAAACGAAAACATACCCCGTTTGAGATTTGGAATCATCTCTGTCAGTCTCAAAACTAGCATCAGAATAACAAGTGACGCTTAGTTCATCTTGACTTTCACCACCATAAACAAGAAACATATCTTTAGTATTCCTAAGATACTTTAGTATGTTCTTAACAGCAGTCCAGTGACTCTCACCTGGATTCTGTTGGTATCGACTTGTAAGGTTCTGAGAGAACGCTACATCAGGTCTTGTGCACCGTACAGCATACATGATTGACCCTACTGCCGAGGCATAGGGGACATCACGCATACGTTTCATCTCATCAGGTGAGGACGGTCCTTGAGTCTTACTCAAGTGTACATTGTGTTGCATAGGGAGATTTCCACGTTTGGAAGCATCCATTCTAAACCGTTTTAGAATCTTATCAATGTACGCACTTTGACTTAGTCCGATTAACCGCTTTGTTCGATCTCGATAGATCTTTATACCAAGTATATATGCCGCTTCCCCAAGATCCTTCATAGCGAAGCACTTCCCAAGCCAGGATTTTACATCTTGTAGCATTGGAATGTTATTTCCTATGAGTAATATGTCATCGACATATAGGATTAGAAAGACAACAATGCTCCCACTAGCTCTTACATATACACATGGCTCGTCGGGATTCTGAATAAAGCCAAACGTTTTGACTTCCTCGTCGAATCTTTTGTTCCAACTTCTGGATGCTTGCTTTAGTCCATAAATGGACCTTTGAAGCTTACATACTTTCTTTGGGTGTTTTGGATTAACAAAACCCTCAGGTTGAACCATATAAACATCTTCATCAAGATGTCCATTTAAGAAAGCAGTTTTAACATCCATTTGCCAAATCTCATAGTCATAGTACGCTGCTATGGCTATGACAATCCTAATAGCTCTAACGTCGGCAACAGGCGAGAAGGTTTCATCATAGTCAATCCCGTAGGTTTGAGTGTAACCTTTTGCTACCAATCGAGCTTTATAGGTGTGTACGTTGCCATCCATGTCGGTCTTCTTCTTGAAGAGCCACTTGCTACCAACAGTCTTACTGTTAGGAGGAAGATCAACCAAAGTCCATACTTGGTTATCTTTCATGGATTGCATTTCCGCGTTCATAGCATCAAGCCATTTGTCAGATTCAGAATCTGATAATGCAGCTCGATAGTTAGGGGGTTCATTATGATCCCCTAAACTTAGCTCCTAAGCATCGACATGGAAACCATATCGTTCAGGTGCATGAGGTGTCTTTGCGGACCTTCGAACGGGGACTCCATCATTTTGAGGTGCAACAGGAACAGTTTCATGTTCAGCCTCATCTTGATGTTCGCTAGTCTCTACGATAGGTTGTGCATCTTCATCGCTTGGAATCTCGTCAAAGTCGATGGTACTCCCACTTGCTTCTTGTGAAATGAGATTGCTCTCAAGAAACTCAGCATAACGAGCAATAATTACCTTTTGCTCAGGTGGGTAGTAGAAATAGTAACCCATTGTTTCCTCAGGGTATCCTATAAAGATGCACTTGACAGCTCTGGGTTCAAGTTTGTTCGGTGTGTCTCGTTTCACGAGAGCCTCACAACCCCAGACCTTTAAGTAAGACAAGTTAGGGACTTTCCCATGCCATATCTCATATGGTGTCTTTTCAACCTTCTTAGTGGGAACCATATTCAGTATGCGAGCAGCCGATTTGAGTGCATAACCCCAAAAGGATAGAGGCAGAGTTGTAGGACTCATCATCGATCGGACCATGTCAAGCAAGGTGCGATTTCTCCTCTCCGATACACCATTATGCTGTGGTGTATAAGGGGGAGTGAATTGTGAGACAATCCCACAATTCTTAAGATGGTCTTGAAACTCATGGCTCGTGTACTCTCCTCCTCGATCAGAACGGAGAACCTTTATCTTCTTGCCAAGTTGATTTTCTACTTCATTTTGGAAAGCTTTGAACGTTTCAAAGGTTTCATGTTTATGTTTAATCAAGTAAACATAACCATAACGACTAAAGTCGTCTGTGAAAGTAATGAAGTAGGTAGCACCTTCCCTAGTTCGAGTTCTAAAAGGGCCACATACATCAGTATGTATGAGTCCAAGTAGATCATTGGCTCTTTCGCCTACATGGGAGAAAGGCTTGCGCGCCATTTTACCAGATATACAAGAAACACATTTATCAAATGATTCAGAATCATCTGATTTTATAAGTCCATCCTTTTGTAATTTCAAAACGCGTTTTCTTGTTAACGTGGCAAAGGCGACAATGCCATAGGAAAGTAGAATCCAAGTTCTTCTTGGATTTCTTGTTGCTACATGTATAAATAGAACTACTGTTTGTGATACGATTATGCATGTCAATCTCAAAGATACCATCACGAGGAATAGTATTAAAGTAAAAAACATTATCCTTTGAAACTGAAATACCAAAATCCGTAAAAGTATGAATAAAACCATTATTCCACAAACAAGAAAGCGATACTATACCCCTAGTAATACTAGGCGCATAGTGACAATTGTCTAATACAATAATTAAACCACTAGGAAGGATTAAATCATAGCTTCCTATAGCTTCGACCGGTGCACGCATCCCATTGCCTACGTACAAATCCAAAGCTCCATGGTTTAGCTTTCTACTTCCCCTTAGACCCTGCATGGTATTACAAATGTGAGTTCCACAACCAGTGTCATATACCCATGATTTCTTAGGGAAAGCATATAGTTCTATTGTGAAGATACCTGATGTGCCAACCTTGTTGGCTTTGTTCTTCATCAACTCCGCCAGGTAGGCAGGACAATTCCTCCTCCAATGGCCTGTTTCACCGCAGTGATGGCAAGCAAGCTCCTTAGCAGGGTGCTCCTTATGAGTAGGTGGGGGAACCTTTGGCTTGGGCTTGTAAACTTGCTTTCCCTTGCCATGGCCCTTAGCAACTACTTGCGGTTTCGGTTTTTGGATCTTCCCTTGCCTTATAGCAAGGACAGTAGGGGCCGGAGTTTTCTTGGGTAGGCTTGCTTCCGTTTGTTTCAGCATAGCATGTAATTCGGCGAATGTCTTCCCCATACTATGCATATGATAAGTCATGACAAACGGTGCAAAATCCTTATTGAGGGACGTTAGAATCAAGCTAATCCCAAGGATGTGCGGCATAGCGTAACCAAGCTTCTCCATTTGGTCTAAGTAGCTCTTCATCTTCAAGAGATAAGAGCTAACAGACTGTCCCTCCTCCTGCTTGCAAGCGTGGAAGGCTTTGACAGTGTCAAAGAGTTCCTGCTCGGCTTGCTTTTGATACATGGCCTTTAGGTCACGCATCATATCAAATGCAGTGAGGTCCTCGAGATTCTTTTGAATCTCAGGAATCATGCTCACTAGCATAAGCGCGGCGACTTCCTGTTGTTCGTTAAACCTTTTGGTATAGGCTGCACGAACAGCAGCAGTGGCGGTAGTAGCAGGGGCAGGGGGCAGCGCCTCCTCCAAATGGTGGTACTTGTGCTCGGCCCTAAGGACAATCCTTAGGTTTCGAGACCAGTCCACAAAGTTCGTTCCATCAAGTTTCTCTTTTTCGAGAACGGAACGAATGGTGGTGTGTGTTAGGGTTTGATTAGTAGTAGTCATCTACAAAAATACAAAGTTCATTAATTAGTTTTTTCAATAATAATATTTTTTAATCAATTAACTACCCAATTAATTTTAATTAAAAGCTAAGATCCCATTGAGCTTCTATCATCGCATCAGTTGATCTGCTAGAGATGATAGATCCAATAGGTAGGTGACGTTCAACAATTGCATTACAAGTGCAACTCTTAGAGGTATGGGACTTCATGGCACCTAGTGAACAAGCATCTAGGGTCAAGTGGCATGTTTGTCGCATCTTCGCCTCAAGTCAAGGTCTCACCGTTAACTTGATTAAGTCATCCAATGTGAAATCGTGTCAAAATAGATCTAGGTCTCACCGTAGAGAATAATGACCTCGGATCTAAATTCAAACCACGTCTCACGTGAATTCAAAAATAGAAGCAAGTGATTATCAACCGATTGGACGGCGTGACTTAAATTTTAGGTATGTTTAAATTTTAATTGATAAAATTTTATTAAGATATGAATGAATCATGTACTTCATTCATACCACTTCATAAGTCGGTTTAATAAGCGGTAAAAACGTTTAGCGATTATTAAATCATAAGTTTCAAATCATATTTAAACTTTTGTCTTAATCTCAAAAACAAGTTTAGATTAATTTCGTGATCATAGATGATTGAACTGTAATCATCGATGATTAACTAGTAATCATTGATGATTAAACAGTGATCATAAGTGATTAATCAATAATCATCGATGATTAATAAGTAATCATTGATGATTAAAATTTTGGATGTTTTAATGTTTGTGTTTCAAAAAATCATATTTTTAGTTGTTTATTATTTGTATCATATAGAAATTATTTCACAACCACAAACATATAATAAAACATGCAACACATTTTGTGCAAACCTCGACCGATGAAATCCTAGGTTCGGTCACGTGAGTCATCACGACGGACCGAAAGGGTCAAACTAGGGGACGGGCCAACATGAACCCAATGAGCTCCCACTTGCTCCAAGACATTCTTGAGCAAGTAGAAACCAATACTTGTGAAAAATTGCAATCTGCCAGAAAATTCCAGCAGACTTTGAAGCTCAAAAAGTCACTGAAGGAGTCTTCGATAGTCTTCCCGGCCTTCTGGAAAGTTGTAGCCCACGACTTTGCAAGCATTTTAGGCTTTTGAATCGCCCAAAACGGAGTCCGTATGCCTCTGGAAAACCTGTTTTCGTGCAGCCCTCGCGTTGGTGACGGAAATCGTTGTTTTCTTCATTTGTCTTCAATTTTGGTCAACAATTTACAATAAAAAGAAAATAAAGAAAGACAATCTATTCTATTACTTTTACATTACAAATTGCCCCAAAAAATGGCACCAAAATAAAAGAAAGAATTAAAAGATTACAACCAAATTTAGCCAAAAACACGGCTTTCCCAAAACAACCAAACATTCAACCACAATCAATCACAAGGTCTAGGCTTTCATCGGTTTGCACAAACAATCAACAATTGACAAGGCTTTGGCTTGGGATATGGCAAAAATACATGTTTTGCCATATCAAAAACAAAATTAAACAAGTAATTCCAAGCCAAATAATCAAAAAATTCAATAAACTAGATTAATTTTTTGATGTGTTTTTGTAATAAGTGGCGATAAGGGTTCCAAAAAATCGTATTTTTAACCCAATATTATTTAAAAAAATTCGAAAAAATAAAGAACCCTAGGGTTCTTATATTTTGCCGTTAGGATTTTCGCCACTTTTCACAAAAAAGTAGCTAATTATATGATTAATATAATGGCTCTGATACCACTAATGGTGATTTTCGGTTATTACAAGTAACAAAACGCAGCGGAAAAATGTTTATCACCATAAACGGATCTTGATATCAATCATACAATTAAACTAATAAATACAAAGAGTTAAGATGAATAAATCATACCCTTGAAGCCTTTGTATAATACGAATCGGACGGAGATGTGGTACGACGGAAACCAAGAACACCAATGGGGAGTTCCTCCAAAGTTAGTCCACACAACACTTGTGCAAGAACACCAAGGGATGCTAGTCCAATCTTCAAGCAAAGAGAACAAAAGTCTTGAGAATGTGTTATGGGGGTGACGGCCGAATAGGGTTCCAAGGGGTAAGAATTGTCTTGCCTTGATTCCCTTTTAATGACTTCCCATAATCATAAATGATTATTTACACTCTAGTCCCTATCTTTTGTTCCTTCTAGTTTGCTCACAATAAAGTTTTAATATTAACAATTAATATTAAACTTTAATATATACAAGCATGTGGCTTATATTAATATATAATGTAATTACCCTAATTACACTATATATCTTATGGTGTTAAGTGTTTAAGTGTGTGACCCTTTAGGCTCACAAACAACTAGCCATATAACTATATGTTATACGCGTGAAGCATATTCCAACAGGTTTGGCTATAGGTTTCCCATTTGGTACGATTTTTTATGCTATATGTATTCTCGTATACAATTTTAAACGACTTAAAATGATATTCTACAAAACATAACATTGAGCTTTTGTACTCATTTAATATTTGAATTTATCATGCAGTAAAGAAAATCTGAAAGTTCGACGAGGTATACTTTACTTAAAAATAATTATTCTAATAATATTTATATTATATTTAATTTAATTATTATATGTTTAAATTAGCTTAGGATTATGATGTGGGGTAATCATGGTAAATACAGAAGCAATTGGCCCCTTACCAATTTTTTCCTTTTCTTTATTTGGAATAAATTTCCCACCCATTCTCTTCTTTTATATAAAGCCTAATTACTAGAGAAATTATGATATCGGGTTTGTGCTCATGGTGTAAAGTGTAAGACATTCATATCAAAGCTCTACTAATTATAAAATAATCTTATAAAAACTTAATATTTTTATAGATAAAAGAGCCAAGCTCAATCCTTTAAAATGTATAACAAACCGAACTCGATCTTTACACATAAGACACGAAACGAGCATAGTTCAAGCTCTTTAAACTTACATGAGTAGAGCTTGAGTCTAGTTAACCTCAGCCTCGAATCATGGGAAATTTTATCCCTAAATATAATTATATTTCAATATGAAAATGTCATATTTAAAGTTAGAATTGTTCACTTTCTTTAAATTTCCTTGCAAGAATAGCCTTCTTCCTTGTGCAAATCACCACCCATAAAAAACATAAATGCAACGTATGTAAAATAAATATTGGATCTGAGATTTTTAAAAAATCACTTTATATATTTAACAAATTTCTTTTATTGAACTTTAATATTTATTAATCTCTTATCAAAATCTCAAATGTAACAACAAATTAATAATTTTTTAACAAGAATATTAAAAACTAACAGGACAATAGAAAATACACAACAAAACACCGAAAATAGAAAGCACAGCAAGAATTTTTGCTCGAACCTTCATATTGAAGGTTTTACTGACGAAAAGTTATATTTTTCTTAAATGTCATTTTAAAACATATTCTAGTTAGTATAACAAAAAAATAAAAAAAATTGTTCTAATAGCGTGCTTATGAAAAGTGTTGTGCTTAATCCCAACTCTGTTTCTACCATATATACACGCCATGTGCAATTTCATGAATGATGGGTGGACATATAATATGTATGGAGAAGAAAACACATGCATGGGTAGTAGTTATGGCATACAAACAAATTATTTAATGACATTGTCGTCTACATACTCACTCATTTAAAAACATTCCTTTGGGGCTGTGGCAGATTCTTGACACCAGACCAAAAGTAACATGGGAGGCATCCAAAAATAATATTACATTATTAATTGGGGATATATTTCAACGCTAATAGTTGTTGCTATATTTTGTAATTTTAAATGATATGAAAAGAAGGTTAAGTTCCTTACCTTGAAATGCAAATAGTTAGATCAAAAGCAAACATTTCCTAGTTAAAATTCTGATAATTGAACCCTAATAATTTTCACATGCAAGCTAGTGGTCAATCATGAGTATTAAGACGGTTGTTTCTTCTATTCTTTTTCCAATTCTAATTTATTGTGGATGTTCATATTAAAAAATATTATTTTGTAAAGTAACTGAAAAATACTTGAGCTCAGTGGTTAAAGTGTTGTTATTTTTCATCTATTTCATATGCAATCTAGTTTCATTCATACACGGCGAGATTATTCAATGTCATTTGATTTGTAATTCTCAAACATTTGTTTGTTTTTAAATTTCTTTCTAGGCATATTAGTCGATAGAACTTCTCAACAGAGTTCAATAAGTTATTCATATCAATGTTACGACACCTAGATCTACAAATATTATTTATAGAAGAAATAGTTTGCAATAATAAAAGACTAGCAGTTCAATTTTTTGCTCTGACTTCATCCTCTATGTAAATCCCATTTTAATTTGACATAACATATCATTAATCAACTACAATACTACATTACTATGTACGCGTATGATAGGTAATATTTATACCATAAGAAAGACTATTTTGTTTCTCTGACTACTAATGGAATTCAATTATATGTCTCAAACTACCATATTTTTACACTGTGCTCCTGAATTATATAGTAGCAAAAACATCATCCGGCCTTCATATATCTCTCTAACTCGTGATAATGAAAATGATTTGTTATTACAGCTCGAAACACAAAAATAAAAATAAAAATCGCTTATCAACCTTTGTTTTATTTCTTCGTTTTTCTTGTATTCTCTCAGCCCAAATATTCTAAAAACACAGCACTAATCCATTTAGCCCAATCCAGGACCAAAATACAATTTTAGCTCAAACGTGGCCCATTATTAAAACTGAAGAAATGTTTTGTTATCTTGTTTTCATTACCTTCTAGGTATTTTAGAGTCAGGGTTCGAAGAAAAATATCTGAAAATCTGATTATCCGAAAATTTGGATACCGAATAGTATTTTCAAAATTTTTTATCCATATGATATCTGAAATATAAAAAATTTGAAATATCCGGAAAAATATATGAATAATTTGTTTTTTCGGATTCCTTATATCCGGACTCCAGATGTTCGAAATTTAGGATACATGATTCACATAATAAAATTCCACCGTGCGAAATTCAGATATCCAACCAAGTTTTGAACACTATAAATTGGAATCATTATGTTTTTTTGTGTTACAACTCAAGAATGTAAAAATATGTGTTTATATGTTTTTGTTTTTTAGAACTCAAGAATGTAAAATGTTCTTATTAGTCCTTTTATTGGATAGCAACCATTGTCATTATTCAAACAAATAAAACTTCAATTGCTAACCCTAGAAAATTCCGCTTTTATGGGCTTTTTCGGTGCATTAAACTGGTGTTTTGTTATATATTGAAATTCCGATGTTGAGGCATAATTTATCAGTTAACCTCAATTCTGGCAACAACGAACAGCAAATCACAAATAATAATGTAAGTTAGCTTACTATTGTTGAAGCATGTTAAGATACTATAATTTCAATTTGGATCTCTTTGTGATTCATATGGATGAAATGAGAAACGAATTAAACTAACTAGGGATTACACATGATAGAACAGAATCCGAAGGATTAGCTTTATTGTTTCAACTGAGGGATGAACCCTAATTATTGTTACAGAACTATTACAGAGTGAATAGAGAAAGTTTACAAATGTAAAATTGTCAAAAATGAAGACTAATTGTGTTTTACCAGCTTATAACAACTAATTCTGTTACTAACTAATCTCCCTCCTTGTAACTAATTTGTTGATTGCAAAACAGTGGCGGACCCAGAATAAAATTTGAGGGGTTGCACGATTTTTTATTCATACTATATCAAAACACATAAAAAGAAATTGGAAAGTACCATTTCATTACATATGTAAAAAAAAACGTCTATAAATTACATTTTAAAGTTGACCAATTCGTTCTTTCATTTTCTGAAAACGATTGATTACACTTTCAATTGTAACATCTAAAATCGTTTTTTTCTACCACACAAATCAACACTTGATTAAAAAAAATCATCGCCCATTTTAGTCAATAAAAAAATTAAGTAAAATCCGTTACTCCTTATTTGTTAAGTTTTTCTTTAGCTATGTTTTTAACAAATATTGAAATAGACCATATATTATTATATTTTCTACTACATAAGAATATCCGTTGTATTTTTTTTCTTAAGAGTGTCACCTACATTAAAAAAATAAAATTAACACTAATTCGAAAAGTTTAAGGGGTTGCCCGGGCAACCCCGTGCACCATACTAGGTCCACCCCTGTTGCACAGCCAAGCATGTGATATAATTAAAGGTATGAATCATATCACCATAGTCTTCTATCCTGATTCCTGAAACAACTGGTCGTCAAGTGGCAATTTGGTGGTATTATTCATACAAACTATTACTATTTATCCTCTACTTATTTGATCAAAACAGATGGTCAAATCAAATGATAAAATTAAAAAAGAAAATGAGTAAATTTCACGTGTCAATTATTTTATAATAGGAAGACGAAGTAAGAAAATTTACAAGGAAGTAACACAAATTTTCCTCTCAAAACAAGTCCATCATGATGCTTCAACATTTTGAAAAACAAAACAAAAGAATCATGTGTACCAAACCCCCATTTATAGGGTCATGTCCTGAAGTTGATTAATTCATTGCTCAAATTTTTTTTGGAAACGGCAAATAATACGACTCGCAATTTTCCAACGAGCATCCCGGGTTCGAGCTCCTTTACAGGCAAACTCAGCCCCCATAGGGATCTCTAGGGAAAAATCCCCCATATTTGGCACCACAAGAGGTGTTTACAGGATTCGAACTTCAGACCTCATTGCTCAAATAAAGGTTATATTTACGCAAAGACTTAAACATGTGGTGATACTTAATGCTAAAGACTCCCAAATGACTTACTAAATGTTGTAGGTTCAGTCTCTCAATGGGTAAATATATATCAAATGGTCAAGAAAATGTTCAAAAATGATCATATACATCTCGAATATAAGCCCGGCCATCCCGGTGGGCCCGTTCTAAACGAGAACACCCTTTTACCGGGGAAAAACGTACGCAAGACTTAAAATTTATTTTCATAGTCTCCATTAATAAAAGATGCCTAACCTAGCCCGTTATTTGGACCGATTACATGAGCTCCACCGTAATACAAGATCATCAATAATAGCGAATATGTGACGATTTTGTAACATGAGTATCAAATAGATATACTTACTGATGTTTTCATTTTTGGCACTTTGCAAGGGAGCCAGATAGCGTTTTTTCCAGGCCGATAACTTGTTTGTGTTGCAGTGTAACCACGAACATTTCACGTTCAAATTAGTTACCAATTTGAATAACCGTTTTCATGTTTGTTGGTGGTATCAATGGTATAACCGAAATAGTATAATGATTCTGATTAAGGCTATTAAACGTGTTATTACTTTTTTGATAAGAGATATATGTCTATAAAAGACAAAATCGGTCTTTTCCAAAGTACTTGTAATGAGCGAACACCTTTTTCAACAACCTTCACGAATTAACGTTGTTTCCAAAAGTGAATGGTTCTCTTTTGTGAATTGTCCCAAAGTGTTGTGGTGTCGAGAAAAGAGAACTGTTTTCCTCTACTATCATATATATTTTGTGTAGTAATATTTTAGATATTTTTTCTAACGTACGATTTAGAGTTACACATTAATTGAATTCAATGAAAGTTATTATTTTTTAAATATATTTTGAATAATATTAATAAACTTAACACTATCTCACAAGATGCATTAAACACATTTATGTCATTGTCTGGGCTCGAAACATTAACTTAATAACTAGCCGTTAAAAAAAACACAATTTTTTGGTTTAAATGAAAATGTTATGTTCATTAATTGCATATTAATTTTACGAAGATTGGTCGGTCGTGTCGGTTTGTGGGTGGGGGGGGGGGGGGGGGGCGAATTGACACAAAGATCACAAGATGCATTAAACACATTTATGCCAATAGCACCTTCGGTTGATAATTACAGACTGTCTCCAAAGCGTCACTGTTAGCACGATATCTTTGGTAGTTGGTGTCGATTTTTATCTTTGGTTTGGAGACATTTCAAGCGTATGTTTATTTTATATATAAAATATTAAGTGTGTATATTTCTCAGCAAATATAATGTCGATTTAGACAAAACTGAAGTTTAAGTCGATATCATGGTTTAAATTTTGGATCGGTCTAATCCTATTTTCCCAATTGTCCACACGACACCAGTGGCATTAACAGTAATAAGGTCATGAAAATGAGGACAAAATCGTAACATTGAAAACAGGAGTTTGGTGGTAGAGAGAGAGTCTGCGTGTTACTAAAAAGAGGGACGAACGAAGCAGAGCCGTTATCTATCCAAAAACGCACCAGAAATAAAATCTCAATCTCTCAAATCCCCATTTACATCCATCGTTTTCTCTTCGTTTCAATCTGCAATCTTCAACAGATTTCCCCTTTCAATTCAATCTTAATCCTCCACGTTTCCCCCAATCTGATTTCCCTAGGGTTTTCAACCATGGTTTACGATTCGATCGCTAACGCTTCGATTCCCACTGCTGCATCAAACTCTAAGGACTTCGGAAAGAAGAAGAGAGTATGTGTTTATCTTGTGTATAAATTTTTTAATTTTCGATTAATTGATTTGAAGAAACGTGTTCGTTTATCCTTCTCTGATTAATAGTCTGTTCTTGTTGTACTTATTGTCCGTTTTTTCAACTTTGCCATAATTTTGTGCATTTTAATTTGTGTAAAGGTGAATAGGACTGCTAAATTGAAGCAGAGCAAGCTTGATGTTCGTCGAGAACAGTGGCTTTCTCAAGGTGAATTTTTGTTTTCTTACATCTTTATCTGCATGTGTGAATACTCAATTTTGTGTGTTGAGTCAAAAATTAGGTTTATATGTTTCTGGTTGATTAATCAGTTGGTTTTATGTTACAGTGAAGAACAGAGGGCTAAGGTTCAAGGAAGAAACAAATGCTACCGGCGGTGGTATGAAAATGCCTGCTCCGGTGACACTTGCAGTGAATGAAAGAAACCCTCCGATGGTGAAATTGGAAATTAATGTCGGTGTGGAAGAAAATGAGTGTTTGATGAATCATTACAGTGATTCTGAATCGCCTTCCAATAGTCCTACTAGTCACACTAGCAGTGTCTCCGGGAGTAACAGGTCTGTTACTAATTTCACCGGAAGTAGTGGCCGGAGCAGCAGCGGCAGTAGCAGTAGCAGTGGTTGTTCAGGTAGCATAACAGATGAAGATGACACTCATCATCATGATAATGATGACGATGATGATTGTTTGGATGATTGGGAAGCTATAGCTGATGCTTTAGCAGCTGATGACATTCAAAAGAACCTCGAGTCCCCTGTTCACAAACCCGAGCCCGAGCCTGCGTTGACCGATTCTTTGACGGGTCCACCTGCTAATTTTCGGGCATGGAGACCAGATGACACTTCCCGTCCTCAATGTCTACCAAATTTGTTGAAACAAAACAGTTTCCCCATGAAATCAGGAAAACACCATTGTATTGGGTCTACTCCTTCATCTTGTCCTATATGTTGTGAAGATTTAGACATAACTGATTCAAGTTTCCTCCCATGCCCATGTGGATATAGGCTTTGTTTATTCTGTCACAAACGGATTCTTGAAGATAACGGTCGTTGTCCTGGCTGCAGGAAACCGTATGACCAACCCGACCCTGACCGCAAAACCACACCTTTGAAGGTGACCCGTAGATGAGCCCGATGCATTAAAAGTAGACCATGGTTGGTTATGGTGGGCCCACCTTTTGTGTTCACGTGTGTTGTGGCACTAGTGCTAGATGGTTATTACTTGTGAGTTTGAACTATAGATGTATGCTTTTACTACTAGTTGGTGTGTGAATACATAAGGTGGTATAGAAATTGAATGCATGGTTTTCATTTGGAATGTAAACTGTGTGTTCGTTGATGCCTAAATTGTTAAATGAATACATTTACTTGTGCAACTATAATTATAAGAAGCATAAATGAAATCAATTTATATTTTTTCTAATGTATTTTGTCCATATTTTGCTCTATGTAGGTTATGTGAAGAAAGTTGAATTAGCAATTGTTTGTTAGGTTTTTGTTCAAGATGAATATGTAATGTTTGAATGAGTAAGCCCTGTCACCTATGTGGGCCAATGTTCACCTGCTTTACATTCCTCAAATCGCCAGGAAGATATTATGTTTGGTGATCGCTTTTAGATGAAGTATTTTTTGATGTAATCACCCCATGAAGCTTCTTGAGTTGAAACAATGAGATTGAATTAAACTATAACAAGCTAATTAGACTCGTAATGTTTGTCTAATTTTATTAAAATATCTCTACTAAAGAGTAAAGACAATTAGATCCTGAGGGCCAATATTGTAACTTCCATTAATATTATTGTCATAATTATCCATTAATATTGTCATTATAAGCTCATTAATATTTGTGCGTGGCCTTGGAAATGCATTTAGTCACCACTACGTCACGTGTTGAGAGGAAAGCGTTGTGGTGGCCAATAGTCATAGTCATGGAATATGAAGATCAAACATGTTTCATAACTTAACAAACGTAGGTTACAGTTTCTGTTCATTCTGCAGTAGTTATAGATTGTGAAAAATGTAGGAGTTATTTGATTAAACAAAACATTGGAACGATCAGAAACTAATACGACTTTTTCTCTTGCTACATGTACAATTAATAAAACAACAATAAGAGGATAAATGATATCCATTCCATTACATATTATGAATATTTCCTTAGAACTCATCCTCTGAATCACTACCATTTTCGGGCATGACTGCATGTTTTGAACGGGGACCACATTCGCGGTGACGAAGGTCCCACATTCTTAATTTGCACCTTCCTTCCACACACACTTGATCTACCATATCAAGAAAATCTTTCACAAAACCAAATATTTGAAACGCTTTTCTCCTTACAAGATGATAAAAACACGTAGTTTTCTTTACAAGCTCCATAACCCTTGTTTGTTCTTCCCTCACGACCTTAAGTTCATCTTCACATTCTTCCAAAAACTCCTTCACAAAACCACCTCTTTCACCAACCCCACAACTTCCCGAATCTCACAAACTCGCCCTGAAAACCAATATTTACCAAACTGTCATAATCTAATGTAGCCGATAATTGGAAAAATCCGTACTTAATCCTCCAAGAACAGATAAACCTAGTATTGTCTATCTCGTTCTTCTTTTTCTATCATTTTATTTGTATCAGAATCTTGTTCGCCTTTGGTTTCGTGACGTTTCTTGTTGACCAAGCGGCTCGAACCACTTGTTCAACAACAAAATGTAAAAGAGTAGTCTTCCCATCAACACTTTTAAGATAAGAAAGTTTCCGTAGAGCACTAAGGTTAAACCCTTTTGCATTACCTCTAGCAGTTCATCCGATTTCCAGCTTTTAACGTAGCTTCAAGAACATTCCGGGAGCTCTTAACTCCTTGCATCCTAATTCAATAGTTTGCAACGATTCTTTGAGATGCAATATTTCTGGATCATAATTCGATCTAAACAACATTGCGTTGATTCGTGTAAATGCTGTTGGGATAGCTTTGAGTAGATAGATGATAAAGGAATGATTCAGCGTCAGGAAGTTTAGTTAGGTTTCCGTCAAATTGGAGGATTCTAGAAGCTTCTTCTTCAGTTGGTGATATTTTTGTTAGTTTCTCAAGAATATCACTCTCTGCCTTCTGAGAGTGCATCGATGATTTCTTTGCGAGAGTACGATTGCAGTGTTCTGTGATTTTCGAGGATCGAGAATTGTAATCTGAGCAGATGGAGTTAAATTTGAGCTGCCGAATTTAGGGGATTTAAATTTTGATTCTGTTGAATTTCTCTGTGTTGCATTATAAGGTTTCTATTAGCTCATCATCTAACCTAAATACATCATAAATCAATATAAAAAATTAGAATTCGGTAATCAACCATTTGATTTTTAAATCTTTAATTACCTCGTCCACAATTTCATTCCACACAACCGAATGATCTGCATCGGTGTTTACCTTATCCCAATGAAACGGTTTCAATTTTTTGGGTACAATCAATTCTCTTTCCGAAAATTCGTTATGTTGATCATCAACAGTTAGTTTAGGTGCGCTAGGTGGTTTCTTCGATGAACTAAAGCTTCTAGGACGAAACGTTGCAGGTTTTCCTCTGATTACCTGTGGCGGTGGTACGGGGAATGCTGATGAAGGTGGAGGCGAAGACTTCTTCAATGAAGACGGCGGTCGTGGTGGCGGCGGCGGAGGAGGATGAATTGGCTTCTTCAATGGAGCCGGCGGTGGTTGTTCAGGAGAAAAATTAGTGGCTTCGTGGATTCCTGTTGGTGTTTTGTGACAATTAATCCCACTGTCGATTCGTTTATCTTCTAATTCGATGGAATTCCAGACTCATGTTCTTATCTGTCCGTCTTGGTTAAATAAAGGACTTCTAAACCGTTTTCTTCTACCAATACTCCTTTCAGAGTCCCACCTCGTTGGCTTAATTCTCGTGTATTTATGATCACATCTTCTTCACCAACTCTGATCACTCCATCTCCTTTTGAACATAACATACCTGTAGAAAATAATTCCAGAAAATACCAACATTGTTGCAGCTGTTAACACAACAGCTTCAATGGTCGAATGACCCATTTCGGCTTTCAGGTATACAAAAAATAACGGAATTCTGAACAAAAAATGTTCTAATACTGATCAAGGTGATGAACCTTTCCGTAATTTGACATACTTGTGATCTTCTGATTAAGTGATCTCAATTGTGACATATGCCGATCGGTGCAAATTTATGTATTTGTTTAATGATTATACTAATCCTGAGTTAATTGGCCGATTGCATAACATTGGCCTGCAGTTTATGTCACCATTGCTGTCAATTTCTTTAGCAGAAACAATGAATTTGTGTTTATTTGTTTTACAAATGGAAGACGATATGATCAATGATGTGAGATGATTACAATAAACATTTTGGATTGAATCGGTCTAAGCTTTATGAAGCTAACAAGGTAGAATATTATTAATGGGTAAGAATATTATTAATGGATTTCTTTAGTAAATAATTTCTACTTTTCTGGCTCTATGCCTCTATGTATATTGCAATTACCCATTGTTGGTCCTTTTTTTGAATTGCAAAAGAGGGCAACGGAATAACCGTCACCCAACCTAAGACCCTCACGAAATCATATAATTACTAATATGGTTGGTCATTTAATTTACTTTTGATTAGTGTTGTTACTCTATCAATTTACCATTTATATGGATTGGGTATCAGTCATTGTTGTTGATATATCAATCATCATATATTCATTGCAAGGGATACAGTGAAAAGTCTAAAATTTTGGATTATTTGACAGAAATTTGCTAACATTGCCATTTATATATTATTGATCGAATAATAGCGTATAAAAATAGTAACGATTAGTATTTTTGAACATCTGTTTGATGATTCAGTTGTGTTAGATAATACGAAGTATTTTTTTTACAACTGAATAGCTTGTTTAAAATGTATTTGTTTAATTCCATGTTTAATTTTGTTCATATCCTTTTTAACATGGCATGTGATTATACACAAATATGTTTTATTCATATATAAATAGGACATAGTGATACAACTACGCAAGTAATCGTAAAATGCATTTGACATATATGAAGAAAATTATAAATGCAAATCATTTCCCCTTTTAACATCTATGTAGTGTGCAATATTTTAAAAATACAGTGGAACTAGAAAATTGAAAAGTATTAGTTGAAATAAGCCGGTTAGATTAGTGATTATAGCTTGATTAGAACATGTCGGTTGTATATAAAAACAAGGTTGAATTTCAAAACTGGTTTTTCTAAAAAAATAGGTTAATATAAATTTTTATACAAATTTTGGAACTAAAAAATATTTACTTTATTGAAGAAAAAAAAAGTTTTTTTGAAAAATTTTCAATTTATTATAGTATATATTTGTATTTCTCTTTTTTTTTTACCATTTATATTTAACTATTATCATTTTACATTTAAACGACTAACACACCTATTAATTCCACACATTTTTGTCAACGCCAGAATAACCACAATCATGTGGGATACCATAAAAACCAGATACTTTTGGACTATAAACTCTTTAGTATTATTATCATTTGTTTCAGTCAGCTGGCTAATTCATTCCAACTGATTCAACCCCTAATAAAAAAGAAACCGTTTTTAAAACATGAGTTTTGTTAATGACAACTCTTAAGGTTGTCTTTAAGGGGTAGTTACATGCATAAATCGTTTGTACTATTGCTAATGGGAGGTGATTCCTAAAATGCAGGAGGCGGTTATTAATTATTGTACAAATTTTAAAGTATATCTTGACTTCCTATTGACACCTTTTAAGACTATCATTATCATTTTCCTTAAAACATTAGTTCACATCGTTAAAGTTTAAATCTATGAGGTTGGTGCCAATGGGCGTCACAAGCACCCGTCACAAGCATCTTTTTTCACTTCCTCCTCCGTCACGGTTGGCAGCACCACGTCAAGCTCCGCGTCAGTAGCTAGGCGTCGTGTGGGGGACGTGCAGAGGGGGGCGTCGTGGGGAATGTGTGGGGAGGTTTAATATTTTAATATTCTTTTTTAAGGGGATGAGTTAGTGAGGGTTAGTGATGTGTTGCTGTTGGCACGACCTCGTCAGTAACCCGTCAGTAAGGATGTGTTTAGTGACGCGTCACGGTTGGGAGAGGCCTGATATGGTCAAAAACCGTCGTGTGGCCTTGAAAATTAACAAGTCCCGGTGTGGATTTGTGTTGACTTTCAATGGAAGCAATTATATAATTCCCACGTTAACTGCATTTAATTTGTAAAAAGAAATTGCGTAAAGCTGGCCCCCCACAAGATATGTAGGGTCCCATTTGATTTCTTTTGTTTTCTAAGCTTTGGATTCTTTGACGCAACAGTTGGTCCATTCTGTATGACTTCCTACGTTATTTAATATTCTCATATTTATAAAGCGAATATTTGATTTGGTGCATAATGCTATAAGATTTTCGACAAAACAATGAAATATATTTGATTTCATCCGATCTCACGATGAGTATTAAAATATCATGCCATTTAAATTACAAGAAAGGTAAGTCACCTATCTTAAATTGGTGGGTGATTACAAGAAAGGTAAGTCACCTATCTTAAATTGGTGGGTGATTATTTGATTATTTATTTTCTTAATCGTTTTTATCTATATATAAAATAGTATAATGTAAAAAACTCTCTTTTTAATTTTAACAAAAATGAGAAAGAAAAGAAAAAACATTATACTAAATCTACTTTGTTACATAAGTCTTTCATACTTTTAACTTTCCTTACAAATATAATCACGCCTTTTAACAAGAATAAGCTTTAGTAAAACGTACACTGCTAAGTAAATTGCTCATACTTCAAATTTTTCTTATAAATATAATATATAAAACATATTTATTAATTTATAAAAAAAATGTTATTCTCGGATTGCTTGATTCTAAACGTTTCCATATAATAAATGTTTAGATAGAGAAGTGGCCGAACTAATTATCACTATAATACTATTTCAGAGAGTTTTTACCGTAAAGTTATCACTAGACGGTTAACATCCAAAATATAGTTGATTAAATTTTAGTTGAATGATATTACCATGGCATATGAATTAGATTGGTAGAACTCAATACAAGAATGATAACTAGTTAATGCGTATATTCATCAATAAGAACAGCAAGAAAAAAGTCATGCCGTGTGGAAAATCAACACACAACATCCATAATTGTTTCTAGATGTCACAAAACATTTGGGAAATCAAATTAAAGGTAACATTTACAATCTTTAAAATGTTGTCAAAACCATTGTTAGTCAAAAAAGGTGGCACCGGTTAAGATCAAAGAATCGGTACAACTACTAGATAAAACCGCTACAATCTAGCAAGCTTCGGTGTGGGTTGTTGTGGTGAAGCTGGTGGAGATACAACGGTTAGATTGTGACACCCAAGAGACGATGGCAATACCGGCAATCGATTATCGGTTCTTTTTCTCTTGTGAGATTGTTGTACTTGTTTAATTTCCATGTTTTTGGGTTTAAATATCGAATTTTTTAATCGAGTAACATCTGATAGCTTTACTGGTTTCAGTAAATAGTCCTCTGCACCTTCTTCCAAACATCTGTTTTAGCAAAATAAGTTAAAAAAAATCAGCATTTTTTATTTCAATGATCAAATCATAACTAAAAATTAATGAAGTCACTGATATAAAAGGATCATAATCGTACCGGTCGATTCTTGTCAAGATGTTCTCGGAAGACATGATAACTACAGGAATCTCCTTCATTGTTTTAGAATTCTGCAATAATATTATTATATCGCGGTTAGAAAACGATGATAATCGAGATCGTGACACGTGAGGTGTTTGAACAATAAACTCAAAAAAATAATCTAATTACAAACCTTGATTTTCTTTAGAAGTTCAAATCCTGTCATTCCAGGCATGGAATAATCTGTGATTATCATGTTCACCTTCAAATCCTGCTATCATAAACAACAAATTAAAATTAGGAAAACGTAAATTTACGGACGGAATTGAATAAATCAATCGAATCTGAAGGACATCAAATTCGAACTTACATCAAATTGAGCAGAATTTGTATCATCCTCTAACCCTAGATATTGTAAAGCTCTGCTTCCGCTATCGACAACAGTAACTGCAGTAATCAACCAATTCAAAATTAATCACCTACTCAAATGAATCTGTAAATAACAGCAAATCGAGACGATAGAGAACGAATCAAAATCCACAAATCATACCTTTGAAGGATGAGACTTTGAGAAGCCTCTCGATGACTTTCCGATCGATGGTGCTGTCATCGACGGCGAGAACATGTAACTCTTTAGCATTCGTGGATTTAATCTGATCGCAACAAACATTCATCGTCTCCATTTATGATTAAAAGTAGAAATGAGAGATTGAAACTCGTATTTTGATGAGATGAGAGAATTGTTGCTTGTAAATGGTGAAGGTGTGGTGGAATTGAAAATGGTGAGATGTGTGTATATATATGATGTATGGAAAGGAGACAAGAAGGAAGAAATGATCTTGGAGAGATACTGAAGAGATCTTGCGAAATCTATATGGCATAATCACACATGTCTCGTTTGTCAGGGTCTGACCCACCGTCCCTATTTATTTCACTAAATCTTTTTTAATTTTATTTATGTATCTCTATTTGTTTTATCATTAATTAATCTTTAACCAATTTATACGTTTTGACTTCTAAAGCGGCAACCATCTAAGTTTCATTTTAATTACATCGTATGTTTTGACTTCAAAAACGGCAATAATAAATTTAATGGTCAACACTTTATAACTAAAAAAAATATACTATAAATGAAATAGAATAACGATTTTATGTAAGTATCAACAAGAAGATACCACTATAGTGTATTGGTTAAAAATATTTGTTATTTTTTTCTTTTGAACGGCTTAATTAATAAAAACTAGTAAAATGCTAGGAAATACAAGAACAAAAATAAAAACAAAAATACAAAGTAATTAGAAACAAGACAAAGGACTAGAACACCATTTCGACCAACGATTGTTTAAACTACTAGACTTCGTCCTATTCTTGATCCAAAAGTAGGAGTTGCTTTGGATTTCGCTAAACAAAAAAGCTTCTCTTCCTCTTATTATTGAATCAAAAGTCTTCCTGTTTCGATATTTCCAAATGTGCCACATTAAGCATTGGATTGCTGCAGAGAAGGCTTTCTTTTTGTCCCCCGTCAAACCAATAAACGAGCCCCATGTTATCAGTTGGCCGGAGTTTTGAATATGACTTGGGTCTACACCCCACCAACTCCCAAACTCGGATACTAATTGGACAGTGAATGAACAGTTCCCAAATATGTGGTCCTCCGTTTCCAAATCCCCTCCACAGAGAACACAATCCGATGAGATAATAGGTATGTTTCGATGCATCAGGTTTGTTTTAGTCGGGAGTCTACTGTTATAAGCTTGCCATGCCAAAATCCCGATCTTAGTCGGAACCCACGAGCACCACGGGAAATCACCATAATCTGTCCTTTTTAGCATAAAATCATCAATCGCCTTTCTTATTGAACAAACCGAAAACATCCCCGATTGATTTAGTGCCCATTTTACTCCAGAATATGATCCACCATTTGAGTAGGTGAACCATGATTTAATGGGAATATTCAATTTGTTAAGAGGCTTGTGAATTTTTGCAATGTAGTTCCATGAACCGGCGGTTTTATCGGAAGGAATGATTGCCTCAAACCCACCATGAGGACCTTGAATTTCCTGAATTACCAATTTCCACAACGAATCATTTTTTGTTTTGAATCACCACCACCATTTAGTTAATAAGCCCAAGTTTAGGGCCTTTAGACTCCCTATGCCTAACCCACATTTTTATTTGCTGTTTAAAATGACGTCCCATGCTATCAATGTATTAAAAACTACTTAGCAATAGGGGTGGCAATTCCTGACCAGACACGAAATCCGACCTGAAACCGACACGAAAATAAACAGGTTTGGGTTGAGATAAAAAATAATTGGGTCAGTCTCGGGTTGAGTCAGCTGACCGGTTTATTAAACAGGTTAGGTTCGGGTCAATGATAATTTAAATGGGTCGACCCGCCAACCTGTTTAATTATTAAAACATATTTTAAAAAATATATATTTATATTTAATTTATAATTTACTAGTTAAAACGTAGTTAATAGTTAGATAAATATTAATAATGTTATCTAGTAATTTGGTGTTTAGTATTTTGTTATGAATTTGTATAATAATAACAGCATTTTGACCTGTTTGACCCGTTTAACTTGTTTGACCTGATAACCTGCTTAATCCGTTTTATTAAATGGGTTATATGTGTTAGGTTTGGGTTGAAGTTAAACAGGTTAGGGTTGAGATATATGACCCGTTAATATAAACAGGTCGGTTTCGGGTTGAACGTTTCTGACCCGCCAACCCGCGAACCCGAACCCGTCAACCCGGACCCGACCGGAATTGCCACCCCTACTTAGCAATGTATTAAAAACTATATTGAAATAGTCATGTTCTTAAATACGGTTGAATCAATTGAACCGGATAAAATGATCTGTTGAAGTTGATAACAATATTGAGTATTTATGATGACATAAATACATAAATATTGTGTAAATGCCAAAAATATAAAAATATAAAACAAATGTCATAAAAAATTCAATAAAAAGGAAAATACTTATTTTAAACTAAATTTAATACTATTATATTCTAAATTTGTTTTTATAAAAATTTATTTCGCAATTCAAAAAGGAATAGCGACGCAGCTTGTTACCCGTTTGCCTTCTTTTTCCATGTAAAAACGATATTTTAGTTATATCAATATTTACATGCATGTAAAAAAAATATTTTTATTCTATTAATTAATTTTGTTATAAAATTTGATTTTTTAGTTTGGACCAATCAATTCAACTAAAATTTTATTTCAGATTATTCATTTCTGACCGAGTTATAATCACCGATCTAATCAATCATCTCAACTGGCTACCTTTTCATTTCCCGGTTTCAGCGTCTAATTTGGATCAAATACTACGTGGTAGTTTAAGTTTATGAAAGCCATATATATTTTAGATATGTATATTTATTAAAGAAATTATTTGATGCAAACAATAAAAGTAAGTGAATATATTCAACCATCAAACGTCGAAAATTTACTAGAAAGTGCCGAAAATTTACTTTTCACCTTATTAAAGCCTTGAATTCACGTATCTTTTTTCCCACGTAGCATGATTTACGGGGCGGGGGCCGACATAGTAATTTCTATTGCAAAGTTCATCAAATGTGTAAGCGATAACAATTTTTGGACATAATATTAATAAATACGATAGTTTTGGAATTACAATTGGGATATTCACATGTTTAAAATTAATAAAAAAAATTATTTGTAGTTTTTTAGTTTTAGGTTTCTAAAACTATTAGTTATCTTGTAGGTTTATGAAATCAACTTATTGAAGACTTGTTGTATACAATCAAATATGTTGTTTGTGTAAAATTTATTTTTTCCCGACACACTGCCCATTGAACGTCACTAGGGGTACTGCTGCTGAGACTTTGCAAGAGAGCGCAAACTCCTTAACCTCCTTATTTTTTATCCTCACAAGGATATTATTACTGATGAAAATTTTTAGTTCCATCCCTATATACACTTTAAAAAGTTACTTCGTAGTATCTATCCCTTTTCCCTAGTTAATTATTTCTAACATTAAACGAAAACAATATAGAAATGAAACATGTCATAAACATTTAAACTTTATTTTTTCACTTTTTACATTGGAAACTTTTGGTTTGATACTTTGATATCGAAAAAACAATGCGTGAATCAGAAAGTCAAAGTCAAAAGATCCATTTAAATGTTTTTTTGTGGTCCAAAGGTGAAAACATGTCAATGGAATAAATAAAAGAGACACGGACATTTTGATTCTTCCTAATGAATTTTACTTCTTTTCAATTAATTTTACAATATTCAAATACCTTATATACATAGGGTTATCCATAAAAATGCCCTTATACAAGAAACAGAGACATATATATATCTACATATTTTATTCTTCTTATAAAAATTATAATGTTCAGTTTTCTAAACCTTCTAAACCAGTTAAGTTAGGAAAACTATATGCTCACGGGATTTTTAATAGCTGCTAACTGAATATATGGTTTGAACCCTAACTGCATTCATATGATTGAAATTATATTGCTTTATTAAATCACTGACCGACTATGCTGAATGACTAGAATGACCCTTTTACCCTTCTTTTTATTTTTATAATATATTAATTATTAAACGAAAGTATAAATTATAACATACAAACCAACTTAAGACTGTCCGTAACGGTGACCGAAATTTCGGTCGTGACCGGCCAAATAAGCATGCCCGACGCGTCCCCCTTCGTTACGGGCAAAACGCCCGACGCGTCGACCCTCCCCCAACGGTCGACTAATCGACCGTTCGAATCCGAACGTTGCAAGCCTCCAACGGCTACTTTTTACCCCAAATAAATTTAATTTTTACCCCCTTTTTTACCTTATAAATACCCAATTCTTTTACCAAATAATTCACAACTCTCATTTCTTTCTCCACTCAAACACACACTCAAATCTCTCAATCACCCTCTCTAAAAATGTCTTCATCCAAGAACAAAGGAAAGGCTACAAAATCTCGACGCGGAGCACCCTCTACTACACCCTCTCAATCACCCTCGATCAACTTTCGACCACCCGGTTTCGTACACCAAACAAGTCACCAAATCCCACAAGGTTATCAAAATAATCCATTTGCTCCCCCCTACTTCCCACAACCATACCGACCACAACAACAACCACCACAATATCAACAACTACCACAACAAGGTTATCAAAATTATTTTGGTGGGGACCAATACGACCACCAAAATTTTGATCCTTTCGCCGGGCTCGACCAATACGACTACCAACCACGAACACAAAGTGGTTCCCCCGCCACTCCAGCCGCGCCCCTCGACGTCGAGTCTTCCGAGTCGTCCGACGAGCCCGAGCCCGTTGAAGCGCCAAAAAAGGTAGCAAAAAGGCGTCAACCACCGACAAAGGGGGTGACCGGCGGAAGCGCGTCATGGACGAAGCTTGAAGAGATAGGCTTATGCAAGGCTTGGATCGACACTTCCGAAAATGTCATCAAGTTGAACTCCAGGGCTAAATGTGGATTTTGGCAGGATGTGTTAGTTCGCTTTGCGAGCGAAATGGGTGAGACGACCCGAACATATGACTCACTAAACTGCAAGTGGAAGAATAGACTTCGTCCTAAAATTACAAACTTTTGTTCGATTTATGACAACCTCGTACAAAGAAACCCAAGTGGGGCGAACGACCAAATTTTGTACGAGCGGGCTTGTGGTGAATTTAGTGCTGAACATGCAGGGGAGTTCACAGAGGTGGAGTGCTGGAGAATTTTGAAGGACCATCCAAAGTGGAAGGATGTTGAATACCCAAAACAGTTGACGATGTTCGCGAAGGCTAGGGGGAAAAAATCAAGGACTTCGTCATCATCAGCTGCGCAAGGTTCAGGGGTTGGTCCAGAAGATGAGGATCAATATGATGAAGAAGTGGAAGTTCCACCCCCTCGACCAATGGGGCGGGACAAGGCGAAGAAGAAAGCAGCGGCATCGTCATCAGCTGCTCAAAGTTCAGAATACGGTGCCCCCCAGCCATCATCGGCTCGGGAATTAGTCGGGCATTGGAAAGACGCCACGGACGAATTTTTTGACTTCCACAAAGCAAACATATCTGATTTCATGGAGATACAAAAAGATACCCAAGAGCTCAAGCACATGGAATTCTACAATTCATCGCATGATCACCTCACCGGCAGAACTCTTGAGTGGGTTTTGGCAAAGAAGGCGAAAATCAGGGCCAAATATAATTTGGACTGATAGTTTGTTTTTTTAGTATTAATGTAATGTTTTTTTTATTTATGTCTTTTTTTCAATTATTAATGTAATGTTTTTATTTTAATATTAATGTATTTGTTTTTAATTTAAATTTAAAAAAAAAATAAAAAAAAATTCCGAACGGTCACCCATTACGGGCATTTGGTCGCTGTCTGGTCGTGTGTTTGATCAGGAGAGAGAAAGCTGATGTGGCGCAGATGTGGCAGGGATGACCAAACTGGGTTTGGTCACCCATTACGCATAGTCTAACGGGTTACTCTTGCTAGTTATTTTAACACATTTATTTTTTCTTTTCTAAAATGAGAATTTTTATTATTTAAAATTATTTATATTGATTACCACATGTTGGGAATTTGGTATTTAGACAGAATCATTTAGTGACATACTTTAAAGGATTTTGTTGTTTATATAAAAGTGACAGGAGATATGAAGCAGTTTTCAGACTCTCATCATTATTTAAATCAGATCTTCTTCATCTGTCCCACCAAAATAAAGATGCAAACGGGTACGGGTAATAGCGGGTACTGTAAAACCCGTACCCGTACCCGACCCGCTATTCTCATACACGTACCCGCCCCGTACCCGGTCAAATCCCCATCGGATTCGGGTAGAAAAATCACCGCCGGGTACGGGGAACCCGACGGGTACCCGTTCAATAAAAAAATTAAACAAAATAGCTAAAACATTTAATACTCTTAGTTCGTTCAGGCTTATTTCGTTCAATACGTAATGGACTAACGGGAGACGGATCAGATTTTAACCATTATTAGATTGGGTTAATGAGAGATTAAGAGTTGAGCTAAGTTTGGGAAGTGACTAGTGGGCTAAATCTGTATTAAAAAAATTACACATTAATATATATATTCGGGTCGGGTATAAACGGTGCGGGTATTATAAAACCCGTACCCGACCCGTACCCGCTCTCGGGTATGAAATTTAAACCCATACTCGACCCGTTACCCGCTTAGACGGGTAATACCCGCCCCGTAAGACTCGGATACCCATGAGTACCCAAACCCGCGGGTCAAATTTGCATCCCTACACCAAAATCTTCAAATCTGGAACCTCCCTGCCATCAAGGGAATCATTCATTCATTCTATTAACTTATACTTCTAACTAAATACTTATAATTTAATATTACATTACCCTATTTAATATAATTTTTTACAGTACGCTCAGAAGACCTTGATCGCCAAATTTTTATATTAACTGTGATTAACAATAATTTTATTAGCACTTGATTGCTAACTTTTTTTAATCTAAGCGTTATCATCGTAATTAACAACTAAAGTTAGTTTATTTCAGTAATAAAAAAGGTACACTCCTTAAATGATACTCTTATAGGCTGTTAAAGAAAATATATAGTTAATTTATTTTTCATATATTCTATTAATAACAAAATGATGTAAAATATACAAGGTTAAATATATATTCTTCTAATAACAAAATGGTGTGTTAATTAAAAAAGCTTTTTTTTTAATGATAATTAAGCTACTCCAGTTTATACATAATGAGAATTGAACAAATTACCTATAAGTCATGAATAACATCTTACCCAAATAACTAAGAGGCCTTTGGCCTATCGGTATGGTGTTTGCCCCATAACCTTGAGGTTGTGGGTTCAAGTCCCTTCGTGGACTTAGGTGGTGTGGTTTATTACCCACTAGCTTCAAAGCCTGCCCATTCGGGCGGGCATGCTTCGAGAGAGACAAGTTGGTTATGCTATTAATATTTTATATTTAAAAAGTAATTCGATTTTTTTAAATCACTAAAAATATTAATAACAAAAATCCTGCACAATTTATATTTTACTGATTTTTTTGAAAAATAAAATCAATATTATGTTTGATAATAGTAATAACCCAGAAATTTTTTTAAAAAAAAAAACAGTTTTATGTTTCATAATAGTAATAACCCGGAAGAAAAAAATCAGTATTGTGTAACATAATAGTACAAAAGTAGTAATAACAGAAATCTTGCATATTTCATAACAGACTCGGAAAAACAAAATTAAAAAAATTATGAAAAAATATTACAAAACAAAAAATCAGTATTATGTTTGATTGTACATCATATTTTTTGAGAATTATTTCGAATCTTTTTCGGGTTCTTTAAGCATGTGTTCGGGTTCTTCAAAAAAACCAGAGTAAAAAATCCAAATAAAACCAAAAAAATACTGAAAAATAAAAAATCCGGACAATGTAGAATTTTGTAATATGTTCTATTTTGTATCCTTGATTTTTGATTATGCACAATATTGAAAAATACAAACAGTAGGTTTTGTAAAAGTCAGTTTTATCCGCCTAACTTTGATGTAAGTACGGTTCTGTTACCATGGCTTTAAGAAGAATGAGTAACAAACGAATGCAAATTAAATAGAACCGTTTAAGGATTTATAAATAATGCATAACCAACCTTGATTACGCACAATATTGAAAAATACTAACAATATGTTTTGTAAAACTCAGTTTCATCCGCCTAACTTTGATGTAAGTACGGTTCTATGACCATGTCTTTAAGAAAAATGAGTAACATACGAATGCAGATTAAATAGAACCGTAAATAGATTTAAAAATAATGCATAACCAACCTTAAGAAATTAAAAAAAACGTTGCATACATTGTGTTTTTTTTTTTTTTGTAGAACGATTAGTCTTGCGGTGTGAAAGAATGTGTAAATAAAATTACTGGTTAATGTGTAGAATCATGAGTGGAAAAAGAATGATATATATCGGTATTAATTTAAGGATCAAATTTAATCGTTTCCATAAAATTGGTGAAGCAGTTATGGAAGATAATATTTGGTATTCAAAATAATTTTAGAATTCTAATTTATGATTTGAATTTGTCCCAAAATTAAGGATCAATTAAGTTTGAATTTTCCGTTCAAAAAAAAAAATTAAGTTTGAATTTTGAAAATTTGACACCCATCTTAAAACAGTGCGGAATTATGGAAAGGATTAGGTGGAAGAGGCAACGATTTGGCTCACGTTAAATCCGGATGGTATTAATTAAATGCAGAATATCAAGGCTTAGGAAAATTGAGAGGAAATCGTTGGTCAATGAATGAATTACACGTGGCATAAACAACCAATCAGAGTGCTTCAAATGGGTGAGTTGTCAAACCAAAATCATATGTAGCTGCATATATAGAAGAAGATAGGTGGAGGGTTCGAGGGAAGGCATACTGTCCCTTGTGGATTTCACTCTCTAGCCTCGAATCACTAACTTACTAACTGATCGTTAAAAAGGGAAAAAAAACATCTTACCCCAATACCATTAAACTAGAAGATTTGGGTTTAATTAAATACATTAAATGAGAATTTATAATTCTTGATAATAAAATGATAAATCGACAATAGTAGATGTTGAGATGTATTTTTATTACTTGATATTGTACTAACTAGAAATTAGAAATTAGCAATTACTGTTTAGGGAAGTACTACGCATAATTTATGTTGTCGTAAAATACAACTTAGTGAAGTGATTATTTTTTATTTAATAAAAAATTAATGTTTATCAATTACACTTAATATATATCCTTTAAATATATATATCAGAAAAATCCTTATTTAATAAAACAACTCTAAACATTATCAGAACTCATTTTATAACATAAAAATATCAAATTGTTAAAAAGTGAAAATCGATGATTAATGTATGAAACACCTTTCTTCTTCTATTAATAGAAAGAATACAAGATTTGATTTTGTTATGATAGGAATGATTAACCCTACACAAAGCAATTGGGTTCAAGATAAAATTACTTTAATGGACATGAAATCTTTGAATGGGATTCTTTGGGCGGTGGGTTTGATTAAGGGGTAAATCCGGAATTGAATTGACTTTTCAGTCCTCGGAATAAGCTATCATCTGACCAACCCAATGCCGGCGTCAACATGACGACGGTAAACTTTCCGTTTGTAGGAAAAGATACGCCACTGCTCCCTATTTACGTACTCCTACTTACGCCACCTTAGGCCTCTCCCAACCCTTATCCATCACTAAACCCATCATTAGCGCCACGTCATCGCATCCTTACTGACCCGCTACTGACACGTTCGTGCCAACCATACGCATCACTAACCCATCACTACATTTCCACATCATATTTTTAATTAAAATTTTAAAATTATAAATTATAAATTTTTTGAAAAAAGAAGTAATATATTATTCATATAAAATAAATATAAAAAAAAATTAAAATTAAAAAAAAAATGAAAAGAAAACAGAGAATAAATATAAAATGTACAAATTTTGATCCACAATGTACAACTCCTGGAAGCCCCTTCTCTCTCTTCCCCCTTCCTCTCTCCCCCCTTTCTTCTTCCTCTGCACTTGGGACGCCGGCAGGAACACGTCCTCACCACGACGAATTCATCTCGACGCCCCGCACGACGCCTCGGTGCCAACGGCGCCGGCGGGCGACGGCCAAAAAAAACCCCACGACGGGTCTGCGACACAAGCGTTGGCAGTGGTCTTATTTCTTCACCAACGACCTTCTTCAACGCTCAATTAATTATTCTTAATAAAACTGCTATATTTTAATGAAGTAATTTGTAAATCACATGAATAAATTTGTTCGATCAAGAGATGATATTCAATGATTATTCAATGTTCTATTTAGTGCTTATGGAAGGTAAGAGTATCCACAATGGTTAACCTTTTTAATGATTTATTATTACTTTTGCCACATCATCTAATAACCTATTAGTTGAAAACATCTCCAATGGTTAACCTTTCCAATATAACTAATTTACCTTTATCTATATCAAATGTTTTATAAATGTCTCTCACTTATGTAATTTAACAATTTTTATAGCATTACAAAACTTAACATTAATATAAAATTTCTCTTACAAAAATATTATAATGCTTGACCTTAAAAAGTATTGAAATATGATAAATTATAATTTATAGTTATAGAAATAATAAATTATTCACATATAAATATATACATGGGTTCAAAATGTAAAATTGTTAAATATATGGACTAAAAAAATCAAGCATTGAAAGTTGTTCAAGTGGTGGGGAAGATCAAGTGGTTGGAGTGGCCTATTAAAAAAGTCATCCATTCCAATGGTAAAAAGTCATTTTAGAGGTTAATCAAATAATATCAACCTCTTCTTCAACCTCACATTGGAGATGCTCTAAGGAACGATGTGGTGTTCAACAATACTTTTAAGGCCTTCACGGTGATTATGGGAGACATCATTTCTAGTAGCTTCATGTGGTTAAAAAATAGGAGTAAAGTTTCTTGTAATTGATGTGATTGGGGTGTTTCGCCCTTTTGTTCTTGATTTAATTTTGTACTCTTTTTTTTCCTTCTTAGTGGCTTGCTAAGTTTGGTTCTTTATATATATTTTCCGTTTTTAAAAAGAGATGATATTTATGTCTATTTATATGTTTATTTATTTGATCGGGATAAATATCAAAATCTAGACACAAATAGTAGGTTAAATAACATTTCTCATCGCAAATAGGTAAGTAGTGTTGTAATACGTATATTACTAAAGTGATTTTGTAATAAATGTACAATATGTTATTAGAGTTAATTTCATAATAGTCTTTTAACTAATCATACATTTCAATTCCGTTCTTATTTCTTTTTTCAAAGCCCAAATTTAGTCATTTATTTCTCATTTTATGGCATGGGCATGTATTTATAATTTCATAAATAATCTTTTAATAAACTACATATTGTAACCTTGATTATTTTTTATTAAAAAGACTGTTAATACAATAAAATGATAAATAAATAACTAAGTTTGGAATTTGGAAAAAAAATACCAAAATTTCAATATATCATTAGTTAAAAAAACATCTATGAAATTATCTTTATTATTTATTTGGTTTTACGTTGTAAAATGAAGATATTGATGAAAAGAGAGAAAAGAACGATGTAAACACGACAACATCTCTTTGTTAGACTACTCCCATTGGGAGTTTCGAGGGTTGGGTCACCATAATATAATAATGAAAAAAATTGTTAGGGGTCACTAAAAGAGGTGACCTAGGTTGGTGGAGGAGACCAGGGTCACATGAGGGTCACCAATTATTTTATTGTTTCTTTTTGTTTTTAATGTGAGGTGGAATTTTGTGATTGCTTGTTTTGATTTTAATAAGTAATAAAAATTTAGGTTGGGTTGGGTTGTTGATGTGTGTGAAAAATAAGGTTGGATTGGGTTGTGTAGGTGGAAGAGAGATATATTATTTTTTAATGAAAAAGTTGGGTTGGGTTGGGTTGCTAATGGGGATAGTCTTAATACGGTGACTTAGTCATACATAGGAGGATGTAACATTACTAATTTTTTATATCTATTTCTTTGGCCACACTTTGTTTATCTTGTGAGTACAAATATTAAGATTTTATTTTTTAGGTGTTTAGGCGACTATTTTAATGACTATGATTTATTGAAATTCATAAAAGTGATAAGCTTCGTTTCTTAGAGGACTCGGTACGCCTCGCTAAAGGGCTTGCAAAACCTATTTGGCGAGCGCTATACCATGCACATTCACCGCCGTGCTTGCCATATGCTAGCCAAAACGATTTCGTCGTGGTTTTGGCGGACCATCAACGTTTGGGAGATGGGGCCAACGGTCAAAATTTTCAAATTCACCTCTTTGGTGTGAGAACCATTTAACACTTATCTGATTTCAACACCAGAAAGCTATTATATAACATAAGTGTTAAACATATGTTAAAATGTCAGAAAACCTTTAACATACATTTAAGTATTTAACACTCACTTTACCTTACCTGATATGTAAGTTTACTATTGTATTTACTAAATGTAGAAAATGTAAAAGACGAGCCAAGTCATTAACCATAGTTGGTTTACTCCCCCAGAAAGCATGCGAATATTAAAAACTTGTGTTTATTTAGTTGGTAGTTTTTGACCCTTTATAGAAAATATATGGAGTATTTCTTACGGGGAAAAAAGTACATAATATATGTGGTGGGTACAGGTGGCGGTGAAGGGGTCCACTGGCCAACGAAGATACGCGGAAGTTGGGTGGATATTGGAGATCGTACACCTGATCCACCAAATAAAATCATCCCAAACTTGAAGATGCCACTAAATTTCATTTTTTATTCTTTTTCAGGATTTTATAAGCAAAAGAAAATTACAAAGTACGGAGTATCAATTAGAGTATTAACATTTTATATAATAATATCTTGCTAATTTGCTATAACTCCTAAACACGCTTCAAAGTCCAAACTGCGACCGGTCTGGTCTGTAACCCGAGGTCAATCATGCAGTCATGATAATGGAACTCGAATTGATAGTTACATTGCCAAAATTTGTGGGGTTTGTTTAAAATGAGGGATAAACCATTAACCAATCAACCCGAATTGATTCTAACTTTAAGCTTGTGAATGATTACCAAATATGTACTGTTTATGGTTGTGGTATAACAATTGTTTGTGTTTCCATCTAGTGGGTAGACCGCTTGTTGTTGATGTTTGAGGAAATTGATTATTAGACCGAGTTTGATGTAACAGGAAGCACAGAACTAAAAACAACAAATGGAAGTATAGGTCATTGCTTGATTTCAGGAGACTTGTTGAGGTCATTAAAAAAAAGTGTTAAACTTGATGATGATAATGGTGTGATTAATGATTTTAAAGATGAAAATTTGGTGGTTGAGGGTGATGTCATTAAGATCGAAGAACTCTTTTAAAATGCATCGATTTGAAAGGTCATATTGATTAACTATCGGAGGTATAAGTTTATGCATAAGTGCTGATAATGGAGGTGAAATATTCATAGGTTAATTAAGTTTTAGTTTCAAGAAAACCCCTTTAAAAAAATAAAAGAGGAAAAAGATTGGAGATATACATAATTAACAAGAAACAGGATAATGCATACGATAGTTACGTAAATTTCATAGCTTTTGTTACAATATCAGTTTTGGGAAACTTAGAAATATATAACCAATTGTTATACTGAAAATGATACATAAAGAAGATTGAATAATTCATAAGTTTTTAATGTGCCCTAATGTGTTACAAAAGTTATCTAGGACCAACATGGTTCAATCCATGCATGAGGGGCGAGATAACATTTCGTTCCAAACAAGTATCCTAAAATTTCTTGGTCTTTGAACGTATGATACTTGCATGTTTCAAGTGAATAAAACACTATATCCCCGTTCTCGGAATGTAGCCGCGGAAAATAGATCTTGTTCTCCATCTTTGGTGTTTCGGCTTCAATACACAAACATTTTAAATCACATATATAAATCATGTGCCTTCCTAAATTATCGATTTTCTCCCAATTTTCACCATAATTCAATTTAAATACCTCAATGGATTCTCCATACTCGCCCACAATGACTAGTAAAAGATGTTGATCACATTCCATCATAAAGTACTCTCCCAACGATCCACAAGAACTTGTTGGGAATTCACTTTGAACATTGTCCCAAAAGAAATCTTCTTGATCAATTTGTGTAAAAACATCAAGATCTCCATTGTTAGTGAAGGCAAAAAGAAATCGTCCATAAAATGTGGGAAAACGGAAGAAACATGGATCACCACCACCAAAATCTAGTTTATATCTAAGCCACCCCATGTTTAGTCCCCGAGATACAAAGTGGATGTAAACATGATAATCACCCCATGTTTTGAATCCAACAACCATACAATCCGGAGAAGTCGGTGGCGCTGAAAAAGAATAGTTTTCTAAACAGATGGTAACTGGAAGCTCGCGGATATCACTTGTTAAAGGGTTAAAGAACACATGCTTTTGACTTTCAGGTATATGCAACAACAACCAACCATACCCCGAACAAAGTATTTTAAAAGCACCAATCAATTCTTGAGGTGTTTCTATGAAATACTTGTCGCCAAACATCGGATCTGTAAAAGTCATAATGCCTTGATGTGTGTCAAACACTATCAACCAGGGTGGAAATGTCAATGGTTCGTCGCTCCATTGTGTCAAAGGTGCTGCTAAATGACAACGTTTGCATGTAGCACGAAACTTGAGATATTCGACGCCAACACAAAACTCCATAATCATTTCCAAAATATGAAACGGAATATTGAGCAAAAATGATTGATCATCATCATTTGTAATTGATCTTGAGACTACTATCTCATTGTCCTTGTCCACTACTTCAACATTATCTTTTTCCAACCTACACATAATTGTTAATACCATTAATCTCCTCAAAATTAAATATATAAAGTAATAAATACCTGGATTCAAAGATTGTCCATGCTGATACGTGGCTTGATTGTATTGGACAATGTGTAGAAGATAAGGAGAGGGTTTTATCTTTAACGTGGTACGAATATATTACTTTACCATTTTCACAAAGAAAATGTATGTAACCCCCTAATTCCGATTCTGAGGAACTTGCAGGACTATAATATGACAAAAAATCATTAGCAATTCCCAAGGAAAATATAGTATCTTTTAGGTCTTCCATTTCTTCCCAAATCATCCTATTCATGTCTAATTTATATAAATACAATTGTGATTTTTTGCCCTTTAAAACAAATTGTGGCTTTTTGCTCTTTAAAACTAGTTACAATGCATAACAGTTCTGTATTAGATCCTTTCAAAATAGGTAGGTGGTAGTGACAACCAATGTTCAAGGTAGGAATTGGGCCGTCGGTAATAAATTAATCACAACTTGTTTATCTTTAACAACAATATCAGCGTGTATGAGAACAATTGCCAGCATTTAAAGCATATATCTTGCCTTTACATAATGTTAGTGAAAATAGCAACCCATCTGTTATGCTTCTGAGCTGTTTACCATATGTCATAATCTTGCCTTTACATAATCTTCTTGTTAACGAGAACTGAAAAACCCAACTTTGTGTTTTGTATAAAAGAAAAAAAATAAATGCCAGCCACAAACTACATTAACAATGATCGATATGGTCTGTAAAGAGAAGATGGTTGTCTCACCCCTAAATTATCTTATGAGCACCTCATCGAGGAGGCATGTTAACTTTTTTATCACACAATTAAGTAATCAAAAGTCATATTAAGCAATTAAAAGAATATATAGTTTTTCTACATGCCAAAACCATTTTATTGTAAATTAGGAAACAAGTCTATAACAAAGGTAAATACATTTAATTGTAAAACAGAGAGATTGAATTCATTAATTTAAAACACTTTAACAGAAGTAGCATAAGAATCATTAATTGAAAAAATTAATAGAAACTAAATCCATATTTGAACACGAACTTTACCTGTGTGGTTTTGGAGAACGATTGATGGTTTTGTTTAACGACGATTTGTTACGAACGGTGAACTGGAGTCTGGAAAAGATCTGGAGATGTAGAGACGAAGATGAGGATTGGTCAATAACAACGCAAAAAAATTTAAATGGGCAAGCATCAAGCTACATCTCTTTTGAATTGGCAAGCATCAAGCTACTTAATTAGGGTTTTCATTTCTCCATTTTGTGCAGTGAAATTATACAAAAGATATGATTCTGCCATTCAATTTGTCGATATGCTACAATTTGTTATCTCCTATGGATTAGTCAATCAGAAAGTTTTGGAACACAAAATTAAACATTTAATTTGATGACGTATTTGCTTTGTTGATTCATCAAATCATGACTCATAATTAGTTTTTTTAACGTTATGGTTTTATTTTTGCTCATTGTTTAACCGTATAGATGAAAAGAATTTAAGCATATTATTTTTCTTCCCTATTCGAGCACATCTTATGGTATGTACATCTACATAATATCGCTCCTTATAAAAGTTTTTATGTTAATTGATCCATTGTGGTTATATGGTTGCATTGAATACTTCAAATAGTTTATATTATTTTAAAAAATACATAACAATGTACTACTTCAATTTTAATTCTGCACGAGTGCAGGTAATGGTGAAATGCTACTTATTATGGTTTGGGAATCATATATAAGAAATCTTCCAATTGTTACCATGTATTTTGTTGAAATGTGGAGGATTGACGCTAACAAAACAGATTTGATTGTTACTATGTATTTTGACATACCATGTTCATTCTATGAAAACAACAAATAAGTAACGAGACAAGCAAAATACAAGTGTTTGGTTTTATACAATTTTCAAAATTAACTAGCTTTTATGAGAGATTTAAAATCTCCAAAATCTTCAATTTGTCTCAGAGGACTAGCTTAATAAATTTGAAACAAAATTCAAGTTTTGAGTCCATTAAAAACTTTGATGTCGGACAAAGTCTTTATCAATGTTTAAACCTTAAGAAGTTAAAATTACCACAATCATCGCCATTGCCCCCACCCACCAATTGGTCGCCGCAAAATTTAGATACAAGGTACCTGTCGTCGCATTGCGCGGGTATCCTGTTAGTTTCCTAAATATGTGGTGAATACGAATAACTATTTCAATCTTTTTAAATGATTCATAAAATGTGATTTGTAATTTTAAGTTTATTAATTGCGCCTTAGTGTACTTTAAAAAAATCTCTAGTTTGGTTTTTGTTTTTCAGCATCTCTACTTTTTTGGACTTTTTCAGTCCTATCAAATCCGTATGGGGATTTTCGCTCCAAACGGGCATGTTCTTTTTCTAGAATATTTGCTTCTTTTTCAAATGATCGAGCTTCTCCAAAAGTAGGTCTTTCAACTTGTTTTCATTTTGTATTTGAAGGGACAAGGTCCTTCACTCCAAAATTAAATAAAGTTACATCTCGTGTCAATGAATGTAGGTGTGCACCACTGCACCAATAGCATATTGATCATATTTAAATGTGTAATAGCAATGGGAACTAAAACATGCATCAAACATTTTTACAATGTGTTTTCGTACTAACGATAAGCAAACGTTAGATCCATTACACCCAATATTATACAAAACCATATTTAACAAGTACCAAAAATTTATCAATAACAACAATAATAAAATAACATAGGTTAAATCAAGGAAATATCAAGTAAATTTCTTCTTCCATGGATGAGTTGTTTTCATTATTAACCATCTCCATGCAGGAATCCTCCTCGAACTTGAGCTCTAATACCATATAGATATATCGGTCACCAATTAAAACTAACATGTAAATAAACTTTTTGAAATGGAATGAAATTGTTTTATCTATGTAGCTTTCTTATAGATTTAAACCTTTTCCCCTAAGAAGTATATAAACCTTTTTTCTTTAATTAAACTTTTGCAGAAATTACAAATGACCACAAAGTGCGTTAACCCAATTTTCAATTTTTTATTTTCTTCCTCCTGAAAACATTCAATAATCACTATATCATAAAAAATTAACGATTATAAAATCAAGGAACTACTTTTACTGATTATTAATTTAAAATACCTGAATTTCTGGTTAAGCTGACACATATTGCTTTAGAAGTTTGTCTCCAAAAGCATGGGAACACAAGGCCAATTAAGTTAATAGGGATTAATTATGTAAAACTGGGTCAATTTGTGCTGTACTTTATTAATAGCGGGTGAAATAGAAAATAAAAAAGTCGAACTAATAAAAGAACCCAGTTTATCATATTATAGTTTATTGGATTCATCTTTTGTTTGTTACATGATGGTTTTTCAGTTCAATTTCAAGATTTCTTTATTGAAAAAATCGGCCCAAAACTCTCATTCCGAAACACCTCCCAAATCTGGTCCATTGGTTACAAATCCATCTGGCATGATAAACTTAGCGGGTCCAATTTCATATGTAATGTTATATAAGTGATGAAAATGGTGGGCCAATATTCAGAGTCAAAACAATCAATCCCAAATGCTTAAACAGTGATCTATAAGCTAAATTGTGGGCACTCTATCTAGCTGTTTGACAACAGAAAGTCAAAGTCAACATTTAAGTTCTGATAATAAGTTAATAACTTCATGAATGGCGAATTTTTAGTTGAACGGAGATCACCATTATCTGTTTGGCAAGAAACTTTTTAACGTTTAATTTTTGTTGTAACATCGTGTTGACTTAGTTAAAAGTCAGCACTTTTATGGTTGAGATAGCATTGACTCGCTAAACAAATTTGGATATTTGACTGGTCAGTGGTCACAGTCAAACTAATAGCATGCCCATTTTACCACTATACTGATACTAATAAACAACCCGAGATGTTAATTGATCAAACAAATATTAATTCTAGTATCTGTAAAGCAGAGCTCAAGAGGCAAAAGTAAAAATTACTAAACCCATAAATGCAAAAACACTAATGAAATTTAAGGAAATATCTATTGGTTATTACAACAAATTATCTCATGAGCTTTTAGGACACCCAAATTATTATCGCATATAAAAGTATGCATTTATTCCATAATAAATATGTTTAATTAACCAAATATTTTGTTATTGCATGCATACTATATATATATATATATATATATATATATATATATATATATATATATATATATATATATATATATATATATATATATATATATATATATATATATATATATACTAGCAGGGTACCCGCGCAATGCGGCGGCGGGTACCCTGTGTTACTAAATGTTCCGGCAAGCAAAAGTTGCTCGATTATACGTATTTTCTTACAGTAGCACGAAGAAGATGGTGATTGCGGGCGGTAATGACAAAAAGAATTAAAAGAAGAAAAACAAGTGCTCAAGTACTCGCCATCCTTACCAACCAAGCTTTATATAATTACTAATAAAAACTCATAATTCAGATTACATGCTAACAACCACATAAAAAGAAGTGCTATGCAATAAACAAATTTAAGCAATTAGCAATAAGCATAGGTTTCCCAAGAACATTTGTTCAATCTATTACAAAGATCTCAAACCAATTGTTGAAGATCTTCAAGCAACCTAATCCAAATAGATATTAAAACCTTCATTAAAACCTTCATTAAAATATCCCATTTCAACCATTGGCTGATTTTAACTTATCGAAACAACTACCTTATATTTGGATTGAAATTAAATAAAAAGGCATACCACAATCCTCATCAACTTCAGTATAATAATCCCAGATTCTTCACTTGAACTCCTCGCCATTTACACTTCACAACTCCCTAATTCCTTCCCTAGTTTCCCCTGAAATCACCAAATTAACAAAATATTAATCAAATTCAGCAATGTTGTAAGAAAGATCCAAATACAGCAGCTTAAAAGCATGATTAGACAAAAAAAATATTTCGGGTCAAAGCAACCCAACCCGACTCATTTCAAACCATACCATAGAATTACCCATTTTTTGGCATGTTACGCAACCGGTTCGACCTGCCAATATTACGAGCTCTAGAATTACCCATTTTGTGAAGACGATGGTGAAGGTGGTGGTGTGAAGTGTTAGTAGGCGGCGATGGTAAGCGGTGGTGGTTAGTAATGCTGGTGGAGGTTCGGGTCAAAGTAATTTGTTTGCTTTGATCACATTCAGGATCCTTTAAATCTCTAAAATCCTAACTGCTTGATGTCAATCAACTCAGTTACAATATCACACTTGGGAGATATCTTTAAGTCAAAACCAAACAATCTACAACTCGAAACATTTTCAAGCGTTTTTAAATCAACTGGAGATTTAATTGAATCTTCGGTCAATATTGTGGATTCTTGAAGCTTTAAATTTGAATTCGATTGGACGGGCCAACCCAGGAGACCTCTTTTGTCTTGTGTTTCACCTAAAAAAAACAATTATACAAAAGATTTAATCGGGGATGATGATAGTAAATGCAATAATCCATTAAATTGGAATGCAAGAAGATACACATTGTTACCATTACCTGTTTGATCATTTAAAGGATTCCAAGCAGCAGATATTGTTAAACATAAGTTGCTGGTTCTAGAAGATTAAGCACCCCAATTAACAAAAATAAGCAGTTAAATATGGATATGAAGCAAAAAACATAAAAATTAAGCTATAATAATATTGTAATCACATGTTAGGGTGGTTTGAAAAATTCTGATTATCAAAGGAATTACTCCCTTAAACGATCATGTTTTTCCATTAACTCCCTCTTCACGTGATTTTACATTTGATCTCTGCTGAATATAATCCTTAACTTATTATCCACAACACAATATATAAAACTTTCCTTAATAACTACTTCCTCCGTATCAAAATAAGTGAATCAAAGTGAAGTTCACGTTTTTTGAGGCAAAATAAGATAATAAAAGATTAGTGAGATTAAATTGGGTAATTAGAATGGATGGGGATCCACACTTTTTACTATTTTGTTGCTTTCATAGGAAGATGACAAAAATGGATGGGGTCCAACACCTTTAATGATGTTTAAAAAGGTATAAAGTAAGGGTAAAGAGGTAATTTTAAATATAAAAACTTACCAAATAAGGAAAATTATTAAAGTGATTCACTTATTTTGATACACCTCAAAAAGGAAAGTGATTCACTTATTTTGATACGGAGGAACTATATTCTAACCTGATTTATAAGTGTCCTATAAAAAGAAATAAAAAAAAAATGAATCTTTCAGATTGCTTGTGCCATTATGTGTGATTGTTCATGAACAAAATCAGGTTATGATACGACCCTATAATAAGGTTATTGTGCTACATTTGTATAAAAATTAAAACATTGAAAAAATTTATTATGAAAATTAGAGAGTAATGTAATGTAGCACACCTCCAAGCTTTTGAGCTTCTCTGATTACATTCATCACAAGTCTTGTTTTTCCTGATGCTTCATGCCCATAAATCTCAACTATTCTTCCCTGTAAATGTAAAATTAGGTGTTATTCGGGGTTCATAATGATTCATTATTAAGTATACAAAGGAAAATATAACTCATCATCCAAAAATTTAAATAATAGCTTAATAACTACACAAAATCAGCTACAGACATGACATTAGAATTAGAACTAAAATACCCATGCTGCAAATCCACACAACCAGCACAATTTGCAGAAGTTAATATACGAAGTTAATTTAATACGATACCTAGATTGCAAATACTGTATTGGAAACACTTAATTTGGTGTTGAATCATGCAATATACATTTACTTGTTTCTATAATTGATGGATTTTCTCACAAGTGCCTGTCATCAATAAGCATTTATCAAAACAGGTATCATGAAGTTCGGAGGTGAAAGAGAAGGAAAGAAGCTAGGGTTCGAAACATTAATCAAAATAGGTTACCGGTTGTAAACGACGAAGAGAGGTAATTAGGTATGAGATTTTCGAGTGTCGTCGGAAAACACGTACCCACGGAAGGAGATCAGAGGAGCGTTGGGCGGTGATTTGGGGGGAAAGATGAAACTTGATTGCTTAATTCAAATCATAGCTGTGATTTCAAAGGGTTGTTCCACTTCCCAATTACGAAGAACCGTTTACATGCCCAAGAAAAAAACTCGAGGGTTAGAACAAGACGGAAAACACATCTATTGGTCCAATGGTTGGTGGCTTTCACTGTTTGGCCTATGACGCCAGGTTTTTATTAATAGCATTCTAAAGTCTCAAATAACAAACGTCCAACCTATTATCCCAGTTGGTTAAAGCATACTTTCATCTGTTGGAGGTCTTGAGTTCGAGTCTAGTAAACAGACTTTTTTTATAAAATCGTTAGTTGCCATAATTAGTAAGTATTTGGCTGAATTTTCAGCAATCTATTTGGGGAAAGGTCCCAAATACATTATATATAGTAGATATATATATATATATATATATATATATATATATATATATATATATATATATATATATATATATGCATACATACTAATAAAAGTTACCTACGTAACTAAAACGACCAACATGGTTCAATCCACGCATGAGGGGAGAGATAACATTTTGTTCCAAACAAGTCCCCAAAACTTTCTTGGTCTTTGAACGTATGATACTTGCATGTTTTAAGCGAATAAAACACTATATCACCATTCTTGGAATGTAGCCGTGGAAAATAGATCTTGTTCTCCATCTTTGGTGTTTTGGCTTCAATACACAAACATTTTGAATCACAAATATAAATCACGTGCCTTCCTAAACTATCAATTTTCTCCCATTTTTGGCCGTCATTCAATTTAAATACCACAATGGATTTTCCATACTCACCCACAATGACTAGTAGCAGATGCTGATCATGTTTCACCAGAAAGTACTCGCCCAACGATCATTCTTTTGCAACATTAGCCCAAGAGAAATCTTCTTGATCAATTTGTTTAAAAACATCAAGATCACCATTGGCAAAAAGGTCTCGCCCACATAACATTGGAAAACGAACGGAAAATGGGTCAAAACCATCAAAATTTACAGCATAACTACGCCATTCCATGTTTAGTTCCCGAGATACAAAGTGGATGTAAATTAAATGATAATCATCGATTCTTGTGAATGGCGCTGAGAAAGAATAGCTTTCTAAATGTATCACATATGGAAGCTCACGGATATCACCTGTGAAAGGATTAAAGAACACATGCTTTAACGGTTGATCATGAGGTATATGCAACAACAACCAACCATACCCCGAACAAAGTATTTCTATATCACTAATCAATTCTTGGGGTATGTTTATGAAATACTTGTCGCCAAACATCGGATCTGTAAAAGTGATAATGCCTTTAAGTGTGTCGAACACTATCAACCAGGGTGAAAATGTCGGCCATCTTTTTTTTGTTTCGTTGCTCCATTGTGTCAAAGGTGCTGCTAAATGGCAACGTTTGCATGTAGCACGGAAATTGAGATATTCAACGCCAACACAAAGCTCCATAATCATTTCTAATATATGAAACGGAATATTGAGCAAAAGTGATTCATCATTTGTAACCAATCTTGCAAGTACTATTTCATTGTCCTTGTCCTCTACTTCAACACTGTCCTTTTCCAACCTGCACATAATTGTTAATACCAGCGATTTTGAGAAAACAATTAATTTCCTTAAAATATAATTAAAAATAAATATAACGATAAATACCTGGATTCAAGGATTGTCCATGCTGATACGTGGCTTGATCGTACCGAACAAGGTACAGAAGATAAGGAGAGGATTTTATCTTTAAAGTGGTACGAATATATTACTTTACCATTTTCACAAAGAAAATGTATATAATTCCGATTCTGAGGTAATTGCAGGACTATAATATCCGTACGAATCATTATCAATTTCAATGGAAAATATAGTGTCATTTAGGTCTTCCATTTCTTCCCAAATCATCTTATTCATGTCTAATTTATATATGCAGACTTCTACCATTTGTCATTTTATCTATTTCCTTATTAAAAGCAGTTACAATCTGTATTAGATCCTTTCAAAAAAGCGTCGTAGTGGAGACAAGTAATCAGGAAATTCGATACCTAAAATAGGCAATAAATTAATCACAACTTGTTTATCTTTAACAACAATCTCAATGTGTATGAGAGTACGAAAAGAATAACCACTATTTAAAGCATATATTTTGCCATTACAACATGTTAGTTCAAATAGCAACCCAACCGCTTATGTTTCTCAGTTGTTTATCGTATGTCATTTCAGTCCATTTTATCTTTTTTCTTTTAGGGTTTAGCCTACAAAACACAAAGTTGGGTTTTTCGGAAACAAGAAGATTGAATTGGGGTGAGACCACATGATGTCATCCGAGAGAACCACCCACCCATGGAAACAGCCATGGATACGTTTCCCGGCTAATTCCGGGACTCGGCACCGATAATGCTTATTTAAGGTGTAGAAAATCTGGACTTCCGAGTCGGTTTCAGCTTCCAAATTCTGAGCAACAAACCATGGATACTTAATGGAGGCAGTCCATCATATACTGGATCAAGACAAATTTGATTTTGCTCCATCACCTGAGTTTCATATATCAATTTGAATAAATGCCACAATTAGGGCTGCAAACTACATATAGTTTGTAAAGCCAAGATGTTGTAACAGGCAATCTGAACCCTAAAGCTAATTGCAAAGTCAACAAATGATTACAAAAAACACAATTATTTAATAAGTAAAAAAACATATCATAAATTAAGACGACATAAAAGAAAAACAACACATCCCATGACCCACAAGTTTATCAAATAATTGAATCTATTAGCTTGCTAAACACTCACAAATAAGATTTTAATCCTATTTTAGGGATAGTATAGTAGCAAAAACTGTTTCACCATTAATGGTGGTCGTGAGCTGTTAACCGCATCGCACCGCACAATATGACTAGTATTACACAATTAATATAAGCTTAAAGATGACAGAACCCATACCTGAAACTTTGAACTCTAACCGCAACTACAATTTATCGATCAAAATCTGTCTGCTTTCGCAAAATATCCAAAGGTTTAGCTTCGGAAAACCCAAATAATTTATTTTTAAAGGCAATGCAATATTGGTTGAGAAGGATGCAATCGGACTCCAAATCGGATTCCTACTTAGGTTTCTGTTTCTTGGCCCAACACCACCAATCCAATGACTTTTTTACTTTTCTTATTTTACACACAGGCCCTTCAAAAAATTTTAAGTTTTGAATTCAATATAACTTTTTTACTTTCTTTGATCCTTTGAATTTCAGAATATATGTGGCAGAGTAAAAGTCCAATCACCACCTGAAATCAGTATATTCAATTATTTGATTTTTCTAATATGTGACACATCAAGGCCATTAAATAGAGTAATAGTTTCGTCTTTGTTGAATTTTTAAGTGATACATAGAATGTGATTTGAAATTTTAAGTTTATTAATACTCTATTAGTGTATGCTCTAACAGTATACGGTGTAGTAACCCCCACCTCACGTACTTGCCACATCCACCCAAAGTGGCGCGCCACCACACCGCAACTATGCGTGAGTGAACCGGCGAAAGTAACGTGCCAATCAGGTTGTGACACATGTCACTAGCCGTTGAACGGTAATATTTCAAAAAAAAAAAAAAATTTAGAATAACTCATTAAACATACCCTTTTTACTCACATCTCTCTACAACTATCTACAATTCTCAACACTTCTTCCCTCCAATTACCTACAATATGTATCAACAACCAAATGATTTCTTCAACAATTTGTTCAGAATGGGGCAAAGCAGCTCATCTTCGTCCAACTCATCTACACCATCGTCCCAACAATTAGTATTGTCCACCTAAAATTGGGAAATGTCATTGTATCCACCGTAAGTTAATTGAGGGATTATGCTCGAGTGCTTAACCAATAAAAAAAAAGGTAAATATAATTATGGGGGTATAAATGTCAAATAAATTTAATTTACCTTGGATAAGTATAAAATACCTTAAACAAATCAATTTCCTTTATTAATGGTTGATATACATGCATTTCTGTTCCTTAATATTTGCATAACTGATAAAGCATTGTTCCTTCTCCTAATTTCTAGCCCGATTCTTTTCAATTCCTATAAAATTCACACTAGCATACTCGGATTAATACGTCTCAGCGGCATTACATCCAAAGTACAAAGTTGCGCATCCGTCAGGTAAGTAAAAAAATTCTCGATTTTATATTCATTAACTTTTGAATGAAAGAAATTCTTTCATACCGCCAACATTGACCAATTGCAAATCATTTTATTGGCAAAGGTACGGATTTTATGGAAACAAAAAAGTATTGACATTCAAATCTGGCATCGGTACGTGAATACACAAATTCCAAATCTTTATCTATAGGATTAAATTTATCTATAGATATAGATGTATGCATAGGTAGCGAGGAAAAAAATGTGTATGTGGCATTATGCCTCATCAATTAGTCAGCAATGAGGTGGAACTTGTGTGACTATTTGATATTTGGAATTCTCACGTAGCATATATTTAATTTTGTTTAAATAACATATAATAATTAATAAATGCAACATTTCAATTTAATGAATCGAGTTAGTTATATTGAGTGTATACTCCACACTTTCAAACCCGTATTAGAACTTAACCCAAATTCATTTGATCTCTAGTAAATCACAATTGCACTAAATGATAGATGACACTAAAATGACCAATAAAACTGTGGTTTGGATATATTTATAAGAGTGTTCTTTGTGTCATACAAGTTGAGACAAACTTCTAAGAAACAGATCGATAACTTTCAACCAGTACATATGCAACGAAGAAAGAAGAAAAAACTTGAAAACATGATTTCCAATAGGGTGACTATAAAACCCGAAAAACCAAATAACCGAAAAAACCAAAAAAATCGCACTGAAAAACCCGCCCCCGCCCTGCCATTATATATTTTTCAAAATTTACAAAAATGTTCTTATATTTATAAAACATTTGACATTTAAAATTATGGTATATGATGATCACATTTTGATAAACCTGCATGAATGCTAAAGGCAAAAAAATCATATGTTTTAAAATTATGGTATTTGTATATCTTATTATATAAATACAATTTTCTAATTTTTCTCCACTTGCTTCATTTGGTTGAATGCTAAAGGCATGTCAATTTTCATGTCGTAGTCGTATGTATGAGATGTAGTAGACATTTATTGTATGGAAAATTTATGATGTATTCCAAACATGTTACAACAAATATAAATTTGAATAATAAGAAAATAAATAATATTTATAAAACATAAATTTTGCTAAAATTTTAAAAATTAAAATGACACTTTAGTAAATAAAAATAAATAAGCCCAATGTTATAATATACCATAGCATTTACAGTATTAACAATGGAACTAATTAGTCTAAATCAATTGGTCACCAAGGATAGTTTTGGGTTTCCCAATCTCTAACATGGAACCAAGTGATGAAGCTGGTGACCGGTATCATTTTTATCTCCAATTTCATTTTTCTCAAAAAAATCGTTGTTTCAAGCGTTATTACCCTAATTTGTTTCTTCAGCTACGTTGCTCTAGTGCAGACCTGGCAGAATTAGACACGGCACGACAACTCGACACGAACCCGACACGAAATTAGTGGGTTTGGGTTAGAGGTTTCGACACGTTTAAGTAAATGGGTTGACCCGATACGACACGAAAGTTAAACGGGTTGGGTTAGTGTCAATATTTTCAACTCGAAGGTAACACGAATCACGCGTTTAAGTATGTATATATTTTAATCTATTTTATATTTTTAAATATATTATATGTAAATATTATAACTTAGTAGTTGTAGTAGAAAATATTTGGCTCTTATTTGATATTTAGCTTAATATCTAACTATATTATGTTTTTATTGGATTTTTATTGATTATTTTCATATTTTTGTTGGATTTTTATTATGTTTAATCGCTATATGCAAATTTCACGACTTAAACGGGTTGGGTTGGGTTGACACGAAATTAACCGTGTCGGGTTTGGGTCAACATTTTGAACCCGTTTATTAAACGTGCCGGGTTTGGGTTTAGGGGTCTAAACACGTTTAAGGTTCCGACACGACACGAACCCAACACGACACATTTACCACGTCTACAGTCTAGTGGTGAAGAAGGGTAATGAGGAAGTGGAAAGAAGACCTAATATGAGAGATTGGGAAATTGAAACATGGATGCAAAACTTGAAAGCGGCAGTGGTAGATGACAAAAATTAGGGTAGTAGTGGAGGGACGATGAAATAGGCTTTCAATGTACCAAACCCGAGACCAACCCGGAACCGCACCCACCTGACCCTTACCCGCAAAAGTACAACTAAGGTGCTGTTTGTTTTTTTACAAAAGGTCTTCCTGAGGTCTTTTATCTTCGCGGCGCAGACAACGCACAGAAAAAGGCTCGCGCAGATGTTTGTTTTTTGGAAGCCCGCAGACCTTATATTGTCTGCCTAAGGTCTTCCCCAGGAAGACTTGGGCATTAGCTTCTTGTGTCTTTCAAACTTTAAAAAAAACATCTCCAAGTTAATTAATATTATTATTATATTAATATATATTATTATTATGTTAATATTTAATACTATTATATTAATTAATATTATTATTATTAATATAATTAATATTATTATTATATATTAATTAATTTTATTATTATATTAATATATATTGTTATATTAATATATTTTATTATTATGTTAATATATAATATTATTATATTAATTAATATTATTATTATTATATATTAATTAATATTATTATTATATTAATATATAATATTATTATATTATTAGATAATAAGATATATTATTACATTTAAATTATAAATATTATTATATTTAAATTATATATATTACTATTATATATAAATATAATATAATATTAATATTAATACTAATATTATTAATATATTAATTAATACTATCATTATTATATTAATATATATTATTATTTCAATGTTGCAAGATGGAGTATAGTTTAAATTTCAGTTTATTTAAGCAGTCTGCAGATGTTAAAAAACAAACAACAGTTTTCTTGCAGACTGCAGACCTTTGGTCCATCTCATCTCAGAAGCTGCAGCACCTGACAGATGTGGTCCGCAGACATCAGATCTTTTTGCTCTGAAAAAACAAACAGCACCTAAGAGAATTGTGTCATCAATTTCTACTGTGTTTAACCTACTATGTCTAAAGCATACAAACTTTTACAAATTTCAGATCTACAATTTTGAATCGATTGGATAATCGCCACAACCATTTTTTGTTAAGAGATTCTCGGATAACAATTTAGTGATTTACGCGAGGTACTCATCAATTGCTTGATAATTATTATGTGTTTAACAATTTATGTACTATGTTTAAAGAACTTTTAACAAATTTTGAATTGAACCAATCTACACGATAATCAAATTTTAGTTATGGCAAAGGGAAAACGTCATATGACTCATATCCTCAAATATGCACTGCACACATTGTGGCTTCATAGAGAGAACGAGCATCGGTCGTCACCCGATAGAACATTTGAAGACGTTAACAATGTGGATTCTTGGTCAGCCCGCACGCAGGGCAAAGGAGGGATAACAAAAGGCTGGAGGAGCCGTCCACTCCCGTTCTAGTTCATTTTCCTTCTTGCTGCGAAGAACTCGGATTGTGCAGTTCCTCACGTGCTGTATGAGTGGACGACATGTGCCAGTTCTATTTAAAAAGCCAAAATGTGTGCACCGCATGGGTGCCATTTGACGTTTTCCATGTCCTTATTCATTCAACAGTTATGGAAAAAGGACATGGAAAACGTCATATGGCACCCATCCGGTGCACACATTTTGGCTTTTTAGATAGAACTGGCACATGTCGTCCCCTCATACAGCACGTCAGGAACTGCACAATCTTAGTTCTTCGTCAGCCAACAAGAACAAAAATGAACCAGTTTGGGAGGGCGACGACTCCTCCAGCCTTTTGTTATCCCTCATTTACCCTGCGCGCTGACCAAGAATTCGCATTGTGCATGTCTTCAAATGTTCTATCAGGTGACGATAGAACATGTACAATCGATTATCATTGTGCACGTCTTCAAATGTTGGACGGCTCCTCCACACATTCTTTAATAACATCTTCAATCAAATGTTTATACATTATAATTCCCAACTAATTTTTTCATATCATACGGACAGAGAGGGAGAGAAAGACGAGAGAGGTAGAGAGATACGGACGAGAGATATAGATAGATAGAGAGGGGAAGAAGTCGAAGCACCGGAGCAGTGATTCCGAGTGGCGGAGCGGAATGTGATGGCGGACGATCGTCGGAGGGGAGGGCCGGAGGCTGTGGCTGCGCAAATTGAGTGAGGGTTTGAGAGATATTTAGGGTTAGTGTTTGAGTGAGGAGGGGAGAGGGTTTATATAGGAGGGAGGTGTTTGGGATTCCATTTGAAAAAACAGATTTTGTGTGAGTTTTCAAAATAAAAATCACGTTTTTGGGAAACACGTGGTTTTCCAAACACTATTATAGGGTGGGATTCCATTTGTACCTATTTTTTATTTTAATATTTTAAAAAAAATTAAAGTGTATATTTTGTAATATTTTTTATATGTTTGAATCTTATAGGTTTTGAGGTTTGAAACACCATGTTTCTAGTTGATTATTAAGTGTTATGTCTGTTTTTTATTGTAAATTACAAACTCACAGAGTTGAGTTTTGTTGGAAAAATAGTTTTGTAATTTTTTAGATTTTTATAATATTTGTTTTGTAATTTTTTAGGATTTTTTTGCATTTCTTTTACATAACTAATTTAAAATAAATGTTCAATAGCAATAATCTGGTGGAACCGATTCGATCATTTTTATAGCATCGCCCGATTCGATTCAAAATCCAGGTTTTAAAACAATGATTTTCTAACACAAGCTCATAAATCAGTAGGAACAGGAAATTAAATTTTCGAATACTTGTACTCCATCTGTTTCAAAGATATGTTTTAAACAAAAGAAAAAGAATCATGTTTATATATCAATCGATTTCTAGTATTTAGGTACAAGCCAAGCTCAAGCCGGGGACTCATCGAGCCTAGCTCAAGCCTAACCAACATAAGTCGAGTCTTGACCTTGTTAAATTCAGCGGCGGTACTAAAATAAAAATTGTATTGATAAATTATATGTCATCTTCGATACTTGAATTTAAAGGAGAACATATATGTCAGTAACACAGATTTCCAATCGTTAAAAAGGTTAGAAAGAGGCCAAATTCATGCAACTAAGATATGTGTATCTTAGTCCTTGCATGCATCTTGTCCTTTTGATTCCTTCACCTACAAATAAATTAAGTGTTTCAAACAAACCAATTTCAGGCTAACTTACTACCAAAATAATTTAACTAAAATTTAAACATGTCAAATGGGTCAAGAGTGATTCTAAGATGCCTCAAAATTTGCTTTACCACCATAATTTAAGGATTCTTTTGGCAAAGTACAATGGTTAAATTGAACTATTTAGAAACAATACAGATACAAATGCTTGTTGTATGATGAAACTTAGATATTATTAAAAAGAATACTAACTTAACTTCATTATGCTACTACAAATGGGAACGAGAAGCTAGAGATCGATAGTACATTATTATTCCTTTGGACAATAACAAGAAGAGACAGACGATTAGGGTTTGACCATAGTTGACTTGGTTTGTTATAAGATAATTTCTTGTTGAACACTAACATTAAGAGTCTTGTTAGGAAGAACAATGCAATTGATTACCACTACTTCATCTTCAACATTAACCGCTTCACCTGAAATTAGATTTCAACTTTTTAGTAATTTTTTTATTCAACCCAAATTGACCCATTTATAACGGGTCAAAATTGCTTACCAAGAATGGTTACTCCAAGTTTTGCATTATGATCTCCTTCAGCTTGCACACGTGACCACCGACCAATACAACATTTCCAACCAACAATTGAATGAATAACAACTGCATTTTCCTGAGATTAGAGAACAGTGATGTTAATTTACAAATGTAACCCTGGCCCAGTGCAAAACTGCTAATGTTGTGTTTGACTTTTGGTCAAAGAATAGTAAACCTTGATTTCAACATCATCAAGAATGATACAATTGATTAGCCGTACACCAGCTCCTATACGTGCGTTGGCTGATATGGAGACGTTTGGACCAATCTGTGCAAATTTATCGTTTTAAAATATATAAATTTTTTTAAATAAATAATAAAAATGTAAAAAGAGGACCTTTGCAGTTGGATGAACTTTTGCAGACGGATGAATGTAAACATCACCAATTATGGTGGCACTTTTAGTACCATCTCCTTCTGTCAAAACTTGAGGTGACATGTGGCGAAACAGGGAAAGATACAAACCAGAGCATTTTAACGACATTCTGCATACATGTGAAAAGTTAATAATGGTTGACTTTGTTTGACTAACAGGTGAAATCAAGAATTTTACCCAGGTGTTTTGATTTGTTCCCAAAAATCCATGGTTTCATATGTGTACAACTGCTTCTTTCCTGCAAGTGGTGATAATATATCTTGATCCAATCTTACAAAATCTGCAGGAAGACTCCTGTTAGATGTACAAAATTAGCACAGATTCTTCGAGATAATATATATAATTTATTTTTATTATTTTACAGAAACCTAACCTTGTTGCTGACTGTAGGGCTTTAAAGCTGGATTGACGTCTTAGATTAGCTGTAAGGAGATCAAAAAATAAATTTAACGGTGAAAAATACCACCTAAAAACTATAAAGATAGTTTTTCAAGGAACGATTAAATTAAATAAGATTATTTAATGAAAGAAATATATTGAAAATTAACTAACCTCTGTCTTTTCGCTGTGTGGAAACACCCTGAATGGCAGTAAAAATCTCGGGTGTAAATATATAAACACCACAATTTATTCGATCACTAACCTGTAGATCAGATACAATATTAGAGAATAACATTTGATGCAACAAGTGGTTGGTTGACTTTAGTCAAACACATACAAAAGTTTCAGGTTTTTCTGTATAATGCAGCAACTCATTGGTGCTAGGATCAGCTACTAGCTCCCCAAATTGGTCTGCTGATTCTGGAGAAACCTATACACACACAAATAATTAAAAAAAATAAAAATAAAATTACAGTTGCCAATGAATAATTTTGTGAAATATACTGACCTTAATTACGAGGATTGTTCCCATTCCACCATATCTTTTATGAGCATCTATAATTTATATATTTAATTATCGTACCAAAATCCTAAAAAATTTAGATATGAGTATAGTTTGTAATTACCAAGCATCTCAGGTAATGGGAAGCTGCAACAAACATCACAGTTCAGCAAGAAAATGTGCGACTCTCACAAAAAATATTATATTAAAATTATGCTTACAAAGATTATATTTTCAAAAAAAAAAAAAAAAAGAAGGTGAAGGTTAAGACCGGATTATCTTCCATGATCAGATCTCTGAAATTGTATAGTCCACCAGCAGAACCATGTGGCTTATCCTCTTTTAAGTATCTATTTTATGATTAAAATATAAATAATTGAGTTCAAATTGAACAATATAAATGAAAAAAAGGCCAATTATCATATAGAAAAAAGATTCAGAATTTACTTGACAGGGACTTTCAACTCGTTAGAGATTGAGGATACGTATAACGCGAACTCACGTTCCTCGTAGAAACCAACAAGATAAATTTGTGCTAGGTTTGGTATCTGCAAACATAAATTACGCATAAGATTATTAAAGTTTTGCTATCATGATTAAAATATAACAAGAGTATACTATACCTACCCTTTTACAAGCAGAAATTGGATGATGAACCATTGGTTGTCCTGCCAATGGGAAAAGTGGCTTTGGAATATTCAGTGATAATGGCCTGAATCGAGTACCTAAAAAGCAACAATATGTCCAACATGAATCACAATAAACAAAAATATAGAACAAAATTGAAGATTCAAAGAATTATTTATTCCTGCAAATCTCATTATAAATAACCAGTAGAATAATTCTCTCATTTTCATGATGAAAATCAATTTGCTTAGGTAAACTTGGACAAACAGTAACAAAACAAACGAAAATATATCATCAGCTACTGTAGAGCAACGAGATCTAATCAAGATCGGGTAAAATTGAGCAACTATTAACTCTTACCAATGATTGTGAAAATCTGTAGACATTCGATATGATGAAATTGTAATGAGATTAAAATAATAAAAAGGAATTAGGAACATACCTTTCGTGGGGCCACCAACCATGATCACAGCAACAGCTTTCTCGTCCGTGCTCATCATTCCCATTCAATATCTAGATCTCCGTTTCTAGAACAACAAAGAGATCACAAACACAAGTAACTTGAATCGAAAATTCAAATTTCAATTGGCGCCTAATTTGTTACAAATTGCAGATTCCGCAACCCGAATAAGGAGATTATGACTTCTTGAGAATGAATTTTGGGAGAAATCTGGGGATGTGGTTGAAATGTGATAGATCTTGCGAGAGAATCGAATCGAATCAAATTGAATTGAATTGAATTGAAGTGAATAGAAGCAGAGAGCAGTTGATCTGGGATAAGCAAATGAATTGCCCTCACATGGTCTATCTCTATGACCAGATTTTGGAAGCCGACACTTGTAGATCCGGAGTGAAATCACTAAAAGTTTGTACCAGCTTTTTTTTAATGTAATTCTTTTATAAGTTTTTTTTAACGAAATCTAATTTACTCATTTTTTATATCTTGTGTTTTATGGGCATACTATTAAGTTGATGAAATATTTTAGTTTTAATAATGATAAGAGAAAATTTAATTTAACATAAAAACGATCATCAATATTATAAGCATGTATAGATTTTTGTTGAATATTTGTCATATGGATTTTCTTAATTACATGTCTACAATAGTTGTTTTAAAAATGATTACATACATACAAACTGTATACTTTTATTACGAGTGGATAATTCCTACGAGGGTTTGATTATTGATTGTGTATTAAGAATCGTCACATGTTTGTATTTGATAAATTTGCTTATTCGTCTTATAGTTTTGTTAGACATTTATTCGTTTTCTATAAAACTATTTAACTTCAATTCGTTAGACACATTTATTCGTTTTCTATAGTTATGTATTTAACTTTAATTTTCTCTACTTTTATGTATTTACAGTAAAAACTCTTTAAATTAATAAGGTCGGGACTTGAGAAATTTATTAATTTAGAGAGTTATTAATTTATCGATGATAAATCTTTAATAATGGCCCAAGTCGGGACCAAATAAATTTATTATTTTGGAGAGTTTATTAATTTACCGAATATTAATTTAAAGAGATTTTATTGTAGATAATATATTATATTTTCCTTGTATTTATAGAAAACCTAAACCCCTAAAAACCGAAATCAACTAGTTTGACAACTCCAAAAACCGAACTTTTGGATTTGGGTTGCGATTTAAGCCAAAACCACTCCAAACTGATCACGGTTACCCCTAATGTTATTGTTATGGATCTATAATAGTATTTGTAACTTTTCATCGTATTTCATTAGAGAATTCAATGAGGTCTGGGAATAGTCGGACCCCTTTCACCGTCTTCATCCCCGATCCACACTCCCTATCGACATCCCCTTTTCGTCCCCATCCCCATACATGGCTAACTCCAGATTCGCAAATCGGGCTCAGTTCTCGCCGGTTATGAGATTTTTTACATATCTCTACTATATTATAAAGCATTTACCCCTTCCATATTTAGCAAGGCTGAAAATTCAGCCAACACACTTGCCATTTTGGGAGTGATTTGCATTCACTAAAAAATATTGCCATATACCAGATTCGAACACGGTGCTCACAGCAAAACAACATGGAACTCCACCAACTGAGCTATCTGGATTTTAAGAATTTTCTGTAACAAAGACAAATATAATTAACACCGCTTCAGTGTATTCCTAAAACCCACCGCCCAATTTGAACGGTGTTTTCTCCTCTAACCAATAGTTTCTTCTTGAACATTTAAACGATTATTTCTTGGAAACTGGAAGGATTATTTTGAAAATCACGTTCCCTCTCTCCATTCTCTTTTGCCCATTTAGCATGAACCCTAATACAAACCAGTTTTCACACCCATCAAAGCATCTGATTTATTCATGAGGTCACACAGCCAGCGCCGCCGCCCTCGGCTGCCGCTTGCGCCGCCGCCCCCTCCCGAAGACCTATTCACCATCACATCCTTCTCTGACCGTTTTCAATGCCCAGGTTTGTTATATTCCGATTACTCCATCTTTTTTTAGTTTTGTTTTGTTTGCATTCTCTTTCTATTTAGTGATTTCCCCTAATTGGAGCATGTTAACTGTAAAAGATCTTTAAGGCACCATCATTAACAGGTGCTATGTTTTTTTTTTCTGTTTACAGGGTTTGGTGAAGAGTTTGTAAAGGGTATAGATTGTCTTGTTTGCGGTGCAGAGTTAATTAATGTGTTTTTTTTTAATTCGGTTGGTACAGTGTATTTTGGTTTAAAAAAATTATTCCATAATTCCGGTTCTTAATGTTGCATCAGGACTTCAATTTGAGAAGAGGTAAACTGGTAAAGTGATGTTTGTGTCGATTCCATTGCCTCCTTGGTTCCCTAAATCTTAACCCGAATCAAGATACTTGTCGATTGCCATTCCTCCTTGATTCCTTTACTCGTGATAAACTTCAATTCCTCTCCCCTCTCTCGCAGATAAACCACCATTGCCCTGAATTTGGTGACCAGAGCCACCGGTCTCTCTAAGCTCTGGTTTGACTTCTCTGGTTCGTCATGATACCTCATGGTAACAAACTTTATTATATAAAAATGATTGTGTACAGAGTATTTTACATGGTAACGAACTTACTGGTTCAATACCAAAAGAAATTTGATTGCTGAGAATTCTAGATTTAGGGAATGATCAGCTATCTGGACTGATTCCTCATGAATTTGGTTAACATCGCTAAAATGTAAGTTTACTTCCTTTTTTGAATAAAAAGTTTAACTTTTCCCATTTGTATGCGAGTTTATCTTACTTGTGAAGCTCATTTGTATTGAATCTCGGTTGAACGTACAGGTTCATGAAGCTACGGTGTTCGTTACATAGTTTACAGGTGATAATCTGGCTGACCATATGGAAAACTTTTATCACTTTGTTATTTATTATGCAATATGTTACAGTCACATTGAATGTAATTCCCGCCCAGATAATTATCTTTCTGCAATCACAGAGCTTGATCCATGTTATTTAACAAGGAAAACATACATGTTATCTATCTATATACATATGTATATCAGTGCCTATATTATCTTTGCTTAGCTGTGAATTATCATGTTTTAGAATTTAGAATTTAGAATTATCTATCTAATTCCCGCCCAGATAATTATCTTTCTGCAATCACAGAGCTTGATCCATGTTATTTAACAAGGAAAACATACATGTTATCTATCTATATACATATGTATATCAGTGCCTATATTATCTTTGCTTAGCTGTGAATTATCATGTTTTAGAATTTAGAACAATCTGATCCTTATGAGAATCATTTCCGATTTTTAGGTCCTCTTTCATCAGTATGGAAAAAATGAATTAAATGGTGAAACAAATTTGATATTGAAGCAAATGCTATCCTTGCTGTTCCATATAACTGGAGACTGTCACCAGGGAAGCATCTCCCCCAAGAAGAATTTATGCCACCAATAATCTATTTATTGCAAAATTAAATTTGTGGTCACCAGTTAATCTAAACTAATAATGCATCATTAAATTTGTGGTCACCTGTTCATATTGGGTGAATACATGCATCCTAATGTCTTTGATAGAATCTTCCACATTACAAAAGGTGGCATCATCAAAGCTTCAAAAGGCATTAACCTAAGTGAACACATTTTTGGACGTAAACTGGTGTTTATCATGGTTTACTCATCTGCGGTAAAGGTATCGTTCAATGGCTTCAATTTACAAAACTTGTAGGACTCACAAGGAAGAGGGTCTGTTTGATGGACACAATCTTACTCGATGACAATGAAGAAAAGCTAATTATTGTAGAAAAAAAACATGTAATCAAATAACATGTGCTCGCTACAAAATATAATCACAGGGTACCCGTCGCCGCATTGCGCGGGTACCTGCTAGTCTTTCATAATGTAAATTATAATTATGGTTTAGCGGCTCCTTCCATTTCGTATCATGGGATTTTGTTATATTTTCAATGGTATAAACTTTAGGGTTTTGATAATGACAGCCCTTAATAAGACATGCATTAAATACTTATATTTTAATCCTCAACCGATTCCTGTATTTCAGGAACTACTCCATTGTACAACATTTTATGCATTTAGTGACAGCCCTAAGGGCTGTCATTATCAAAACCCTAAACTTTATACCATGATAATATATTATTACATGCCAAATTAATCTTTTTTAAATCTACCACAAAAGTCGTAATATGCAGATAATTCGGAATACGGCCATTATTATAAGGTCACAACTCTTTACTTAAACAACAAGTGACACATATTTGAAATAACGTTACATCCACTTAAATTGATATATGCATGATACCAACGCGTGATTGACACACTTGAAATTAAAATTTGTTATTATCATTACTTCAAATTTAAACAGCTTCCAATTCAACCTTAACTTGAAATTAATACTTCAAATTAGTGTTGTAAAACTCGGTCAACTTGGCCGAGTAGTCATTGAGTACTCGCTACTCGGTGGTGTGCTGAGTCGGGTTGATCCAAACCAGCCAAAAAACTCGGTCAAAGTAAAACATGGTCAAAACTCGGCCAAAACCGGTCCAACTCGGGCAAAACTCGGTCAAAATTATTCAAAAAAAGGAAGAAAATGAAGGTGTAGTGTCGTACTTTTATCAAAGAATGAAAAAAGATGGATATGCATGTGTTGTACCTCGGTCAAAGATGGATATGCATGTGTTTTACCTCGGTCAAAGAAATGAAAAGATGGAGATGCACTGATGTAGTCGTGCTTCTTTGGTCATGAAGAATATGAGATGCAAACCATAGGAAAAACATGAAGTGAAGTAGGGTTTTTTTTCTTTCTTTCTTTCGAATGATTATTGGGCTTTAGTTCAAGTGTGTTAAAATGTCCCATTAATTTCTTTTTAATATAGAGTTAAATAGTTACTGAGTTTTAGTTAAGTGGGCTAAATAAATTAATGAATTTGTGCTAATAAATGCTCTTCTTTTACTTTTGATAATAAAGTAATTAGATTTGACTACTTTGGTTTATTTAAACTTTTGAAAAGTAGGGTTTTATAAGATTAATTTGTGTATATAAGTACTTATATTTATGTTATACAATTTATATATATAATTTCTAAATTTTCTATATAAAAGTTATCAATCGAAGTACTCGCCGAGTACTCGCTACATGGTCATTAAACGAACGGTAGCAAATAGTGAGTTCTACAACATTGCTTCAAAATTTTGTTTTCAACGCCAATTGGCCATGTCCTAACTCCTAACCAGTAATGTCATTATCAACTTGTTTACGGGTACATCTTTGTATATAACGTTATCATCAAGTGTCTATTATTTTTGTTTTTTTCTTTCTCAAAAAGGGAACAAGTTGATAAAGGAAACAAGATTAAGGATAAAAGTATCAATCATACATCATCTAGGTATGGTAACGGTTCATATTTTGTACCATACAACTACAAGATTCGTAATATTTCAATTTAACCCGCATTATGAGCGAGATTCAGACTTTAAGGACGTGATTTTAGCCTAAATTTTCACAATTGGTGTCCTCTAATAAAGTGAACATAAAATAAACTATTTAGAACCTGAACGTAATCGACTTTTAGTTGTAATTGGTACCAAATGCCGATGATGAATTGATGATACCGGTTCACAACACGTTTTCAATTAAATGTTACTATTTTGTCCAACTTACTATTTTGCTAATAATAATAATAACTTTCTGAATTATTGTATATTACCTCCAATTAAGAAAAACTTCGAATTAATCCATAACTTTTAACTATTACATACGCAAAAAAAAAAAAAATTTTAACAAAAAACACATTTTCCCGGTGATCAATCATTGCGGTTGTAAATCGCCTTATGGAAATGGTACGAGTTTTTTTATTAAAGCTTAGCTGGAGATGTATACCAACCCCAAGGATCCTTAGAGATATAACGAGTCACCTGTTTTACACTCAAGTAGTTATCAAGCCCCCTGAAAACAAATAACAAGTCATGTAAGAAAATGCAAATGATTAGATTCAAATCTTACATAAATGTACAAAAATTGTAAAAGTTATTATTATTTACCATTCTCCTAATTCACGACCAAAACCACTACGCTTTTTGCCACCCCATGGAGCTTGAGAGAAACACGGCTGTGAACAGTTTACCCATACAATACCTGCCTCAAAAGCCTACACAATATAATTTACAAATTAAATTAATTATATATAAAATGTAATAATTACGTTTCATAGTTGATTAATCAGTAAAGAAACTGTAGATAAATTATATTACCTTTGATACACGATCGCATCGATCCAAATCGTTGGATATAACAGCAGAACCCAACCCATATCTGTTGGAATAGATTTTTAACACATTATAATAATAAAAAAATATTTAAAAAATAGTATTTGATTGAATTAAGTAAACTCACTGTGTGTCATTTGCTAATTGAATTGCTTCTTCTTCGGTTGAAAATGTTTTAACACAAAGAACGGGTCCAAAAACTTCTTCTCTCCAAATTTGCATTGAACTGGTGACATCACTAATGATGGCTGGCTCCATAAAATATCCGGTTTTTAAATGCTGATATTTTTACAGAAAATATGTTAGTTAATTTAATTAACAATTTAAATGGAGAAATATTTAAATAAATTATAGACTTGTACCTGTGGACGTTTGCCTCCGAATAAAATGGTAGCACCTTCATTTTTGGCTGATTCAACAAACTTCAACACCTTCTCATACTGAAATATTAAATAATTTAGATATCAATTGTATTTATATAAATGCAGGATTTTAATTTAAAAAATATAATAAACCAGCTTTTTATTTTATTACCTGTCCACTACTAACCACGGGCCCAAGTCTACAACCATCCTCCAATGGATCTGAAATCTTGATGTTTTTAGCCCACTTTACAAGCTTGTCTAAGAACTCCTTAGCAATACTTTCCTGAAACATTAACATAAATATATAATCATAATTATATATTCCTAAAACAATAAGCCAAAATAGAATCGGGTCATTATATATAATATACATACATGTACTATAAGGCGAGAAGTTGCACTGCAAATTTGCCCGTTTGTCCAGAAGCAACCAAAGAGTACCCACTCGACAGCTAAAACGCAACAACTTATCATTAAATGTAAGGCTTAAAAATATATAATAAAAATCTTTTTTTGTTAGAAAACAAACCTTTATCAATGTCAACATCATCAAACACAACTATTGGACTCTTTCCACCAAGCTCAAGTGTAACAGGCTGCCAAAAAACATAGAATAAGTATGATATAAAATGTTAATTATCATTTTTAATCAACAAACTAATTATTTTATTATTGATATTATTAATAAGAAGATATATACCTTGACATTTTGAGCTGCAGCAGTCATAACCTTGGTCCCTGTGGCACTGCTTCCAGTAAACGCAATCTGTTTTAAGACAATTAATATTAATTAATTTTTGTTTTGAATTAAAATAAGAAAAGAAGAAAAGAAGAAGAAAGAATATGAAACTAATGATGATTATACTTTATCAACATCAGGGTGAGAAGCTAAAGAACCACCAGCTTCTGGGCCTAATCCAGACAGGATATTTAGGACACCAGGGGGTAGGCCCACTTCCTTACATACTTCACCTAATTCCAAACAGGTGCTGAAATTCAATAAAAAAAATGACAAAAATTAGTGCATGTTTAACAATAATGCGTTGATTTAGGTTATGCTTAACTCCAACTGGTCAAGTTTATAAATATAGTTATAACTTAAAAGATGAAACGAGCCGAGCGTGTTGAAAGTTGCCCTAATGTTATCTGAATGTTTTCAACCACCTAAGTGGTAATAAAATAGCTTTTTAATAATATGGAATATATTAATTATTTATTAAAAAAAAAACAACAATAAGGACTTACACAGATGCGAGTTCTGATGGTTTAAGTATTGCAGCACATCCAGCAGCAAGTGCAGGTGCAATTTTCCATGTAGCCATCAGCAATGGGTAATTCCTGTAAAATATAAACATAAGTTATAAGCATAAATCTTTATTACAATAGAACGGCCTAAGATTTAAAGTAAAATAATAAAAATATAAATTTAAGGATTTTGAATGATTAGAGTACCATGGAGAAATTAGGGCAACAACACCAATTGGTTCCCTAATTACATGACATTCAAATGTATCCATTGGAAGATCAACAGGTGCATTTTGCTTTGCATCCAATGCTTCAGCAAGATCAGCATTATATTCAAAACATCCTGCCACATCATCCTGAATAACAATAGATATATTAGTTGGTCGTAAAAGACTAAAATCAATAAAAAAAAGTAGCAATTTCATTAAAGGTTGTGGACATACAATATCCCATGCTGCTTCATCATATGGTTTTCCACAATCAATGGCTTCAAGCTTTGCTAATTCAGATTTTTTCTCAATTATCTGCACGTGAACGAAATCCTTTAAACATTAATAAAATTACAAAAAACGAAAACAAATCCAGTTTTAGAATGAACACACACCTTTGCAGCAATTGCACGCAGATATTTTGCACGATATGCACCAGTAGCTGATGCCCAATCTTTTCCTCCATTGTGTTTAAGAGCTCTATGTGCTGCTTTAACAGCAATATCAACATCTTCAGAGGTAGCTGCTGGGATATCCCCTGAAACATATAATCATTGTGAATCAATACGATTCTATGGTATATCAACAATTATACAAGTAATAGAACCTTCATGTGATCCTAATAGATTAAAAAAACCTAAAAATTAAGTAACAGAACAGTTTTACAGAGATGTCAAACTTCACATCGTTGACTTTTTGAGTCAACATAAGATTTGGGAGAGCAAACCAAAAGTTGCTCCAGCAAAGCTGAGTTTTAGAATAGATAATACCGACTTATAGCTTGAATTATTATTCAATTATGATTATAGAAATATAGAATATTTGAATTCAGAATAATCAACTTTCACATTCTCTACCAGAATTCACATCTTACATCAAGGAAAGGAAATAGTAAATTAGAATATTAAGCTTCTGACAACCAGAGTATCATTTGCACTAATTAAGCAGAAGAAACAATTAATTATTCAAATAAGGATCGATCCCGGTCTAATCAGCATAAACAAATATATATCTCGAATATGATCCTTAATTTGAAACAAATTATATTATCCTTCCGGATTCCGGGATCAACCATACAGGCGTCTTTTTGAAGAACATAAATTAACAAAAACTAATAGCATCTTACTTCAGAGAAATATAAACTAATACAGAATAGACAATAAGATAGTAGAAATCATACCGACGATCTGCTCGGTGGCGGGATTGATTACAGGTATGCGATTCTTCCTGACAGGCTCTCTCCACTCTCCATCAATGAACAACTGACGCTTCGGTATCGAGATCGCCATCTAACTAACTGTGAAGTAACTTCAAAATTTGTGCGCGTGCAGCGAGTAGCTTCGATCACCGACCTAGGGTTACTTAGTAGCTTTTTGTCAGCTTGCTTACAATAGTAATCGCCGGTGACGGAAAGGCGATGAGACACCGATGAATGTGTAGATCGGGTTTGTTGTGTTCCGATAGCTTTGTAGTACTGTATATAAATACTAGTAAAATAGGATGTAGAACGTGTAGAAATCCATTTGTGAATCCTATCTGATTCGATTCAATTTTTTTGCTGTGGTTTTCAAGGCCGTCTCATATAAACCAATAATAATATCGATTTTTTTTTTCTTTTATCGAAGTGAATAATGAATCAATAATACAATCACACCCTATCTTCATTATATGTAGCATATATAGAGTGCGTTCAAGGAGGTCCATGATTTTTACAAAGTTCCGAGGAACATATTTTAACCATTGATCAATATGATCTGATGGTCAAGATTAATCACATACTTTATACATGGAGAGGTATTTTGGTCATTTGACACTAAAAAATTTATTTATTTATTTTTTATTTATTTTAAAATTATTTTATTTTATTTTTAATTGAGGGTGTTTTGGTCATTTTGAAAAAAATATTTTTTTATATTTTTTTTTATTTTAAAATTTTTATTTTAAAATTTTTATTTTTTTTAAAAAAAAATATTTAAAAAAAAAAAATTATTTATTTATTATTATTTGTAAAAAATTATTAATTTTTCATTGATAACACATAATGTGATTGCATTCTGAATCACATGTGATTTAACTAATACATCAAATGATTTGATTTTACACTAAAATCACATATAATTTTACACTAAAATCACATGTAATTACACTAAAATCACATGTGATTAAGTTATATACGTAATTATCAAATAAATATTATTTTTTAATAAAAAATATTTATAAAAAAATAAAAAAAATTTAAAATAAAAAATAAAAAAAATCGAAATTTTTTTAAGTGCCAAATGACCAAAATACCCCTTCATAATAAAAAGTAAAAAAATAAAAATAAAAAATTTTAAAATGGAAAATAAAAAAAAATAGTTTTTTTTTTTTAAAAATGACCAAAGTACCCCTCAATCTATCTACCTCTATATATGAGGCTTAATTTTGAATTTAATTTGACAACTTGTCATTTTCGAGCTCTTCCATTGGCCAACAATGCTGACCTGTAATTCCCAACAATGCCAGCTGTATCTTTACCCATCTAGCTTTGATTTTGAAAAAAGTTTATAACCGAATCACCAAAGAAATTTCTCCGAATCTACCCCTATATTTGCAAAATTCCTCCGAAGACGCCTAAATCAAATCACAATCGCCATCGTCTTCGAATCATGAAACCCTAATCATCAGGGTTTTCTATTAACTAAATTCGTTTGATTTTCAGTAAGTTCTTTGTTTTTTTGGAAACCGGATACATTGATGATCGTAGTGGTGCTCTGATTTTCAGTTTTTCTCATATCCTGCTTCGGATTCATCATTGCCTCCGCTATACTGATTCATCATCTCTTCCGGTAAGCCCTAATAAATCAGCTGCTAACCTATCAATTTCAGTTTCATAGGTAATTTCAATCTCAATCTTAGTTGCCTATTGATACAACTTTGAGTTTTTGTCTCTGAAACAGGCTTCGTGAAGACACTTGCTTATTTGTTACCTCTTATTGAGGTTCTGATTTGAGTTTAGAGCACAGGGTATGTTACAAAAATTAATTGTAATTATGATTTCATGATTATATATGGTCAAACATTCAAGGAGTTTGTGTAATAAAATTGATTTAGATATCGTGTTTGGGATGGCATATTACGATTTTTAAAATCCAAAATGCAGTCTGAAAGCGGTCATATAATTATTTTTTTAAATCGACAGTTTTTATGCTTATGCATACTGGAAAGCAAGTCGGTTATATGTTCTTCGTGTTTCTGATTTTTCATATGCAAATTCGTTACAGGTACTAATACGCAGCTTTGAATGGCTTTTCATGTTTAATAAAACAATTAGGGTTTTGAACATCCATCATCTACAACTACACAAGCAATTCAACCCCTGCTTTGGACGAGGTAAATTTCTATACCATATGAGGCAGTCAGATGGAAAAGCTTTTACTTCTAATGTAAACTAGAAATTCTTTTCTGTGGTTGCAGTTTCCTGGTTTTTTTACGTGTTTTTTGTGTTTGAATAATTGTGATTTTTCAAATGCTAATTGTAGGTTATAAAAGAACTGATTGAAACTCCATATACTAAATTGGGAATTGCTTCACCTGAACCATGTATTGATATGGAGATGATTTCATCATAAATTGAAGAAAACAAGCATAAAGAGGATTGTTTTCTTTGCAACCATCGGCCGACCTATCTCTTGATAACCATCACCGTATATTTGTCTCAAGGATCACGGATTTGGCTGGTAACGATTTCTGCATTACTTTAGATCTAAATGTTTTGTAAACTCCCATCCCTCTATTCATGATTGTAAATAAAAATCCCCTTTCTCCATGCATACCAATTGTTCGCTAAAATGTCTCAGACAACTTTGTTGGTCATTTTTTTCATAACTATTGATATTGTTTCACTGTTTAGCTATTATGGTTGCAAAAGCTATGTTTTAGTAATTTGTTTGTGCAAAATTTGGTTGCAAGGCTCGGTCAGAAACTTACAGTTTTGGTAAGTTACCAACAAAATCTGGTTAAATTGCCAAAACATTTTGTACGTCTTTTGACCCGTTTGGCTTGGTCGACCCGTTCAAATCCATATCCAGTTTTCCACTTTAGCTAACTCTTATAAATTATATTGTTCAAATTGTGTTGCAGAACTTGAGTCAACAAAGTGATGTTGCAGACCTGCTTGGAGGATTTATACCTATAAATGCACAATTTTTATGCATTATTCTTTATCAGGAGTTTGAAGAACTATTCAAAAAGAATATAAAATGTACAGAATTGTAAAATGTAATCACCCAAATAGTCAAATCAAGCCATTTTGACTTAAAGTCTTGATCTTTATAATTGCAGATTTTTTGGTGTAATTTGTTTTGATAATTGTGACTATAATAACCCAAATAGTTAAAATGAATTGTTTGACTTAAATTCTTGATATTAATGATTGCAGATTTCCGGGCGTATTTTGTTTTTATATGAAGCAGTTTTTTTGGAGCAATCATGCCATTAGTCGAGTTGCTGTATCAGATGAATTATTACTTACTAGCAGGGTACCCGCGCAATGCAGCGGCGGGTACCCTGTGACTATATTCTGCGGTGATAAATTAGTGGATGGTGGTGGTAGTGATGATGTTTGTATTTTCAACTTTTTTAGGGTTTAAAGAATTGGTAAAAATAATTATAATCTAAGTAAGGAACATATGTTCTAGTTCTAGTAATTCAGTTGATTAGCGCATTGTATTGCATACCAAATAAGCAATGCAATTGGGTTTGCATTGGTCAAAAAGATAGTTGTGTCTCGATAAATCCATTACTAAAAAGGACCTAATTGATCAATGACCCACCCAATGTGGCCGTAAATAACATGTTCTAAATACACAGATCATAGATGGCCAAATCCCTAAACAATGTAGTTCAACAAAAATAGCATAGCTCAACCGAAATACGATGAAACTTATATTATAACATGACGTTATAATTGTGTACAATTGCAGTCTAGTGTGCAACAATTGAATATGAACACTAAATGCAAAACCCCATTCTTATTAACAGATTAAATAATACAATAAAGTATAAATCACATTATATTCAGGTCAGACCAAACTCACTTTTGAGTTTAGACCAAAATAAGGGCCAGCCTCTAGGAATTGCAACTCGGGACCCACAAAAGGGGAACTACACATTTCAAACCCCATTCAATCTTTGTCAAATATTACTACAAAGATAATATAAGTTCAATAAAAAAATCTAAATTTCTTTTAACAAAATGACGATTTGACCGATTTCCGACTTGTTTATGTCATCCATACCCTTCAATCGCATATTGGTAGAAAAAACTTCCTTGCAGCACCTCTAGTGCACATCATAAAGCAACAATGACATAAATGAAATAATTCATACCTTTAAAAACCTAACAAAAATCAAATATTAAAAAAAAATATATATTAAAAATAACATGTGTATAAAGAACTCCTGGACTGGGATGCAACAGAACCACGAGGTGAATTCCTTTCATCAAAATAAATAACAACCTATCAAATATTGGACGATTACAGAATTAGAAACATTAGACCATATTCCATTAAAAAAATAATTTTTCTAACACAATGCGACTTAAAAAATTTTATATGGAAACAGGCCAGTTTAGAAAATATTTGACTAATAACATGTAAACTCTAAAAAATAGCTAAAAAACAGGTCAAATTGGCCAAAGGAAAGAAGGGTTGAAACTTGTCTAACGCGTATTCAAATGGTTAGCACTTTGAACATCCTAAATCGTGTTAAATTGACAAAATCACAAGTAAACCGGTTAGAATTACTCAAACCTTATTTTCAAGTTTTTCTAGGTTAACGACTTTGGTTGCTCAGCCAGCATCAAACATAAGAAGTAATCCCCCCTTGAATGTAGCATCCCTGTTTTTGCAATGCTTTCACATAAGTCAAAACTTTACATCAGTTTCTAGAATAAATAAAATAAAATTCAAAATAATATCATGAAAAATATAAATTAAACTCACTATTTTAGCTTCTCCTCCTTGGTTCTCTTTCTTTGAAGAAGTCTGACATTGGCAACTTTATATCTCCTCACAAAAGGATCGATTCAACCCACATACACAAAGCTCTTCCAAGTATTTCTTATTAAATAGACATAAAGGGAGCGATTTAATTAAGATACAGAAAGCTCTTCCAAGTATTTTCTATTAAATAGACATAAAAGGATCTATTTAATTAAATCACCATAAATAACTAAATTTGTGATTATGTTTCATTTTAATTGAATATACTTTTACAACGATAATAAAAGGAACTGAGGGTTAGTGTTTACTTGTACATAGAAGGAATAAAACTAAGAACATAAAGTCCCCATAAATGACAACTGGTGCAAGTACAACCACAACAAGAACCTGCAAATAAAACAATGTTAGAAATCATTCTCTTGATTTTAATGATAATTTCCATTATTTATCAGTTTTGCATACCCAAGCCCTAACAGAAAATTAAATAATTGGTCAATCCCAACGTGAAGGAGTTGGATATTGTGTTGATTATCCCGTTGCTATTTTTGTACTACTACAACTATTTTTGTTGCAAAATTTTATATTTTTAGTATTAATATTTACTTTTATCGTTATTGATATTTTCTAACATCTCTTGAATCATAAACATCACATGAAGTGTGAACCACTGTTGCAGTTTCCATACCTTGTAAGTTTTCCTCAAGTTCTTAGCAAACATGTTAACAGATTCTTCACTAAGAAAAAAAAACACAAGAATGGATTAAAAGTAAGAATTCACATATTTTGAAGAATCGCATTCTTAAAGCAATAACTTCATCACTGTTGCCCCCTCAGGAAAGTACATACAATAGTACTCAAGTGCAAGAACCAGTCGTAACTTCATAATGCCAGTCAACTTTAAATCAATGGACAAATTTTGAGAATCTTTCATACCTGATTCAACGCAAGGAACACATAAATGACTCAACCATCTTGTTAGCGTGTGTGTTACCTGCAACATACAAAAGAAAACCACAAAACCTCGAATTATCAAACTTCCGTTGTGTCTTGGATCACATAAACCTAACCAGCAGACGATCGCAAAGAATAAGACAAAAGAGAGAAGAGGGAGAAATCGGAAAGTAACAAACCTGTGAAGTGAAGATGGTCGGAGAATGGGGCGTCTGCGGAGGAGGGGCGCCGGAGGAGGGTTGCGGCAGAGGGGTGCCCGGCGGATGTGTCGCCTGCTTTGGGGGTGTGAAAGAAATTGTTTTGTGTTAGGGTTATATAATTTCAAATTGATACTTTAATTTCCCGATAAAAGATCCTTCATATGCCCAAGAAGAAAATACAGGTGAATCTATGGCACTGGGTTTAATGTTGGCGGTGGGGTAATCGAGGGAGGCAAGTGTGTAATTGGCGGTATCCGAAAGGGCGAGATTCGTTTTTGTCCTGCAGACCGAAGGCTAAAGTGAACTATAGGAAATGTGTTTTGAATTTAAAAAACAAGCATATGCAAGACCAGTTGGTTAGGTGTATGGCAATTAAAAGGGAGGTCTTGGGTTCGAGGCATGACTGTTTCTTTTTTTTACTTCATTTTCTTAAAAACTTAAAATAGAAAGAAAATGGCTGAATTTTCAAAATGTTATTTAAGGAAAGGTTCTAAATGCTTTATAAGTAGTAGAGATTAGTACTCGATCCACATGGCGTGATGTAATTAGTTGTACAACATAATCATTATATGCCTAAAAGATGGAGAGGGAAAGAAAATACAGAGTTTGAAATTTCAGGTATCCTTTTTAGCGACTTAAGTCGCTAATCAAAACGAGTCATTTTTGGTACATGATAGTTTAGGTTGACTCGAAATACTATTTGTCTAAAAGTAGTAATATGATGTACTCCCTCCGTCCCTTAATAAAGTTCTCATTTGTGTTGGGCACAACATTTTAGGAGATAGTTAGTGGTGGGGTATTTGGTATTACTTTTGATTAAAATATAAGGTTTGATTGGAGAGAGAAAGTGTTTTAAGAGATAGTTAGTGGTGAAAGTATTGGTGATAATATTATTATATTAAGTGGGCCCCTCATATTTGAGAAATGAGAACTTTATTTAGGGACAAAATTTGAAGGCAAAATGGGAACTTTATTTAGGGACGGAGGGAGTATATGATTACAAAAAATTATGTTAATTCAACGACAAATTGCTTTAAAAAGGTAATCAACTTTTTTGATTTTCGATTTGAGGTACTAATTTTTTGCAATGAAAGGTATCGAAGTTTATTTGCGATGGTTTGACTATCATTTTTAGAAAGTTTCCAGATAAGTTTTGTTCAAAAGTTCTCAATTTGGTTGAGGAAGTACTTTGATATCTTCAGGAAGTATAGAAGCCCCCTCTTGCCCACAGAAAAAGTTTAACTATGAAAAAAAAGTTAACTGCCTCAAGTGGAAATTTTCCAACCAGTTAAGAGCTTGAATCACGGAAGGTTCAATCGACATCACCTATCCCCTTGGTTAGTTTTTCGCTCTTTTTATTTGTTGATTTCAAGTTGTCGATGGCATCAGGTAATGGTTAAACATCATGTATGAATTTCGATGCAGCTAACTGAAATTTTGTCCATAGCAATTTTGTTCACAACTAATTGAAATTTTGTTCATAACAATCGAAAAAGTAGGAACTATTTTTCCTTTTCTTCCATATAATGATATGATTTTGTGAATTTTACAATTCGGTTTAATTTGAGGTTAAGCCTAGCTAAATTTGTATTTCCAAAGTGATATAGGAACTATTTGTTCATTCTTTAACTATGTAGAAGACATTGTTGCAAGATTTAGCACAAAAAGAAAATGAAAAAAATTAGAACAAAAACGATTGGAACCGAGAACCGATTTTTCATAAAAATTAGAATCGAGAACCTAACTGATGTAGATCGGTTCGGTCCGGTCTGGTTCTGCAGTCCCAGCCTGTTCTCGGTCCAATTTGCACATGCATACTTTCACGCGAGATCCGCATGATGGTACAGTGTCCCTGGTAGTGAAATCGGTGCTTTTGAAAATGTAAAAATCATGTTAGGTAACTGTAAGAAAATAATGTTCCAGTTTAGCAATTTAGAGGTTTGATTAACAAAATCACTAATTTGTTGCGAGAAAAATGACAATTACACTAATTCAACAACAAATTAAATGTCGTTTACAAATAAGTTTTATTTCGTCTATAAATTTCATGTAACATTTATTGATGTATCAAAAATTGTTTCTCATTATTACGATTATGGATTGCTATGTTATTCGAACAATATCAATATTTTGTTATTTTCCTACATCTCTCAAGAAGCATGCCCGCCCATTTGGGCGGGCTTTGAAGCTAGTATATAAAATATGTGATTAATCTTGACCATTATATCCTATTGATCAATGGTTGAGATTTGTTCCTTGGGACTTCACATAGATAATGGACCTCCTTGAACGTTTCTCAGCATATATAATGTAGTTTTTAAATAATTTAAATGATAATAAAAGTATATTAATGTAGGGTTATGTTCTAGGTAGTCCACCTTTAAAACATAGTTCAAAGTGATAAAAATTTTAGTCATTAGATCAAAAAATTCTGTAACCATCACCACCATCAAATCACATGTGATTCAATACATAATCATCCACCCGCCGCTCGCCTCCGCAATCACATATGATTGGATATGCAATCACATGTGATTGAAAGCAGCCGACGGTGGCGAAGGGTTGTCGGTGGCTAGCAGAGGTTGGTGGTAGTGATGGTGGTGGTGGTCAGCGGTGTCGAATCACATGTGATTTAAATACACATTGTGGTGGTGGTGGTGGTGGTGGTGGTGTGCAATCACATGTGATTTAATACACATGAGGTGGTGGTGTTGATGTATTGAATCTCATGTGATGATGATGGTGATGATTTGAAGGTTGATTGATCTAAGGGTTAAGATTTATCTCTCAAAACTTCAAAAAGAAAATAGACCTTAGTTTGCCTTTTAATATTTATGAAAATTTTGAAAATATTATAATATAAACTCGATACTTATTAAAAAAAATGAAATGATATTTAGTTATACCATTTTATTCACTTGATATAATGATAAATCATTAATTCACTCTTCTGATATTATAACTTGATTTTGACACATATCTTCGAGTATGATATAAATGATTAGTCAAAAAAAAATTAGAAGATGCGTTAAGACTTTTTTTTTCTTTTCTGCAAATAAAACTGTAATTTATCCAAGTGAAAATTAGTGGGTATTAAAATTTGGTCGGCAGCAAGTTGGCTTCCTAATAACACGTGTAAGGATCCGGATACTAGAGATGGCGTTTCTGAATGACACGTGATTGGCGTGTTTGATTTTTTATTAACAGAGAAAAACAAAAAATATATATGGAGGTGCAGGGAATCGAACCCCATGCCTCTCGCATGCGAAGCGAGCGCTCTACCATATGAGCTACCGCCATTTTGTTCTTCTTAATCCTTAAGAAATACTTAACCGAAGCCAAAAACTAAAAAAAGGACAATTCTAGAACGAAATACAGCGTTTCTTATGGTCATATTTATATTCAAATTTCATCTTTTGAAAGGTTCTCATTTGTCATTGAAAAAGATTTAAATAGTAAATTACCATAGAAAAACACATCAACAAGCATATGTACGTGACTCTTATTTGTCTTCTTTAAAGACGTTGATCAAATGATACGTTTATTTTTTAGCAAGTTTTAAGAGATTATGATGTATATATCTTCAACTTACTTTGGCTAGGTTAGAGTTCGACTTGATATCTCGACGAACTCTAAATATTAAAACTTGGCTAGGGAGGACTTGAAATGGGCATGAGTTCGGTTTGAAGAGCTCAAATAATACAAATATTTGCACAACTACTTAAATAAGGTTCGATAAAAACTAGAACTCTGCTCGAAAAGCTCGAACATATATATAAACTTTATTACACATACATCTATATATAAGAGTCTCGAAAAGCTCGATAAGAACTCGATCCAAGCAAACAAAAGCTCAAGCTCGGCTCGTTAATTTTTTCGAGCTCATTGATCGAGTATGCGTTCGAACTGGATAAAAGCTCGAATAATCTGTAACCCTAGTTCTTGACCATGTGATACCAGCATGACCTCAAATTCAAATACAAAATTGATTTTGAAGTTTTATTGGGTTACATAATTCTCACTGTAATGATTCGGCTATAACTTCAATTAAACATAATTCAAGTGATCAATAGGTTAAATGGATCCAGCATTCCGAGAAGAAGATGATTTATCAAACATATTCTAATTATATTAACAAATAATATTACAAACTCTTGAGATTATACAAAATATGAAAAAATCAGTTGAACAACAAAAGACAGAAATATTATCAAACCATCACTTGTTATATTATGTATCAATATGAATTTTTATGGGTGGTTTTGTAGTATTTGTGTTTGATCCAATGGATCCCTACCGTTGATCCTTGTTTAATCTTCTTGAATCCTGTTGAAGCTAGTGCTTTAGTCTTATCCAATCCATCTTCTAGTTTGTCTTTGATATTGCTGCGGTTGCTATAAGCCGGATAAACATGCACCGTGTTAATATCCGATTGATCTGCCCACACGTAATTCCTTCCGTTCAATTCCTTTTCCGAACTATAATCACCGTAATTTCGTTCCATTTTGTAAGAAAATAATGAAGATTGGTATCACATATTGATGTTTATATGCATATGTAGATGTTGACTTTCAACTTTCGCTGGTTTGATAGGTGAGCGTATTTGATTTGACCAACGAACCATCACTCTTCTGGAATAGTATTAATATTTATATTATTATTATTATTATTTTAATAATTTAAGATTTGGATGTCAAACCTACTTAATTATATGGACAAACGTACAATTACCTTCCTCATACGTTCTTCTAGTAGATTGATTGGCTACTTAATCTTGAACTTCCCATTGACATTCTTTTTTCTGTTTCACATTCAACACATTTTTTTGGTTATTTTAATTTTAATTTTTTGTAAGACAAATTATTTATACACTTAACACAATCTAATTTTGGTTATTTTTTATTAATCCAAATAATACACAAGTACTTTTAGGCCAATTAGTAATAATTATTGGATATTGTTTATTAGGGTTTTTGGGAGAGCTCATATGTTTATGTCGTATTAAAACATTATGTGAAAATTAATGTTTGAATTTGCTTATTAGCTAGTCTAAGCCGGTAATCTGAAATTGATAAAGCCTTAAACAATTTGGTTGACCAAGGTTCGAATCCGACTTAATGCAATCAACTCATGTGATGAACACGATAATCTCTTTAGGAAGAACTTGAGCACATTGTTTTCAATGTTCAAGTGCTTGGTTGAATTCTTAGCATAAGTTAAAATAATTAGAAATTGCAAATAAAGAAAATTAATTTCCACTGAAAGATATATAATATAAAATTACACCGGAATTAAAAATGTTTATACTGAACACAATATTAAATATATTTAATCATATAATTTTTTGTAATTTTGTTGAAAAAATACATAATACATTAACCGATCAAAAAACTCAAGTAATATATAACACGAACATACATCTACATATTTAATCTAAATTATTTATATAATGAAAATGAAAATGAAAAGTATAACTATTTTGAATCAAGTCGTTATTCTTAGGATTACATAAGTCAATACGGTTATGATTCTCTAAAAATTTAAAATTAAGTAATCAGAATATATTATTTTGGAATACAAACCACGTGAAGCTCGAGTTGGCTTGCAAAAAAAGAAAAAAATATGCGAGATTGCCCGCCAAATGAAAATACATGCGATTATGTGAGGGTTGGTATGTATGAAAATACATGCGATTATGCGAGGGTTGGTATCTATGAAAACTTGTAGAGGTGCAAAAGTATAATTATTCGCATGTCTTAGTAGTCAATCACTATATCATAATCATATTGTAATTAAGGTTACCATATTATACTACTTACCATCAAATCGTAGGTTTATCAAACTCATATATTAAGGTTGTGAGATTGAAAGTGTTCAGTGAATTCTAAATTTTCTTTCCTAATGAATAAATGTATTTATTAATCACTAATGAAGTCTAATTTTTACATAAATTAAATATATTTTTAAATAAAATTAACAAGATTGTGTTCATTAAACTTCTTTATCTCATGCTCTTTCATGAGTTAGACAAATTCTTAAATCATAATCACTCGATGAGTGTAAATTATAATGCTCTTATCATAACCTAAAATTAAGGCTACAATTAGCACCAACCTTCTTTTATAACATTCTTACAACCCGGCTAAGTTTTTAAGGTGGGGAAATGTTAAACGCTACTAATTGCACGTATCATGACTTCATGATTGCAGCAATTAGTAATTATTTTAATAAGAGGGTATTTCAAGATTTTGATATGAGTGCACATAATTAGCGAAAAATGTGTCGGAAATAACACACTACCCGAACAAAATATGTAGCAAAAAGCAAACATGAATGGATCACATTTCCTCTTTGATGGATTAATTAGATCATAGCTTCAGTCATGATCCATCACCTAACCGGCCCATACTTAGAAAGAATCATAACTGAATCAGACAGATATCGTATCAGATAATGCAACTTAGTTAACTAACTTGTTATTTTAGTTACTAAACAAGGAGACTGCTACTAATTAATTTCAAGACTTATCATACAAGTATCAAGTCCCACCGCCATCCCTTCCACCAACTTTTTTGATGATGGAGAATGACTGCTAGGCAAATCACAACCATCAATATATTACCCAAAAAGTAACTTATGTATGTATAGGGCTGCACCAGCCTAGTAGTATTGGTGTATATGACCTAAAGGTTATGGGTTCAAGCCTCGGTGGTGGCAAAGTGAAGCAAGTAGATTAAGTGTCGTTTAAAAAATATGTATAGGGCTGCAAACAGGTCGAGCTTTCAATGTAGGTTGCTCTAAACAAGTCAAGCCGAGCTCGAGCTCAGTTCGACGGGCTTTTAAGATGTAGGCTCGATGGAGCCCGCAGACCGCATATATTCTGCCTTTATAAAACAAACAACCCTAAATCATCAAGGCTACTTTGAAACTAAAGCAAGTAGGGGAAAAGGATGAATGGTAAAGTTTAAAAACTCTTTAGTAGGTCCACCTATTGGACCACCTGATTGTGCCTCAAACCACCATTAATTAAACGGCCTTTTCTTCCAATCTTGATTCCTAACCCCAAATGTGATTGACGGATGGTGATCAACAACGAACATCGTCATTGGCTGTCCACCCGGTACTAAAAGTTAATTGGAATTTAGTCCTAATCTTTCTTTCTTTCTTTTTGCCTACCCTATATTTTTTGTAATATCCCCAACCTACCCCTTAAAAAGGGAAAGCAAAAAAAAAGGAAAGGAAAAAGACAAAAGAGAGCGAAATATGAGTGAAAAAATAGCAATCACCTTGCATGAAAGCAAGGTTTACAAGCTAAAATGATCAAATAAAATATGTTGAAAGCTGAAAGCAGCCTGACGTGCATTTTTAGTCCATACAACCTCTAAATCCCATCATTCAAATATTTGAATTATAATTGTAAGGAAACGTTCAACATAGTCTTTAATTTTTATGTAGTCTTAGGAGACAAATCTCAATCATAAATTAATAAGTTCTAATGGTCAAGATTAATCACATATATAAAGGGGTATTTTGGGCATTTCGCACTTACAAAAAAAAAAGTTTGAATTTTTTTTTTTATTATTATTTTTCGTTAAAAAAACTATATTATTTTGATTGTACTGAATCACATGTGATGTTTTAGTACAATCACACATGTGATTCAGTAGACAATCACATGTGATTCAGTAGATAATTACATGTGAATATTACATTATGTTTTATTAACAAAAATAAATAATTTTTTTTAAAAAATAAAAAAAATAAAAATTCTAAAATAAATAATAAAAAATATTTTTTTTTGTAAAAATGACCAAAATACCCTCCATTTATAAAATATGTGATAAATCTTGACCATTAATTGTAATTAATCAATGGTTAAGATTTGTCCCTTAAGACTACATAAAAATTAAGACTACCTTGAATACAACTCTATTATTGTATTGTGTTTTTAAACTAACATATAATAAGAAAAGGACAACAAAGTGGTTCCATGTCAACCCGACGGTGTTGATCCATCACCCAAACCCACCACTAAAGAAGAAATTACCAGAAAGACATATTAACAACTTGGTGCAGCTTAAAAGCTACTAAAGGATTTGGGAAAATTGGTACCGACACTAAAAAAGACATTTCTTTTCAATTCCTAATTGTAGTGCCAAACTGGTCAATTCTATGACAAAATCATTAAATGCTGCGATAACATATCTTTATAGAAACAAAACCACCAGACACATATTTATGTGCATGTGCTGTTAGTTCAATATGTTATAAGGGGGTGAGATATAGAGAGTCATACCTCTACCCGGGAGTAGACAGACTGCTTCCCGAAAGACCTCTGGCAAAAGTGTGTGGTGGAAAATAAATATGTAATGTCATGGATATATAGATGCCCTAAAGAGATAAAATAATGTGGAACATGTATGGCATATAAAACCTAAGAAGTATGTAAACGTGTAGTTCTAAAAGATCAGGTAAGACATATAAAATATGTACAAATGCATGCACATGTAATCATATAAATTATATAAATATAGAGAGTACAAAAATCTTCCGGTAGCTAATGAAGGAAACAGCCTGTCTGTAAACAGATAATTGGTTGCTGAATACTGATAGTGTAACCCATAATAGTAAAGAAATTGTATTTTTAATTAGGTTTATCTTAGTGGTTCCTTAGTGGCAAATGTAGGGTGCAAGCCAGCAGATATGAGATTAAATATAACATTGGTCCAACATAAAATCAGGAAAAAGTAAGATATCATACCAGAGTTAGGTATAAAAAGAGAAAATTCTTGGTGCAGGTAGAAACAGGCCAGTCAAGTTGGGTTGACAAGAAACACTTTTTGTCTAAAAAATTAAAGTTTTATATATATAATTAGTACGTCAAATATGATTATATAAAGATGATAGTTCAATCATAATGCAACTTTATGATTAGAACAATTTATATAATTGTCTTCCACACTTTAAACAGACTTTGGACCACTTTCGACCCATTTCACCCGTTCCTTTTAAGCTAAAAAAAATGGTATCCTGTTGGACCCGTTAGATATAAAACATTACCCGAGTGACCCATTCATGAGTAAACGGGTCGAAATCGACTCAAATGTAAACCTTAACTGAACAGTGACTTCATAAAACAGAACTAAAATTAATGGTTTAGAAAGCTAAAAAGATCAAAAGACACACATGTCCCCATCTTTTTAATAAAAAAAAGGTCAGATAGGATAACTATCATAGGGTCAATATAACTGTTACAGGGTCAACTTAATTATTACAGGGTCACTCTCACTCCATCCTGGCCCATTTATGGTACAAATGTTGGAAAGTTGAACTTAATCTTTACAGTTAAATACCATAGAACCTAAACACACTTTTTTCCAAACAAACATTTTGAATTCATACTCAGAATATGTCACATGTTCAAACTTGTAAATGTATTTCTACTATCAAAGGTAATGAATCCTACATATCCTGTGTTGCAATTGGTGGGAAGTTTTTATACACGGGTTCTTCAAACAAAGAAATTCAGATATTAAATCGCGATAATTTAACGTCTGAATTTAATCAAGAAAACATAAGTGATTACACGATAATCACAGGCAAAGGAGCAGTGAAATCACTAGTGATTTCATCTGACAAAATATTCAGTGCTCATCAAGACCACAAGATCCGTGTTTGGAAAACCGATGAAAAGTTAACACATTTGGCTACACTCCCAACGTTTAGTGATCGGGCTTTTACGGGCTTGATACCGAAGAATCATGTACAGGTGTCGCGCCATAATTGGTCCACATGGGTTCATCATGTTGATACTGTGTCAGCATTAGCTGTCTCAAAAGACGGTTTTGCCCTTTACTCGGTTTCATGGGATAGAACTCTAAAGATTTGGAGGACAACCGATTTTAAATGTTTACAATCGGTTGCTAATGCACATGATGATGCAATAAACGCACTTGTGGTATCGGGTAATGGGGATGTTTATACTGGATCGGGTGATAAAAGTATAAAATGTTGGAGGAAAATGTCACAAAGTGGGGAATATTCTTTAATTACTACATTAAAGAAACATAAATCTGGGGTTAATGCATGGTGTTAAGCAGTAATGAGAATGTTTTGTTTTCTGGTGCGAGTGATCGGTTGATTATTGTTTGGGAGAAAAATGATGAGGATTTGGTGGCAGTTAGTGTTCTCAAAGGGCATTTTAAGTCTATCTTGTGTTTGAGTTTTGTATCGGATGTTTTAATTAGTGGGTCTGCAGATGAAACTATAAGAATTTGGAGAAAAATAGAGAAATCTTATTTTTGTTTGGCGGTTTTGGAGGGCCATAAAGGTCCGATTAAGTGTTTGACTTCAGAAACAGATCATAGCCGTTCATCTGATACCTCGGTTTCTTATCTTATATATAGTGGTGGTTTGGATTCTGATATTAAAGTTTGGCAGATTTTTATCCCGCTAAGCTAAAGGATTTCCTTATATTATAACTACTTTTTATATTGGTTTTTTTTTCTTCTAATTTACCATCTCCTGTTTAAGAAAGGTATGAATTACAACAATTGTTTTAAAACTCATCAATTGCAATGATAGTAAATATCACAAAAAAAAACTACCATTTGAATTAACTAGAGTGGTGACTTTGCTGGTGTACCTGGATCACGGGGGTATTTCTTGGGGGTGGGCCCATCTTTCAAACATATGATTGCAGTCCGTTGTCCATATGGGCTGTGTGAATTCACTGCACAAAACAATAAATTATTAATGTCATATAATTCAAAATCTAAGATAAGCATACAAAATCTAGAATTGAGATGCAAATACCATAGCATGTTTGTAACAAGGAAGCTCCCATCAAATTAATTGCTCTATTGGCTTTTCTGACTTCTTCCTGCCATTGTTGACCCAAAAAAATATATAAATATTTGAAATTTGCAAGAAGAAATTAACAAAATCAAGCAAGTACCTCAGGATCGTGACCTTTTGCAGCAACAAACAAGCCACCAACACGAACAAGGGGAAGGCAGTACTCAGCTGGTTTCCAATCACAAAAAGAAAGTTCAAACAGAGAAGAAAAAAACAGATCATATGACCAACTGAAACATTTCTAAACTGCCTATATAATGGTACATACCTAATATCCTCATCTCTGCAACAGCTCTCGCCACTGTAACATCAAATACCTCTCTGAATTCTAGATTTTGCCCCACGTCCTGCCCTATAACAATATCTATAATATTATGCATTTATGTGTGCATGGTCACCAACTCATCATGTGATGTCTAAAATGATGTTTCATACATAGTAGAAGATACGAAAAACAAGCAAAAACTTAATCCAAGTAAAATATAAGATTGAAGTACTAATTTATTAATAATATCCCAGTTGCTTCATGCTAAATTAATCAATTACTTACTAGTAGATACAGATAACACAAATGCTTAATGTGTTTGGCGAAAGCCATACCTCAGCTCTTCCTCTAATGACCTTCACATTCGATAAACCAATCAAGCCAACCGCATGCTCTAAGAACAAACAGCGTTTGTTTAACGACTCCAGAAGCGTTACTTGCCAACCTACAGAAACAATCTCGTAACCGAAACAATTCATTTGATGGTTAAGCAAAGGTGAGAACAGTTTTACCGGGGCAAGCAATGGCTAATATCAATCCAGGAAGTCCGGCACCACTTCCGACATCTACCAGATTGAGGTTTTCAAATGGAGATTCACAATGAGTAATATATGAGCTTTGAATTGGAGGTATAATCGCAAGCGAGTCCTCAATGTGTCTATCCATAACATCATTTGCCTCTGTAACAGCAGTGAGATTCATCTTCTACAAATCAGAACCGGAAAAACAATTAACTCTCACAATTCACTAAAGAAAGCTTAATCAGAATACATAACTTGAGCGGAAATTCTAACAACGGAGAGAAGATAAACCTGATTCCAATCGAGAAGAACATCGACATAGAGCTGGACTTGTTGTTTTTGAAGAGGATTTAGGGTTTCGAAGTGAGAGGCATTGACGATTGAAGATTTTGTCGTTGCAGGTCTTCTGGTTATGACGGTTGGTTTGAGATTTGAATTGCGCTCAAAGTGTTTGATGAAAGTCCCCAAAGAGAGAGAAACCGGGGAATTGAAGATTTTGGTCCGAGATAACAGCATCTTGGCGCCTAAAACAGATCCCGAATACGAGCACTTAAATCGTTTATACTATACCGGCTATAATTTATTTTGAGACTCTCAAAAAATCCAAATAATATAAAGGTATTTTTTAATATATGCTCCGGGGTATATGATACTTCAATTATAGTAGTGGTAACGTCGTTTTAACATAAAAACATTAATTACTTATTAATACCATGTTTCATTAATTAAGGAAATTTTGGTTTATAAATATTCATTATTGTAAAATTGTGTAAATAATTATTAATGAACTCTATTTTGATTCAATAATTGATTCTCTAAAATTGGGTTAATTATGATAAGGTAAAATTATTTTAACACAAAAGCATTTATGATTCACCAATATCATTTTACACTGACTAAGAAAATTTTAATTCATTAAATATTCATTATTGTATGTACGTATGTCACATATTAGCAAAACTCTAATATAAAAAAATAGATGTCTAATTCATTCTCTAAAAAAACATGAGATAAAATATATTTAATAATCTTAAAAAAAATTATAATTGTGTAAATAATATTAATGAATTTTATATTTTTATTAATTTATGAAATGTATTAAATGTATTTTCTATTATTTAGAAAAAAATTAACTCATTAAATATGTCTTATGCCGCATGAGTGTGTAGAAAACCTCATTTAGAAAATTTACGATGAGCCAACTTTGTTAATTTGCATGCATATTTAGGGTCCCGTTAATACCTCACAAACTCTTGTGACTAGACCTAATAATGGAGCGGATTTTGATCCTGATCCGATCCGAATCCGCAAGATTTATATGGGTTTGGATCATAATTTGTGATCCGTTTACCCGCTAACGACCCGTACCCGTTAACCCTTTTGCTAAAAGAGTCGGGTATGGATCAACACCGATCCGATCCATTTATAACCCGCCCCGCATTTAAATTTAGAAGTGTTAAAAGGTAATCTAAGTTTAAGAAACTGTTCTTTAAAAGGTAATCTAATTTAAATTTAAAGTGTTAAAAGCCAAGGTAAACTAAGTTTAAGAAATTGTTCTTTATACTTATTACATGAATATGATTTGCCTTCGCAGTATAGTGGTTGGAATGTACAAGTGCTGAAATAGTGAAATAAATATGTGGACTGGAGTTTCATTTAATCAAGGAATAATGTGCAATTACTCAAGGACTAAAGTGAAATACCCCCCAAGAGCTTCCAAGATTGTAATTGCTATAGAGTGAAAATTTATGGGTAACATACAGATAGATGGTGTGATTGTAATTGTAATTGCTATGGAGTGTTGCGGCAGTCGTTCCCCACCATCAAAAAAGGTGGCGGAAGGGATGGAAAATGGGACTTTGACCGTTGTAATTGTAATTGTAATTGCTTCTAGCAGTCATTCCGCACCACCAAAAAAAGACACTAGGTGGTGGATCATAGAAGGTCCTGGATATATTTTTAGTACTTTTCATCATGCGGTTCAATTCGTACCTTGACTACATAAATTAGGATATGATAAGTGAGATATCGATCTTAAAGTAAATGTTTGATTTGATTGGCTTAATCTTATATGAAAAGACTTAAAGTAAATGTTTGATTTGATTGGCTAGTCAACGAGTTGGTGACACAACAACATTATAAACAAATCAAAAAAATAAATTTCATAATTTATAATGAATTATTAACTCAACCAAATAGACCGGTACGAAAAACAAAAGCACTATATGAAAATAAAACATGTAACAACGTTTAAATACTCGGCGTGATACGAAGATACTATAAGTAATCAAATAAATATCCGGACTAATAAATTTAAATCAGGAAAAAAAACCATCATTAAAAATCGAGCAAAACCCATACAAACATTTTATTAGTCAAACACTTATACCGCATGATACAAAATAAAGCAATTCAATATTTTATTAGTCAAACACTTAAACCGCATGATACAAATAAAGCAATGAATATTTTATTAGTGAAACACTTATGATACAAATAACCAATCAAACCCCAACAGATAAACCCGTACCACCTAAACCCTATTTAAATCACCTCTACCAAAACTTTCCAGCCAGCAGCCACACAGCAAAAATACCCGGCGAATTTGTTGAACTTCTGCGACCGGCCCAACAGTTTCTAATTTGGCCCACCATCTTCCGTTTATTTAAATCAAATACTTTCAACTTAATTCGTTTACCTTTCATTCTCTTTTTCTGGGTTTAATTAATTAATTTGACTCAAAAGGTTTGATCTTCCTTGATTCATCTTTCATCTGCTTTGGTCCAATCACCGCTGATGACGTGCTCTTTTCGATTTTGTTCTTATCATCCAACAACGTTAGAGGTTTATTCGACTATTGAGTTTTATTCTTTGTTTATTTATTATCTTCATCATTTGTATTTATTTATTTACTTCTTAGTTTTCATATTTGCCATTGAAGTCCATTTCTTTCTTTCTTACATACATATATCTTCAAATTCCTTTTGAAGACGCTTGCCTCGATTGTTATATTCATTTGCGCTCTTTCCGTTTACTGCTCGACCCAGCCCAGCGTATTCAGTAATTCGAGCCCATTAGCGTGGCAGCCCATGGGTTTAAATCGAGCCACAAGAACTGTAATTCTCTTTTACAATCAGTTTTATTTTCTAAATACTTAATTAATACTCCCTCCGTCCCACAAAAAACTTCCCATTTGACCTTAATTTTTTGTCCCACAAAAAACTTCCCATTTCATTCAATTGATGGGTTCCACATAATAAAATACTATTATTACTAAGGACCCCACCACTAACTATCCACTAACCATCTTTCTCTCTCCAAACCAATCTTATATTTTAATCAAAATTATTACCAATGACCCCACCACTAACTATCCCTTAAAACTTGTGCCCATGTCAAATGGGAAGTTTTTTGTGGGACGGAGGGAGTATTATCTATTATTATTATTATTTAATTTAAACATTTATTTACATATTATTTGATAATCAGTTGATCATTTGAAACTATTAAATCTTATTGTTTATATTATTTATTAACTTATTTAGATTTTATTGAAATAATAATTTTTTGTATAAAAACTCGTTACTTCCGATAATAGCGTAACTTAATCTTCCTAAATTTATAAAAATAAAAATGAAATACAACATCAAATCAACGACACCAACATATGGCTCTTAGTTTACTTCTATGCATTTAGGTCACTAAAAATTATTTGGTTAAATCTTGCATTTTGCTTATTTGTATTTTTGGAGGTTTTGCATTAGGTGAGTGCACTGTTCCACTAATTGCCGCATTTTATTTATTGTTTTGCAAATTCTAGGTGAAAAACATATTAACTGTTTTATAAAATGCTTGTATTATTTTTATTGTGATAATACATTATACAAAACATGACAAACAATCTTCATGTCAGACTACGTTAGATGTAATGCATATGTAAGTGCTTACATGCCATGATCTTAACTAGTTAGTAGAAGACCTCATTTAGAAAATTTCGGATGAGTCAACTTTGTTAATTTGCATGCAAATTTATGTTGCATCAAGTTAGAAGAAATTTGATGAAGAGTCCCCGTGGATGACTTGTAGTTTGATTTCAGTTGAAATCGTACTACTAATGGAGGGCGATATCTTTGAAATTTGTTACATAGAGTATTATGAAAAAATAGACGAGGAGTGTATTACGAATAAATTGATGAAAATTTTTTATGATGAGTACGTGCAGGTGACGTGTATATTGATTACAATTGAAGCCGTACTATCAATCGCCGGCAATATCTATGAAATTTGTTACATAGAGTATTACGAACAAATTGATAAAGAGATATTACGTAGAAATTGATTAACTAGGGATGTGTACGAAACCTGAGACTGACCTGGAACAGGCACTGATCCGACGCGGACCTTTACCCGAAAACTATAGCAAAAACTTGTAAAAACACAGTAGCAAAAAACTAAATTACCTCTTCGGGGCATCATTTGGTGCAAGTGGAGGAACAAAAGGAGCCGGTGCACCCCCACGGGCACGACCGCGAGCTGGGGCGGGAGCGAAGGCCGGATGAGGCTGAATGACTTGGATGCATTTCAGCTTTCGTATCTCCTTTGTTTCATCCAAATCTATCCGCCTCTCTTCATCAAATGGCTCAAGTTCTTTCAACATTTTCTCTAGAATTATATCGGTTATGAATTACACCAAAATTTTTAATAATCAGTAAATAAGTTATTTACCACAATGTGCTTAAGTGCTCAGCAAGTTTCTGTTTACTATTGAAGTATTTTTTGCAATACTTGTATTGGAAATCTATGTAAACATCCTGATTGTCCATAGTTCTTGTCTGACACAAAAACGCTATGAAAAAAAGTTTTACCGGAATATCAACTAGATAATTGTTACAAACAGTATTACTATCAATAAAAATGAATGCAATGTTTGATTTGAAATTTGTTATGTTACAAAGAGTATTACGAATAAATTGATGAAGAGAGTCCTATGAAGAAAATTGTTGAAGAGAGTATATCACTTTCATCAATTTTCTTCGTAATACACTCTTCATCAATTTTCTTCGTAATACTATCTATAACATTACAAATTTCAAATCTACCATTGCTTTCGTTTTCATTGATACTAATACCCTCTGGAACGGTAATATAGTTGATATTCCGATAAAACTTATTTAAGAGTTTTTTTTTGCGTCAAATAAGAACTATGATCAGAAACTTGATCAACACTTAGGCACATGTGGTCAGTAACTTATTTACTGATTGTAAAAATTTTTTGGTGTAATTCATTACCAATTTAATTCTGGAAAGAGTTTTGAAAGAACTTGAGCCCTTTGATGAAGAGACGTGGATAGATTTGGATGAAACAAAGGAGAGACGAAAGTTGAAAGGCATCCGAGCCGTTCGGCCCTCGCTCTCGTTCATGCTCCCGGTCGTGGCCGTGAACGTGCTCCGACTCATGTTGTTCCTGTTCCACCTGCACCAAATGATGCTCGACCCAGTCATCGATGCTTCCTCTTGATAACCGTTTCCGCTTCCTTCATCCGTCTATTCACATGCCCTCCTCGAACACGCCATTTCACAGTGATAGAACCGAGGCCAGTCACCGAATACACTCATACAAGGCGAGTCATCGATTCCTTCAAGCTTGATCATCCTTCTTCACCCTATAAATACAACACATTCTTTTGATGTAGCCTTACAGTTTCATACGAGTTCTCCATACGATTTGAGGTATCCTTCTTCATTCGCTTTCTTCGTTCTTCTGTTTAATATTGTAATCCCTAAATTGTTCTGTTTTAGCTCTATCATTCTGTTTGAAATCCCTAAATTGTAAACATTGTAAGTATGTTTAATTTTCTAATATTGAGTCGGGGCACCTGATACATTATAGTGAGTTTTCTTTTTCTTTTGTTGTTATAATATTGATTGTTTGTGTTGTTTTGTCTCTGTTTAGGAGCTTGATTTTGACAATCTCTACTATATATAATGTATTTAGAACCTTTCTATAAATAACTGGCTGAAAATTCAGCCAAATTCTTGCTATTTTTGGAATTTAAAGCTTTTACTAAAAAAAACGCTACAAAAATGATTCGAACCCGCAACGTATAGGTTAATTGACAACGCCCGAACCAACAGGGCACGCCTTTGGCTTGATTATAAATCTGAACACAAACTTAATAAATCATATTCAGCTGTTCGGCCCTGTTATCCGTGTGGGCTTCGGCCCACTAACACAATTGACTTTAGTCACTTGACTACCTTCGTTCGGGTCACAGTAGAAACACATCCGTCTGGTTCATTCAAAATTCAAACTTGAAGCCATTGCCTGCCTCCTCGGTTCCTTCAACATGATGATTTCTTTGCTTAACCAATAAACTCTATTGCCTCCTCGGTTCCACCATTGCCTCCTCGATTCTACCCTAACCTAGATTACCGTCTGCGATGGTGATATACATTAAAAGATTCGCTCACGCAAAATTCTCAACACTCAAAATTTGCGGCAGATTTCACGCGAAGGCCAAAGATTTGCTCACGCAGCCTGGCCCAAGACTCTTTCACCATCCATCGATTCTTCTGGTAAGTGTTCAATTCGATTTTCATTCAGTATCTCAATCTGATTTTATATACTGTATCTCATATCGCTTAGTGTTCTTAATTCAATTTTATATACTGAAATTAGGGTTCTTAATTCATTTTTCATGTGTATCTCAGTTCGATTTTATATACCGAAATAAGGGTTCTTAATGTTCTTCAATTCGATTTTTACACTGGTTTTAGAAAGCATATACTGATTGTGTGACAGACAGCTATTAAACTTTGCGGTAATCTCTCAATAATCTCTCTATTTCATCAAGCATTACAATAAGCATATCTTAGATTGTTATTTTTTTCTCAGGAACTGATGGAACAACAGCTTGTATGGCTGCATACATAGCTTGCAACACCATTTTTAGCTCAATCAAATCCATTGCTGGAAACATCAACTTAAATAGATCCGATTTAATGATATTAATCACTTTCTTAAGTGCTTTTCCAGTGGAGGTTTGTTGAACAATGAAATTTTTTGGTTATGTTATTGTTAAGTATATTTAATTTTTTATGGATTTATTTAGGGGGTGTTTGGGAAAGCTTATTTAAAGGGGCTTATGACTTATAAGCTTATATAAGCTTAAATAATCCCTTTGAAAAGGGATTATTAAGGCTTATATAAGCTTATAAGCCATAAGCTCCCTTAAATAAGCTTTCCCAAACACCCCCTTAGTATTATAGTGACCTTGTTATATAGATACATACTTGTGGATACTTGATTGTTGTCTTGTTTTATTTCTACTGTTTTTATTTATTTTATTTTTTTCAAGGAAGGTCGAATAAAAAAGGGAGGTCACCAGGGCTTTTGTAAATGAGGCATTTTTAAACGATGTGGCACAGGTAAAACTTAAAAGACATCTACTAAAAAATTTAAATTATATATATTTAATACAATTTTCCATTTTTTATTAATTACAGTGGGGAGTTACAACCAATTCTTCTAATTCTCACCCTTGATTTTATTGGATATTTGACCTTGATGGAATTGTTGAAATGTATCAATCTTATGAAGACACAAATGTATGGTAATTTTCTTGGATAGGAACAACATGGAGCAAAACTGTATTCAGTTTGATCTAGCACCAAGGCAGATTGAACACGTTTCTACTTGCAAAACTCTTGATTATTTTTTGCAACTCCTTGTGGTTATATGTTTTGCTGGAATGCCCTTTATGTCCATCTCCCCTAACTCATGTAACTTGAGTTTTTCTTTATGTTGATTTCCACTAACTCATTCCTTTTTTTAACAAATATGTAAAAAAATAATAGTTGACCTGAACTCAATTTGACCTCTAACCAAACCCATTGATTTGTCCATCTTAACTCAAATTACTTGGTTATCTTTAAATCACTTATGCAGATTGGTGATTCTGTCCACATACAAACCTGGTACTTTATACGCGTCTGTTCAATAGGCTTATGAAGGTGCTGGAATTGATCCAAAACTTATGGATAAATTTTGAATTCCAGATAAAAATAGCATTTATAACTTCCCTCCAGTACTGTTGAAACTAGCATTTTCTCTTTGCACCCTTTAGGTAGGTTAAAAATGCTGTAATTATATATTTACATGTTATTTTTCATATGTATAATATATATTGTAATTTTAACGGTTTATATTTTCTTTTTCGGGTAGAAAAAGGCACGTCTTCAGTTGGATCTTTTTCATTTTGCTCAACGATTAGTAACTTAGATTTCAAACCCTTTTGCATCCAATTTTAATGTATTTATAAAAGATAAATTATAACTTCACTTCCCAAATGTAGTGTAGCGTCTTGATAATGCAATGGATGGACTAAGTGAAAAAATGGTCAAAGGGCCAAAAGGTATGGACATTTGACCTTAAAAGTCAAATTTGATCTTCTATTTTCATTACTTACTCAATGTTTTTTATGCTTCAGATTGACACAAAATCTGTGGAAGTATTAGCATAAAACGCTTTGAAATTACAACTTTCATTAAAAGTTTTACAGGAACTACATCACATGTTCGAAACCCTTTGCCGAAAATATTGACATAAAAAGATGAAAAAATGAGATCTTTAAGACAATGAAGAAGATCTTGAAGATAGTGGTGGTATAGAAGAAAATAATGGTTCTCCTGCTGTGCAGTTATTGAACCTGGAGACTCCTTAGTTTGATGGTATCTACAACAACTGATTCAGATAACCATGTAAATTTATTCTTATATGATGGCATCTCCTTAGTTTGTATGTCTTTAGTTAGAAGTTATAAGTTAAACCATTGATTCAATTTTAACATCAGAAGTTATCTCCTTAGATTGTATGTCTTTAGTTAGAAGTTATAATTTAAACCATTGATTCAATATTAACATCAGAAGTTATCTCCTTAGTTTGAGATCTACATTTTTTTTATAGGTTATGAATTGATACATATGAATCTATTTGACTTGTCATTTAATTGTTTTCTTTATCAAATTGCAAGTAAAATGTTAACAATGTCCTAAACAATTGAGCTACTAAAATGTGTTTCTTACCTGGACTAAACTATCTTGATCAATCTCTTAAACTTTAAAAGTTGAAATTACCACCACCACCCCCATTCGCGACCGCCACCACCACCAACCACCATCACTGTTGCCACCATCCATCAATTGGTCGCCGCAAAATGTAATCCTGGGTACCCGCCGCCGCATTGTGCGGGTACCTGCTAGTTTATGTTAATTAGGGTTTGGTTTAACCCTATCATCTGCTGGATTATTTGCTCCAAATATGCAAGCTATAGTCGTTGATTAGATTCCGGTTTATATTATATTTGCCACCTGAAAGAACCGATGAACTTTGGCCAGCTATGATAAAAGGTAGCCCGATCAAAGTTTTATCTTTTTTTTGTAGTTGTGGTATTTAATTTGGTTGTATGAATCTACGGTATCATAGTATTTAATCTGGTCACACGAGTAATGATTATGACCTTCTATGGTCAACCTCAGCCTACTTTCCTTCCTCCTCTTTGCTGTTAGGTATGATTAAATATATCTGTAATCAACTCTTTTTAAACCAAAACTAGAATTTGTTCAAAAAATTTAGTAAAAATTTGGTCCTAGATAGCAGTATCTTGCCGCCCAAAACAGATCCCAGAAATGCCCTAATTAAACTCATCAACTATCTCCAAAACAAAGTGAGTGATTCATTTCACTGGTTTCTCATGTGTGCTTAATTTTTATTTTGGTTTGTTTAACGTCACGATTCAGCCCGACTGCTTCCATTTTGTAAACCCTAAGTTCAAAATTCTGAACCGATGGGCCTAATACAAACCATCTGATGAACATTTAATTACTGAGAATCAAGAAATTGGAGAATGCAACATTTAGGTTTACACGGATTTACATAGGGTGTATAAAGGAAGGAAGAAGAAAACCATTGAATATTTAGCATTGATAACAAATCTCATAAGAGCAAGGTTCTTCAAGAAGTAAGGTGTTTATGTGAAATTGATTGTACGAGGATACTGGATGCAATTACAGATCCATATGACAAATTATTATTTAGTATTATAGTGTATCAAGAGATCTATAACATTTGCTTGGTTTCTTTCTTTTTTGCAATTTTGTATTTTAATCTCAACTTAAAATTTAGAACTGGTTCACTGTGCAATTATATCTACAAGATCTCCATCGAGTTCCAGTTTTTCCATTTGATTGTAAACAATACAATATTAATTTTTCTTTTTTGTGTTCGCATTTAATAATCAACTTTGTTGTAGCATAATGACCAAAAAGTTTTGATAAAAAAAAGCCACACAACAAAGATATTAAGGTGTTGTTTGTTTTTTCAGAGCAAAAAGATCTGTTGTCTGCGGACCACATCTGCCAGCTGCTGCAGCTTATGAGATGAACCAGAGGTCTGCAGTCTGCAAGAAAACTGTTGTTTGTTTTTTAACATCTGCAGATTGCTTTAATAAACTGCAATATTAATTAAGATAATAATATTATACATTAATATAATAATAGTATAATTAATATAATAATAATAGTATTAATTAATATATTAATAAAATTAGTTAATATATTAATATTAATATTATATTTATATATAACAGTAATATATATATATAATTTAAATATAATAATAGATAATTTAAATATATTTAAATATAATAATATATATAATTCAAATTTAATAATATATATCATTATCTAATAATATAATAATATTAATTAATATAATAATATTATATATTAATATAATAATAATATTAATTAATATATAATAATAATATTAATTAATAAAATAATAATATTAATTAATTTAATAATATTATATATTAACATGATAATAAAATATATTAATATAATAATATTAATTAATATAATAATATTATATATAAACATAATAATAAAATATATTAATATAATAATATTATTTAATATATAATAATAATATTATTTAATATAATAATAATATTAATTAAGTTTGGAGATTTTTTTAAAGTTTGGAAGACCCAAGAAGCTAATGCCCAAGTCTTCCTGAGGAAGACCTTAGGCAGACAATATAAGGTCTGCGGGCTTCCGAAAAACAAACATCTGCGCAAGCATTTTTCTGCGCGTGGTCTGCGCCGCGAAGACAAAAGACCTAAGGAAGACCTTTTGTCAAAAAAACAAACAACACCTAAGTGAGCAAAAGGATTGGAAATTTGGAACCAGTGTCCGATATCTAGATATATAATTGGTGAAATTGGGTTGTGGTGAACCTGAATTTTACGGGTAAGAAGTTGTAGCCGTTTTTGGTAGTTATATATTGCTCTATTTGGCTGATTTGGAAAAAAAAAAAAAAACAAAGGAATGGGTAAGTCTTCAATTCTAAATGCAGGGAGCTGGATAATTTTATCTTTAATCAAGTTTAAAAAAGTCTTTCTTATTTTTGGATTAAGAATAAATCGAGTAAAGATGTCTTAAAACAACAGATGGTTAGATTGGTGTTTGTTTCCGTCGAAGTGTTTCTAGTTTATTGTATGTTTTCTTTGTTCTAGCTTTGTGCTAGTGTTTGATATATTTGTCTTCAAAAAAAAAGGATAAGTAAAAAAAAAAGGAAAATGATAATGACAGCCCTAAGGGCTGTCAATAAGAAGGCAAAATAATAAAAGACACCTCCTGAATTTTATGAATATTATTTTTTTAATGAATGTACAAGCTTTTTATATATGTTAGAGACAGCCCTTAGTACTGATTAACAAAACCCCAAAAAAAAAGGAGACAGTTGAATCGAAAAGGAGAATAATGGAATTGTACTAGTCCATGCTTGGTGTACCATGCAATCGGACTAGAGAGACATAAAGTGAAAAAGAATCCCCCAAACTTTTGTTTTTTCGACTTTTGCCCTTGTTTGGTGTTACTCAAAACTTGTCTTTGAATTTCTCAAAAAAATTACTTTGAGTTGCAACAAAAGTTGCAAAAATCACCTCAAAAGGTCACTAATGTGATACTTTATTACAACTTTACTTCAATATTTCTTTAAAGAAAATGATGATAGACAACTTTTATGGTTGTTGATAAAATGTTCAGAATGCATAAAAGATTGTTTATTAATTTATAATTATCTCCTACATTTAACAAATTCACCTTCAATTTTGAAAATACAAGTTAAGAATAATGAAACTTTTTTTAAAAAACATCTAAAAAGGACTGAAAACAATAAAACTAACCAATCAAAATCTATGTAGGCATATTTTATGGGTATGAAAGAAATTTGTGGAGATTAACATTTGGTCAATACGGATGTGGAAAGAGCCCACATGCTTGTAACTTGTAAGCTTTGCCTGCCTGTAAACTGACCAATATTCTAAAGATTCCTTTGTGTGTTTTCTTATTTTCATTATCTTAAATTTAAAAAATAAAGTGGATATTTATTTATGACTATGAGCAAATATTATTTGATCTTCTTTAGCAAACCCCAATAAAGGTCACAAGCACAGATTAAACAAATCATATTCACCCATATACAGTCCATAAACAGCCTTTTACCTGCTACCAATAAATAGAATAATACTTCCTTTATATAAATAATAATGATTATAATTACAGTTATAACTATTTTTAAAAATATATTCTTTATTACAAGGTAATATGCAATAAGCCAATAGCCATTCGAATCTAATGTGTCATTGTGTTGTAGTAAAATTGGTAGACATGTAACATTAAATTTAGTATTTTCAACTTTGGTTATAAATTATACGGCAAATATTAATTAGTTACAATTTGGAGCACAGTTTACCTCATTAATTAAATCTTTACTTAATAATCAAAAACCTTAGAAACTTCTTAATAATGCAACAAAAATCGATAAAGTTTGGAAGATAAAAGTTTACTTCTAATATGATAAGAAATTATTTTTACATTACAAAATTATTCTGCATACCACTTACAACATGTTGTTTGTATCACATATTATTGATATTAAATTTTGCGATGTATATAGTAATTTATGTAGTTTATAAATCAGTTTCTCGACTAAGTTTTTTTTTAACTGCACCTAATCTAGTCCTTTTTGTTCATAGTGGGACCTGAACTCATAAGCCATGGACAACACCTTATATTAAACTCCAAGTCTCCAATATCATTAGGCTACAAGACTTGAGTGTTCCTCGACTAAATAGAATATGTGTGTATTTATTTTATATCAAATAAAATTTACTAATATTAAATTTGTCACCACCTAATAATCTGAGCCTTTTCCCTTACTTTGATGCATATGTTTGTTAATCAGAATGCGATTGATTAATCTTTACCTTGCTTGGTTTTAGGATGTTTTAAAGTGAAATCATTTTCCTCTTTTCTGTTTTCACAAAGTTTAGGGAGCCGTTGGAATATTCATTTTAAAGTTATATATATAATAGTTTATTTAAAAACTGAAAATAAATATAATTATTATATCAAAACAATTTATATGAATCAAAAGGATGATGCTGACAATCTCGACTAAATCTATAAGGAGCATATTTTAACTAGCTAGGATTCATAGGTGATGGGTTACACCCACGATTGATTTGTTATCAAAACAATTTATATAGTTACAACTTTTTTGGAGCACAATAATATAGAATTTTTATGAATATTCCATACATTATTTTTAGTAATCGTTTACTTGCACGATTTTATAATAATTTCGTACAAATAGTTATTGTAAATGAAATATTCGGCGCGTAAAAACCATTGAAAACATTTTCTATCACTTTGAAATTATATAAGTAAAAGAGTTTGTGTGCATCAATATATAAAAATTGAGTTTATGATTAGTTCTCTTTCCGGCCACGTAAATAAATTTTGAACCTTTTAATTATTGTTTTGCAAGAAAATAGTAATATTTTGTAATTTTGTTGCTCAATAATAACGTAAATGACACAAAGATGTCATATGTCATTAAGTTATTGTTTACTATTCTAATTCTAAATGATGCATAAATAATGCTCCCTCCGTCCCAGAAAAAATTTACATTTCTTATTAAATTTTTATCCCATAAAAAAGTTTATATTTCTCACATTTGATGGATCCAACACAATAAAATATTATTATTATTAAAAATCCCAACATTAATATCCACTAACTATTTTCTCTCCAATCCAATCTTATATTTTAATCAAAAGTAATACTAGTGACTCTACCACTAATTATCACTTAAAATTTTATGCGTAAAAGAAATGTAAACTTCTTTGTGGGACGGAGGGAGTATGAAGAAAGAGTATTAAATACTAAAAAGTTAATATTTATCCACATATATATATAGATAGCGGATGAGCACACGATGCATTAGATCTTTTAGTCATGATTTCAAACAACAATCATCATGACTTCCACCTCTCTCCTCCATCTTGCTCCGTCACAGTCACTCTTCACCACCATAATCATTACCCCTTCAATCCAACTTTCCTTATCATTCACCAACCCAAATATAAACACAAAAAACCACACCATCTTACATGATCAAACTCAAACTCAAACTCTCTTGAAGATGACAAGAAACCCTAATTTATTAATTTCTACATCTTCGAAGCTAATTAACACAACCTCTTACTTAGTTTCCGGGGAATTAAGCCACACGGTCCGATTATATGTTTGCTAGATCAAGCATCATCAAGCTTCAACCTTTAAGTTTATTTCGTGTTTTTTTAGGCTTTAATTGTAATGGTTTTTAGGGTTTTCAATTCGTTTTATGGGTGTTTTTCTTTGTTGTTAATTTCTTCATTAAGAACCCTATATTTTCTTTTACTTCGCTTCTTGATCTTGGGTTCCATGTGGTTCAAATGAAGGAATTAAAATTTAAAGACATACAAGGTTTATATTATTATATATGTCAAGAACAACATGTTGCTAGATATTGCTGTTGAGTGTTTCTTTAACATGTATTCATGTTAATTTGCAGTGTAATGATTGTTTGTTCGTTGTCATGAATGTTTGTTACTGTTCTTGGATTAACATAAAATGTTTAATTAATTTCTATGAATATATGTCTTATTATTAATTTCTATGCGATATATTCTTTGTATGCAGATCTAATACTTTATAAATACTTTTTAAATGTCATTCAAAAAATATGAATCTAGACTATAAAGTATGATGCATATTCTTCTACGAAGTATATGTTTTTATATGAGAGTTCTTTTTTTTTTTTTTTTTGTTCTTTTTTTTTTTTTCCGCTATATCTTGAAGCCTAGTATGGTTAAATATTGGTCATGGTTATTCATATCTATAAAGTAAATGATATATAAAATCTATAAATCTCGTTTCTTAATTATCTTATATATTGATTTAGAAAATTGTATTAATCAGGTGAGTAAAAAGTAGGTAAAAGACAATATCGTCTATCATATCATAGCCTTGATAGCAAATAAATGAAACTTGCAATTTTATTAAACTTTATGCAACATATTACATATCATTTAAAATCTATCTTTAATTCAATAAAACAATGGAAGGTATCAATGTTACTAATTAAACTTTATGCAGTTAAAGTTAAAAATTAATTTGTGTAAGTCGTCTAATAATATTGCATCTAAATCAGCAACCACGTGTCATAAGCTGTTATAATGATATATTTTGATGATGTAACTATAATCAATAAGCTTTTCCGACGGATTTGATTTATTTGTTCATCTTTTCCGTCACTTTTTTCAATCACGTATATCTTATTTGACGACACCCAACTTTCAAATGGCATGCCAACCTTCGCACGACAAGGCACAAGCTATTTCAGCAACAATGTGACCACATCAACGTTTTGGTGCCACATCAGCTTATTGTAATTGTAAATTCTATCCACATAATGGTTTTAATAAAAAGAAGGGTTATGATATGTTTAATTTTTTCCAAAAAAATAAAATTCATATAAATTATGTATAACTAATAACTCACTAAAAAATACGTAAAATACATTATTTTAACCAAGATATTTGGTTTAAACTGGAATTCTAAACAATTTCAGCAAGATACTTGATTTTTTCTTAATTCAGTATAAATTATAATTTCTATTTGAAGATAAGAAAACATGTGACTTTTCCGGTCTAATCAAGTTCTTGAAAGTCTGTAAAAAGTAAAGGTTTTATTAAGAAAAAAAAACCTTTTAATCCAATTGTAAAAATAAAAAGGAAAAGAAATGTTATTTTAAATCGAAATGGAGTATTGGTGTGTCTGGATAGAGGGTTATTTATCAGATAGAATATTGAATATTCTAGTCATTATTTTCACTTTTATAAAACCAACAAAAGCAAGTGACTCCACGCCAAAACCTGTTTTTTAATTTTTGCTGACAGAGGAATTGGATCATTAGATATGATCTGTTTCTGATAATAGATTAAAAAATATGTGTTTTGTTTCTCATAATTTGTATATATGAAAACAAAAATGATGTAAGAGGGGTATATAGGATGTAAGATTCAGATAAGGGACTTTCTATTAGGAAAATGTAAAATAATACAAACTCGATTAAACACTCGAGCCTTACAAGCCGAATATTTTCATACTCGAGCTCGACTCGAAAGTCTGCATGAATAACTCGAGTGCAACTCGAGTTAAACCGAGTCCATTTTGTTATTTATCGAATCGATCCGAGTAGCTCACGAGTTAACTCGACTTGTTTACCCTCCTACTCATTTCTCTCTACCATCTATCTCATGTTAGCCGAGAGCCCCGATTGGTAAGACCCTTTAGAAGACTCGGTTTCCTTTTTAAAATAATTTTGAGTTACATATGTCTTGTGAGAGCATATAATAAAAACGTATAAACTATTGTTTTAAAGATATCAAATTTAATAAGGGCATCTTAAAGCTATAAGCCTATAAGAGACCAGTAGTAACATTTTGGGCCGTAACCATGAAGCCCGCTTACCAAAGCCAAACCCAAAATCCTGAAATATGAACATCGTTATATGTCTGGGTGTCAAATTTGTACCGAAGAAAACAACCAACATGCTACCAACCGAACCAATTAAAGTTGGTAGCCAATATATTGGTAGCCAACATGTTTAGTTGGTAGTACCGTACCAATTGAGTATTCATGGTACGGTAATGGTACAAATTTTTAAATACCACGGTAGGACCGTACCAACCAATATATGTATACATATATATAAATTAATTCTTACAATATATACTTGCATAAATTGTGGTCTAATTTTTTATCTTTAGACATCTCTCCATCATACAATATATATAATTGATTTTTTAACATAGATAATTTTTATATAGCATTAATAAATCATCATTTTATTTACATTTTTTCGAGTTTGGAAAGGTTGTTAATATGTTTTAAATGATGGATGATAATAAAATATCATATTATAAAACATATATTGTTTTAAATATTTTATAGCTTTATATTAGTTTGTAATCTTGGTATGCAGTACCAATTTGTACCAACCAACATTGTTGGTAGCCAAACAAATTGGTACCAAGTTTACTTGGTATGGTACCGGTAGTCAAATTAGCATACCAATTATAGTTGGTATGGTATATGGTATGAGGAAAATACGCGTGGTACCGTACCATGTTCACCCCTAGTTATATGTTGCTCCACTTTACTACACTTTACAAGCATCCGTACGTATGTACTGTAAAAGTATATGATACAATTATTATAAGAGCATCATTGGAAGCTTTTTGTAAAGCTTATTACTATTTAAATAAGCTTTTAGATGACTTTTTGCCATTTGAGTAAAGAGTTTTTTTAAAAGCTTATTCAAATGACTTATTCTTCCATAACTTCTTAACTTACTTTCAATGTTTGATTTATATAGTTCATGTATTTACTAATTTTACATTTCAACCCTTATATAAATTTATATGTGAATCCTTTAATATATTTATAACTATAAATGATAACTTTGTCCTATTTCAATATTTTTATTAAAGAAAAAGCATGATGATTAGTTTTGTTTTTTTGTGATATGTTAAGTTTTATAAAATGATATAAAAATTATCAAATTATATTTGAGGGGTATTTATAAAACATTTGAGATACATAAAGATAAACTAGTAAATTTAATAGGAAAAAGCTTTTTGAAAGGTTAACCATTGGAGGTGCTTTTTATAAATAGGTTTTTAGTTGATGTGTCAAAAGTAATAAGTCATTGTGAGGTTAACCATTGGGGATGCTCTAAGAGAAATGATATTTAGTCTCATCATTTATACCTACTCATAGACATATCCACTTGATAGGATGACATGTGTATTCCACTAGTTCTTTCTCCTAATATTATCCTTTTATTTTGACACGTGTCTTCATTTAATGAGTAGGCCTATGAGTAGGTCTAAATGGTAGGCCTAAATACCATTACTCTTATTATAATATTTAAGTTAAAATATACTCCCTCTGTCCCACAAAAAACTTCTCATTTCACATTATATTTTTGTCCCATAAAAAACTTCATATTTCTTACATTTGATAGGCTCCACATAATAAAATATTATTATTACTAAGGACTCCACTATTAACTATCCACTAACTATCTTTCTCTCTCCAAACTAATCTTATATTTTAATTAAAATTATCACCAATAACCCCACAACTAACTATCACCTTAAAACTTATGTCAAAATAAAATGAGAAGTTTTTTGTGGGACAGAGGAAGTATAATGTAAAAATCACCACTTTAATAATAATGTATATCTTGATAATATTCTATCAGTTTATAACCCATCACATCATTTTATCAAATCCCAATCAAGTTAACAAGCATACAATCATAAGTGGGTGAGTAGAACAATTTAAATAGAATGTTAGTGATCTTAATTATTTTTCTATACCTTTTTCCTCTATCTTTTATTTCCTCTTTTGATCTCTTTAACAAATTAACAATCTCTCCAATCATTTAGTACAAGTAGGGTATATGGTGAACTATGTTACTATATTTTGCGGTGACGATAGAAATAGTGGTGGACTGGTGGTGAGTAGCGATAGTTGGTAACATCAATAGTAATGGTTGTGGATGATAGTGTATGACATTGATATATATATATACATTTATTAAACAGTAAGGAAAATGTTTGAAAACAGGCATGACAACAATTATATCTCTAGTATAAACTTGTCCACCTGATGATGAGTTTGTTATAAACAAGAATATTTTCTCTTACAACATACACGAATAAATTACAAGTATGCATATACATGATAAACAAGGAAATAAAAAATATCAAATACAAAATAAGATATACTTAGTCAAACCATTCAGGTATTTTTTATGTTCTCAAATTTATCTTTAATTTTTTCTGTTAACCATATTGTTAGATTTATTTTTAGATTAACAAATTAAGTTGGTATACAATTACTTCCTATTAAACGTTGCTATACTATTACGTTTTTATCAAACGTTAACAACTTATTTATAAAATACTTGATGTGATTTCAGTTATTTTTTATTTCTTTAAAAGGGGTATTTATATTAATAAATACAATACAATAAAATAAACTATACAATAAAATAAAGAAATATTATTACTTCATATTAAATCTGTTTATTTTATTTTGATATTTATTTTTTATTTGTTTGATTAATATAATTGTATTTAAATCAAAAGATAACATTTAAAAAGAAATTTGTGAATTCCAAATGATATTATCTTATGAGTTTTGATAATGATAGGTCTTAGGACTGTCAATAACAATGTACTCCCTACGTCCCACAAAAAATTTTCCATTTATCTTTTGCACAAGTTTTTAGGTGATAGTGTATAGTGGGGTCATTGACAATACTTTTGATTAAAATATAAGGTTGGGTGTGAGAGAGAAAATTAGTTAATGGATATTAGTGGTGGGGTTTTTAGTAATAATAGTTTTTTATTGTGTGGAGCCCATTAAATGTGAGAAATGAGAAGTTTTTTGTGGGATAAAAATTTAGAGTCAAATGAGAAGTTTTTTGTGGGACGGAGGGAGTATATAATAATTACTATTTGCCTCATTTTAACTTCATTAGTCAAATTGTCTTCCTTCTTTCTAGCAATATTCAAACTCCTTCACCAATCAAAATTAAAACTGTTCATTCTTATCTAGTTTTATTGACAGCTATAAAGGCTATTATTATCAAAACTCTTATAGTAGAAATATGAAGTACAAAAAATATTGAGTAGGAAACACTGCAATTTTTCACACAAACCCATTTATATTGGGTAAAGCAGAAAAAGGTAAAGTTTGCTTAACATAAATACACCAATCAACATCAAAGAATGTTGGAATTTAAGAAAAACAAACAATAAAATACAATATTAATTATTAAGCGAACAGGTAGTGCACGATAGGGGTGTGCATGGGGCGGTTTGGGGCGGTTTTAGGCTCAAACCGAACACGATCCGCTAATTTCGGTTTTAGGATTTTCAAACCCAATGGTTTCGGTTTCTAACGGTTTCGGTTTTAGCGGTTTTTAGCCTTTAACGGTTCGGTTTCGGTTTTGAAACCGAATCCACCTCGTTTAAAACATTGATATATAATTTCATGTACTAATCTTCATTTTTTCAAAATTACATACAAATTTCAGTAACAATATCTAATTTATAGCATTAACTTCAATGTCTAATAACATATTTCAACAATGAATACCATTTTCTAGCCCAAAATTCAAATTATAAACGTATTTTATAACATATAATAATGATATAAACATTAATGAATCATGGTAGATGGACTTTCAAATATTTAAATTGGTCGACTTCTATTTAACAAATATAAAATTAAAAAAAATATATAATATATTAAATATTAGCGGAGCGGTTTCTTAATGGAGCGGTTTTTGGTTAAAACCGAAACCAAACCGAATCCATCGGTTTTTTTAAAATCTAAAACCAAACCGCCGGTTTTGAAATGGTTTCGGTTTTAACGGTTTGGTTTTGTCGGTTTTAACGGTTTGGTTTCGGTTTTTCGGTTTTTATGCTCACCCCTAGTGCACGATATGTGTTTGTGTAGGGGTGAGCAGAAAAAGTGGGTAACCGGAATTGGAACCAGAACCGCTTTGGAACCGCCGGTTCCGGTTCCTAAAATCATGGAACCGCCCTAAGAGGTTCCGGTTCTCAAAATTTAGGAGCCGGTAACCGGTGGATAACCGGAACCGGCGTTTATTCGGTCTTTTTTGTTAAAATTTTATATATGTGAGAAATTTAATGTCCAAATATAACAATATGATATATTTTATGTCATTTTGAATGAGTTTAGTAATTAATTAGTCTGAATATAACGTTTTAACTATATAATATTTAGAAAATCATATGTCTAAGTGTTTGGAATTTATGATTATTCAAAGATTAATAGATAAAATGATAAAAAAATGATTAATATTTAAGCTTTGCATCTTATTTTAACTTTACGATTTTAGAGACAGGGTAACCGGAACCGGCACCGGAACCGGAGGTTCCGGTTCCGGTTCCGAAAATTGAGGAACCGGTACAAGAGGTTCCGGTTCCGGTTCCGGTCGGAACCGGCGGATACCCTGCTATGCTCACCCCTATGTTTGTGCTTGTGGCTTTCATTATTAATTCCTTTTTAATTCCGTGATAATAAAAATAAGAACTAGAAAAAGAAAAATAGTTAAATAGTTGTCCATGAGGTTTGAAAATGATATGATATCATCAGATACTCTCCAACGAATCCCTAATCTCCCTCGCCGTACTTGGTTTTTTCCTTTTTTCTCGCCGGCGACGAGGTCTTTCATCCACCTTTCCACCAACTACTGTTTGAATTTGCATTTATTTACTATGAATCACACCACACACTTGTTGAATCGGTAAACGGAATTGAGATGGTAGGTAATGGTAAGATACGGCGGTGGATTTTTTCGTCACACAAGTCGTCGGCGGTGACGGCAAAATCAGAGAAGACGAAGCCTCTTGATGAGTTTATTTGTCCGATTACTGGTTTATTGATGTTTGATCCGGTTGTGGTTTCATCTGGCCAGACGTTTGAAAGGATATCAGTTGAAATCTGTCAAAAGCATGATTTTGTTCCTATTATTCCCGATGGATCTAAGCCTGATTTTACGACTGTGATACCTAATTTAGCTCTTAAAAAAGCGATTGCAAATTGGTGCGTGTCTACCGGAGCGGATTTACCTCGCCCACCGGATTGTGGCTCTGTTGAGAATTCCGTTCAGAGTTTGATGGCTAATTCGAGTAAAGGTGAAAATGATTCGAGATTTGGGGATTCGGAGAGAGATTTGCTTAATGGAATGGCGGAGAAGCCGCAGGCGATTTTAACGCACGCAGCGACTCAGTTGAATCCTCGATCTATTCATCATCATCATCATTTCTACTCATCGAGTTCAGAAGAATCGGTGATCGCAAACGTTCCGGATACACCACCTTTACCGTTCGTAACTAGGCCGTCGTGCTATTCGTCTTCTCCTTCCGCATCGACGAGCTCCGAAATCGTCATAGATGAAACCCTAGACCCTAATTCATCCACCTCAGACGAACATAATTTCTCAACGAAACTCCAGAGCCTCGACGTTTACGAGCAAGAACAGACTGTAATTTTGCTCAGGAAACTCACTAGAACCGATGAAGAAGCTAGGGTTTCACTCTGCACACCGCGGCTGCTCGCTGCGCTTCGTCAATGTCTGATTTCCAGATACGCCGCCGTACAAACCAACGCCGTTGCCGCTCTAGTAAACTTATCGCTGGAAAAAACGAACAAACTGAAGATCGTTCGGTCGGGGATCGTTCCGCCGTTGATCGACGTTTTAAAGGCCGGGTTCACCGAGTCTCGGGAACACGCTGCTGGAGCACTCTTCAGCCTCGCACTGGAGGAAGAAAACAAAACGGCCATCGGCGTCCTAGGCGCGTTGCAACCATTGCTCCACGCGCTGCACTCTGACAGCGAGCGAACTCGGCATGACTCAGCTTTAGCTTTATACCATCTCTCTTTGGTACAGAGCAACCGAGTCAAACTCGTTAAACTTGGTGCCGCTTCAACTCTGTTAATCATGCTGGACACAAGTCTAGCCGGAAGGGTATTATTGGTATTATGCAATCTAGCAGCTTCAAGCGAAGGTAAATCAGCCTTACTAGACTCCAACGCAGTCGAATGCTTATTCCGTAAATTAAGAACTGAAAACAACGATTCCAATTCCGATTCCACCGAGTCAACTCGGGAGAACTGCGTGGCGTGTTTGTACTCACTGAGTCAGGGAAGCATGAGATTCAAGGGGTTGGCTAGGGCGGCACATGCAGCAGAGGTGCTTCGTGTGGTGGAGGAAAATGGCAGTGAACGTGCAAGAGGCAAGGCAAAACGGATGCTGATGATGCTTCGTGAACGGGAGGATGGTGAAGATAATCCCGATTGGGAAGCTTTGTTGGAGGGAGTGAGTCAAACTCGGTACGGAGGCAACTCAACTCAGTTCTAATGGTGTAGTGCAATAGCTTTTGTTGATTTAATTTAATATAAAATTATTTTTGAGTTGTTATTGGTGTTCTGCATTGTAAATTTTGCTAGGGTGGAAGGAAATTGTGTATAACATTTTTTTACAACTATAAATTTTTGTAAATGTTGTAGGTGGTTGATTTGAAAATGGCTTGTAAATAAGGGAATCATGCATATGGTTATAAATTTTGAGAAATGTGTTACGTTACATTACAGGGTGTAGTCATGCAAATTGGACTGAGATTTGGTCGGAACCACATGACTGAATAAAGTTATCTCGGTTTTAATTTTCATGCAAAATTAGTTATTGGTTTGTTTCGGTCCGGTTTGCAAATTGGACTGAGATTTGGTCGGAACCACATGACTGAATAAAGTTATCTCGGTTTTAATTTTCATGCAAAATTAGTTATTGGTTTGTTTCAGTCCGGTTTGGTCTAAAGCTGGAAAAAAACCAGAAAAAGGTTGAAGAAACTTTTCTTGGTACTCGTTCGGTACCGACCGGTTCTCAGTCCGGTGCCAGATATCGTTGGTTCGATCCTCTGTCCTACCGAAACCATTTTGTCGATTCTCATTTTGGTTTAGTTTTGAGTGGTTTGGTTTGATTCTTAGACTGTGATCGGTATTAGGTGTGTAAAATTTTGGAAGAAAAATCATCATACCGACCAATTGTACTGAGAGTGTTATTATATAGTGTGTTGGACTGTTGGTATAACTATGTATGCTTCTTTTGTAGAGTTCGGCAAGTTTCCGACACATTTCAAAACCATTTTTTAACTTGTGCTAAATGGTGCTGTTTTGGTAAATAAATTAAGATAAAATTACTAATGCCTATAGTTTTAAAACCATAAATGTTTTTGAATCTTCCCTTTATAACTTAGATAAAATATTTACTCAAAAGATAATCTAACTAGAGACTTATATAACGATAAGCTATTTTAAAAAAAAATAATTTGTTGAGAATTATCCTCGCAGTCCTAACCAATTTTTAAGTACTTACCGGATCCTAACCCTACTCTCTACAAGTCTACATCTTTTGTAGAACAAATTTAGTGTATATGGATAATGGATTTATATCCCATTCGCTAAACAAAGTTTGAAAGTAATAAAAGAAAGACATCTAATTAGACCCGTGGTAACTGTGCATTTTATATAGATGATGACATTATAATAGTATTTTATATATTTGTACGGTCTATACAAACATTAAAAAAAAAATATGACAGTAGAAATTAATTCTCATTTCATCTCTACTACTTTATAAAGTATTTACCCCCTTTCCATAAATACCTTTTAGAAAATTCAGCCACTTTCTTTCTATTTTGAGATTTCAAGAAAATCAAGAAAAAAAAGGAGAAGTCATGCCTCGAACCCATGACCTCCTCCTCATAAGTCAAGCACTAAACCACCTGCTCTAGGAGCTGCTTGCGTTTAAAATTGAAAACATATACCAATAAACTGTTTCGGATTTCGGCCTTATAGAATAAACGCATGCCCTTTCAAATTGAAAACACACGCCTTTTCAAATACCCTAATCACAGCCGTTGCTGCTTCCCTCGATCTTCGTCTTCCAGCCTTGGAAGTTGCAATCACGTTTACAGATAACACATTGCAATCACGTTTACATCTACCCACCTCGATTCTACAATAACCCCTTTCAAATGCCCACCTCGATTCAAGAAATCAGCCTCTTCAACTTAAGGGCTTCTAAACCCTATAAATACAAGACGAATGAGCTAAGTTACAGGTTTCATCCAGCTTTTGATTCCAGAAGATACAAAATAGTAATCGAATTCCCATTGAACAGGTTTGCAATTCCCATTTGTTATTAATTTCAGTTTTGTTTTAAAAACTCTACTTAAAAATCGTTTTTTTTAACGAACACGAATGCTATTCTGATCGAGTGAATCTCTTTTTGTTTATTTTGTTTTGATATGTTTATTTCGTTCATTCATTCTCAGATCAACGAATGGAATCCAAAAATCTGAAGGAGGTAACCGATGTTCCAACAGACCCTGCTACCATCGGAACAATCAAGGTATTACACTTTCTTATTTTTATCAAAATCGCATGTTATTAATTAAATGGGGATATCAAATTGCATAAATTTAAGGAAATCAAATGCACACATGGATTTGGCGAACCCGTTTTGATTCACATGGAAAAACTGCCCATTTGGCGAACCCGTTTTGACCCGTTTAGGCTATATCCCGCATTGCATCCCTTTAAAATCACCTACTCTGTTTTCATACACAACAAATGAGTAATTTTATGGTTTCATTAGGTTACTATCATTGTATTTTATTCAGACTTATGAAGTTTGTATTATAAAATGTGGTTATTTGAAAACTTATGTACTAAAACAGAATAGTTTTAAATTCTTTTTCATTTAGTAGTTCTATTTAAAATTAGCATTTCCAAATAAATGGGACGTTAACATGCTCTATAACACTAATTTGACTATAGCTATTAGCACATATATTAAGCTAATACCACCAATTCTTTTAACCTTAATAACACTAATGCATTTGTTTTTTTAATTTAAAAGAACTCTACTATCGTCACCAATGAAGGGGCCAACAATGGTTCTAACCGCAACCACAATAACTGCAGCCACAATTCAGGTAATTATGAGTTTATTTACCCTTTTTTCATAGTTGACTTGGTTAATGAAATATAAGTAAACCTTTGTTTAGTAACATGCAGTCCAAATTAGTAAACACTGGACTAATTTTAATAGTTCCTTCGAAAAAAATGGATACAAAAGACAGACAAGCTTGCCCCATATTTTAATAGTAAACACCAAATTAGTAAACATTGGACTAAAACATCATTAAAAAAAAAATAAAGGGGTTGTGGGTAACATGCCTGAAACACAAGCTTGCCCCATATTTTAATAGTTCCTTCGAAAGCTTTTCCACACAAAATGGATACAAAAGACAGATTAAGCATTAATTTTCTTAATGTCTTGCTAGAATGTAATGTCTCCAAAATATGTTCTTGTTCTTTCAGATTTAGGGATTGAAACCTTAATTGCTATAGATTTGTGCAGAAAATTCAATTCTTAATCCAAATGTGGGTGTAGAATGTTGTCTACACCCTATGAAGCAGCCTATAACTACACCAATTTAACAGATTAAGTATTTTTTTAAAAATAAAAAGAATAAAGCAAAGGGTTAAGAATCATTTTCTGATTTTGCCTCACACTAATGCATTTGTTTTTTTAATTTAAAAGAACTCTACTATCGTCACCAATGAAGGGGATGCTCCAACAATGAACTTACTAATCCATTTGTTCTTTTGCTTTATAGGACTCTACTGTCAGTACCAACGAATGTGATGCTCCAACTATGCTTCAAACCGCAGACACCCTGGAGGTAATTCCCTAAATGCCTACTTTGTTCATTAAATCTTTATATCTCTATTTGGTGTGTTTGACATATTTAAATGCCTACTTTCATGTATTAATATTAATATTTCAGTCCCGGCCCTATGAAGATCAGATACATTGGATAGAAAACACTTGGAGTGATGCAAATTTCGATCGTTTTCTAGGTGCTTGCATTACAACGAGTATGAGATCAAGGGGGAATGGATGTTCTTTGCGGTGGCGAAACATGAACTTTAACACTAAAGGGAGATTGTTATTGCCTTTACTTATAGACGAAATGTAGAACTTACTAATTTGCAAGTATCAGGATCTTGCAAAGAAATTTTGGCAGATCTCAAACAGGGAAGTTAAATGATCAGGCTATTGGAGAACTTGAGGTGAGCTATTTGCTCTAAATTTTGAATGATATTACCAATTTGGTCAAGCTTTTTATTCTGATTGATCTGTGTTATGTTGACTCAGTTGGTACTTTAATAGGTATTCTACGAGGCATCAAAGCAGAGATTTCATGGTGATTCTGAATTCAGGTGTAATATCCAACTTTGTGGCCTGGTGTAATGATTTAACTACAACTTTTTTTATTGAATGTTCCATTTTCAAATTTATTCACTATGTAGGTATCACCTTAATGTAGGTATCGCCTTATTCAGAGAGAGCATTTTGTAATGTTTTTCACAGTAAGCCATTTTCTGTAAAAATTTAAATAAAAAAATGTTGAATTAGATATTGATATTTTACACATGGCTGCTAAACGTGCAGGATGACTACCAATTGATGTAAATAAATACACAAAAACAAATCATGTTGGATTTGGCCCTGATTTTGGTGATGATGGAAAAAGATTTAGGACTCGTACTGAAGTTGTTAAGTTAGTTGATTTACTTGATGAAGCTAAAACTATTAAAGCTGCTATTGTGGAGATTTTTTTAATTATTATAAATTATTAATTGTTTACCTTAAAACAATGAGTCTCTACTATATATAATTTCAGTCATCTCATTTGCTATTTTCAGAAATATAGGCTACAACAATTTGAATTTGTGACTCTTATAAGGAGCTTGATTAACCGAGTCACCATGGAATTTGTTGTCTCTTAGCTAAACATACACCTGCTATTAAAGATGTTTTCAATGGTATTCCAATTGTCATCTTGCATATGGAATGTTGTTTAGATCTTGTGGTTCTAAGAAAACTTATGAATAATGAAAGAACTTGGTTTTAAATACCGGATAACTTTGGCCCCTTGATGCCCCCATTGCATCTTCACTTCAACTTTTACTGTCTCTTATTCTTTTTAATAAACAAATTTTCCTACATACCAATAAAATAGACTTCATCGAGGCTGTACGCAATGAATTAAAAAATTCAAATTCTTTGGATTTAACGTGTAACATTTTCTAGAACGGCGGCTACCCGGAGGCTATCGGTTTATTAATTACATACTAGAATCGCTTAGTACGTTACCTTGATTTTAGGAACCGTCAGTTCTGGGTCAGTTCCGTTTCAAATTTCGGCTACTGTCTTTGCTCAAAATATAGTTACAAGTGCTACCCGCCACTGCAAAATAACGTTTGCTCGCCACGAAATGTAGTTATACAGGGTACCCGCCGCCGCATTGCGCGGGTACGCGGCTAGTATAGGTATAACTTTAAAATTGACAAATAAGGTGACTCCATTAGCCAGCTCAACACAATGCGGAAGCAGGACGGCCGGAAGAGGAAGCCGGCGGAACACAAATACTCGCCGTCGAAATTAGTCAGAAAGAGCACAGAACCCAATCTCACCGGAAACAACCCGTACCCGACCTATCTTCGACCCACATCTGAAGAATGCCGTGCCGTTCGAGACGATCTCCTAGCCTTTCACGGATTCCCCCAACAGTTCGCTAAATACCGCGAACAAAGATTAAATCTTCTCCGAAACGACGATGAAAACGGATCCACGCCGTCGCCTGTAGTTTCTTCGAACGAAAGCGTATTGGACGGGCTAGTGAGCATAATATTGTCACAAAATACTACTGATTCTAATTCTCAAAAGGCCTTTGCTTCCCTCAAATCCGCTTTCCCTACATGGGAGGAGGTAAGTTTAGCTTAAAACCCTAAATTATGTCTGTCAATCGTTATTACTCACTAGTTTAGTCACGCGATTATCAAAATTAAACAAGACAATTCTGCTACTGTCCAAATTAGGGTTCATGTGGTAGCTCCAAATTGCAAAAAAATTAAGCATGCGAATTAACTGATACAATCAAATCTAGTACTTTTAATTGCAAAATTGGTGTTACAAATTGACTTTTGATGCTTAAAAATTAACCAATATTACCTCAAATTCGAAAGCATTCTCTCTTAAGGATTGTCTTATTAGTGTAATCATTGTGTAAATGCTTCAGGTTCTTGCAGCTGATTCAAATTGCATTGAGGATGCTATAAGATGTGGAGGATTAGCCCCAACAAAATCATCTTGTATTAAAAATATGTTGACTTTGTTGCTTGAGAAAAGAGGGAAATTATGTTTGGAATACCTTCGAGACTTAACAATTGATGAAATAAAAACAGAGCTCTCTCAATTTAAGGGAATTGGGCCTAAAACGGTACTTTTCTGATTCTAATACTATTAATCAAAATCACTAATTCATTCTAATTGCTCAAAAAGATTTGTAATTTCAAATGAATGACAGGTGGCATGTGTATTGATGTTTAATCTTCAGCTAGACGATTTCCCTGTAGACACACACGTAAGTCAACACTCGAACATTACAAACAATTATGATAATTAGTTGATAAGTTAATGTTGAGACATTTATACAGATATTTCAGATAGCAAAAGCAATGGGTTGGGTCCCACTAGATGCAGATACTAAAAAGACATATATTCATCTCAACAACAGAATACCAGACCAACTGAAATTTGACCTAAATTGTCTCTTGTTCACTCATGGTAAAGCCTGCAGATTATGCACAAAGAAAGAAAATAATCAGCAAAAAAAGGAGACTAACTCATGTCCTTTACTTAAATATGTAATCAAAAAATAAATTTTCATCTTTATGAAAATTGAAAATATTAGTCTCACTTTGTTGAATTGTACAGAAAAATGTAACAGAGATTTTTGTATGAATATGGTATCTTTTTAGCAGAGTAATATATTATGATGAAAAACTTTTGTAATCATCGTATGACACAGGATAATGCATATTAGCGTGTGTTGTTTACTAGTGGATAAGACCGACACATGGGCTTGATTAAATTATGTGGTATTAAAATTTTGAGATTCTGATCATTTGTTAATAATGCCCAATAGTTTGAGTATTTCCCAGAAAGTTCAACTAAATTTGCCAATAATCCAGTTGGAAAATGGTCCAACAATATAGTTATGCTCCACTTTAAGCTTTAAGCTAATTAGTTATAGACATTAATAATTTTCTTTTATTTAGTGGCCTATGCACGGTCCAATAACCGAACCACTCGGAACCGGATCGACAACCGAGAAAATAGTTTTGGCCAGACCAAGGACCGAACCAATGACGTCTTGCACCAGACTGAACCGGACCGAGAATCGGGGTTTTCACACTTTTTTGGGTTTCGGACCGGACCAAGAAGTTGTTTTGCATGAAAATTCAGACCGAGAATCGGATCGGTATATCTCGGTTCGCTTCAGTCCGGTTCGGTTTGCAAAGAAACTTTGTTAGCTGATTAAATAATATTGTATTCCGCTTGTTACTTTATATGTTTAGAAAGATATATTTTGCTCAATTATTATATCCATATTTGTCAAGTTGATAGTGCTATAGTAGTGTCTTTGTATGTGGAATATAAAAAGTATTGATTTTTAAAAATGCTAACTCCTGTGATTAGTGGCATTTTAAACTATATGAAATTTTTTTGTTGCAATTTTAAAGTGGAAAAAACCTCTAAACTTTCTGACATCTCAATCTTATATTAATACAACTTGTAGGATCTGATAGTGCTTAATGTAGTGCAATGGTATCCTTTCTCGCCATTACTTAAAATAAAATAAAACATATGTGCGTGCAACGAACTTTCTATAAATAGATAAACCTTAATCCTATAGGATGTATGCTATATTTCTCATCCTAAACAATGAAAACACTTGAAATTGTTGGCGATAAAAAGCTAAAACTTTTTGGTTTTCTCATCGTACTTGTGAAAAACTCTCCAAAAATGATGAATCCATTTACGAAAAAGGGGTTTTCTTTCTTCAAATCCTAAGAAATGTTACAAATGCCGGTTTTGTAGCAAGAAGTTTATGAATTCACAAGCTTTAGGAGGTTTCCAGAATGCCCATAAAAAGGAGAGATTGAAGAATAAAAAGATGGAGCTTAAGGCTAAGAAAGCTAAATTCAATCTTTATTTCGGGTCTGTTATGAGTCATACACATGATCCTACCCTGTCTTTCAATAGTTTTTCATCATATTTTTAGCTTTTACTCAGCAAAAGACTATCAAGATATGAACTTTGGCAATACCCAAATAGGCAATTTGCCTTGTGTTTCTTCTTGCTCCAAGTTCCAACAAGATGGATTTACTTTCAGGATAGAACGCAACGGTGCCTGTTAAAAATTGGTCGCGGTTGGTGTAAAAATGTGAAGAATTTGATTTATGTTATGAATTTTAATGGAAACTTTATCGCAATCTCGTATGTACTAATTAGAGTTAATAGTTCATGTGACTATATTTCTGTTTCGGTTGGACTTATATTTGTAAAAAATTTTAGAGATTATAGGTATATAAGGGTGTAATATTATGTGTATGGTACAAAAGTTTGTAGACCATTTGTGTTAATAATTGGTGTTGTCATGACTTAATGTCATGTGTTCAAGTACTTCTTTGGTCATGAGGTAGATATAGGAGCCTGTTGGAGCAAAACACAGATCAACTTATTACTGATGCTGCAGTTAGTACTGACATACTTAGTACTGATGGGGCAGAACATGTTACTACTGATGAAGTTGATGCTGGTGTTCACTATAACTAAGTTACTACTGATCATGCAAAGATTGAAGATACTACTGATCATTGTAGTTACTACTGACGTTGATTATGGACTTACTACTGATCACCAGACTTACTACTGATGTTACATATTTACTACTGGTGATGAGTTCTACTACTGACAACGCGTTTTTGGAAGATATCAAGTCCGAGATCTTCGTATAGATAGTTATAGAATATAAATCAATGTATATTATTATTATTCGATGTAAATCAAGTCCTAGAATAACTAGGGTAAATAGTTTAGCTTCAAGGACTACTATAAGTATGTTCCTTACGAATTGTAAACTTACGTGTGTATTGTTATCTCAATAATATACATTGAAGCTTTTTGTGAAACTATGTTCTTAATATTCTTGCATATTGTTCATACAGTTCATTGTTCTTAATATATTGATATAGTGTTGATCCGCTGCAACTTCTATCATCAATTAGATCTAAGGTGTTTATTAACTTGTTAATAGTTAATCGATCCTGACAAGTGGTATCAGAGCGTATTGGTTCTAGATCTACTATTTGTTAAGAACAACAAAAAGTTTTAATCTTTAAAACACACACATTATTAATCATGACTGATAATAATGAAAGCACTCAGGCCAACAAAATCCCTATGCTCACTCCCAATAACTTTGGGATGTGGAAGAATCGTATTAAGCAATACATGCTTATTACAGATTATTCCATGTGGGAAGTCGTTTGTGAAGGAAACAAAACTGGTCAAGCTCAAGCAAGCAGCTCTGTAACTGAGGCAGACAAACTTAAATGTGAGAAGGAGAAGAAAGATAAAGGCATCGAACTCAAAACTCTAAGCACTCTCCTACTGGCCATTCCTAATGACTATCAACATCTCTTTGTTGAATATGATGATGCTAAGTTGCTTTGGGAAGCACTGGAGAAGAGATTCGTTGGGACAAAGAGTACAAAGAGAAACATGAAGTCTGTTCTCAAACAAGACTTTGAAAATTTCAAAGGAAAGCCCAATGAAACACTCACTCAAGTGTTTGACAGATTCAACAAACTAATTGGTGAACTCAACCAAGTTGGTGTAAAGATGGATCAAGAAGATGTCAACATGAAGTTCCTAAGATCTCTTAGTGAAGAATGAGCCATGTACACAGTGGTGTATAGACAAAGAGATGCTCTAGAAGAAAAGGAGTTAGATGAACTCTATAATGATCTCAGAGTGTTTGAAACTGAGGTAAATCACAAAAACCCTTCTATTCCTTCTAACAATGCTGCATTTGTGTCTAGTACAGGTCAAGGGCAAGAAACCTTCACAGGAAAGGCTGCAGATTCTGAGGATACTGCAAGAGAATCCTTCTTCACTAGTCATGTGCATACTGCATTGATTAGTGATGACTTGGAACAATTGAATCCAGATGATCTTGAGGAGATGGATCTTAAATGGCAGATGGCTATGCTGAGCCTAAGGACCAAAAGATTCTTAAAAAGAACTGGTAGGACAAGCCTCAATTTCAACAAAGGTGACAAAGCAGGATTTGACAAGACTAAAGTCAAGTGTTACAACTGTAACAACCTTGGTCACTTTGCAAAAGAATGTCCTCAACCAGACAAAAGATCAAAATCAACTGCTCTTGTTTCACAACAAGGACAAGGCTATGACTGGAGCTTCCAAGCAGAAGAGCATGCTCAAAATCAAGCTCTCATGGCCTTTACTGACAACAAAACTGAGGTAAAATCTAAACCTTGTACTCCTGAATGTGCTAAAATTATTAAAAATCTAGAAAAAGAAAACACTAAATTAAATGAAGATTTAGCAAAAGCAATCAGAAGAAATCATGAGTTTGATGGTGTGATTGCTGACCAAGAACATCAAATAAAGGTGTACAAGATGATTGATCAACGGATCAAGGAAGAATTGCTTCAAGCTGTGGATGAGAAAGAGTTCTATAAAACAAAAAATAAAGAACTAACAATTAAATTAGAAGAATGTCAGCTTGAAATTGAACAAAATAAATTAACAATTAAAAAGTTTGAAAGAAGCACTAAAATTCTTGATGAATTAACTAATAATCAAACTACAGAAAAGGTTGTTCATGGGGTGGGATATCATGCTGTACCACCCCCATATAAAATCATTCCACCTCTTAAAAACAGTTCAGAAAGAATCATTAATGAATTAAAAACTGAAAATCAAACTGAATCAACTAATGAAACATCTGAATCAAATAATTCTTTTGATGATGAGCAATCAATTGATTTTACTATATCTCAAAGTGAATCACCAAAATCAATTGATACAAGTTTTCACACAGTATTTTTCATTACCAAACCACCAACACCTGATCAACCACTTATCATACCTGACATTGATGATAATGTGAATTGGTTTGAGGTTGATGAATGCTCACTTCCTCCACATCCAAAAATACTTCAACAAGATGAACTTAGATCATTTTCTCCTTCTGTAAAGATAAGTGAGGTGCCAGACATGAAATATATTCCACCTCCACCTTTAGCACATATTGGAAAAGGTAAAGAAGTATATGATGAAGATTACCCTAACAGAGCTCTTGGTCATTACATGGTAAACAAGATAAATCTTGTTAGAGCTGATAAACAAGACAAATGGAAGGTGAAGAATAAGAGATTTTGGGAGAAGGTAGCTAAGTATCAAGCCCTTGAACAAAAGAAGGATCAAAGAGAAATGCCTGTTCAAGCACCTGTTCAAATTAAAGATGTTCAGATAGAAGCTCAAGAAGCAGAATTCAAAAGGTTTAGAAAAGTAGAAGAAGAACATCTAAACTGTCTTGAAGAGCTTGTAGCAGAATGCAAAAGAACAAAAGGTGAGTTACCAGATGATATATTTGAACAAAAAGCTCTTATGATAGACTTTCTGAAGACAAAAGGTCACAGTGCAAAATCTTTTGGAAGAATGAAGATGGTAACTATTATTGAAAAATACTGCACTGAAAAGAAGAAAGACTTGGTTGAACAAGAAGCTGAAGAATCAAAGAAAGCCAAAGCCAAAACTTTAATACCAATCAGCTTAAATTTGCTAAAAGCTGGTAGTGTTTCAACTGCTGGTAATACTTCAACTCCCCAATCTAATAAAAGAAAATCTGTTGATCAAGAACAAAGCTCTAAGAAGAAATCAAAACAACAAATTATACCTGTTCTTGAAATGCCAGTTGCTCCTCTACAGAACAATCCAATTCTTAACTGGAGAGTGATGCAGAACAATGTCATAGAAGTCATAAGGGAAGACAAAGTAGTACAAAGATTCACTGGATGGTTACCCTTAATCAGATCATGTTCAAGAAGTGATGTAATCAAACTTTTGATTATTGGGAAACCAAGAATGACAAAGAAATCATGGAAAGAATCTGGAGCTGGATATTTAACAAAGATGATTGATGCTGCATTTTATCCAGACAATTATCCAGAACAATTTACAAATCCAGGTAATGTGTATGCTTGGAATGTTATTCCTACTGCAAATATGTACTTCTTTGAGAAATCAGGCAAAGTGTGTGAATTGTACTTATATGAGAAAGAATATCCACATTCTGAGAAGACAATGTATCAGATATTCATAAACACTTTGATGAAACCCTATGATGCTGTAATGTTCCAAAATAAACTGAATTATTTTACAAAGAGGAACAGCAGATACATTATTGAACAAAGACTTCAACAAAATCAAAGAACTCTAGAGAAGAGAAGAAAAGAACAAGAAGAACAAAAGAAACTTGATTGATTAAACCATAATCAATAAGTTTAGGGGGAGATTGTTGGAGCAAAACACAGATCAACTTATTACTGATGCTGCAGTTAGTACTGACATACTTAGTACTGATGGGGCAGAACATGTTACTACTGATGAAGTTGATGCTGGTGTTCACTATAACTAAGTTACTACTGATCATGCAAAGATTGAAGATACTACTGATCATTGTAGTTACTACTGACGTTGATTATGGACTTACTACTGATCACCAGACTTACTACTGATGTTACATATTTACTACTGGTGATGAGTTCTACTACTGACAACGCGTTTTTGGAAGATATCAAGTCCGAGATCTTCGTATAGATAGTTATAGAATATAAATCAATGTATATTATTATTATTCGATGTAAATCAAGTCCTAGAATAACTAGGGTAAATAGTTTAGCTTCAAGGACTACTATAAGTATGTTCCTTACGAATTGTAAACGTACGTGTGTATTGTTATCTCAATAATATACATTGAAGCTTTTTGTGAAACTGTGTTCTTAATATTCTTGCATATTGTTCATACAGTTCATTGTTCTTAATATATTGATATAGTGTTGATCCGCTGCAACTTCTATCATCAATTAGATCTAAGGTGTTTATTAACTTGTTAATAGTTAATCGATCCTGACAGAGCCGTTAATTTTTTTGTATGTGCATGGTTCATAAGAATCTTGCACGAACAAAGCTGCAAATAAATTAAGTTTTGGTTAGTTTAGTTATATATGGTCATTAGAATTCTGCTCGACCATGGGCTCGGACATGAAATCCATGTATGATCACTAGGACTCACAACTATTTCACGTTATCGTTTATTAGTGGCCGTATTATTTTTATTTTGTTTGTGTGTTAATGGGCTTTTAATGCCCGTGAAATGGTCAGTGACAAGTAGACTTTTAGATTTTTGTCTGAGATTTTATGATTGAGATCTTACTATGAATGGTTTTCATCTCTATAAGATCGAGTGAAAAATATCATATTTAAATATACCAGTTCATATAATGAGTTGTATTTTATATCAAGTGCTATTTAGATGACATATTTATGAAATATTCGTAGTAGTTAAAATATGAGATAAATATTGCATTATCGTTTTATAGAAAATAAGATTGCTTAATATTTACTTTAAGATTTTAAATTTTAGGGTCTTTAAAATATTGAAGTTTAAAGCTTCTATAATTTTACTCTAACGAACCGTTTGGTTTTCATTTAAACAAAGTTATCCTATTTGTAGTTTTTTTACCTATTTATTGAAGCCAATCAAGATCTTATCAGGTTGAAATCTTACAATGGCCAATGCTTGCAAATATCCTCAAAAAGATCGACACGTTTTCGTTTATTACAAGTGTAAAATCGTAAAATATATATCGGGATCTTTAAGAACATTTGTTCCTATATCATGAGTTGGTCAAAAGCAGCATTTTTGGCATGAAACTTTACCCTTGAATGCACCTGAATTTGAAATGAAGTACAAGGATGATAAATGTGTGATATATTAATGAGTAGGTGAAAAATAAATTAACATAATAATTGTGTTTCATGGCCTGCGGAAACATGTCGCACATGAAGTGAAGTACAAATTGACTATTTGAACAAAGGGGGTGATTTTCATATCACATCTTTTAAACATTATATCACAATATGTGTTTTATATACTTGTACAATTTGCAGGAATATTTGTACATTGTGGTAGGGGAATAAAAAATTGTGGTATGAAAACTAATTCTCTTTGCACAACTAACACTCAAAATTAAACCGGTAGATGCCTCGTCCTTTTTCGTCATTTTCTTCTTCTCTATAAAAAGAACTTTGAACAATTATATTTTTTTCGCGTTAATATTTCTACTTAATTATCATACTAGTAAAATAATTAATATGTGGAAGACACTAATTCTTTTTCTTAATTTCAAAATAATTGACCATGTGGCATGAGTACGTCAGTTTAATGTTAGTTAATGTGTCTGCTGACGTGGCGCTGATTTGGCAACAACTGACGGCGTCAGCTGGGTGTACTGTTGGGAGCGGTTTTATTTCCCCCTCAGAATACTGAATCAGGTAGAATAATTAGTTGAACAAGAACACAATATGAAATATACGGACCAAGATGATTTATAATTACCATTATGGCCATTTTAACTTATAGCCGTTTTTGTTTTTATTTGAAAAATCATCATCTATCTAACTTTTTAAGAGCACGTGAGTGTGTTAAATTTATGGTAAAGGTATGGGTCTAATACTCATTTAAGTAAAAGAGGTGTTAAGTATGTGATAAAGTCCAACACGAAGATAGCATCCAAACAAAATGCTTTTTGCTTGTTATAACTTAGAACCAAAAATCCAAATTAAATTGAGGGAACCCAACCCAAGGAAAGCAAAACATGTTGATTTTTAACGTGTGGCAAGTAATGTGTTTGAATTCAAAGGGGTAGATATTCTTAAAACTAATCGATAACAAGACACTACTCATTTGTCGCATCATGCTTTTGGATTTTTATTGGAAAGTTCTTTGATCATTTCACTTAGCCAACTTGCTTACATAGACAACTCATTTCATTTTTTATCACAGAGTGCCAGGTCAGATTTCTAATTATCATCACATACCCACCACTACCTCATTATTTAATTTAAAACAGAAAAAAAAATGTTTCACTCACACAATCTTGCGGTGCACACCACGGACATCTCCACCACGAATCATCATGGAGGAAACCAATGTGGGCACCACACAACCACGAGAGCGTGATGGCCATACCATGTGACCTAAGATTGATAAAAACTGAAATGAGATGTCTATGTAAGCAAGTTGGCCAAGTGAAATGGTCAAAGAATTTGCAAGCTTAACAACAAAAACCAACAAACATGACGCGACATGAGTAGTTGTCTTGTTATTGATCAGTTGTTCACCAACGAAGGAATGGTATAGAGAACATGTGATCTGAATCATTGGAATATGACACTGGACCTAAGTTTTGATACCAACTATTTTTTAACAGTACAATAGGCATTCTCTAAAGTACTTATAAATATACATCATATTATACATAGTGAGACTCGAAGCCATGACCAAAAACCAATTGGAGACACCTTCTAACAACTTATAGCGGTAGTCGACAAGTCCTTTGGTTAATAGTTGGATCTCTTGTAAATAAGAATTCACATCAACGACGTGTGGGATCAAAATCCATCGGGTTTCTAGTATCAAGCAATCATGGAGATGTGATGTTGAATGGTGATAATGTATGCTAAAATAAGTTATTGTCAGATATGCTGGTAGTTTGGTAAGATTTAAGATTGCTGTTCTTGAACCAACATCTTGTTCTATTAGATGGCAAGTTGAGTCATGCTTACCAAACAATTAGGTAATTATTATAATCACATTTTACCAAACCCTTCTAAGTTCCAAGGGACAATTCAACATTTTCACTGATTTTTAACGTTAAGATCTTAATCAATATCATTTTCCATATATGAATAATAAATCATACTCTGCCTAACTCCGGTCGACTTCGTTTCTTTCTTCAATAACCATGGCTTAGCTTAATTAACTTTTATTGTTTAGTCATATCAACTTAATACGAGTACTACAAAAAACTCCACGGGGTCTACTTTATTTTAAAGGCACCCATTGTTGTAACAACTTAAAATATACGAAGTTGTAACAACTATATAGAATATTTTATCTAGCCACATTAATTAATATTAAAAAAAGTCACGCGGTCTAATTTTTAATTACAAATTTAATACAAGTTGATGTATGCTAATAATTTTAGATACTCCGATTTGAAACAGTTAGATTGGGTACATCGCAACTAAATCTCGGATTTTCCGAAAGAGTTCAAGAATATATTATTTTAAATATTGCGGTACAAAAATCTTATTTTGAAGTGTCAATTTATACATGGACGTTATAAAATTCTAGACTTTTAACTATTATCAAATAAATGAAATAAAAATATATGTTATGTTTACAATCTAGTTTCTACCTTCAGGGAGGACCTAGTATGATATATTAATTATCTTTGTACCCATGAATTTTTTTTTGAAAAATAGTTAGAATAATGTCAAAATTTTTAAATTTCTTTTACTAATATATTATTTATATATCCTTCTCAAATTTAAAAATTATCTATATATCCTTCTAAATTTAATAATTACCTTCATATCCTTACAAACCTTTAAAACTCTTTTTTTATGTCAAAAAACATATCTTATTATTTATTAAATCATGGTAATATCAATAATACATGCAAATAAACATGACTTCTAATACATAATAAACACATATGTTGCATACTTATTTGATAATTATTGATATTATTATGATTTAATAAATAATAAGATAGGTTTTTGGACATAAATAGAGTTTTAAATATTTAGAAGGATATGGAGGTAATTACAAAGTTTAGAATGATATAAAAATAATTTATAAATTTAAGAAGGATATAGAAATAGTTTATGAGTTTTATAAGAATATACAAGTAATTATCCCTATTAATATACATGCCACCTCTAAAAAAAGATGTACAACCTATAATATCCTTCAATTTTTATGCTGAATGCATCATTTTCTACCTTAAAATGTACTCCAATTTCCCCCCAAATATTACTGCATCTAAATTAATTTTTATTATTGTATTTTAAATGAAAAATAATAATCAAATGGATTATGATGCTTCCATTATGTTGTCAGTTTTGTACTTTTGTTTTGTAGGGTTCCCGCCCAACAAAGACCACTACACTCTCTACAAGCGCGTACATGCCATCACCCTGTGGACCTTTATAAGAATTAAGAACGCGGTTTGAGGGTCCCATCGTTTTCGTCACAATCTTCAATCTTCATTTTTTCGGTTACAGGAAATTTCCGGCTCAATTCTGCCGTCGTTTTCTGTCACTACCGACCTCCGCCGTACATCGACAAGCCATAAATCGGTTCAATTATTAGGTAAAGTCTCATCTGACACCTTTTTTAAGCCAATTAATCGGTTCATCCGCTTACCTCACCTCACCAACAACTGTTCAATTTCTAGGTAGTATTCATATTATTTGAATTTTTTTTGTTAATCGAAGTAATAATCACAGCTGCTACAAAGAATTATGTCTCAGAAGAAGAAGGCATCGCCTCCGCCGGAACAGCCTTCCTCCTCGTATTCCGACGCCGGTGGCCGTCGGAAACGTCCTTCCTTCAGAAAGTAAGTCGGTTAATTTCTCATTAATTATAAAAAAAAATTTATAGGTTTTTTGATTTGAGATTAATTTAGGAGTAGCTAGTTTTGCTTGCTAGTTTACATCGTGCTAGACTGCAATGGACTAATTTTTGCTAGGTTAATTAATTTTAGCTAAAATTTACGCGTGACTGATTATTAAAATTATTATGCAGAAGGCTTATGCTTTGATGACCAAACTTCAGCATTACTACTAGTCTAAGTAACTAATAAGCTTATATACCTTTTTGTTTCTGATATACAGTGTGGTGCTTGAGGTGATGAATTTCAGGAAGCTTAACAAGTACATGGAGCCGATTTTGGAGCCCTTAGTCCGAAAAGTTGTATGTTAAATTTCTTCTAATCTCATTTTATCTTATTTCTGTTAGTGTTTTTTTAATAATTTAAACTTGAAATGTACTCTAACAATTAAGAAAAAGAATCACTATGGCACAGCTTTAATGAGTTAACCCTGGTTGAGTGTTTGTAGGTGAAAGAAGAAGTTGAATCAGCTATGGCAAAGCACATAGCTTCCATGAACTGGTAAGGTGTATGACTCTGCTTGATGAACAAATTATTTTCTATATATATATTTTGTTAACCTAACCATGGTTAAGGCCAATAAATGCTCTCTACACAGGGACTACACACACGAGAAGAACATTTCTACTACACCAAGAAGACTGCAATTACAGTTTCTAAGTTTTCTATCACTCCCTGTTTTCACCGGGACCCGTGTTGAAGGGAGCGATTGTAACACATTAAAAGTAGCATTAATTGATGCCCGTACTGGAAAAACAGTTTCAACTGGAAACGAATCATCAGCAAGTGTTGAAATAGTTGTTTTAGAAGGTGATTTTGATAATAGTGAAGGAGAAAATTGGACGCTTGAAGAGTTTAATAATAATATTGTTAGAGAAAGAAAAGGGAAAAAACATCTTCTTACTGGAAATACACTTTTGAATCTGAATGAAGGAATTGGGCTGGTTGGTGATCTGTCGTTTACTGATAATTCCAGCTGGACGAGAAGCCGGAAGTTCAGATTAGGAGCACGAGTTTTGGATAATTGTGATGGAGAACGAGTGAGAGAAGCAAAATCAGAATCGTTTGTTGTTAGAGATCATCGTGGTGAATGTGAGTATGTGATTTATTTATTATGGGTTTGATCACATGACCCATTTAGTTTTGAATGGGTTGATTTAAGGAAATGGGCCGAACGGGCAAACGAGTTGAAAGTTGACCTAAAGTGTATACATACCACCTCTTCAAATCTTTTAATCCTAAAAGTTAGATTATTATTCTGATAAAAAATAAACACATTTGAAACTGGGAAATGCATAAAATGGATATTTATAAGATGTCATCTACAACAAACTTCAAACAAAATCCAGTTTAGGTTTAACTTTTTTTTTTTTTTGTTTCTAGTGTACAAGAAGCATCATCCACCATATTTGTCTGATGAGGTATGGAGACTTGAAAAAATTGGGAAACAAGGAGCTTTCCATAAACGGTTGAATAAGGAAAAGATTAAAACAGTTAAAGATTTATTGGCTCTTTCACACCTGGACCCCGCAAGACTAAGAAATGTAAGCTGTTCTAAAATAGTGAAAAATACTAGAGCATTATTGTTAAATGTAACCAACGCTAGTTATTTAGAATTCCCAAAAAGAGGACAAAAATTGCTGGTGAAAAAATGGATAATATACACCCTTTATCATTTTTTACACAATTTGCTGAAACTGTTTATTAATTGTATTTTTTTTATTGTTTGTTAATCTCAGCAGATATTAGGGTCGGGTATGTCTACTAAAATGTGGGAAGTAACTTTAGATCATGCTAGAAGATGTGTGGTTGATGATCAAAAGTTGTATTTGTACTGCCCTCCATCTCTCAACAGAGATGGTGTTGTGTTTAATGTTGTGGGCCAGGTTCTTGGGCTTCTTTCTAATCGAAAATACATTGTTGCTGACAGTCTTTCTCAAGATCAAATGGTCAGCATCTCTTTGACTCATAATTAGTTATTTTTCAGTTATTTCCAATGTGCCATTTTTGTTAAGTTTTACTTGCCTTTCTCTCTTTAATACAATCTAGAGGAGGCAATCAAATGGGTAAAATTAAGAATAACACATTACAGTAATCGTCCCTCGAACTTTATAATGTCACTGCGCGTACATGTGGTAGTGTAGTTGAGGTTTTGTATCAATTTTGTCCCTAGCCCAAGTGAAATGACCAAGATACCCTCGACTTCATCTTTGAATTTCTCTTCGAACATTATTTTTTTTAAAGCTAAATCCATAAAAAAAAATCAAGGGATCTCGAAAATATTGAAGAATACAAGAAGATAAGGGTATTTTGTTCAGGGGCTAGGGATGGAATTTCATAAAGCTTGAACCATGGGATACCCAGTGTAAGTTATAAGTTTGAAGGACTTCAACTGAAATTAGAGCATACGGTAGGGGTGGCAATTCAGGTCAGGTTCGGGTTCGCGGGTCAGAAACGTTCAACCTGAAACCAACTTTTTATATAAACGGGTCAGATATTACAATCCTAACATGTTTACCTTCAACCCGAACTTAACCCATATAACCTGTTTAAATAAACGGGTTAAACAGATTAGCATGTCAAACAGGTCAAAATGTTGTTATTGTTCCACAAATTCATTCAAAATACCAAATTTCTAATTAGCCCTCTTAGTTTTTTATCTAAGTATTACTTATGTTTAAACTAGTAAACAATAAATTTATAAATAAATATAGTTTTAAATATATTTTAATTATTAAACGGGTTGGCGAGTCGACCCATTTAAATTTTTATTGACCCGAATCTAACCCATTTAATAAACGGGCCAGTTAAGTCAACCCGAGACTGACAAATTTTTTTTTACCTCAACTCAAACCTGTTTATTTTCGTGTCGGTTTCACGTTGGGTTTCGTGTTGAGTTAGGATTTGCCACCCTTGGCGTACGGGGACGATTGTTGTAAATTACTCTTGTAAAAAATTAGGCAGAAAGGAAACTGATCATTTCATTAAAAATAATTAGGTTATTATCAACATAATATTGTTTCCTGATTATTTTTTAGAAATTTTGGACCACAAGTGTTCGCTCATTTCAACATGAATAAATGACCTTTTTTGACCCAACTTGTTATCCAACCCCCCATTTTTCCATATCTATTATAATCACTAGCATACTAACATGTATATTAAATCTTATAATCAGGCTGAAGCACATAAATTGGTAATATCCGCCTTTCAACATCCAGATCAAATCGTCACTTATGATGATGAATCTTCTCTTAGAACAGGCACATGCTCAATTTCAGAAGATATTTATCCCATAAACATCCAAACGACACCAACCGATCCCGAAAACAGCAACAAAATAATAACAACATCCCACAAAAAAGGCCGTTTCGATTACCCACAAATGACCGCATTATCTCCCGATATTAGCGTTATGCCAACATTCTATTCATCACTTGATCCGGATAATAACTTAGCTGCATATGGATTGAACACCATGGAATCTGATAATCATCTTACATTTGATCATGATCCGAATTTACATTGCGAATTACCCGACAATAATACTTTGATTTGTGATATGGGGAATTTAAAGAGTCGTAATGATGATGAAAATATGGAGTATTTTGGTACGGTTGATGGGTTTCTGTTTCCTCATCATGCCATTGGTAAAGCTCAAAGAAGATGGAAGATTGTGTCGAGTGTTTTGAAGTGGTTGTCTCTTATGTTGGAGATTCGTGAGAGAGATATTATTAAGTATACAAATTCAGGATGAAATTAGGGTTTTGTGTAAGTGCTGCCCGGGTTTTGAACGTTGTGTGCAGTTTTAGATTGAATAATAATGGGTATAAAAGAGTTGGTTAAAAGTGTGTATAAAAACAGGTAGTTTAGTTGTAGGGGGTATGTGTGTCCCTCGTGTATATGGCCATTGATAAGTAATAATAAACTAATAAAGTTTGTATAATTTGATAGTGGACCTGAGATCAACTAGTTTTTTTGGGTTCGAGTGTTGGTTTGGGTTCTCACCATGGTTACGTAGGTTGGGTTGAGACGGTTGAGACATCTCGACGTACCGTTCCACACAATCTTATTGTTCACCTGTCTTAAATCTTGATGTGATCCATGATATTCAACCAAAAGTTATTTTATATATTGTTGTGTGCAGGGTTGGACGGGGTTGCCAATGCAACCACTGAATTTTTTCGAATACTGTTAAAATAATGTTAAAAAAAATAAAAAATGTAACCGGTGATACACCTCAAGTGTAATCTTGGGTCCGCCACTGATTGTTCGAGGAATGTATACCGTCCGTTTGAATGTCACTGCATATATCAAACTACTAACTTACTCTTAAAAAAAAAACAAGAATACTGAATAACAAAATCAACCGTTGAAGACACCATGGCAACTGCTTGAAAAAACCCCTCACGCCTTATTTGCCCAAACCGCGTTGACCTCCGCGTTATTTGCCCAAACCGACATAAACACGCATACCTATATATACGGGCATCACATCCACCCAATCGCACACCCTCTTTCTTCATACGCAACATCGTATAAGTATCAATTCTATTTTACTATTTTGATTTCTAGTAAGCTTGTTGAAGCAGCGATCGGTAGTTTTGATAACAAAATAGTTGGGTGATTATCGATTCTAGAATCGGTTTGTTACAGCGTCGATCAATGCATTCGCTTCTTGCTTAATCAACCGATAACTTACTGAGTCGTAGGCCAGATCTACATCCCTAACGTTTTCTATTCTTCTTAGACAAAAGGTTTCTTGTTTTGATTTCTAATCAGTTCGTAGAATCAGAGATCGTTAGTTTTAGTATAAAAAATTTCGTTTATTTTGGATCGTTAAAATATGTTTGTTATATCGTCGATGCCTTCGATTTGAAGGCTGTTTGCTTCATCGTTTGGATCTGAAGCTGCTCGATATCCTAGATCCATATCGTTTTCTTCACAATTATGTTTATTGTGTCTGCATTTTTAATTCTTCACAAGGATTGTTCTGTTTTTAGGTTTGTTGTGCGCGCGCCCTTCATTTAATTCTTCACAATTATTTCTTTTCTTTGAGGCCTACTCTTCTGATGATAGGTCTAAGAAAGCTTGTGCTTTGATTGGGCTATGCCATCCTGTTTTTATGGAGACGTGAATATCTTGCTAATTGTGTTTAATATGTTCATAGAGATGTGAATATCTTGCTTCTTGTTATTATTCCTAAAGCTGGACACTCCTTTTCATTTGGTGCAACCTCTCTTAAAGTCTTCCTTTTTCATAGTTTATAAGGTGACCACCTTCTTTCAGTGCTTCATTTCAAGTTTTTTGACCGGTTTGCTTTAGATTTACTTGCTATATACTTATGTTATTGTTCACTCGAATGACAAAAGCTTTTTTGCTGGACCAGTCTTTTGTTTGATCACATTTCGTATCTTTCTGGTATTTGGTTCTCTTTAACTTAGTGATACACTGTGTTATTGGTTCTATGTACATGTTTTGCAGAAGGGACATATGGTTGGACCTTTGCAGTTTCATTAGTATCCTATATATTCTTTTCTTAACCTTTAATGACTGGCTTCTTTCTTTGGTTCATGAAATAATAGGATTGAGTTCTACTTGTAGGTTTGTTGTGTACCCTTCACTGTGGTCCTGCATTCTGCTGATTATTTAAATGCCTTTCTTTAATTATTTTTATTCTAACATTATTGGTTTTCCGTTTCTTGTCTGACTCCTACTTTTGATGATAGATCTAAAGAAAGCTTGTGGTTGGATTGGACAATGCCATCCTGGTTTAATATCTTGCTAATTGTGCTTGTATATAGTCTCCTAAAAACTTCCTTTTTTTATAGTTTCTGTTGTGACCATTTCTTTTCTGTTGAAGAACATAAAAGGGTGACCAGTTTGACTTGCTCACTTGAATGATATTGCTTGACAACAGCTTTTTCGATGAATCTAAAGCTTATGTATGAAAGATAGCTTTACAACAGCTTATTTGCTGCTGTATCTTTGCACTTGTGATAATGGTGGGCTTATGGAGCACTTGTGAGATGCTTTAGTCGGTTACTTCCTCTTTTCTCTCGATTAATTGTATTTGGTATCTTTTTTAGTCTTTAGCTTAATGATACTTCTGTGTATATGTTCTGCAGGAAAAAAAAAAAAAGAAAAGACAAATGGTTGGACCTTAGCAGGACTAAAACTTTCTCTCTTTGTTTTTAGTTATTACTTGATGAGTGAGTTCTGCCTTAGGTTTGTTGGATGCCAAACACTATGCTTTAGCATTCTATGACTTCCATCTTCACTGTGGTCCTGCATTCTGCTGGCTGTTTTCTGCCTTGATTTTAAGTTGGAGGTTTTACCGTCTTTTTAAAGAAAAACAGTTTTACATTTTAAATAGTGATTTTTTAAGATTAGGTCAATACCCATTTGAAATTACATTAATGGGTCAAATGGAAAAAAAATAAAAAATAAAAAAGAATTAGTATGGAACCTACTAGTTTAAAGTTTATTACTCACTTGTCCTGTTTCAGATAATACAAGTTTATTCCCCTTTTACTTATGAGTTATGTTAGTATTCCAAAATTTTCCATGGCAGTGTTTTGAAAAGTCAGTGATGTTACTTTATGGCAGTTTCTTGCTGCATTTGGCGTCTTGTTCAAGGTAGCTTCGGGAGATAGTTTATTTCAAAAAGTTGAAGGATATGTCTGTGAGTTGCTTTTTAATCTGTTTTTAGTTCCTTTCCAGTTGGCCATGTTCGATTACTGCATCTTTGATAAGAACTTGGTTCTTATCTAGTGAATAACTCAAGCAGAATCAATAGAACAGTAGTAACAATTCTTTCTATTCGAGATGAAGGGATCTCCAAGAGAAAATTCTCAATTCATATTTTAGATAAAAGATAAACTTCAATATGCTAATGAAATAGCATATATACAACCAGGAGAGAGAGAGGAACAAAAGGCACAATGCCGACAAGGAATCTTTCCCCACCACTAACAATAGTGCTCTCCCCATATTGTCTAAGACAGTAAATAAGAATTACAATAAGGATAAATATTACTACTTAAAATAATTAACCATTTACTAAACTTCATTCATTGGTTGTTGGCCCATTGATGTGTGTTGGGTCTTATCAATCTTTCAGTCAGGAATTGATAAAAGCTGCTGGTAGGTTGTAACTGAATGGTATTTCAGTAGGAAAGATGAGAGAAAATCAGGGAAAAAAAAAGACAAGAATGCAGTATGTGGGAGAGCTTGTGATCCTTTCTGTTTGTACATTGAATAAAAGTTAATGTTTTAAGTTGTTAATTTGTTCCTGTGCATTGATTAGTAAAAGTTGCTAATGCAAACAGCTATGAATATATAGATTGAAAATATTCCTGATGGAAGTGGTAACACTAACACATATCCTGCAGAAAGAACAACAGATGGTTGGACCCGTTTTTCTGGTTTTAGATGTCCTTGGCTTAACAATAGCAGTGTTGACTTACACGTTTGCAGAAGGGGTTGGACCTTTATAGTTTGATTAGTATCGTGTTGTGTCCTATATTTTCTTTCTTAACCCTTAATGACTGACTGACTTCTTTCTTTGGTTCATGAAATAATAGGATTGAGTTCTACTTGTAGGTTTGTTGTGCGCCCTTCACTGTCGTCCTGCATTCTGCTGACTATTTACAGGCTTTTCTTAAATTATTTACAATTATTTTTATTTTGACAGTATTGGTTTTCGTCTGAGTCCTACATGTTTTATATGATGATAGGTCTAAGAAAGCTTGTGCTTAGATTGGAGTATGCCATCCTGGTTTAATATCTTGCTAATTGTGCTTCCTAAAAACTTCCTTTTTATAGTTTCTGTAGTGACCAATTTCTTTTCTACTCCTTAAGGACTGTCTTGATTGTAGGTTGGTGGCCTGGTTTTCTTCTTCAGTTGTTGTGATTTGGTTTTTGTCATTAATCATAATTTAGAGTTATGTTTATCTTGTTGATAGGGCTTGTTGCAGACCTGGTATGGAAGGAAGTAAAAGTTAAAAGCAGGTTCTATTGACTGAATTTTTTATATATAGCATTATTGGTTATGGTGACCCCCAGCTGGCATAAACATGGGTTTATATCAATGTTATTATTTTGAGTGCTTCATTTCAAGTTATGCAAGCATTTGAAGAGTAATAATAGGCTGAGTCATTTTGCTTCTATATCCACTTGTTTTCTACTTCCTACATGTATGAATGATAGATAGCCTTACAACAGCTTATTTGCTTTCTCTGTTATTGATTGGCTCTCTCTTTTGGTTTCTGAAATAAGAGGATTTTTTGTTATTCTTTAATTTGAATAATTCTTTGTAGCATTGTTGGTTTCATCTTTCCATGCCTCACCTGTTTTGTTAATGAAAAGTAAATGTAGAAACATCATACCAATTTCTTTTGATATAATATAAGAGGACTGTTGGTTTCATTTGTAGGCTTTTTGGCCTACCAAATATCGTGCTCCTGCTGGTTTTCCCATAATTCTTAAAACTTTACTTTTTAGCATTATTAACTTTCTATGTGACATAAGAGAATGTGTTGCTCTTTTGCTGATAGAAGGGTTGGTGTGGGCTGGACTATTGTTTACCAATTGTTATCTTGAATAAAAGATATAAATATAACACTTATTCTGCATGGACTCACCTACCTTGCTCTGTCCTAAAACCTTCATTCTTTGCTTCTACTTCCTTAATATCAGGTTCCTGAAGAGTTTTTGTGACTTGTACTCTTTTTTTCTGATTAAATCTCAATTTGTATATTTCTGGATAGCTTAATATTGTGTGGCATTAATTAATGGCCTATATCTGCAGGATGGTTTGAGTGATTAGTATCATGCAGTGCTCTTTGAGTGATTAGATTCTTTTTTCCTTTGTCTTGGTGTTCCCTTGCTGCATTTGGATTGGAGGTAGGAGTATTTCAAAAGTTTTTGTGTGTGAGTTGCTTTTTAATACTATGTTTTTAGTTCCTTTTGTCCAGTATTCTAGTTTGTCCAGTTACTATTTCTTGCTTGGTTTTGTGGTCTTCACTCTGTTTTGGGTATGGTATGGATTTTTCTGCTACTGGATGGTCCTGTTCATCGCAAAAAATGTATGTTCCAACATCACAATAGAATGCTAATAAACCTTGCAGATTCGTTAGATCATTCATAGTTGTTACTAAATTTATTTCTGCAACTTTTTATGTACATGTTTTGAAGAGATGGTTGGTTTTGCAGATTGATGAGTGTCCTTATTTTTAGTTCCTAACTGGCAGAGGCCAAATGAAATGGCATGCTCACGCTAATATGGAGATGCAGTTACCTTGACTTGTATCTTTCTCTCTCTTTTATTTACCATTTTTCTGGTTTTGGATGTTGATGGCATGTTTGCAGATGTGGTTGGACCTTTGCAGTTTCATTAGTCTCTTGTTTGTTGTGTGCCCTTCACAGGCTTTTCTTTATTTTTATTTTTCTTCCACTAACAAAACTTGTGGTTTGTTGTCATCTTGTTCATTTTCAACATGAGGCTTGCTTATAAAAAGTGGATGTAGAAACAGTATCATATTTAAGCTTGCATCCATTCCTAGCAGACTTGTGTTTTCTCTATACTGCTACTGCTCTGATGAATTCTTAAATTTATTGCCGCACATCTAATTCATTATCTTGTAATCATGAGTTGAGGGTTGGCGATCTTGTTCTCAAAGCATGTTGGATCATCAATCACATGGTCTAGGTGTGAACCCGAAAAAACCTAAAATATGTAATCGGTTTTCGATTTTGTAATTTCATCCAGTTCAGTTCAGTCTTCGGGTATGGGTGAGCTTAAAAAACTGAATCAAAACCAAAACATGTAATTTGTTCGGTTTTGAAAATTTAGCATCATCGGTTTCGGTTATATCGATTTTGGTTCGGTGCGGTTTGGTTTCTACACCATGCTAATCGTGGTTTGTGCACCTACATGTTAATCATAAATGGGTCGACCAGTCTACCTTTGTTTAATAAACTGGCTGCATTAGGGTTGGATTGTGGATAAACAACTCAACCCGGTTAAAACCCATTTGACCGGCTTTAAAAAATTGGTTACCCAGTTAGATTTTACCAACCCAATTAAGTAAACATGTCATGAGGAATGTCATGTATTAATGGTTTCATATAACGGCCGAAATTGGTCCATTTCAAACGGGCTAATTAGGTTTTATACCTACAAATAGATCAGAGGAATATCAATATTTAACCTTAATATCAATTGTATGGGTTATAAATTAGTAATGAAGCATTAACCTCACATATTTTTTAGCAAACTTATAAAAGATACTACGAAATGTTATTTAGAAATTAATTTTTTCTTCACTCCGATATGACATGTATTCTTCAAAATCTAATGAAAATTCAAAAACTATTCAAGAATTGCATCTAGAGTTGTATTTAATGTATTCCTTAATTTTTATTTTTTATATAGATCAACTGCCTACTAAGAGAAACCTTGAGGGTTATTCCTTCACAAGGTCTCGGGTTCGAGTATTGTTGAAAATTTTTCCTCGGGTGAATAGGTGGAGGGTTCGAGGGAAGGTATACTGCTCCTTGTGGATGTCACTGTCTAAGCTCGAACCACTAACTAACTGGGTGTTCAAAAAAAAAATATAATTAATGGTCAAATTAATCACATAAAAAAATTTATTTTTTTATTTTTTATTTTATCTTTATAATTTTTTAGAATTTTTTTATTCTTTTCGTTAAAAACACAATATATGATTATCACATGTGATTTTATAATAAATCATATGTGATTATACTAAAACATCACATGTGTTCAAATATACAATCACATGTGATTGTAGAATTAAATCACATGTGATTAAATATCACACGAGATTATCAAAATAATATTATTTTTTAATGAAAAAATAATCAAATAAAAATAGAATAATTTAAAAAATAAATAAAATTCAATTTTTTTTATAAGTGCCAAATGATCAAAATACCTCATCATATATAAAATATGTGATTAATCTTGACCATTAGATGTTATTAATCAATGTTTAATATTTATCCTTTAAGATTACACAAGAATGAAAATTTCACATTTCGTCTAACACAAAAAAAAAAGTTTAGAAAAAAACAGTAAAGCAAAGAACAATTGAACGTACGTCAAAATTAGTGTGTCCAAGCTTTATTAGGACGTCAAAAAAGTTTACAAAAGTCTTCATTTTTAGGGTTTTGATAGAGCTGTCATTAAGTGCATATAAAGTTGTACGTTAGTTTATGGGGAGTAATTCCATAAATGCATGAGTCGGTTGCGGATGAATGTGCAACTAATTTATGCATATTTTATGACAGCCCTCAGAACTTTTATTATCAAAAGAGAAATGATATTTAGTCCTACCATTTAGACCTATTCATAGGTCTACCCACTTGATAGGATGACATGTGTATTCTACTAATTCTCTCTCCTAATATTATCCCTTGATTTTGACACGTGTCTTCATCTAATGAGTAGGCCAATGAGTATGTCTAAATGGTAGGCCTAAATACCATTACTCTTATCAAAATCCTTATTTTTATATGAGTTTTGTTAATGACAGCCCTTAAGGCTGTTACTAACATGCATAAAAAGTTTTTACATTGATTAAAAAAGTAATATTACTAAAATTCAGAGGGTTATCTTTTGTTATTTTACTTTCTTAATGACAGTCATTATCATTTTCCTTTTTATATTTGAGTGGGGTGTTATTTTTGTGTACTTGGGTTGGTGACTTGCAATGTTGGGCTTTATTTGCCGCACGTGTCGAAGCTTATCAAAATATTGACCGACCGTTGCCAACCGCGTTGACCTCTTGACGCGTTATACCGACATACGCACACACTTATATATACCAACCCATCCCATACCATTACCATCCATCCAATCCACCAATTCGCTCGAGACCTGCCGGCTTTCTCCATACGCAGCATCTTCTCTGGTATCACTTATATGTTACGATTTTGATTTGATTTCTGGTAAGCTTGTTGAAGCATCAATCGATAGTTTTGATGACACAATTGTTATCGGTTCTAGAATCTGCTTGTTACAGCGTCGATCGATGCCTTCGATTTGAAGGCTTTTTGCTTATCGATCGATAAAACTGAGTCGTATTCCAGATCTACATCCCTAACGTTTTCAGATGTCTTAGACAAAAGGTTTCTTGTTTTGATTTCTAATCAGTTCGTAGAATCAGAGATCGCTATCGAAAATTCTCGGTGATTTTGGATTATAAAATATCAAAATCTGTTTGTTCGATTCCTTCGATTTGAAGGCTGTTTGCTTCATCGATCGTTAATTTGGGTCTGAAGCTGCTTGATATGCGAGATCTGTATCTTTTGACGTTTTCAGGTTCTTCTTCTCGTACCTTGGACAAACGGTTGTATATTGATTGATAAACCATGCGGGAATTGAAGGATTTAAATGTTAGATGGTAAAGATGACTTGCAGTTGGATAATGGTATATGCAAGTTCTCCATTTCAAGTTTTTCTTTGGAAGGGTTGAAGAACATAATAGGGTTTGCTTTAGATTTACTTGCTATATACTTTCTACGTTTATGTTATTGTTCACTCGAATGACAACAGCTTTTTTGCTGAATCCTTGCAGATGCGTTAGATCAGTCAGTGGCACATAGTTGTGTCCACATATGGAGAGATGCCTTACTAAATTTAGTCCTGCAATTTCTATCTTTCTCTCTCTTTTCATCCCATTTTCCCTTTTTTCTTCTTTTGGATGTCCTGGACTAAAATAAGCGGTGTTGATGGCTCTACTTACATGTTTGCAGAAAGGAAATATGGTTGGACCTTTGCAGTTTCATTAGTATCATGTTGTGTCCCACAGTTTCTTTCTTTTCTCTTAAACTTTAATGACTGCCTTCTTTCTTTAGTTTATGAAACAATAGGATTGTTCTGTTTGTGGGGTGCCAAACACTGCATCTTGATGTATGGGTACAGGCTGTGCTTTAATTCTGACAATTATTTCCTTTTGAATATTATTTGTTTTCAGACACTTATTTCCTTTTTAGGTTTTCGAAATAAGAGGAATTTTTGTTTGTAGGTTTGTGGAGTAGGAAACATGTTGACTGTTTGGTGATTATTCTTTAATTTTAATAATTCTTTGTAGCATTGTTGGTTTCGCATCTTTCCATGGTGTTAGTAGATGACTTACTGTTGGATAATGGTATCTGCAAGCATTTTCAGTGCTTCATTTCAATTTTTTCTTTGGAAGGGTTGAAGAACATAAAAGGGTGACTGGTTTGCTTTAGATTTACCTGATATATACTTTCTAGGTTTATGTTCATTCGAATGATATTGCTTGACAACAGCTTTTTCCTTGTAGATTCGTTAGATCAGTCTTTTTCTTCAGGGGCACATAGTTGTTGGGTATGGAGCACTTATATGGAGAGATGCCTTAATAAATTTATTTCTGCAACTTCTATCTTGTTTGATCACATTTCGTATGTTTCTGGTATTTGGCTGTCTTCAACTTATGGTTCTATGTGCATGTTTTGCAGAAAGAACAGATGGTTGGTTTTGCAGATTGACAGACTTCTTTTTAGGTTCTTGAAATAATGGATTGTGTCCTATCCTATAGTTTCTTTCTTTTTCTTCTTAACCCTTAATTATGACTGACTTCTTTCTTTGGTTCATGAAATAATAGTATTGTTCTGTTTGTAGGTTTGTTGTGTGCCCTTCACTATGGTCCCGCATTCTGCTGACTGTTTTCAGGCTTTTCTTTTATTATTTACAGTTATTTACAGTTATTTTTATTTTAGCATTATTGCTTTTCAGTTCCTACTATTTTGATGATAGGTCTAAGAAAGCTCGTGCTTGGATTGGACTATGCCCATGGTTTTATATCTTGCTAATTGTGCTTGTATCATGCTGTCTCCTAAAAACTTCCATTTTTATAGTAACTGCTGACAGTCTGCTGGTTTTCCCATAATAATTCTATAAAAATCTAGTTTTTAGCGTTATTTGTTCTCTGTGATTTTTGCAGAATGTAGTCTTTTGGTGATAGGTCTAACAAGTTTCTTGATTTTCTTGCATGACGGTATTTATGTTATGTGTGTAGGTTTGTTGGGTGACAAACATTGCCTTCCATGATCATCATCCATTGAGTTTTCTATACATCCAAATATGATCATATTCAGTTTTAGCATTGTTAACTTTCTATCTTGACACTTGCTCTTTTGATGGTAGGTCATAAAAAGCTTGCATGTGGGGTGGACTATTGTAGATGATAAAAAGACAACCTGGTTTTTAACTTGTTGAGGCTTAATGGTACATGGTTTTCATAGTTATACACATATTCTGCACAATAAACAACACATAGCTGGTTGACTTAATCAGAGGATTGGACCATTTAAGCTTTAGATTCATTGATCTGCTTTCTAGTATATAGGAAATAAAATTTATATATGCTCTCCTTGCTGCATTTGGTGTCTTATTCGAGGTAGCTTCAGGAGACATTTTCATTTCAAAAATTTAAAGGATTTGTCCGTGAGTTGCTTTTTAATATGTTTTTAGTTCATTTGTCCAGTTGCCCATATTCTAGTATGTTTGCTTACTACATCTTTTTTTTTTATTGGGAATTGGTAAAAACTGAGAAGAAAGGACAAGAATGTAGTAAGTGGGAGATTTTTCCTGTCTCTTTGTACATTGAATAATAATTTTCTAAAGCTTTCAAATAGACAGAAATGTTTTATATATTGTTCATGAGAATTGATGTTGAGATTGTTAGTAAAAGTTGCTAATACATTGTTAGTACAGGAAGTTGGAAAGATAGAACGAAGGTGGAGTTTTTCCTTATTTCTTGCATGGTCTTCACTCTGTTTTGTTCTGTATGGGTAGTTCCAATGGTGGGCCACAACATTTTTCTGTTATTAAAGGGTTGCATATATAAGCAGCAGATGTGTTAACGAATTTCTGCTGATGGGCTTAATGACAGATGGTTTGATCTTTTGAGTTTGATGTCACCTGGTTGTTTGGGTGCCATGCTCTAATGATTAGCTTTTAATGTGGGGGAATAGAAAGCTCCTGCTTGGATATTTCCATTATACTGTACTTTCTTTTGGGGTCTGCCGCTGAGATATTTTAAATATTTTGGCTTTAGGGTTCGGTGCTTTCTTAGTGGCAGTTACTTGGGCTTATCTATTTGATGTGGTCAAGTTAGGTTCAAAAGATTCTATTCCAATAAGGGCAAGGGTCTGTCTGTGAGTTGCATCTACTTTCTTTAGTTAGTTTGTTTGCTTACTTTATTTGAATTGAATGGTATTTGTGTAGGAGAAGATGTGGGCAAAGTAGAACAAGATCTGAGCACTTGTTGGTTGGTCTGCATCTAGCTATCCTATGTTTTGGAGGTTGCATTTACATGTTCTAATACTGAGTCTTGACCATTTTTCAGTTTTTTAGCTAAGCGGAAGAGCAACACATATTCTGAAAAAACACCACCACATAGTTGGACTCACCTTTTCAGTGTCCTTAAACATTCATTCTAGCTCCTTAATGACTGACTTAATACTAATAAGGTTCCTCAAGTAATGAATTTTTATGTGTCTAGGTTTTCTGGTTCTCTGTCAACCTTGCCAAATACTTTGAGATAAAAGATTATACTTCCTACATATATGAATGATAGCTTTACAACAACTTATTTGTTGTATCTTTGCCAGATTATTTTGGTCTTCTTTTCTCTCAATTAACATATCTTTTTGTTCTTTAGCTTAATGATGCATGATGCTTCTTCTGTGTATGCAGAAAAAAAAGACATAATCTGTGGTCCTGCATGATGTTGACTGTTTGGTAGCTATTCTTTAATTTTAATATTTCTTTGTAGCAATATTGGTTTTCCATGGTGATGCTATCTGATGATAGGTTTAACACAATTTGTAGAATGTACTCTTTTGCTAACAAGTCATGGTTTTGTTTGTAGGTTTGTTGGTTGCATCTAGACTGGTGGTCTTGCATTGCATCATCATGACTCTTTATCTTGTTTTTAGCATCACTGGTTTTCATCTTTCTTTCTAAAAAAAATCTTGAATCCTTTGATGATGGATCTGATCTATCCATGAGTTGCTTTTAATCTGTTTTTAGTTCCATTTTTCAGTTGGCCGTATTCTAGTTTGTTCGCTTAGAGAAAAGCAAAGAATAAAGGACAAGAATGTAGTAAGTGGGAGTTTTTGTCTCTCTTAGGTATGGTTGAAAAGACAGCAATTACTTCTTAAGACCACCTTGAATAGCTCAATATCAATATTACAATGGTAATGATTACAACTTTTTTCAAAAAAAAAAGAAGGTGGCAAAATCTAAAACTGGTCTCATACTTGTGATAGTTCTCCCTATATACAAGCTTCTTTGTTTGAGTTTGAAGTCCAGCCTTCAAGTTTGGATTTTCTCTTTTTGGTCACTTGGTGGTTGTAAATGCAAAGCTTAATGAGATTATTGGGATTTTGATTTTATAGTTTCTTGTTTATGTTTGAATTTAGTTGCGGTTTCATGGTGTGGCTTGTTGGTGTTTGGTCTGTGTCTAGTTGCCTTGTTCCTTGGAGGTTTTAATGCAAAGTAGTGTTCTTAATGGTGATATTTTAAGAAATTTATTTAACTCACGAATTGTATTATGCATATGTTGGTAGATGTATTAATTGTAGGCAGCAACTGCAGGGATTCAATTTGATGATACCACCATGTTCATACTTGATCAAGAAAGAGGACTATTCTATGCCTTATTTATTGGGAGAGAATGTCTTCCATTATCGTAACTTACCTAAAATTTTAGTTATTCTTAATTATATAAATTAATAATGTTCCTGATTGAAGTGTATCCTTTTCAGTTTGATCAGCATCATGTTTGTGATGTTTTTCTCTCTCTGTTATTGGTTCCTTATTAATGACCAACTTAATTTTAGGTAGGCAATTCTGGTGCTTTAGCTTTTATCATTTCATACATATCTGAAAAATATCCTTTGATGATAGATTATCAAGGAAAGCTTGTGCTTGGATTGGACCATTCATCTGGTGTATTTTATTAGCTTTTATCCTTCTTATACATTATTCAGATAACATATGGCTGCATTCTGTGTCTTGCTCAAGGTAGGTTCAGGAGAAAATTATAATTCAAAAAGTTCAAGGATCTGTCTCTGAGTTGTTTTTTGCTCTGTTTTAGTTCCTTTGTTTCGTTGACCATATTCTTTTAATCGGGAATTTGTAAAAGCAAAGCAGAAGAAAGGACAAGAATGTAGTAAGTGCTCATCCTTTCTCTAGTTAATGTTTACAGTTTTTGTCCCTGTGGTTTGCCCGATTCTGTGTTTTTGTCCCTGTACTTTTTTTTTCTTTTTTTTCCCCCGAGGTATGCAAAATTCCATTTTTTTGTCCTTTCGTCCACCCTCTGTTTCTTTTTAGCCGTTAACCCCCTCACGTGCTGAAAACGTGAGGGCATTTTGGTCTTTTTTTCATTTTCTAATTTTTTTTTTCTTTCATCTTCGTCGACTCCACACCCAAATCTAAACCAGAAGTAACCTCAGATGGTAAATCATTTGAAGCCCAAATCTGAACCAGAAGTAACCTTCAGCCCATTTACGGTGAAGGTGAAGGTGATGGTGAAGAAGAGAAAGGAGAAAAGTTAAACCTCAAGTGACGGTCTTCATCTCCGGCGAAGACCAGGGTGGAGGAGACCGGGCCGATGATAGAAGGAAGTGCCACAATTTTAGGGTTTATTAAAGGAAGAAGAAAACAAATCAGATCTTTCTATTTCTTGAGCTTGCGGCGGCGGTCTTCTCCGGCTACTCCTGAATCTTCCCTGTGCTTGCGGCGGCGGTCTTCTCCGGCTACTCCTCCCTGTGATAGTCGGCGACATCACTGTTATTGGTCAAAAATCGATTAGGGTTTGGTGTTTTGGGTAAAAATTGATTAGTGTTTGTTGTTTTGGAGAAAAATTGATTAGGGTTAGGAGATATTGATGGCGTGAAAGTGTTGCAGGTTCAAGAAGGAAATGATGTATAAAAACTATTCAGTTCGTGTATTGAAGCTTGAAGAAGAAGAAAAGTGGATGGAGGCTTCATTTTTGTAAAAAAACCGATGGCTAAGGTTTTGAATTTTGGAGGATTTTTTGATTTTTGGGTTTCTACTGATCTTGAACTTTCAAATTTGATTTTTTGAGTTTTAGTTTGAAGGAAATTAAGCTCTTAGAATTTGGAAGAAGAAGATGAAGATGAAAGAAAAAATAGTGAAAAAAAATTAGAAAATGAAAAAGGACCAAATTGCCCTCACGTTTTCAGCACGTGAGGGGTTTAACGGGTAGCAAGAAACGGAGGGTGGACGGAAGGACAAAAAAACGGAATTTTGCATACCTCAGGGATAAAAAAACAGAAAAAAAAGTACAGGGACAAAAACGCAGAATCGGACAAACCACAGGGACAAAAACTGTAATTTACTCTAATGTTTAAGTTCTTATTAGTAAATTTTGTAATACAACTGCTATGAATACAACAAGTTGCAAGGATAGAAGGATGGTGATGTTTTCCCTTATTTCTTGCAAAATAATGCTCTTAATGGTGGATGATTCATATTTTCTTTATATACAGGTGAGTAGAAAGGTTTATTGACATATTTAATTAATTTTTCATTGAATAATGGGCTCACTTGAAATTTACTGGACCATTTTTCTTCACTTAATAGACTATCATGGCCCATGTGCATCCTTAAACAGGATTCATCAAGAAAGAGGGCTATTTCTTATTATGCATATGTAGGCAGATGTATTAATCATTTTTTTGTAAAGATTCAATTTTGATGGGCTTAATGATACACCATGTTTACACTTCATCAAGGAAGAGGGCTATATCTCTGAGTTAGTAGCATGAATTGATGCCTTTTTTTTATAGGGAATGAATGGATTCCATTATCGTAGGCAAGAACATGTCAAGCTGGCTTAAAATTTTAATTATTCTTAATTATTATATTTAAAACTATATAAATTAAAAATGTTCATGATGGAAATGGTCACACATATATAGGATTAAAGGAGTGTAGAATCGTTGAAAAATCAAGAGCACTCGAAATATTGAAGGACACAAGAATATAAGGGTATTTTGGTCATTTCACTTGGGCTAAGGACGGGATTTCATAAAGCCTCAACCACTGGGTGACCAGTGTAACTTTTAAGTTTCTCTAGTAAAAAAATTAGCTAGAAAGGAAACAGATCATTTTATTAAAAAATAATTAGATCATTGTCGACATAATATCATTTCCTAATTATAAACACTAACATGTATACTAAATTTCATAATCAGGCTGAAGCACATAAATTGGTAATATCCGCTTTTCAACATCCAGATCAAATCAATACCTATGATGATGAATCTTCTCTTAGAACAGGCACATGCTCAATTTCAGAAGATATGTATCCCATAAAAACCCAAATGACACCAACTGATCCCGAAAACAGCAACAAAATAGTAACAACATCCCACAAAAAAGGCCGATTCTATTCATCACCCGATCCCAATAATAACTTAGCTGAATATGGATTGAACACCATGGAATCTGATAATCATCTTACATTTGATCATGATCCGAATTTACATTGCGAATTACCCGACAATAATACTTTGATTTGTGATTCGGGGAATTTAAAGAGTCGTGATGAAGATGAAAACATGGAGTATTTTGGTACGGTTGATGGGTTTTTGTTTCCTCATCATGCCATTGGTAAAGCTCAAAGAAGATGGAAGATCATGTCGAGTGTTTTGAAATGGTTGTCTCTTATGTTGGAGATACGTGAGAGAGATATTATAAGAAGTATACAAATTCGGGATGAAATTAGGGTTTTGTGCAAGTGCTGCCCGGGTTTTGAACGTTGTGTGCAGTTTTAGATTGAATAATGGGTATAAACCGTTGGTTAAAAGTGTGTATAAAAACAGGTAGTTTAGTTAGTTGTAGGGTGTATGTAAGTCCCTCGTGTCTTAAATCTTGATATGATCCATGATATTCAACCAAAAGTTATTTTATGTATTGTTGATGAGTTAACTAAAATTATGTGCGGTTTCATAAAAGCAAAAACCTACTAAATTATATTATGTTGTCATTAACAAAATCTTTTTATATTCGTAAAATGAAGGAATACAGATATTTGTAAAAAGAAGGAATACGGATATTTGCTTGGAACATGCCGCAATATAGGAATGAATAGTTATCAAATGGTAAACTAATTATTTTTCTTAACGGAAAGTTAGTAAGTTAGTGGTTCGATAGTGGAGAAAATCTAGAATCAAAACCTTGAACGTGGAAAAAAATCCTTTTTATTATCCTTATATTTGTTCACCCGTTCAAATTCCTCCGTTAACTAACGTTACATGTCAAGTATGTGAGAATATTTTGATCATTTTCCTAAGTTACAAGTACTCTATGCTTCTAAAATTATATTTTTATATTTACCTTCTTCACCACCATGAAATCAAGAACACCCCATCATCAAGAATTTTCAACCTAGTTAAAAACTTAAAATGAGGGATAATCATTATTTGATACATAATTAGTTATACTATTAAAATTACTTTTGATTTCATAAAAACAAGAACCAAAAATTAATAACCAAATTAAGGAATTGTTTTTTTTTTTAATATGTGACTTAAGGCATACACTAAGACGCAATTAGTAAACTTAAAATTTCAAATAACATTTTATGTATCATTTGAGAAGATTAATATAATAATTTTGTGTTTTTTTATAACTCATGCTTTAATGGTATGAGATAAGAAGTGTTAAATGACCCAAATTTCCCATTTTTATACAAATGCATTGAATTCATGTAGAAAATAGAATTTACTAATATAAAATAAGGAAAATTTTAAGTTCGTTGAATACTTCTTATCTCATGCTTTTAGGGCATAAGTTAGACAAACTCAATAATTCTTATTAAACACTTATTTAGGAAACTGTTACTCTATTTAATGGTCTTGATGGATCAGATATTAGAAAAATCACTAATTAAATATACTTATTTTAGGTAGTGATTCGATTTTTACTCTGCTTCGTATTCTGAAATTCGAAGGATCTATATAAACAAAGAATGTAAAAAAGTTATTTTGAGTTCAAAACTTAAAATTTGAAGGGTCTGTAAGTAAAATAAGAAAAGTAAAAAGTCATATTGAGTTGTTGGGCCAACGAATCGGATTTGGAGTCCGATTGCATCCTTCTCGCCCAAATATTGCCTATAAAAATAAATTATTCCGAAGCTAAACCTTTCGTTATTTTGTGAAAGCAAACAGAGTTTGATCGATAAATCGTAGTTGCAGTTTCAGAGTTTCAGGTATGGGCTCTGTCATCTTTAAGCTTAGATTGATTGTCTAATACTTCATTATACGGGGTCCGGATAACAGCTGCTAATCACCATTAATGGCGAAACAGTTTTTGCTATTATACGAACCCAAAATACTATAAAAGTTCTAATCTTAGGTTTGTTGTGCTTACCAAGCTAATAGAGTTGTAAACATAAGACGCCTCCCATTGAGAAGGGTTATTTTGGGTTGAGTTGTGTCATATATAAATTAATAAAATATTACGAGTATCATGAGAATTGGGTGTACTGAACTTGATTTTGTGTTTTTTTTATAAATATTTTTAATATGAGATATAGTTATTTTTATTGGTGGTTTGGATTGGTTTAGTAGGGGTTGGATTGAGTTGTGCAAGTGAAAGAGAGAATTTATTTTTTTAATAAAAAGATGAGGTTGAGTAGAGTTACTAATGGGGATAGTAGGTGCCGCTTCAAATATTTGATAAACTTGTGGGTCATGGTCGGGAGATGTGTTGTTTTTCTGTGTTATGTCGTCTTAATTTATGAGTTGAGTTGTGTTTTTTGTAACTATTTGTTGACTTTACAATTAGCTATATAAGGTATGATTTAGGGGTAAAGTGGTTGAGATTATATGAGTCCATCGATCATTGTTAATGTAGTTTGTGGCCCTAACTGTGACATTTATTCAAATTGATATGTTTTTATGAAACCCAAGGTGATGGAACAAAAGCAAATTTGTTGTGATCCCGTATATGATGTACTGCCTCCATTAAGTCCAAACTATCCGTGGTTTGTTGCTCAGAATTGGGAAGTTCAGATCTTCTACACCTTAAATAAGCATTATCGGTGCCGGAATTAGTCGTATCCATGGCTGTTTCCATGATTCTCTCCAAACGTCCGGATGACATCATGTGGGACCCACTCGCATCAATCTCCCGCCCTTGAAAGATCCTAAACCTTTGTTGTTTGTCATCCCCTCCTAATCACCCCACTTCACTTCTCTTGTTAATGAGAACCAAATTTTGTGTTTTGTAGGCTACATCCTAAAACAAAAAAAAAAAAAAAATAGAATGGACTGAAATGACATACGATAAACAGCTGAGAAACATAACAGATGGGTTGCTAGTTGCACCAACTTTATGTAATGGCAAAATATATGCAACTAATACTGGCGATTGTGATCTTATTCTCATACACGTTGATCTTGTTGTTAAAGATAACCAAGTTGTCATTAATTTATTGCCTATTTTAGATATCCCATATCCGTACTTAAACATTGGTTGTTTCGGCGACCAAACTGTTTTGAAAGAATCTAATACAGAATTGTTCTGCGCGCATTGTAACTGGTTTTATAAAGCAAAAAGACAACATTTGTTTTAAAGAGCAATTATACACAATTGGTAGAGTGTATTTATATACATTTTCTTTGTGAAAATCGTACAATGATATATTCGTACCATGTTAAAGATAAAACCCTCTCCTTATCTTCTATACCTTGTCCAATACGATCAATCCACGTATCAGCATGGACAGTGCTTGAATCAAGGTATTATAAATTTAATTTTAATTTATTTTTGAGGAGATTAACTGTTTTCTTAAAATCGTTGGTATTAACAATTATACGTAGGTTGGAAAAGGATAGTGTTGAAGTAGATGACAAGAACAATGAGATAGTACTTGCAAGATCGGTTACAAATGATGATGATGAATCACTTTTGCTCAATATTCCTTTTCATATTTTGGAAATGTTTATGGAGTTTTGTGTGGGCATCGAATATCTCAAGTTCCGTGCTACATGCAAACGTTGTCATTTAGCAGCACCTTTGATACAATGGAGCAACGAAACTAAAAAAAGTTGGACGACATTTTCACCCTGGTTGATAGTGTTTGACGATCTTAAAGGCATTACCACTTTTACAGATCCGATGTTTGGGGACAAATATTTCATAAAAACACCTCAAGAATTGATTGATGGTTTTAAAATACTTTGTTCGGGGTATGGTTGGTTGTTGTTGGATGTACCTGATAGTGAAAAGCATGTGTTCTTTAACCCTTTCACAAGTGATATCCGTGAGCTTCCATATATGATACATTTAAAAAGCTATTCTTTCTCAGCGCCACCGACTTCTCCAGATTGTATGGTTGTTGGATTTACAACATTGGGTGATGATCATGTTTACATCCACTTTGTATCTCGGGGACTAAACATTGGATGGCATAGATATCCTCTAAATTTTGGTGGTGGTGATCCAGTTTTCTTCCGTTTTCCAACTTTTTGTGGACGAGATCTTTTTGCCTTGACTAGCAATGGAGATCTTGATGTTTTTACACAAATTGATCAAGAAGATTTCTCTTGGGACAATGTTCAAAGTGAATTCCCAACAAGTTCTTGTTGATCGTTGGGAGAGTACTTTCTGGTGAAACGTGATCAGCATCTTTTACTAGTCGTTGTGGGCGAGTTTGGAAAATCCATTGAGGTATTTAAATTAAATGACCGACGAAAAATGGGAGAAAATTGACAATTTAGGAAGGCACGTGATTTATATATGTGATTTAAAATGTTTGTGTATTGAAGCCAAAACACCAAAGATGGAGAACAAGATTTATTTTCCGCGGCTACATTCCGAGAACGGGGATATAGTGTTTTATTCACTTGAAACATGCAAGTTTCATACGTTCAAAGACCAAGAAAATTTTGGGGACTTGTTTGGAACCAAATCTTTTCTCTCCCCCCATGCATGGATTGAACCATGTTGGTCCTAGCTTTTTATTAAGAAACCATTTTGGGGAAGTATGTAATGTGACACAATTATCAGTTAGCTACTTATATAATAAAATAATATTCCTTGTGTTAAGTTTTTTTTGAACTGCAGAATTCCTTGTGTTAAGTTATATCAGTTGTAGAGGATTATGACAATTGAGCAAAAAAGTGATAACTGTATATCAAACTAATGATGAGTTTTAACGATAACCGGTTTTCACAATAATTGATCGGGTCGATAATGAACAAAAAACTGGTGTGTTTAAACCCACCCAGTTGAACCGGCTGGGTTTTAAAACATTTATGGTATCTGTATGCATGAATCATGATGTATACATTGTCTAACGGAGCCCCGTGCATTCATGAGTATTTGTAATGCATGTGCTCCAACTTCACTATTAATTTCGATTTATAAGCTAACATCTACCGATAGAATGCACATTTAAAATGACTATATATTATAGTTAGGTAATGAACTTATATAGTATAATAGTTTAATTAGTTGGTTAGAATATTGTGTTAATAACGCAAATGTCGCAAATATAAATTTTGCATGGTGCATATTTTTGATAAACATAAATTTGTCCCGAAATAACAAATGTGTTGGTTAAATTTAAGTTTTGATAATTCAGGAAGGTCCCAAACGCATTACATATAACTAGCAGGGTACCCGCGCACCCGTAACTATATTTCGAAGTGACGAGAGTAACGGTGGTGGTGGCGTTAAAGCTTATATTTATTAGTATATGGAATAAGTCAAAGTAATCAAGTAGTTGAAGTGGTTAACACACACACACACCTAAGTCCCAAATGGTCACGGGTTCCATTCCCCTAAGCTGCGTTTTTATTATTTTTTGTCTTCTGCATTTAGGTCTACTAATATTAGAATGTCAAAATGCTTTAATAGTAGTATAGATAAATGCCTCTGGATATTATTAACACCATCTAGGGTGAGAGACCAAAATAATTCAAAAGTGCAAGTTACTTCCAATAGACCGCATTTGCCCTACCCGAACCACCACGGTTTCAACCATCACATAAAAGCTAAAGTTTAAATGTTTAGGGGGCATGGCTCTGTAGATTACAATGCTTAAACTAAAGTTTAGATGGGTAAGTTATTATTATGTATGGGTGAGCATGGGGCGGTTTGGGGCGGTTTTTAACTAAAACCAAATCCCGCCCCAAAAGTTCGGGTTTTAAGAATTACACCCCGTTTGGTTTCGGGTTTTTCGGTTTTTTCGGTTCGATTTCGGGGTTTTTTCGGTTTTTTTGGATAAGATTAACAATAGAATTTCAACTAGTAAGTTTAATATAGTGTATACTAATAAATTTCAACTAACATAATTTGAATAAAATTAACAATAGAATATTTTTATTTAAAAGATAATCAAATGTCAAATGTTCTATAAATATAAGAATATTTTTATAAAATTTGAAAGATATATAATGGTCGGGCTGTTAGAAAGTCAATAAATAGAAAAGGAAACAAGATTGCCTTCACAACTCCATCTCATAGTCCGATCACAGCCTTGAAGTCAGCGATTCTCTTTCAATATTTTCCTTTTCTGTTGTCTTCTTCTTGTGTATAAATTAAGACTTTGTCCCTGTAATGTAAACACACAAGTATAATACAATACAATACAATACAGTTCTTCTTGATCATCCATTATATCATTATTACTTTGTATCATGGTATCAGAGCAGTGTTCTTGATTCTGAGATCAACCGCTGATCAACACCAAATCGTTCAATTTCTAAACAAATTGGGCTGCCATGTCAGAAGACGGTAACCCAGGTTCAGATTTATCAATCCAACTCGCAAATCTGCTCCGGAATGGCTTCAATTCTCAGGAAATTTTGGGAACCAAAGACGAACAAACCGGGGTAGCAACCGGACTTGTCGCAAACAGACCTGAATTCTCGAACGAGGCGGGTTTGGCGACGAAAGGGCACGAACCAGAGAAGGGGAAGAAATCGACCGACGGGAATAGCTCCGATCGGAAGGGTGGCTCCGGGTTTTCTGTTGTTGCAGCAGCGGCGGCCAGAGTTTCCGATGAGAAGGGATTTTCTGTCGTGGATGAGGGAGGTACAGGGGGTAAGGGCTCGTTTAGCTCGAACCCCCCTTTTACTTTTCTTGTTCTTTAAATAAGTCCCCTTGCACTTTAAGTAATTTAAAAACTGCCCCACTGTGGATATTTAATCGGTCAAACCAAGTCCCACTGTCAAACCAAATTTATTCTAATACAACCAAATTAAATAGTTTTAATTCCAAAAATGCCATTAATTCCCTTTTAACACAAGGACTTTTAAATCCTACAGGTTTTTTTGAAAAACGTTTTTTTAATTCCAAGAATAATACAAACAATTTTATTAAACCAAAAAATTTGTATAAACCAAAAAAATCGTCAAAACCAAAAACAGAAACATTTTTAAATCAAACCAATTTTATTTACTACCTTGATAAAGCGTTTAACAATTGTAACAATTTTAAAAAATGCGACCCAATAAATGCTAAAAGTGGTTTAGTAAATATGGTTCGTAATGTTCAAAAACCGGAACCATTATGGATATTTGATTGTGGGGCTACGGATACAATGACCTACGACTTGTCTGATTTTACTACAACTAATAAACCTACTAAAACCTTTATAAAAAGGGCAAATGGGGAGAAACTTCATTTAAAAACGGGAGGAAGTATTGAGATTTCTCCAACTCTCAAGCTCTCTAAATGTTTATATATTTCAGAGCTATCCCATAAACTTTTATCTGTCAGCCACGTAACAAAAGAAATAAATTGTTCGGTGCTTATGCAACCAACATTTTGTATCTTACAGGATATCAGGACAGGAGCGATAATTGGGCGTGTCAGTGAAAAGAACGGGCTATATTATGTGGATGAAGTTTCTCAAAATGGAAGTGCAATGTTATCTCACGGAACTACAGAAAGGGAGACATGGTTATGGCATAGAAGATTAGGTCACCCATCTGTCAGTTATTTACATATTTTATATCCGAAAATCTTTCCTTTAAATTGCAAGTCACATTGTGAAACATGCGTTTTTGCCAAAAGTCATCGAAAAACTTTTAAACCAAATTTTACAAGAGTTGATCAACCTTTTTCATTAATCCACTCTGATGTTTGGGGACCAGCTCCAATCGTCGGGGGCCAAAACTTTCGTTTTTTTGTAATGTTTGTTGATGATTGTACTCGTATGACATGGGTATACCTATTAAAAAATAAATCCAAAGTGTTTGAAAAATTCACATATTTTTATACTATGGTCCAAACCCAATTTAAAAAAACCATCCAAGTCCTTAGGTCCGACAATGGTGGAGAATTTATTAACTCCGATATGAAACTTTTTTCAAAGAAAAAGGTATCATCCACCAAACCTCCTGCTCCTACACCACCGAACAAAATGGTGTCGCGGAACGAAAAAATCGTATCCTTCTTGAAATTACTCGGGCACTTCTAATAGAATCCAAAGTTCCAAAATCTTTCTGGCCCGAGGCTCTCGTTACCGCAACTTACCTCATTAACCGCCTACCAACACAAATTTTAAAATTGAAAACTCCATTACAAGCTCTCACAGAATACACTGACATCCCTCCCACTCTCACTCTAGAACCCCGAATCTTTGGTTGTACCGTCTTCGTCCACATACCAAAGTCAATTAGATGCAAACTTGACCCATGTGCGGAAAAGTGTGTTTTTGTAGGCTATGGGGTTAACCAAAAAGGGTACAGATGCTATAACCCAAAAACCCGACGCATGTTTACCACAATGAACTGTGACTTCCTTGAGACTGAATACTACTACACCTCCAACTACAGCAGTCAGGGGGAGAATACAGATAATACGAATGACACGCTGAGTTGGCTTGAAACAATAGACACAACTATCAACTCAGAAGTTCCCGAAGCTCCTCAACATTGGGATGACAATACAGAAGACAATGCCCCCCAAGAGTCGGCTCCTACCCTGATACCCGAGGTAAGTAACCCATCTAACGATCCATGTGTACAAGAACGTGTGCAGGATATGCAGGAATCAGAAAGTGAGGATGATGAAGAACAACCTACTACAGTCCAAGAAGATGAACCTGTTACTACAATCCATGAGGACGAGCCCACAAGATATACTCTTCCTCCAAGAACAAACCGGGGAATTCCACCTAATAGATACTCACCAGAAAAGGAGACTAAAAGAAGTAGGTATCCAATGGCCAACATAGCCACAGGAAACCTGTCTAAACAAGCTAAAGCTTTCACTACAGCCCTATGTTCTGAAGAAATTCCTACAAACCCTGAGCAAGCCTTAAAATCCAAAGAATGGAAGAATGCAATGGAAGAAGAAATGAAAGCCCTGGAAAAGAACAATACTTGGATCAAATGTACCCTACCACCAGGAAAGAATGCCGTTGGGTGTCGATGGGTATTCACAATTAAATACAAACCCAATGGAACAATTGAAAGGCACAAAGCAAGACTAGTGGCAAATGGTTATACACAAACATATGGGATCGACTACTCAGAGACCTTCTCTCCTGTTGCAAAAATCAACACTATCAGAGTTCTCTGTTCTGTAGCTGCAAATCAAGGATGGCCCCTGCACCAATTTGACGTAAAGAATGCGTTCCTACACGGAGAATTACAAGAAGAAGTATATATGGAAGCTCCACACGGTTTCAGAGCTAACTACAAAAACAGGGAAGTGTGTCGCCTTAAAAAATCTCTTTATGGTTTAAAACAGTCCCCTAGAGCTTGGTTTGGGAGATTCACCATAGCTATGAAAAGCTATGGTTTCAAACAAAGCAACTCAGACCACACTTTATTTCTTAAAAGAAGGGGACAATTAATAACGTGTTTAATAATTTACGTTGATGATATGATCATTACAGGTGACGACAAAGAAGAAATAGCAAGACTCAAAGGAAATCTATTCTCAGAATTTGAAATGAAGGATCTAGGAAATCTCAAATACTTCCTAGGAATTGAAGTTCTAAGGTCAAAACAAGGAATCTTCATGCACCAGAAAAAATATGTTCTTGATCTACTCGCAGAGACTGGGATGATTGATTGCAAGCCAGCTGAAACACTAATGATTATGAACCAGAAACTTCTCAACGAAGAAAATGATGTTTTGGCGGACAAAATGAGGTATCAAAGGATGGTGAGGAAGCTTATATACCTATCTCATACTCGCCCAGACATAGCTTACGCCGTAAGTGTAGTGAGCCAGTATATGCACAAACCTCAAAAGCCTCACATGGAAGCAGTCTTAAGAATCGTAAGATATCTTAAAGGAACTGTCAGGCACGGAATCTGGTTTAAACCAAATAGTCACCTTGAAACCCAACTATACACTGATGCAGATTGGGCAGGGGACAAAAATGACAGAAGATCTACAACAGGGTACTTTACTCTTGTCGGTGGTAACCTTGTAACTTGGCGCAGCAAGAAATAAAAAGTAGTTGCCTTGTCGAGTGCTGAGGCAGAATTCAGAGGAATCGCAAGAGGGATCACTGAAGTATTGTGGGTAAGGAAACTTCTAACCGAAATTGGGTACCCTTCAAGAAAACACAGTAAAGTTTTTAGCGACAACGAAGCTGCAATCCAAATATCTGAAAATCCGGTCCAACATGATCGAACAAAACATGTAGAAGTGGATCGACATTTTATCAAAGAGAAACTAGAGGCCAAAATCATCACTCTTCCGTTTGTATGGTCAGAAGATCAACTTGCTGACATCTTAACCAAAGCAGTGAACGGAAAATCTCTTCATGAAGTTCTAGACAAGTTGAATTTTGGTGATCCCACCATTCAACTTGAGGGGGAGTGTTAGAAAGTCAATAAATAGAAAAGGAAACAAGATTGCCTTCACAATTCCAGCTCATAGTCCGATCACAGCCTTGAAGTCAGCGATTCTCTTTCAATATTTTCCTTTTCTGTTGTCTTCTTCTTGTGTATAAATTAAGACTTTGTCCCTGTAATGTAAACACACAAGTATAATACAATACAATACAGTTCTTCTTGATCATCCATTATATCATTATTACTTTGTATCACGGGCGGGGCGGAGTTTTCAGTCGGGTTTTTCATATGCCCCCGAAAACCGCACCAAACATTCAGGTTTTCCAAAAACCAAAACCGTTGACATCGGTTTTTCAAATGGTTCGGTCTTTTCGGGTTTTTTGGTTTCGGTTCGGTTTTTCGGTTTTTATGCTCACCCCTATTATTATCTGTTTAAATTAGTTGAATTACCAATTTGATCATGAACTATTTAGTTATATCATTATTTCATCGTATATGAGTCTATAATATTAAATCCATTATCATGATTATATGATCGGCCTCAGATTACAGACCGCTCTGGTCGCAAATTAGCAAGATATCTCCACCTATATTTGTTTTAAGTTCATATAGTGCAACTTTAAGGTCCTTAACCCCTAGGGCACTGCATGCATACTTGTTTTAGAGTTAAAATAAGTTTGGTTAACTTGATATCAATGCAAATCACCACCCTATATAAAAACAAAAAACAAATTAGAGATTTTTTTAAGTATACTAAGACGCAATTAATAAACTTAAAATTTCAAAACACATTTTATGTATCATTTAAAAAGATTAAAATAGTGATTCTTATTCAACACAAAACATATTTAGGAAACTATATTTAATGGCCTTGATGTGTCATATATTAGAAAGATCAAATCAAATAATTAAATATACTGATTTTAGGTAGTGATTCGATTTTTACTTGCCTCATATTCTAAAATTCGAAGGATCTATATATAAACAAAAAGAAAGTAAAAAAGTTATTTTGAGTTCAAAACTTAAAATTTGAAGGACCTGTGTGTAAAATAAGAAAAGTAAAAAAGTGATATTGAGTTGGTGTTGGGCCAAGAAACAGAAACCTAACAACGAATCCGATTTGGAGTCCGAATATTGCCTATAAAAATAAATTATTCCGAAGCTAAACCTTTCGTTATTTTGTGAAAGCAAACAGAGTTTGATCGTAGTTGCAGTTTCGGTTTGAGGTTCAAAGTTTCAGTCATGAAGTATCAGGTACGGGTTCTGTCATCTTTAAGCTTAAATTGTTTGTCTAATACTTTATTATAGTCATATTGTGCGGTCCGAATAACAGCTGCTAATCTTGACCACCATTAATGGTGAAACAGTTTTTTCTACTATACGGTCCCTAAAATAGTATAAAAATCTTATCAAGGATGTGGCTTATTTGTAAGTGTTTACCAAGCTAATAGAGTTGTGATTCAAATATTTGATAAACTTGTGGGCCATGGTCCGAAGATGTGTCGTTTTTCTGCTTAATTTATGATATATTCTTTACTTATTAAACAATTGTGTTTTTTGTAAATATTTGCTGACTTTGCAATTAGCTTTAGGGGTAAACTGGTTCAGATTACCTATTACAACATCTTCTCTTTACAAACTATATGAGTCGATCGATCATTATGTAGTTTGCAGCCCTAATTGTGGCATTTATTCAAATTGATATATGAAACTCAGGTGATGGAGCAAAATCAAATTTGTCTTGATCCAGTATATGATGGACTGCCTCCATTAAGTCCAAACTATCCATGGTTTGTTGAGCAGAACTTTAAAACGACTCAGAAGTCCAGATTTTCTACACCGGAATTAGTCTATCCGAGGTTGTTTCCATGGGTGGGTGGTTCTCTCGGATGACATCATGTGGTCTCTGTCTCGCATCAATCTCCCGCCCTTGAAAGATCCTGAGGATATCGACCTTTTTTGTTTGTCATCCCCTCCTAATCACCCCAATTCAATCTTCTTGTTAACGAGAACCAAAAAACCCAACTTTGTGTTTTGTAGGCTAAAGAAAAAAGACAAAATTTGTTTTAAAGAGCAAGAATACACAATTAGTAGAGTGTATTTATATAAATTAGACATGGATAGGATGATTTGGGAAGAAATGGTATATTTTCCTTGGATATTGGTGACAATTCTTTGTCCGAATATTATAGTCCTTCAATTGCCTCAGGACCGGAATTAAGGGGCTATATACATTTTCTTTATGAAAATCATAGAATGATGTATTCGTACCACGTTAAAGATAAAACCCTCTCCTTATCTTCTACACATTGTCCAATACGATCAAGCCACGTATCAGCATGGACAATCTTTCAATCCAGGTATTTATTACTTTATATATTTAATTTTGAGGAGATTAATGGTATTAACAATTATGTGTAGGTTGGAAAAGGATAATGTTGAAGTAGTGGACAAGGACAATGAGATAGTAGTCTCAAGATCAATTACAAATGATGATGATGATCAATCATTTTTGCTCAATATTCCGTTTCATATTTTGGAAATGATAATGGAGTTTTGTGTTGGCGTCGAATATCTCAAGTTTCGTGCTACATGCAAACGTTGTCATTTAGCAGCACCTTTGACACAATGGAGCGACGAACCATTGACATTTCCACCCTGGTTGATAGTGTTTGACACACATCAAGGCATTATGACTTTTACAGATCCGATGTTTGGCGACAAGTATTTCATAGAAACACCTCAAGAATTGATTGGTGCTTTTAAAATACTTTGTTCGGGGTATGGTTGGTTGTTGTTGCATATACCTGAAAGTCAAAAGCATGTGTTCTTTAACCCTTTAACAAGTGATATCCGCGAGCTTCCAGTTACCATCTGTTTAGAAAACTATTCTTTTTCAGCGCCACCGACTTCTCCGGATTGTATGGTTGTTGGATTCAAAACATGGGGTGATTATCATGTTTACATCCTGATACGATCCTTATTTATATTAGGATATTATTATTATTATTAAGTATTATTATATTAGGATTTTATTATTATTTCGTTTCCTTGTTTATCTAGGTCTAGGAATATGGCCGGCTCTATTAATAGAGACCAAATCCCTCATTGTTAGTCATTGAGAAGTTTAGTCGAATTATTTGTGTCTTTCATTGTTCTTAGGGAGAAACCTGGTTCTCCAATTCCAGGATTATCAATAAATCATTCGATTGTTTGTGTCTTTAATTCCGGTTCGTATCAAATTGGTATCAGAGCTGTTCGGTTCTGGATCAATCGTTACAACAAAAAAAAAAAAAGTACTGTTCACGCGATACTGCTCATCCGATTACTGTTCATCCGATTACTGTTCATCCGATTACTGTTCATTGTGCGCACTGTTCGCTAGAGAGCCGTTCGATCCAAGATGACGAAAAAAATTGCTGATGTCGACACTGAGTTAACCCAGCACAAAACCGACACTACTGCCCAATTCGCAGAAGTGCGAGACACCATGGGAGCTATGCAGGCTCAACTTACTGCTATGCAAGAAGAAATGCAGGCCAAAAACGTAGAGATGATGCGCTTGTTGCTCAACCTGCAGAAACAGACACCACCGCCGCCGCCGCCATCGTCAACAAACCCTATGACCACCACTGCCGCACCTCCGCCGCCAATCTCTACCGCCGCCACCACCAAACCGCAACCAACCCTAAGGCCGATCGCGCCGCTCAACAACACCAGCGGTCCGTATCTCTTTGATGAGGAGGGATTTCCCGTGTTCTCAGCCAACGTCGGGGGCAGTAGCTCGATGAACCGCAATAAACAACCCTACCAGTCGGATCAGTCACAACCTAACTTGTACTACCCTGCCCGAGGTATACCCCAATGGCAAAACGGACAGGGCAGCGGCTCGGACCAGTCTGGAAATCGGGGATGGCCGTCAGGGGCGGACCAGCGAATGAGAAAACTGAAGATGCCCATCTTTGATGGTGAGGATGCTTATGGTTGGATTTATAGATCTGAACGGTTTTTTGATGTGCAGGGTATTGTATCTCCCGAGGATCGATTACGGGCAGCCGTAATCTGCCTCGAAGGCCAGGCACTGTCATGGTTTCGCTGGAACAATCAACGAGCACCGTTCCGAGGGTGGGAACAATTAAAAATTAAATTGCTTGAGCGGTTCCAACCATCTCAAGAAGGCGACCTACATGAACAATTCTTGGCAATCCAACAAACGGGCACAGCACGCGAGTATGTCAGTATGTTCGAATCAATGGCGGCTCAACTCGAAGGCATATCGGAGAGAGTGCTAGAGGGAACGTTCATCAAGGGCCTTAAAACGGACTTGAGAAATTCAGTTCGTGTACTACAACCGGTGGGTTTAGACCAAATTATGAGACTAACCCTAATGATTGATGAATCTCGAGCTGGTTCCGTGATTGACAAAGATAAAGGGGCGGGCAAGCCAACCTACCCGCGAACCAGTGGCGGGGAAACTAAATCAGAGGTAATTCCAGCAACCGGGGCGACCCGACCACCAACACCAGAGGCGAAACAACCGTTAAGGAGGATGACCGAAACCGAGTATGCTGAAAAAAGGGCAAAAGGGCTTTGTTTTCGTTGTGACGGAAGGTTCGCGCCAGGCCACCGATGTCCAGAAAAAACATTGCAAGTCCTTATTGTCACCGAGGTGGACGAGATGGAGTCAAAAGCTGCACCATGGGATGCACCATGGGATCCAGGACTCAAGATCGATTGAGATTCACAAGCCACACCTTGAGGACAAGGTGTGTTTTTTGGCGGGGAGTAATGATACGATCCTTATTTATATTAGGATATTATTATTATTATTAAGTATTATTATATTAGGATTTTATTATTATTTCGTTTCCTTGTTTATCTAGGTCTAGGAATAGGGTCGGCTCTATTAATAGAGACCAAATCCCTCATTGTTAGTCATTGAGAAGTTTAGTCGAATTATTTGTGTCTTTCATTGTTCTTAGGCAGGAACCTGGTTCTCCAATTCCAGGATTATCAATAAATCATTCGATTGTTTGTGTCTTTAATTCCGGTTCGTATCACATCCACTTTGTATCTCGGGGACTAAACATGGGGTGGCTTAGATATAAACTAGATTTTGGTGGTGGTGATCCATGTTTCTTCCGTTTTCCCACATTTTATGGACGAGATCTTTTTGCCTTCACTAACAATGGAGATCTTGATGTTTTTACACAAATTGATCAAGAAGATTTCTTTTGGGACAATGTTCAAAGTGAATTCCCAACAAGTTCTTGTGGATCGTTGGGAGAGTACTTTCTGGTGAAACGTGATCAGCATCTTTTACTAGTCGTTGTGGGCGAATTTGGAAAATCCATTGAGGTATTTAAATTAAATGACGACGAAAAATGGGAGAAAATCTGTAGGAGCTAATACCAATTTTCATTAAATAAAATACAATACAATTGGAAAATGACTAAATAAATACAAGATTGAAACAAGAATATGTAGAAACAAAGATGAAAAGAGTTTTGGTCGAGTCTCGTGAAATTCACGATCCCCTTAAAATAGATTCGTTGTCTATTTCCCTGGGTAAAACAACCGAGTAGTTTTACACTACCGAATATAATCCAAGCCCGAACACTTATCGAAAGTTCTTGTGTTTAAGGAACACTAAAAAATGGAGAGAGAAAATTGTGATGCTTGTAAGTGGGTATAGACAAGTTGGTGAATGTGTGTCTTACAAATGAACCACACCATCTCTATTTATACTAGAATATGGTCATGGGTATAATGACCTTCATTAATGTCATTATGGTCATTATTTCAATTCAATACAAAGAAAAATAAAACCACTAATTCAAATATATATTTTAATGACAAACATTAAAATATAAATATTATTAACAATAATATTATTTGAATGCATTCCACTAAACCGAGTGGCAAAACCGAACCACCGTGAAACCCGGGAGACGAGCGTGGATAGGTTCAAGTTCCCACTAGTTCATTTGTTTTATTTCTTTGTTCCATACACCCCACTTTGAGAGTCGATATCTCATTCACCACAACTACATTTTGGACATGTCAACCATTAATTATATATAACAAATATACATATAATTATAATTATATATGTCCAAAATTTTCCAACAATCCCCCACATGAATAGAGATCGATCGAAAACACAACAAAATTTCGATAAATGTTCAACAGTTAAGTCTTGCAAAGGATAGGTAGGTTTTGGCCTTTGAACCTTCCCTTGAGAAGCACACTTAGTCTCCTAGCAGTCAGTAGACGCGATGTCCTTGAACTGAATCCGCCTTTTGTGTAGACGACAGTATACATTCTCACAAGACTCTCCCTAACTTGTTCATATCCTCTTATCGTGCCCGTCTTGGTCATGGACACTGCCTGGTTCTGCGAGAGCTACTAAGAATTGTGCCCCCAACAATTCCATTCGAAGCGACCCCACTTCTCCCTCACATAGGTGATTCTCTATCACGAATCATTAAAAGCCATAGTGCTTATCCTCATTGTCACTGAACTAGGAATGGACTAGGAAGTAGTACAATGTACTCCCTTTAAGAATGTTTGGAGGAATTCCGTTACCCCCACAGTGACATCCCTTCGTTTATACAATTAGGTTGTCCTATTGAACCTAGATCTTGGGATCTCCAGTCAACTAGGTTAGGTTTCCTTCGCATAAACTTTTATTCCAAGGGCTTTAGTCCCATTCCATAACTAACTCTCTACTTAAGCCTTTTTCATAAGCGGATCCGCGATGTTATCATTTAACTTTTAAATAGTTAATCTTGATAACTTCAATTGAGAGTATATAGTTGTCATATCGTATTATGTCTTACCATTATACATTCTACACTTGACTAATGTAAATGTAAGACAATGATATATACCAATTTATACATCAATTATTTGGAATATCTTCCTTAATTGATGTAACTTTAGGAAGATGAATGAATACCTTAGCAAGGTACCCCCACATTCGTACGTATTTATAAGACGGTTTTCTTTCAAACCAAAATTTTGTACAATGTTCATTTATCCTCACGGGGTATCTTATATAAAAGATAATTAGTCGACGCACGACATACCCCCACATTTGTACAAATTAATGTATCAATTGCTTCATTTTTACTTTTCTCTAAAGTAAAATTGCACTCTTTCGTGTATATCAAGGAGTTTTGGTTATTTCTTTCAACCAAATGGAAGGATGATTTTTGTCAATTTGTTACATTTGTGACTTTGAATCAATGTGAAATGTTGGTGGTATGCCATTAAATTTATTTAAAACATATTTAATTAAATTTATATGGCATAATCAACCATGTTATATATTTTAACAATTCAAAATAAATGAACAACTTTATTAGCATTTTATCAAAATTGCGGTTACAAGTTGTCACATTTATCCTTTCCGAAAGTCGTCCTTAAGATAACATTTCCTTCACCGTTGATATATGTGGTAGCCAAGTTTCCCATAAAAAGTTTTTACTCATTTTTCAACATCTTTAAATATGACAAACATATTTTTATCGAAACACACATGACGGGTAGCACCCGTATCAACATACCATCTACTTGAATCGGTTCGCACCATTTACTTCCGACAAATCGGAAATCATGGCCGCATTATGCACATCTTCCTTCATGTACATTTCCATATTTGTCATTTTTATCAAATAAAAAATGCAAATTTGACCAATAAGCCTCAACAATCAATAAGTTTCACAAAAGAAACACAATTTAATTAGTTATAAGATTTCTTGCAAGTATCCTTTTTCCAAGAATCAACTCAAGAAGCCAACGGCAATCTTGTATCTTACTAACTAATATCCACCAAACTTTTACCAAGTCTCACAATTTGAAAGTAAAATTCTAGATGCCAAAGCAATCCATAGATATAAAATCCGAAGAATTTAACTTTTATCAAATTTGAGAAAATTCAAGTAACCAACGTTAACTTGAAAGCTTAAAACAACAAAAACTTTTTATTTCAAAAATCTTATAATTTCCAAATATCTCACATTATGAGACTATATTCAAGAAACCAAAGTAATCTTGATATGCATAAAATGAAAATTCAAATTTTTCAAAGAAAAATCTCTATAATTCAAGAGAACAACAATAATGTGAAATTTCAATCCAAACATTCAATTTCCAAATAGTCTCACAAATTGAAACCATATGTCAAGAAATCAAAGCTACCTTGACATGCATAAAATGGAAATAACATGAACGAATGTACTTTTCTCAAATTCAAAATTTTGAAAATCATAAAGTAAACTCTCACAACATTGAGAATAAATTCAAGATGCCAAGGAAATCTTGATAACTAAAAGTTATAAAGTTTTAAAACTAAAGATTCAAGTACATTTTCTCACTATATGAGATTAAATTCAAGAAAACCCAAGTTATCTTGATACTTGAAACAAAATAAATCAAAACATTTATATCCAAAAAACTTTTAATTTCCAAATATCTCACACAATGAGACTATATTCAAGATACCAAAGTATTCTTGATATGTATAAAATGGAAATTACGAAAACTTTATAAAATATTTTCTCAAACAAATTCTTTATAATTGAAAAATAACGACAATATTATCAAATATAAATCCAAAGTATTTGATTTCCAAATAGTCTCACAAATTGAAACCATATGTCAAGAAGCCAAAGCTACCTTGAGATGAAGAAAATGGAAATCAAAATCACTTACAAACCAATAATTTTTGATATTTTAATAATCAACAAATTTCACAATGATATACAAATATTTGTAAGATTTATTTCAAATATCATCTCTAATGAGAATCAATTCAAGAAGCCTATGACTATCTTGAACCTTACAAACAAATATGATTGCAAAACATATAATTAACAACAATTTTCACAATTATAAATTTTAAATCCAAAATTGTTTTAAACAATATATCAAGTTATTTAAAATCAAACTTTAAAAACTTGATATAATAAACTTTAAATCCAAAAATTTGATTTAACAATTTATAATAAACTTAACCAAACATCTTGTTTTACATAAACATTTCAATCAAAAACATTTTCCGAATCGATGCTATTAAAAAGCAAGAATCGAAAAAAAATGTATTTTCCAACCGGTATTAGCAAGAGAGGAAAAATCTATTTTAAGTTTGTAGGAGCTAATACCAATTTTCATTAAATAAAATACAATACAATTGGAAAATGACTAAATAAATACAAGATTGAAACAAGAATATGTAGAAACAAAGATGAAAAGAGTTTTGGTCGAGTCTCGTGAAATTCACGATCCCCTTAAAATAGATTCGTTGTCTATTTCCCAGGGTAAAACAACCGAGTAGTTTTACACTACCGAATATAATCCAAGCCCGAACACTTATCGAAAGTTCTTGTGTTTAAGGAACACTAAAAAATGGAGAGAGAAAATTGTGATGCTTGTAAGTGGGTATAGACAAGTTGGTGAATGTGTGTCTTACAAATGAACCACACCATCTCTATTTATATTAGAATATGGTCATGGGTATAATGACCTTCATTAATGTCATTATGGTCATTATTTCAATTCAATACAAAGAAAAATAAAACCACTAATTCAAATATATATTTTAATGACAAACATTAAAATATAAATATTATTAACAATAATATTATTTGAATGCATTCCACTAAACCGAGTGGCAAAACCGAACCACCGTGAAACCCGGGAGACGAGCGTGGATAGGTTCAAGTTCCCACTAGTTCATTTGTTTTATTTCTTTGTTCCATACACCCCACTTTGAGAGTCGATATCTCATTCACCACAACTACATTTTGGACATGTCAACCATTATATATATAACAAATATACATATAATTATATATGTCCAAAATTTTCCAACAAAATCGACAGTTTAGGAAGGCACGTGATTTATATATGTGATTCAAAATGTTTGTGTATTGAAGCCAAAACACCAAAGATGGAGAACAAGATCTATTTTCCGCAGCTACATTCCGAGAATGGGGATATAGTGTTTTATTCGCTCGAAACATGCAACTATCATACGTTCAAAGACCAAGAATTTTTAGGAGACTTGTTTGGAACGAAATGTTATCTCGCCCCTCATGCATGGATTGAACCATGTTGGTCCTAAATAACTTTTATAACACTTTGGGGCACGTTAAAATCTTATGAAGTATTTAATCTTGCTTATGTATCATTTTTAGCATAATAAGTTGGTTATATTTCTAAGTTTCTAAAACTGATTGATTATAGTACCACCACTTTTTCAAGATTTGTTTTAGTGAAGATATTGATATTTATTATTTGTATTATTATAATAAAATGCAAATTCGCTTCAATCGAGTCCTACTGGACACTAATTGGTGAAAGTTTAGGCTAAAATCACAATTTAAAAGTTTGAATCTTCTTCATAGTGCTGTTTATAAAACCTAACTATCATGAATCTTGTAGTTGTATCGCCCAAATATGAATTGTACCTATATGATCTATGATTCATAAATTATTTCACATTTGAATATTAATTTTATTGTGGATGATATTACATGTTGTGCTTAATTTTCTATTATGAAAAGTGAGTACTGATTATTAAGGCTTCTTCTTTCTTACAAGGTAGTGAAACAAGGTGGGCCCCAAGTTAAGAATGTCACTCTGTCCTTTCTGGCAACTGGTTCAAAAGAAGCCACCAGGTCAGTTTCTGTGAAACTTTGACTTTTATTGTCAAAGCTATTACTTTACGGAAGAATGTAACATGTGTATGTTTTAATATAAAATACTAGTTAGTTGTAATGAAATTCAAACTTGCTAATTGATATTTTAACTGATACTTGTAGGAATGCAGGATTAGTTTGTTTGACCGAAAAGTCAAAATCACTTGTTTAGATTTTGTAGACACATATTGGGCTTGATTCCTTCTCCCGATGGGCTTCTCATCAATGGGCGTGGACCTTCGATGTTGAACAAGGTGAGTGCTTAATGTGTTTGTATTCTAGCATGATCCTATTATTCTATTAATGTTAATGGTCATTCTTTACTTACATTGTACATTGTGCATTGATAATTGTACCTATGTGAGTCAACGTCCCCTTTTTACGAGGTTTTAATATAAAGTTAGTTTAAAGCAAAAGAGATAGTAATAAGTCTTTGGTATAATATTATTTTATTGAGTGAACCTCATTAAATTTGATAAATGAGAATTTTATTTAAGACAAAAATTTATAAGGCCATCGAAATACTACCACCACCACCACCACCATATTTTATAAGGCCATCAATACTACTACTACTACTTACTATTATTATTATTATTATTATTATTATTATTATTATTATTATTATTATTATTATATTATATTATATTGTATTATACTTCCTCCGATTCAAAATAAGTGATACACTTTCCTTTTCGAGGTGATTCAAAATAAGTGATACACTTTGAAAATTTACCTTATTTGGCAAAAAAAAGTGGGACCCTCACTCACTAACTATCTACTTTAACAAAGTGAAATGACCCCTTTACCCTTACTTTTTACTTTTAAACATCATTAATCCCACTTTATTACAAAAGTGTGGGACCCATTCCCCACTAACCATCCAATTAATCTAATTTAACCATCATTATAATCTTTTACCTCAAAAACCGTGAAACCCAAAGTGTATCACTTATTTTAAATCGGAGGAAGTATTATATAAGGCCACCAAAATATTATATGCAAATTGTCTTACAGGATCATAAGTCCATCGAAAACCGTGACTTTGTTGCCCAAGATGATTCCCGGGTACTCCAAAAGATCGTGCCAGAAAACGTACGTACCTATTCTAATATAATATTATATAATTAATAATGACTAAAATGTAGTAATTTATTTCTGAAACTAATAGCAATAAAGTACCTGATCACCGGAAAAATTCTCTAGGAACTTTGCTGTAACATAAACTTCAGCAAAAGCCTGCTGGTAACTTTTCGGAGAGACCCTTTGTATTAATTTAGCCCGAAACCTAATAAAGATATTAAAAGAATCATTTAAGGCAATTAATTGAATTTGTAGCTTATTTATTTATTTTTTGTTCGTAAGTCTAGACGGACTGTAACATCCAAATATTGTGGCCTTCCTCAACTGATACTGCAACATTTTGAATGTTGTGGTCTATTCTATCAACAATAGTTCCCTGTTTTCACAAATAAATCCAGTTACATACACACCATATAATATAATATAACAAAAAATTTAATATTTTCAGACTTTGTTAATGACAGGGACATAAAGATCTTTCATGATTTGTGCTAGCTCGTTTTCTGATTCCACAAGCTGTTGAATCTCGTTTCCCCTTTCGACTCACTTTTCTTTCAATTTTGACATCTGATGTTCATCATAATACATTATTTTAATCTCCCAAAATTACATATTAGCAATCAAAGTTATTTACTTACTTTTAGTTGCTACTAATAAATCATTTTGCAGTAAGTTAACTTTGGATTTTATTTAGCAACAAATCTGAAAATACATTTAGTATATGGTGGATTGACTAAATAATAGCAAATTCAACATACATTTGTGTTGACATATATCCTAATCAGAACATGATCGGAAAAACCCTAATCAGAACACAACCGCAAAAAAAAAAAAAAAGGAAAAAGAGGGAGATACCGGAATGTAGCAAACCCTTTCAGTGACATTAGCCGGAGAAGGAGGGGGTGCGTCGGCGGAGGGCGGCGGAAGATGGGGTGGCGGGTGGGCTGTGTGAACCCAGGAAGAAAATCGTTGCTATGGCGTGTCTGTCCTTCCATATCTCGATAAGAAACCGTTGAAATGCTAAGAAATATGGTGGGTTTAACATTTAACCCGAGGGTCAGGTCAGTGGCTCAATTTGTTAGTCAGAATGCACTTGATTAATCTTTACCTTGCTTGGATGTTTTCATTTTCCTCTTTTCAGTTTTCACAAAGCTTAAAGAGCCGTTTGAATATTTGTTTCAAAGTAATATACGGAGTATATGTTTATAAACTGAAAATAGATAATTATTACTTCCTCCAATTCAAAATAAATGATACACTTTCCATATTTTGATGATTCAAAATAAGAGATCACAACAATTTATATGAACCAAAAGGTTGATGCTAGCAATCCCTACCAAACCTATCGAACTCCACCTCCAAAGGTATTCAATTAGCATTTTGTATGTTTTTCACTCTATTAGTAAACACAGTTAAAAACGTCGTAAAAAGGGGTCGTGAACTCACATTAGAACAACTAGCAACTTGTATATTAATAAGTGTTAGGGGTTTTCAGTCAAAGTTTCCTAACGAATGTTAATACTTAATAAATGACGATCTCAAAGGCAAGACTAATCCACGTGATGCACAACTAATTCTCTCAACACGAATTTAGACTCGAGCGACACATTATCACTCGATTGGGTTGGTCTCGTATTCAGTATAATCCATAATTATTTAATTAAACTAATTTAAATAATTAAAATTATTTTTTAAGCAATTAATAACTAATTAAAGGAATAAAAATGATTTCAGAAACTTATTTATATAATTAAATAAAAATGATTAAACATTTGAATATTAAAATCAGAATTTTAATTAACAGAATAATAAAGTTGGGTCGGACACTACATTGGGGAGTTTGGGCTTATATATCTTATGGACCAACTTAAACCATAGCCTGATTGCCTGACCTGCGACAACATCTCTGGTGATGGAAACAAACGGAAGACCGAACTTCTTGCAACCACATGTTGGGTTAATCGCTTATTTTTCAGTTTACGGTTCGTTAGCTTACGCGTTACGTATCAGCATTTTAATTAGTACATGTGTGGTTGAATTAATTTTGTAAATATTAATCCAACCAAGTCAAAGTGGATGCACGTTTAGGTAGTTAATATCCATAATTGAACTCCAAGTTTTTAGGCACGTATTAGTAGTAGGTCCACGTTTATTTGATAGTCAATTTTGGTTGCTTAAGTTTAGGATAGTATTATGTCAGTATTTCTTTTCTATGTAATGTAGTTTGGAGTTTACATTTCATAGAGAAATAAACGATAGAAATTTGCCCCATATTTTATTTGTTTATCTTTTCTTTTCAGCACCACACACATTGGAAAATACTACCGGAATATAGAAACCCATATACTTACACACAGTACGAAGAACACACACAATATGGATATAACACACACAGACTAACCGTTTCGTTTTCGCCGGAGAGAAATGGAAACGAGAGACGAGGAAATGTATTGATCATTTTGTCGATTATGAGTTGTTTAGTGTAAATTATAGTCTAAGGTGTTGTTTGGTAAGCCACTTAATGATTCAGCTAAGAGGTCAGCCTCTTAATCGGACAGATTCAGAGCGTTTGGTAAAACCTCTTAATCAGCCTGTGAATCAATAATTCAACATGTTCTGCCTCTTAATCGGACAGATTCAGAGCGTTTGGTAAAACCTCTTAATCAGCCTGTGAATCAATAATTCAACATGTTCTGCCTCTTAGACAGATGTCAGGGGAAGTCTGAATCATTCAGACCTCTACATCATTCAGATATTAATCATTCAGCTGCTACCAAACAGCACATAAAAGTATAAGTTTGGTATTAGATTAGATATAGCTCTAATGCATGTTAAATTTAAAATCATATGAAAACCCAAAGTGGGTCCCATAATAGGAAATGTATTGATCATGTTTTCGATTATGGTTTGTCGAACATGACATTTTTAAAGAGCTTTTTAAAAATGAAAAATGACTTTTTTACCCTTATGTGCATTGCACATGGGGTAAGTTAACAGAAAAAATTAACGTCAATTAGTGTAAAGGACCATCGGTGAAAAACCTTTCAGAATTAAGGACCATCGGTGTAATTTTTGAAACTAAAGGACCATTTGTGAAATTTTCTATAAACTTAAAGGACTATCCGTGTAATTTAGGACATTTCCTTAAATAGCTGGTTGAAAAATCTCTACTACTTATAAAGCATTTAGAACATTTCCCTAAATAGCCGGCTGAAAATTCAGCCAAATTCTTTCTATTTTCAACTTTTGTTCAAAAAATTAACTTATAGGGATTCGAACCCACCACCTGGAGTTAAGACGCCAACGCACAAACCAACTGCCCACACGTTGATTATTCTAAACAGAACTATTATAACTACGGAATACTTATGGCTTTTTGAGTTAACTTAAATCCCTTTTACTTCACAATCTTCAAGAAAAAAAAACAGGAGAACGCCGGTTCCTTCACACCTCCTCGTAAAATTCAGACAATCGAAGTCTCTCTTTACACCTCCTTCGTAATTTTCACAGGCTAATCAACTAATGGTCTCTCAGTGTCCACCCAGTGGCGGACCCAGGACGAAAATCCAGAGTTAGCACAATTTTTTCACGTATTATTAAGTTGAAAATCTAGGGGAAAGACAAATTTTTTCACGAAAATCCAGGGGACGAAAATTTCATTTTATAAATCCAGGGGACGAATTTTTATTTTAGTCCCTGTTATCTTTAAAACTGTTAAAAATAAATGATAAGACCATGACTTTCCAATCTACTTTGCATTTGGGCTATCATTTTTGGGCAATTTTGGGCTGATACCTAAATTATATACATTTTTGGGCCAAATTTAAGGGGTAGCCCATGCCCCTTGGGGCTCCAAGGGGGTCCGCCCCTGTGTCCACCATTTCTGTTAAAACCAACGGGCGATCGATCACAGGACATCAGTTTATAATATTTTTTGTATTTTTACATCGACTTACTAGCAGTTTAATTTCGAATGTATTTCTTCTTATCATAAGCTAATTCGTTGAGGCATTTCGTTTTCAGTTTCTTAATTGATTTTTTTGTTCAAATTTTCAGGAACCCAATTCGAGTTACAAGGGTGAAGACCGGATGTACAAGAATTCAAGTTTTCATCTTTTCAATAGCTGGCCTCTCTGTTTATGCCTCTAAAGGTCAGTTATATGCCTGTTTTTAATTAATAAATGACTAACTAAAAAAATTAGTGGTTATTTATGCAGTTGGGTTCACCAATAACTTGGCTTGTGAATGGACTAAAATCAATATTCATACCAACACTGTCGCTTAATGAGCTGTCAAGGCCCCATTCACACGTTTGACTTTTGAAAATTTCAGGCTTCTTGAACAACTTAGAAAGTAAATAATAAATTGTAAAAGAGAACACTTATTACAATTCGATTATCCGTTATGTTTATTTTCAAGATTTTTATTAAGAATGTGAGTGAGAAATGTTGTTAAGTGAAGTATCTTAATTGAGAAATCAAGTAATTGGAACTAATCAATTTATTAATAACCAATGCATATTTACTTATGACTTTTGTTGATCTGAACAGCTTTGCTGCCATTCTAATTCTGCAGCTTCTTGGTTTGCCCGTTAGCGCCTTTAATTGGAAGGCAAATTTAACTCATAATATACAACATTTTTTTTTTTTTTGAAGATTGAAGGACCCAAATTAATGCAATACGAATGGAAATGAGCATATGCATGGAAGATGATCATTGATCATTGTTTATCTGGTTTATCTTTAGTTTAACCCTGCAAGATTTTAACATAATCTTGACTTGTTGACTGGTGTTATAATATGATGTTTTAATAGTTTTCACTTTTTTTATTTCCAGAAGACGTCAAATGGTAGCAACCTTGTGTTGATGAACCTGCTTACACTATTCTTCAGTGGGCAATTTCATCATTCCTTAGTCATAGTTGTTTATATGTTTATGGATTTATATACCTTACAAAACTATATTGTTTCTGTCTGAACATTACTTTGTTTTTGTGATTGTCTAGGAAATGTTCGTCCCTTTTATTAAAGGGCAAGGAACCAAAGAACAAAAAAGGAAATGGTTACGAACTTACGATTGGCCCCAAAAAACTTATCATTTCTATCTGTATCATACTCGACAGGTACCAGGCTCAAGAACCGGATTGGACCTAAATTTTTTTTCTTCAGTTTTTAAGTTTTAACCTATAATGTGATTTGACGCTTATGTCTGTCATGGAATGTTTTACATAATACTACATTCTTGTCCTTAGACACATATTAGAAAATCCAATTATAATATGGCAAACATAAAATCACATTTTGAAGTCTGTTTACATATCATTTCTATACAATAACTTTTATTCCATTATCTCATATTCATTTTACATTTACCTACTCCACAAAGCGAATTGAAAAATTATGAAACTATATCAATAAAAAGAAGAAGAAAAAGGACATGAGTAGTTTATATGCTATATTTCCATTAGAAAACGAAAACTTCATAAATGTATGTGTATATGCATTGGAATGGGGAAAATACAAATTTTGATTACTGGAAAAACGTTTTCTTAAACATATGGCATAATTCAGAGTTCTAAACAGAAATAAGATAAAAGTACGGGGACGAAATAGAAACAATGTTCAATTACAACTTCCTTTACCATGATCCATTGTTGGATCAATTTTCGTATTTGACCTCTGCAACTTTCCCTAACCTTGAGCTCAGCTAGCAGTAATGGCTTCCTTGCTCAAACGTAATACCTTTTCTATCATTCGTGTTCATCATCCTCAGGTATCGATCTGTTATATTTGTTTTTAGCTTTAATTTCTCTTATTTGTTCGATGCGTTTGTTTGTCGATTGACGTGTGTTTTCAATTGAATATTTGATTTTGATTTAGGCGGCTGAGGCTTTACCATTTCAATCTAGACGTCAAGTTCATGTAGAACCTGGTGCTCGCGAGAAAGCTGTAAGTGATTATTTGATATCCGTCTGGTGTCGATTTGTATTGTTTAGTCCTAATTTTCATGTGGAGAGATTGAGAAAATGCAATTGATGATAATTATTATCTCTAATATCTAATTTCACGTGGTTTTGTTTTTATGAATTTTAATTTCTTATGCCATCGAATAAGAACCCTAAAACAGCTCATTATTTGTCATATATTTCCATTCGTTTGCCTATTTTGCATGGTTCCGGTTCTGTCCAATGATTCCAGGTTTAGATACGCTTAGAAGTTAGAACCCGAAAACTACATCATCAACCTTAACTACTATGGTTTTAAGAAGATATGTTAGACTCGAAATCGTGTAATTCTGGTTCTAGAACTGTAAAAACCGGTTGCGGTTCGGTTTTTCGGGCAAAAAACTCATGTTACAGGCTTTTAGCTGCATTTTATTCTCATAAAAAACGTGTTTATTTTGCAGCTTTTAGCTAAAGACCCAGCTTTAGAACGCTTCAAATCCTATAGGAAAAGTGCCTCAAGCATCAGAAGAATTGGAGATTATCTCACTGTCGTTGTTGTAGCTGGTATGTCAATCCTAGATTGAAAATAATGTTGGTAATCATAATATTTATGATGTTTTTTTGTTATGCTTGCTTCTGACTGCTGACATCACATATGCTGTTTTTAATCTGTTACAGGATGTTGCTATGAGATCTATGTCAGGGCTGTGACACGAGAAGAAGCTCGTAAAGCTCAATAAAATTAGCAGCTGTTGATGCTGATTATTATTCTCGTTATGTTTAGAAAAGATTGTCAATAACTTTATGAATAAGCGATTTTTCAAGAATAATTTTCTGTTTATGCATCAAATGCCATCAGCCTGGTTACTGAAGCTTGTACTTGTTGCACATTCCTTCTTATTTGCTGTAGGTTTTCCTTTGTGGTATACACCATAAATGTGTAAGATAACATGCTTGCCGTCTTATTGCAATCTATCTATTGCTTATAAGAATAAGCAGAGTTTTTAACGAATTATGAAAAAAATTAGCAAAAAAACATTATTTTCCTGGGTTTTTTTGCCTAAATGGATGAGTTTGATTACTTGAAAATGTCTCATCACTTGGGTCCTTTGAGCTATGGGTGTCACAGGGTGTGCAATGATACAAAACCGGATACTGGTATCAAAATTTAAGATCATGTGTACTAAATACCTAATTATATAGTAACGATTTGATACCAAACAGCACTGTGAACTGGGCTTAAACTTCATATTTTTCACTATACGATGTGTGTAAACTGTAAAGTAATTACTAAACCATAAATGATACAAATATAGTATAGATGTCAATCGAACTAATGACACTCATGCCCAAACCGTCTTTAGAACCTTAAGCCCAAGCAACAGTTATTGCTCGCAAGATGTTTGATAAAATGCCTGAATGACATACAGCTTGAACACCTCTAAAGATCTTTACTTTTCATAAAAATGCATGCAACTTTGAGGTTCAAAGTTGAGACCTTTAAGCACATTTTCAGGTTTACATCCTCCCATACCTTTTGCTCATCAAGAATCAATATTTCCATCAACTCAAATCCAAAAACACTCAATCATCTGCTAAATCAACGACCACCGATGTTGCAAATCCAGCAAGTACATGCTCAAGTCATCACCCAATCACTCTCATCATACTCGATTCTAATTGACTCTTTAATCCATTGTTACATATCAACTAATAGCCTCATTTTTGCAAGAACACTATTCGACCAATACCCTAATTACCCCCCACCGATTTTGCTATGGAATCTAGTAATCAGATCTTACTCCAAACTGCAAAATTCTCCAGAACCGATCGGTCTTTTTCGCCGATTGAATGCGTTGAGAGATGGGTTTCAGGTTGTTCCCGACAAATTCACATACACTTTCTTGATCACATCATGCACACACCAAAACTCGATATTACACGGCGTAATCGTGCACGGAATCGTAACAAAAAATGGGCACATAAGTAATTTGTACGTTGGTAATTCTGTGATAAATATGTATGCTGTGTTTTCTAGACTGGAAAATGCCCACAAGGTGTTCGATGAAATGCCCCAAAGAGACGTTTTTTCATGGACTAGTTTATTAGGTGGGCATGTTAAAAAGGGTGATATGATGAAAGCCTCTGAAATCTTTGATATTATGCCGATACGTAACATGGTATCGTGGACAGTTATAATTTCAGGATTTCTTGATTGTGGTATGTACATATATGCCCTTGTATATTTCCACAATATGCTAAACGAATCACATGATTCTCTAAAACCTAATGAAGCCGTTCTTGTTTGTGCGCTATCCGCTTGTGCTAATCTCGGGGGTTTAGATCAAGGAAAGCAGATCCACGCGTACACAAACAAAACCGGGTTAACAAAAAAGTCAAACATCTTGACCGCCCTTATCGACACATATGCAAAATGTGGGATAATAGATGATGCATATTGGGTTTTTCACAAAATTTCTCAACCGGATGTTTGCAACTACACGAACATGATTTCAGGGTTCTCGGCTCATGGATTAGGCACTAACACACTTCGAATTTTCCATCAAATGTTAAGTAAAAATATAACTCCAAATGATGTAACGCTTATTGGCGTCTTAAAAGGGTGTAGTCATTCGGGTCTAGTAAAAGAGGGTTTTTCAATTTTTAACAAAATGCACAAATTATGGAACATTGAACCGAAAATTGAACACTACGGATGCTTGGTCGATTTATTAGGTCGTGGTGGCTATTTGAAAACGGCTTTTTTGATTGCAATTAAAATGCGTTTAGATCCCGATATAGTTATATGGAGAGCGTTGTTAAGTGCTTGTAGGATTTACAAAAATGCAAGGCTTGCGGACAAGATTGTTGCGTACATTGAGCAAGGGTATTATGGTCATTTTACTGGAAGTGAAGTGCTTCTTTCGAATTTATATGCTTCTTTAGATAAATGGGAAAGAGTTAATGATGTACGTAAAGTAATGAGTGAGAGAAAGAACGAATTAAGATTGGAATTGGAATCGGAATCGAGATCAGACATTGGATGTAGTTGGATTGAAGTGAATGGCGTTGTTCATGAGTTTCGTGTGGATGATCAGTTGCATTTGTGTATTGAGAAACTAAACGAGGTAGTTAGAACACTTATATTAAATGGGAGTATGTTGTTTTGAATTTAGATTACATGTTTACCCCTTTTAACCGTTAAAGAAGGAAGTTACTATAATATATTTTTAAGTAAATTGCACAAATAAGAAAATGCTACCCATGAATTTTATAGTTATATATAGGAAAAACATTGCATGTAAATTTTATAATAATTATATATAGGAAAATGCTAAAAATCACCCTAAGGGCAATGATTAAAAAATTTATGTTGGCTTAAGTTAATTGTAAATTAACTAATAAAAACTACCCGTGAATTTTATTAACCACCTTTAAATTGTTATGCTTCCTTAATTATACATCAACAATTTAAATCCCTTGTGTATATATATCTATCTATCTATTAAATCAAAGCATTTTGAATCCATTTCTACCTCTTAAATCCACCTCATTGCTGAATCATAATAGCACGTCAGCAGGTATTGCAGTTTTGTCTGCCACGTTGAATGCCCTAATTTAGCCTTCTACCACGTAAAATAACTGAATTCTAGAATGCAGTTTTTCAGCCACGTTTGAATGACTCGATTTAGCCCTTCCCCCATGACCACGTAAGAACTGAATTCGACGGTTACTCTAATTTCTTCTTCAACATCTGCCCTACTTTCTCTTCCATCTACATCGCCAATTTCAAAAGCTCATCAGTCCCACGATCATCAATCGCTTGCTTCTCTTTATAAGGTATCTTCAATTTGTTCAAATTCTCAATCGATTCATTTACATCTGTAAATTGTTGATACGGATTCTTTTTCTGATTCAGTTGATGGGGTTAAAATGAGGGATGATTCTGAGACAATGGCCGTGCTCGGAAATTGATTGGTTCAAAGTAATTATCATTCCTCTTTAATCTCATGCTGATCAGTTACAAATGTAAGTGATGAAGCTAGAAACAAAAGCTTGTGTTTATGGAAATTACTTGTGAATTAAAAAAATATGTAGATTAGAAAATGAATGTAGCATCAAGCTACCAAGGCAATTTGAATAATCTCCTTAATAACTTCTTTAATTTTTTAACCAGATTTCAATGACAAACAACTATTGTTTGCATATCCAATAATAATATTTTTTTTGAAATCCATATGTACACTGCATGCTTTAAAAAACATTGTAGTATGGACTTAAAACTGCAAAAAATAAGGCATATTTTTAAAACTTTCTTTCCTAACTTTCCCACTGTAAACAAAAAACTGCAAATTTGGGATATACTATATGTTTTTTGATATTGTAAAGCTGCATAACCCTGCTACCCCATCAAAACATGAGCTTTTAAAACATACATATCTTTTTCAAATATTTGTAATATTTTTCCTATTTTTTACAATTGTTTTCTGTATACTGTATGAATTAAATTTTATGTGCAGTTTGCTGAATTTTATGTGCAGTTTGTAAAATTCGATCTTGCCACAAGATCTGTTGAAGTTTTTGAACTGGGTTCATGTTACATATTAGTGCATACTGGGAAGAAACCTCATTGATTTAGAGTTTGTAAGAATTTACAAGGGAAGTGGTTTCGACTTGATGTGCTTTTGTGAGAATTTACTGTGAATAGATGAATTACTATCAATGGTAATTGGTAAGAGGTTAGTTTTGTTTATGGTTATTTATTTTAAAAATACTGTTAGAATTGATTTATTAAAATTGGAATTTAGGTGCAGGGAAAATAGGGCATTTATTTCAGGTATAGTTGATGATAATGGATATGGTTGTGCTATTGCTAAATCCCTAGCTGCTGCTGCTGCTGACATTCGTGTTTCTATGTCAGTCTCTATATGCTACTCTTTATATACTTAAAATCCTAAATTTGAATATTTACGAACGGGTCGGGTAGCCCGAAACCTAATATTTTTTAGTTGACCTGTTTCCTTTCAGCTATTTTTTTTATATTTGACCCGTTTTTTATATTAATATTCTATGTGGGCTCTTATATAAATAGATTATATAGTTTTTGACCTTATTTCTCCTGATATATTATATTGCAGTATCTATGTGTAACTGCTGCACATCGTCCAATTTGAGAGATTACAAGGAAGGAAAGAAAAAGTATGCCTAATAATCCCCAAAATGTAGAGACTGCAACTTTGACCCGTTTATGTATGAATGGGCTGATATGGGTTACACTTTATCTATAACGCTCAAACGGATAAAGTCAAAATAATTAGCTTAAAAGGAAATATGTCAAATGGTTTGAAAGTCGTTGTAAGTATGTTTTTAATGCATTAAACCTCCTAAATCATTTCATTCTTAATTACTATATATTAATATTCCCTTTGATGATTCATTCTTAAAAGTTAAATCTGACTGATACTCTTTTTACTCATGTTTACAGTTGACTTTCTTGGTTTGACTATTAAAATGGAGCCCATTTCACAATGGTAAGGAATTACTAATTTCATTAAAAACTAAATTTATTATACCATGTGGGTTCAAATGAAGATAATAAATAAATTTGTATATGATGATTGTAGGGTGATTGAAAAAGGTTTCGGGTTTCCATTTTATAATATACTTTATTATATATTGCATTTTTACAAAAGAAAAAAAAAAGAAAAAAAACTATTATCATAAAAAATTGTGTATTTGTATCAGATTGACCGTATATATCTTAGTTCTTCAAATTGTGTTGCGGTTCTTGAGATCATGAAAGGAAGCACGTCATAAGAAATGAAGGTGTAACAGATGTTGGTAAGTCTTTTCAAAATCTCTATGCTTTTTTTCTTTGACTTTTCAGGTCAAACTTACTCATAGACGGAATTAAAGGTGCTTTATACAAGGTCCCCTTTGTAGGTTGAACATTTTAATGATAATGTGATTGCTAATGTTCTTGATGATAATAACACATTTCGTGTTCTATATAATTCAATATTTTAGCCACTATCTACAACTTTTCTTTGCAAGATTTATGTGAAATTCGCACGGACTTTATGCTATGTTAGATTGGGGAGCAAGATTTATCAGGTTTGAGAGAACTCTTTTTTAATATTATTTTATGATAAATGGTAATCATATGTTTAATTCTTTAGTATTTTTATGTTTATCGTAGGTTTTTGCAGTCAGAATTGAATGATAACGGAATTTGGTCTATACCGACACCATTATATCACATTGGGGAGGAAGATTAGAATTAGAGATTGATAGAAAATCAAGAAGACCAAGAATTTGGTGTAAAAGAAACAAAGTTAAAACGAGTTTGCTTATATAAATGGATATTTATTGATCTGGTTCAGTTTTGTTACAGGAAGCAGAAGATAGAATTAAGATGATGGAACAAGATATTTGTAGATTACAAAAGAATGTAGATGAAAGGAATCAACAGCTGCAAGCATCATCTTAAAATTCATAAAAGGTTGGACTTTGACTTTCTCCATGACTAACACAAATTGAACATGGATTATGTAGAGTTGAGTTAGGGATTTAGTTTTTAAAGATGTTAAGGGAATGAAAATAACTCTTCTAGGCTGCTTTTTGTATGTTTCATTTTGGTAGATTTAGAATAAGAATAAGAATAATTATAATCTTTTCATTATAATTTATTTTCTTAATAAATTGTCCTAGAAATTTAACTACTTTAGATGTTCTTTACGGATTATAATGACGGTGAAATTAGTTTTGGATCTCACATCCATGATAACTATGTAGCATGGAAGTCTTCAAAAGATATCCTTTTGTAAAACTCACTAAATGCATCCCTTATGATATTATAATGTCCATTTTACCCTTTTGGTCTATTTTATGGGTCTCTTTAATATTAAAATTATCAATATTTTTGGGATCATTGTTATTGCTTGACTAGATATATCACGTTCAACACATCAGTGTCTCATATTTTTCGTTGAATAAACAATTCTTAAAAGTAAAATATTAGGAAATTTTATAAGCCACCCGTGATTCATCACGGGTTATAGGCTAGTATATCATAATTTCTTTTCGGAAAAAGAATCATTTTTTATTTAAATTTCATAATCCACCACACAAAAACTTGCCATAAGGCAGTTGTGCCGCCTTATCGCATTTTTTCTTGCGTCACGCCTTACAGCGACGCCATAGGCAATTCCGTAACGGATCCACTGCTTTTATCAGAAACCTATCTTGTAAAATGTGAAGAAAATTACTTTTTATTTTAGAATAACTAAAAATGAATTAGAAGAAACCATGCTCTCTTGAATCCCAACAAAACACACACATAAAGAATATGCAGAAAGGTGTTGAGTTTGAATAGATTGTCATTTATGAGCTTTATTTGTTTGGATCAAAACCGCAGCATAATCCCCAAAAAATAATGTCAACTACATTTGACTCATTTCCAGGAGCCATTCATGTGGTAAATCCTGAATCTTTTATAAGTTTAGTCAGACTTACAATTTAATATGTTACAGTCTGTTATCTATGCTCCATTTCCATGCAGTTTGGATGTACAAAAGCTGCAAGGAAAGAAAAAATAAAAATAATCATGTTTATGAAACAGATTGGGTTGGTAAAACTTCAAAATGAAAGATGATATTGCAAGTCTTACATCATGTGAGGTCAATGTTGATGCTTCTGCATTTGATAACATTACCGAAATATACAGAGAGAAAGTTATTAATTAATTAAATAAATAAGCATAAATCAAGATTAAAACATATGGTTATTTCAACCACTACTTACTGTTAAACATGAGACAGCAGCAACCACCAAGAGAATCAGCATTCATCTGTATAAACATGACATATTACATATTGTAGTAATTTATATGTAATATTTAATATTTTCTTTTCAGTGGCTACTATTTCAATGATGTGAGCAGGTTGAAACAAGTAAAAATTCAAAAGTCACCCATGGTGTATTTTTAATGAATAAATCCTCTTATATCATTATTTACAAAAGCTAGATTATTATTATTATTATTGAGCTAATACAAAATCTACTTACAAGTGAGTCGATTTGGATTGTGTTCCTCTCAAATAAAAGATTTAGTCGTTATTCCAAGATTTAAATTGTTATTTGTAATAATTTTTGTAATCGTAAGTAACACATTATATATTTATTTATAAAAAATACGTATTTATATTTAAATCAAGACAAGAAATAACCACCTGGGGCTCTATTTATTGCCAACTTGCAACATAAGATGGCGATAACTGCGTCCTCTTACAGCTCGATGCCACTTAAAAAGGATTGAGTGTTTATAACTCATTTTAATCCGCTCGTGCACAAGCCTGCAGTAATAAATAACCAATATTCAGTATATGATATGATATGGTAAGTTTTTTAAACATCATTTTTACCATCTGACAAGACATCTTTGAATAGCACGGGATATTGGGCGAAAGAAGGATGGATCACGTTGCACATAGACTAAACCAACCTGCAAAAGTCAAAGTCAAACCATTACTATTATTGAAAACCAATTGAGTTAGAAGAAGAAGAAGTTACCTCAATCATTGCATTAACGGAAGGATCATCAAAGATCTCAAGACTACAATCAGCAAAATAATTAATCTGCACAACAAATGTTTGTTTTATACAATAAATTAAGATATAAAGCAAACAGAATATTAGAAAAAATGTAACATACCCCAAACTCTGCATTGACTAAACATTGAATAAAATCCATTAATTGAAGTTTAGCCCATTCTGAATGGTCATCCGTTTTTGGGGGGTGTCTCCAAGGAGCACCAAATCTTAATTTATCTTTTGGAATTTTTCCATTTTGTGCATCAAAAGCAAACTTTTGTAATATTGATAGTGCTCTATCCATTGCAGGATTCACAACGGTTACCTGTAAAATAGACGGAAAAAAAATTTATTAAATTCATTTAGTGATGTGGCTATCAGTGAATTGGATATATGGATCCTACTAGCAAGTAATTGTTAAAAGTTTTTAAGTTTGGTAGTAATCTTACTTGCAAATCCCACTAATAAATAAAAACGTTTTATTTTTCAAATTGAAGCTTTATTAATATAATAGTAGCAGGAAAACTTATTTCCATATGAATTCACCTCTGATTGGCTAAAATAATCTGGAACCATATGTACTTTAGCTTGTTGTGGGGTCCATCCAAATGTCTGCGAAGTGCAACAATTAATATTATTATAAGATAATGGGGGAAATATGTAAATAACACTCTTGTATATGCTATTAATTTACATAATTGCTAAAACGAGATATCAAAAACATGTAAGGATAACTAGAAAAAATATAAGTTACCTCACGGGAAATGAAAATGTCAGGAAAACCAAAATCCATGTAAGCTGCGTACGAATAATAGCTGCAAATTTTGTGCAAATTTAAATTTTAGAGGAAAATTGATCCTTAAAATATGTTCAAAACTAGGTACGATTTATAATACATGCATTACTTTACTGATTTAAGTGCCTTAAAAAGAAAAAAAAAAGCGTGACAAATTAAGCAAAAAACTAAATAGTTTCTGCTATACAAAGATGTGATGTCGAAATAACCATTTTCCAACAAATAATGTTGTCAAGAAATTAAATATTACCCGTCAGAAGTTATGAGAATAACAGGCAAACTGATAGATAGTGATTCAATGAAATGAAACGAAAATGATAAACAATGGTGAATGAAATTGAACGATTGCTTATGATATAAAATGGTTGAAAGAATTACAGAGGAAATCAAGAAGAAAACCCAAATGGTTGTTCTTCCTGCCCAAGCTAACCAATAGCCGTTTCTCTCTAACAATAATATATTCTCTCACGTGACCCTTATGCATGCAATCAATTCAAATATATAACAACCTATTCCACTCATGTGCTAACAAACTTCTTTCATCATGGCCTTACACCTGTCCCCTTTTCCTCCTGCGAGAATAAACCATCCATGGGCTGGGCTCCACTGTGTTGTTGGGCTGATCCTTATCACAAACACATCTCATTTGCACCTAAAGCTATTATTCTCCAGATCAAACTATCATGATACATTGATGCAGAAACTGAAGAATCATCCACCAAAACAGCATGTTTCAAGGCATCAATATTGTTTATTACCAACTTTGGCTGTTACAAAGTAAAACATAAAAGTTATGAGTATATAAACTAAAAAGTAATAAAAAATTTCATGATGTACCTGAAAGTAATCAGCTTGAGCAGCAGTAGATAGCAATTGTAGCAACAAAAAAGGCCAATCAGTAGCTGAATTAGCCAAAGTTGTAGAAAACCCACCAGTTTTATTCAAACGCTTAACAGCATTAGCCCTAAACCCTTGTTGAACCCTAATTACCTCCTTAGCCAATTTCAAAGCAACTAATCCTTGTCTATAATACAAAGCCTCTTGAACACTCAACTTTTTACCTTGCTCTTTTAACCCCAAAACCCCATCAATCTCTTTGGCATTTAATCGAGCAGTTAGCGTGCACACCGCTTTATCCCACAAACTTAAAGTCGAAACCTTTTTTGATGTCACTGTTTCCTTATTACTATCGATTATTTTTTTAAGAGATGTATCCAAATTATGCCATTTTTGTAATGTTGTACAAATCAGGTGTGAGCTGATAGTGCCGAGCTGAACACCTTTTTCCACCATTAATTCGAGACACTGCTCGAGTTGAGTTCGAAGAGTGGGGAGAGATGGTGGTGAGCAAGAAGCCCATGGATGGTTTTCTTCAATCGATTGTGCGAAATCAAGATAACCAGTGACATGAGGACCTTTGTTCCAGTTCTCCAGATGACCTGATTTGCAATTAAATTGAACATTCAGTTGTAATGAATCACCAAATGAAGAGATCGAAATGAAATTTGTTACGTTCGAGAATTAGTGTGGTTTTGCCGACGCCACGGGGGCCGTGGAGGATGAGTGGTTGATGGACACGGTGGCGGTGAGCGTGGTTGTTGAGAATGGTTTCCATGATTGGTCTTGGTATGATTCTCCATGCTTTCTTCACCATTTGAGTACCAATTTCGGGGTTATTTAAGGTGTCAATTAGTGATGATATAACAGTATTTATACGATTTCGTTACAGAAAATAGAAAAAATCATTTCGATTTCAAGGTGAAAACTCAAGATGAACGATTTCAATACAAATCATTCGTAAACCCTAAATCGAATAAATAACATAAGCAACAAAACATAGAGATCAACGCTTGTAAAACGGCGCAATAATTGGTCATAAATCACAATTTACGTAATAAAACATGTTATTCAATGACTGGATCAGAAATTTAGATAGATACGCTAGGATCTGAAGAAGCTTACCGACTGAAAGCAGCAACACTTCTTCTCGATGGCAAGTTGTTATTAAAGGCGGAATTAGAGTTTTGTGATATAGCTTTGTTTTAAAGAAAGCCCAGCCCATTCAGCGTTTTGGATCTAGATCATGTTAACCTTTGGGCTTTTGTTAATCCAGTGGGCTTTTTGAATTCAATTTTGCCCTTTGCTTCTTAAAGGTAAAATAAAAGATAATGAATAACATAGACAAATTTTTCATAAAAAATTTAATGGCTAAATGAGAAAGGGTTAGGTTAGTCGGTAGACTGGGGTAGTGGTGCGTTCCTCCCTAATTGTTACAGGCCGTCACCACATTACATTGCACATCAAGGACGCGTTCCCTATGGTGTTTTCGTGAGGATATTGTTCGCTCGGGAGGTTGATGTAGTGTGGAATTAGGGCTTGTACATCATGCATGTGTAAGTGATGCATGTATTAATAAAATCAATTTAAAGTTTGGTTATTGATTTGTTCACCACTATGGGAGTAAATTAGGCATTGTTTGAAAAAATATATATACTTCATATATGCCCAATACTAATCAATAACACATAAAATAGTATTTGAAATATTTTAGAGTAAATTACAGTTTTTGTCCCTGTGGATTGCCCAATTCTGCATTTTTGTCCCTATACCCTTTTTTCTATTTTTTTGTCCCTGAGGTATGCAAAATTCCGTTTTTTTGTCCTCCCGTCAATTTTCTGCCGTTAACTTACCTCACATGCCAAACATGTGAGGGTATTCCTGTCCTTTAACCGATTTAGTTGTACCATCCGCATTAAATATTATACTTTCAAAATTTCTTTCTTCTCTAAATCATCACCAAGAACACCATCACCAAGAACACAGCTCTTCATCCACATGAACACCCAAATAAACCTCAATCAAAACCTAAATTACAAATCAAAAAATCAAAATCAAAAATCAAAAAAACATATCAAAATGTGGATTCAATCATGATCGTCCACATGAACACGCATCTTTCATGCTCTTCTTTTTTTTAAATCTGCACATCATCGTCATCATCATCTTTTCATATTTTTAAATCTGCAATCATCATCATCATCATCATCATCAACATTTAGCACATAGAAAAATTACATTCACTACTTTATTGTAGCAGAGCACAACGCAACCCCTCCATCGGCGAAATTTGTTAGATCTGAAACCCTAGCCGCCATGAGCATCAACCTTCGTTGCCACTTCACCTCTGCAAATCTGAGATCTGAGATCTGATTTTTGAGATCCAAGATCCGTGTTCTTCAAGATCTATGAAGATTTGCAAACCCTAAATTCCAAGTTTCAAAATTCTGGGCTCATAATTCACCCACCAAAATTAAAAGAAGAAGATGAAGAATATGAAGATCAATATGATGGTGGTGTTGAATTGCAAAGAAGAGAGAGATTGAAAAAACGAGTTATTGTTTGATTAAGGGAAAAGAGAGAAGATGGAGAGATGGTAGTGGTGTTGAATTGCAGAGAAGAAGAGAAGAGAGAGATTGAGGGAAGAGAGAGAGTTTAAATTAAAAGAAAAGAGTAAAGAAAATATAAAAGGATAAAAATACCCCTATTTTTTTTGGCATTTTACGTTAGTTAACGGCAGAAAATTGAAAGAAGGACAAAAATACGGAATTTTGCATACCTCAGGGACAAAAAAAAGAAAAAAGAAGTACAGGGACAAAAACGCAGAATCAGGCAAATCACAGGGACAAAAACTGTAATTTACTCTAGATTTTATTATTTTCAATCGTATTCAAACAAAACATTATTTTAAAGCATAAATATGATAACTATCTTTAACTCTTCGAGCTCATAAATAAACTTAATCCATTCGTTAAGAAAACTCGTCAATTTTAGACCACTGACAACGGCAGTGGTAATATTTTCGTTGGTAACAAGTTTCTCCTCCACCGTTGGCACCGTTAAATCGGTTGATTCCGTCGGTTGCTTTGCGCCAATTTGGGGTCGGGAGTGAGTGAGGGATCAGTGGGTGATGGTGGGCCCAAAGGGGTATTTTGTGTGTGTATTTTGTAATTGTGGATCCCAAAAAACTTAAGGGAAGAGGTATTGCTGGCATGGATACGTCAGTTTAATGTCAATTGGAGGGTGAGCTGATGTGATGCTGATTTGGAAAAAACTGAAAGTATCAGTTTTATTTACCATTGAGAGTGGTCATGTAAGATGTTTTATAAAAAGCCAGGGTATCAGCAAGATTAGTGACTTTACAAAGGGCTTATAATGATTTTAACACAAACTACAGGGTGCATTTTTGCCAAACTAAAGTAATTGAATCAACGAACGAACACCGCTTGCTTACGCCCAGCAACAGCAGCAGCAAGATCGGAGAACAGCCGCTAGCGTTCTACAGCCTCAACCCCACTTTTACTGTATTTTAACTGTTTCGGGGTGAGAAACGTATAAGTGTTTTATAAATGCACGCAAAACTATCATCGCGTATCAGGTGTATTTTAATTATGATGAGTCATGCATAAACAGTATTTTGGTACAACTGGTCTTTTGAAAGACATTTATGAACAATATATTTGGTACAATCAGTCTTTGTGAAAACTTGGATAAACTATCCTTTTGAGATAACTAGTCATTGAAAAGACATACCAAACAAGTATTTTTATGAAAAAGGTCTTAACGAAGACCTGTATGAAAAACTATATTTTGCGACACTAATCTTTGTATAACCATGAGTTGATAGACGCCCCTATCGCCAGATCATTTAGATCTAACATTACTATAATCATCAACTATAGTTATCCAACGAATATATGAGTTGTACTATTCGGGCTTGATCCCCCGCTCATGGCTAGTCGCTCTAGCCATATAACATATCCTCACCTATATATGGAGCTACATTCGATTCTGGTATGACAAGTCATCACAACGCTGGATTCTGATTGGAGGATAATGCCACGTGTAATTCCTTCATTGGTCCAACCATTCTTCAACAACTTGTGGATATTTAAGCTTGTCAAATTCGACCGAACAGCCTGTCAAATTCGACCTAAGTATCATTTCATTCCGATATTTAAGCCATAATTTTTATCCAAACCCTAATTTTTCATTTCTCTCATGTCCCTTCTCCTTCGAAATTCTCTCTGAGTTGATTGATCAAGCCGGTACTATCATGTCGTTCATTCTCTCCGAGTCGATTACTGAACTGAAGAACAATGGGCTCTAATATTTATACAGATTCAACGTTGTATTCCAATATTCAATCAGGCGAAATAAAGGTTGGATTTTTCTTCTGCCTTTTTCCGTTATTTTTTTCGTATATGGATTTTGTGACAATCGGATGATAGTGTTTAAGCTATATTTAAATTATACAGTTAATTTAAGTTTAATAGCATGTGTGCTAATGATCTTGATTTTGTAGCTACATTTAGCATACAAGAAGCATTTGACAGATACATTCAACATGAAGCATAACCCGATTTTTTCCTGTCAAGAACAAGCCAACAACCCAACAGATCATGTAGTAATCTGCAGTGAGCATTTCGAATTCAAGGTTTGTTACCAATACTTTTTCTAAAATTAATTACATTATCTTTAATAAATTTAGGTAACAAATAGCGGAAATTGGAAAGAACATCAATGTACACAATCTGGTGGGCAATTTTGCAATCACTGTTAGTTTTGGAAACAAATAACGGTGACATCAAATTCATCTTCAATTGAATTTTTCATTTTTTTTTTGAAACAAATAAATCCAGAAACAAACAACATTTTTTGGAAATTTTGCCCCATTTTTGGTAACAAATCAATAATTTTTGGAAACAAACTAACACTCGGGAATTTGTCATTTATTTTGAATAAAATTCAATCCCCAAAACTCGGTTTAACTTGGTCAACTCGGTCTGTTTCTTGGTTGTTGGTTTTGGTATTTTTGTATATTTATATGTTGAAATTTGAGTGGTGAAAAGGTGAGCTTGATCAGATTGGCTTATGTGCAGGATATAACTGATTTCAACAACTTAATTGGTATGGTTATTTCCAAAAAAAAGATTGAGAATTAATTTATAAATATAATATTAGAGTGTATTCCAGTATTATGAATTGGTGCACTAACATTGAATTTTTGAACTTTTCCTGAATATGTTCTCAATGCAACAGTTCTAATGTTTCGTTAACTTATTTGACCAATTTTTTTATACAATCGTAGGTTCGTGAAAGTGATCCATCATTTCCTATCCTAAAGGTTACCCATAAACTTTTAAGCACAAGATACAAATTCTTTCTACGGCAAAGAATGTGTAAAAAATTATTGTTAACTTATTATTGTTGTAGGTTCATCAGCACCATATTGCAGATATTGATATCCTAACAAAGGTATGTGTATGTCATTTTATAACATTTGAAAGATACAAGTTAATGAGAATAAATTTAATCTGTAGTGACTTAATTTAATACGTAGGTTGAACGTGTTGACGATAATGTAAAAGCTAATGTTCCTGTGTAAGTTATTTGAAATGGTAATCTTGACAATGTTTTAAAACCCGGGTTGACCCGGCCGGTTCAACCCGGTCAACCCGGGACCCGGGGGAAACACCGGCTCAATAGTAAGCGGGTAATTGATGAGTAACGACCCGTTGAGACCTGGACGGTTTTGGTCAAACCCGTCGACCCGGCGACCCGTAAACCCGCAATTCACCCGGGCAGTTTAGGAAAATAAATCTTTTTCACTTTTGGAGATTTGGTATTGCATTAAATCTCCACGGTTTTTTCTCTCATTTTCATGACTGATTCATAAATACGTTCAAATGCATTTGAGTATTGCCTTAATTTTAGTAATTAAATCATAAAATGTAAACCAGCATCTTGCAATCAGTGTTTTAAAACTATGGGTTTTAATATTTTTACTTAAAATATATAATAATGTATAAATTTTACTGTATGATATATATATCTTTTATATAATATTTTTTTATATGTTGTTAGTTGACTTGGGTTGACCCGCCGGTTGAACCGGTTGACCCATGATCCGACCATCTTACCGGGACGAGTAATAACCTGGGTTTTAAAACATTGAATCTTGATGTAGAATGTTTATAGCTTTCTGGTTTGGTATAGTTGAAATGCACTTTAAAGCTACACTTAATGTATTTTTTTATTGTATGAATTTATGAATGCCGTAGATAATTGGGAATGGTAAGAATATGTATGGTGAATTGTAATATGCAAATAATTGGTATATGTATTCTTAATAACTTACAGAACATTTAATCGTGGTCCCTGATCTTAATAAATCTGGCCTTGATCACCTGCGTGTAAGTTCGAAGAATTAGGAAATTAAATTTAATCACCTTTCCATATTTTTTTATTTATACTATTTTTTACTCATGGTGAGGTAGCAATCTGAATATGTTAATTGTGCCAATGGTAATTAACAAGATTTTCTAATTTGTTCATATGATTTTGACGACATTTTGTCTTCGAACCAATTCAGCCTCCTTTTGTTGGTGATAACTTTGTTTAGGGTATATTAATTTTGGATAAGTTAGACGGGTTGGGGTGAATTGACCCAAAAGTATTTATGTCCTATTTTTAGTGTTTAACATAAATAATTTGTGTGTCAAGTATGTAGAAAATTTATAATATTTTCATAACAAATTACTTTTATATGTTAGTTGATTTTTGAGGTTTTATGCATTGCAAGTACACTTTAGGTAACTTTTTGGCTCATTCATCCCCTTTGACATGTTTTCTTTTAAACTATTTTTTAATTTATTTTACTCATGTAATCCGTCAGAGATAAATTATACTTGAGTCCACCCATTAAGTTAGAAATGTTTTGCGTCATTTTTTTCACACGTGCTTCCAAAACATTCTTCCGAAACTTTTCATGTAATGAACTAAGGTTGCCTAATGAAGATGATGTTCTCATTGTTTCCTTAGTTTCTCTATTTTTAATTGTATTAGGGTGTATTTGGTACAGAGATTTGAAGGCAGAGAAAGAGATATAATGGAAGTTAAAATCATATCTGGCGGCAAGGTTGTTACAATTTGCGCTATCCCTCGAATGGTTATTAGTCCTTCCGACAACAAGATGCCTTTCAAACTGAATCAGAGGCAATTTCCTGTTCAGGTATGCTTTGCTATGACCATTAATAAAAGTCAAGGTCAGTCGTTGTCTCAGGTTGTTTGTTTATGCAAAAACCGGTATTCTCACATGGCCAGTTTTATGTGGCTGTATCACGAGTTAAGAACAAGAACGGGTTGAAGGTCATTTATTGTGACATAGATGAGAATTACACTAATTCAACAGCAAATGTCGTTTGCAAAGAAGTCTTATTTCGTTTCTAAATTTTATGTAACATTTCTTCTTGTATCGAATTTTCTACCAAATCATCATTACAGCTACAACATTATTATGTCATTTTTAAAATTATTAATCTTTGTTGGTATTTTTCTACATAACAAATTTTGAAGCATACCCGTCTATCGGGCGGGTTATGAAGCTAGTGAGATATATATTCTATTAAAACGTCGTAGGTTCGACAACGTCGTGGATTCGACATGCTTTGGGCAAAATAGATTTAGGTTTGATTACAGGCTCATGAACTTATACTTTAACTCGAATGCTTAGCGCGAGCTTACAAAAACTTATACAATTATGTTTCATGGATTTGAAACATGTGAACATGAGCGTACATGGATTTGTACTAAACGACTTACTTTTACAAAATCATGTTGAAAGGGTTTTATGCATCGACCATATGCAAATTATGTATTATAGAATTAAAACATTTTAGAGTTAATACATTTTACAAAAGAATTTTAAGCACTGAACATGTGTGAATTTGGTTTCATGGTCTTGAAACGGTATCTAAATGTTAATTACTACAAAAATTGTACCAACAAATCTTTTAATGTAAATCAAGGATTTATACAGTCATTAAACCTGTGAACTCACCAACCTTTGTGTTGACAGTTTTTTTAATATGTTTTATAAGGTACTTTAGTTTGAAGTGTTTGCATGACATTTGTACAAATCAGATTACCACTTTTGGAAAGATATAGATTTTTATCTAGACACGGAGTCTAGAATGTCAACTTGAAGTTTAAAGACGTTTTATGTAAAACTATTGTCGTAAACAAGTTATGTTGGATTTGTAAACGTTTAACAATTGGTAATCCATTTTTAATGCTACGTTATACTATTGACCGATTGGTGTGATTTCTGATGTAGTCGCACGCCCGCTCTTCCGCAAAATCAATTTTTACGGGGTGTGACAAGTTAGAAGACTAATATTGAATGGGAGTACGCTGTTTTAAATTAAAATTACATATTTTAGCTCTTTTAACCGTTAAAGATCAAGTTGCTATAATATATTGAGTTTTGTTAATGACAGCCCTAATGTCATTAAGAGACAATTGTGTGTATAAATCATTTGTACTTTTATTAGTGGGGTTGATTCCTAAAATGCAGGGGCGGTTATTGATTAATGTACAAGTTTTTAATGCATATCTTAACGTCTTATTGACTGTCATTAGGCTGTCATTATGATTTTCCTAATATTTTTTTTGAGTAAATTGCATAAATAGTTCTTTTGTTTTCTCAAACTTATTGTTATTGTCTATTATATTTTATTTATTACCCGGATGATCCCTGATAATCATACTTTCTAACTTGGAAGATCCCTCCGATAGATGTCCGTTAACTCAGGGACATCCAATTATGTAAACCACATAAATATAGAGCAAAACATAAAGAAGATGTATTTTTATATGTTTTTGTTATGTGGGACTTTGAACATGCTTAGAAGGGTAGAAGCATGCTATTGGTGTGGCACAGTTTTCATTATTATCTTCTTCCATAAATACAACACCACTTGATTACTTTCTTGAAGTTCCTCTCAGTGATTTATACACCATAACTTTTGACGCATATATTACAAGTGTTGCATTAAACAGTTGTATCAATAGCTGTAAAACTTGTAACTTGTGGTGTGGACATTAAAAGTTATGGTTTAGAAATGAACTCCCTTCCCCAAAGCCTTGTCTTTATGTTGCTTTGCATTTTTATTGTAACCTAAGTTACGACTCGTTTTGCGAGCCGATTAACCCTAGGTAGTCATCCATTTTGCGGGTGGTACGAAGTCGACGCGAGTAAATATCTGTGGCTAGAATGAGATATATTTTTATACTTCTAGAGATTGAATATATGATATTTTTTGAATTTCATTCTTATAGAGATCAAATTCAACAATTAAACTATGAAAATTTTAATTTGATTCTTTTGGTTACAAACAAATTGTTTTTCTTAATAATAAATAATATTGATTTTTGTCACAAAACAAAGTCTCATGTTTTACAAGTCTAAGTGATTTCTAACCATAATGAATACATATACACTTTTTGGAATGGTAATCATAGAATTAAATAACATATGGATTAAATGTAAAATGACGCGACTGTAAAAAGTACAATGTGATAACATTTAAAATTAAGGAATTTTGGAACATACAACTTTTTATACATGATAAGTTACAATAATTTGTATTAAAAAAATGAAGCAAAATCTAGCATTGCCAAAAAGGGTGAGTATTTGTGGGGCATGAATGATTATTAGTCGAAGGAAAGCATATTTATGATTACAACGTTGGAGTGTGATTATTGCCTCGACTTCATCATCATATATTCTATGAACTTAGACGTCGTCAAGCCATATGGGGAGCCGAAAAGACGCCGGAGAATGGAGAGTAGTTCAACGGAGGAAGGAAAGACGACAATACAAACGTCCAGAAGAAGGGAACGATCAACAGAGACCGGAGAAGAAGCGATCTACCTCCTACTTTATAACAAACTTTCCGGATGAGACGACGGAATCGATTCTTTGGAAAGAATTCAGGAAGTACGGGAGCCTAGTAGATGTGTACATCGCAAAGAAGAGGAACAAGGAGGACAGAAGGTTTGGCTTCATAAGGTACGAGGGGATAACCGATCCTTTTGCATTCGAACGCAGTATTCAGAATGTTAAAATAGGGTGGAACATTATCAAGGTGAATATAGCTAAGTTTGATAGAACCCACAAACTGGCCCACCCGATTCATCATCAATACCACCCCCGTCCACCAACTAATATTCAGCACCGTTCGAATACTCATATGACTTATCACAAAGGAAGAACCTTTGCTGAAGCAGTTACAGGCTGGAAAGATGAATCCAACGAGCAACAACAACTAATCGAGATAGATACGGTGCCGGATAGAAGGACATGGTTAGCATCAAACCTAGTAGGAAGGGCAAAGAATGTTAACATTTTATGGAACTTACAAGATCTTAAAAGTGCAGATGGGTGTAGTAATATAAAGATAAGATATCTCGGTGGATTAACAGTCCTATTGGAGTTCGAATCTATTGATGAAGCATGGGGTTTTAGGAAAAACGCTTCAAGCATTTGGGAACACTGGTTTTCAAGTTTAATTAGGTGGACCCCAAATGTGATGGTTAAAGACAGATTAGCATCGGTTATGATCTACGGGGTACCGGCACATGGTTGGTGCACAGATACATTCAACAAGATTGGGAAAACCTGTGGGGAGGTCGTTATTGAAGAAGAATGTGCACTTGATAATGCAAATTGGGGATTCGGCGGAATAGGTATTATTACATCGCAAATGTCTTGGATTAACAAAACCATGAACATCGTATTCGATGGGAAGGAATTCCCGATCAGAATCACTGAAGATCAGCACGAATCCAATAGACTTAACCCCGGATCTATTGTAGTTTCACACTGGGGTGACACAGACGATGAAGATAATTCAAGTAATCAGGAAGATGAAGATAATCTTGAAGAAGGTGAAATAAATGATGATTGGCAGCCGGAATTTGAAGAACAACGGGAGTCGGAAAACCAGTTCCCCGGTGAAAAAATCACTGGTGAAAACAACAAGTCAACCGAAAAGTCGGTAGTCCATGGGGAAGAAGAATTACAGAACGGTCGGTTCCAAGAAGATGGTGGTCCCAATACGATTAATGATTGCGCCGACTCCAACGGCCATAATACTGTGGGAATTGAAACAATAGGGCAAGAGAACGAGGAAGGTGCAGATGTGGGGAATAATGATCATCAAGAGCCCAATAATTATGAATTATTAAGCCCAAAAAACTCTCAAAGCCCATTTGTAGGACTTGAATCAGACACGCCTTTGGGGAATATGGGCCAAGAAGCATTATCCCCTATTAGACCATTTCCTATTGGGTCTTTAGAGGAAACAGATCAATTCGTTGAAGATACACAAGAATCAGGATCGAAACTTAATTCTCCAAGCACAAAAGTGGCGTCACAAATTCCTAATCCGATGAATCCCGTAAACCCACCTTTCGATCTGAATTTTCCATGTTCCTCAATGACGTCATCGGCCAGAACAATTTCGTGCCCACTTTCGTTCGGTAAAATGTCCAGAAATATTATTGGAGCAAAGATAAAATCTAAGCATAAACCATCGAAAAAAAAGGTTAACATTTTAGTTCCGGTGTCGTCTGATTCCATATCATCGTCTAATGAGGTACAAAATACCATACAAGTAGGTAATTTAGTTGGGTTTCAAATGGAGAATCAAGGTCCGAATATTAGCGAAGTAATTAAAGGTGCAGGCTGTAAAATCATTTATCAATGAAGTTGCTCTCAATAAATATAAGAGGTGTTAATTGCACCTTTAAGAAGAGGTGGATACAGGGAATTAGGTCAACAAATAAAATTCAATTTTTAGGTTTACAGGAAACTATGGTAAGGGTTATAGATTCCAAACTGATAAGGGCGTATTGGGGTGGATCCGGAATGGATTTTGTAATTGCAAACCCAAACGGTAAATCAGGTGGATTGGTATCAGTATGGGATCCTTCATGGTTCTCAAAAGTAGATTCCGTTACTGGTGATGGTTATCTTATAATTAGGGGAGTCATAAAAGGATCAAATATACTTTGCGGTTTCATCAATGTCTACGCATCACAAGATCTTAGGGTTAAAATTCTTTTATGGAACGAACTACAAGCAATTCTTGAGTCTGACCCAAACCGAGTTTGGGTTGTATTCGGCGATTTTAATGAGGTGCGAAAAGAGTCGGAAAGAGAAGGTACGTGTTTTTCACCTGCAGGTGCTAGAGCGTTTAACAAATTTATAAGTGATGCGGGATTATACGAAGTGAAGATGGGTGGAAGAAGATACTCGAGAAGTACACGAGACAGCGGGAAACAAAGCCTATTAGATAGAATTTTGGTATCAAGGAACTTCTTTGGTCATTGGCACAATCCCAGTGTAAACATAATGCCTAGAGGTTATAGTGATCACTGCCCTTTATTTCTTAAGTCAATAAATTTTGATTTTGGGCCCACTTACTTTAAATTTTTTAATTCTTGGACTTCTATTCCAGAGTTAGAAAAAATTGTTTCCTTGGCTTGGTCTATACCAACCCTAGGCAGCACTTCGGATATCCATCTTTTTTGTAGGAAATTAAAACAGGTTAAAGTGGGAATAAAGCAATGGAGAGCATCGAATAAAGACAACGGCTTGGATATTCTTCAAAAGCAGGCGATTGAACTAGATACGAAGGCAGAAGCGGTTGGGCTCACAGAGGATGAAAAACTAAACAGAGTCAACGTTGACATACAGATCCGTGAGAAAGAAGCTGTTAAAATCCGTGACATAAAACAAAAATCCAGGGTAAAGTGGTGTGTGGAAGGGGACGAGAACTCTCGATTTTTCCATGGTACTCTAAATCATAATAATAGGAAGAACTTCATCCACGGGTTGTCTTTAAATGGTCTATGGACCGAAGACCCAAAGGCGATGAAAAGAGGAATAGTTAAGCATTTCTCAAGAATATTTTCAGAACCAATGTGCTCAAGACCTCGATTTATCAGTAATAAATTCAAGACACTGTCAAATTCTCAACAATTCCGAATGGAATCGAAGATATCAAATAATGAAGTCAAAAGAGCTGTTTGGGATTGTGGAGTGGAAAAAGCACCGGGACCGGACGGCTTCACTTTTGCTTTCTATAAAAAATACTGGAGTATTATAGAAAATGATTTGATGAAAGCAGTTGAGCATTTTGAAAACGGAGGTGATCTAAACTTCGGTAGTAATTCATCATTCTTCACACTAATTCCTAAGTGTGAGATTCCTTTAGAAGTTTCTGATTACCGTCCGATAAGTCTTATTGGAAGCTTTTACAAGATCATTGCTAAATGTCTAGCAAACCGACTCAAATCAGTCATTGGAGATATTATCAGTCCCGAACAATCGGCTTTTATTGGAGGCCGGAACATTCTTGATGGTCCAATTATTCTAAGTGAAGTCATATCGTGGTACAAAAAACATAAAAAACAATTACTCGTATTCAAAGTAGACTTCGAGAAGGCATATGATACTTTGAATTGGGGTTTCCTTGATTCAATCATGGAGCAAATGGGTTTTGGGCCAAAATGGAGAAGTTGGATCCAAACATGCCTTTCTTCCGCAAGAGCATCGGTCCTATTAAATGGGTCCCCTACGGAGGAATTCAATATCAGTAGAGGCCTTAGGCAAGGCGATTCAATGGCCCCTTTTTTATTTATTATTGCGGTTGAAAGTATCCATATTGCTATGATAGAAGCAACGGAAAAAGGTGTTTTTCACGGTATACTTATTCCGGGTCTAGATCTTCCGATTTCGCACTTACAGTATGCCGATGATACTATATTTATAGGTGAATGGTCCGAGTCAAATGCAAGTAATATATCACGCATTTTAAATTGCTTCTATTTAGCGTCGGGCTTAAAAGTAAACATGTCTAAAAGTAATTTATACGGACTTGGGGTAGTAAATCATGAAGTGGCACGAGTAGCAAGACGGTTAAATTGTGGCATTGGATCCACTCCGTTTAAGTATTTGGGTTTAGTAATTGGGGCTCCAATGCATCGATTGTCACATTGGGACATAATCGTCAACAAGTTTCAAAAAAGGCTATCATCATGGAAGGCATCAACCTTGTCATATGGTGGAAGATTAACACTAGTCAAAGCCGTCCTTGGAGCTATTGGGATCTATTACTTTTCTTTGTATAAAGTTCCGGAGGGAGTTCTCAATAAATTAGAGGCAATCCGGGCTAGATTTTTTTGGGGGTCAAAAAACGGAGAACGGAAAATTCATTGGGTAAGTTGGAAGAAATTACATGCTCCGATTGAATCGGGAGGTTTGAATATTCCGAGTTTAAAAGCTCAAAATCTTGCTCTTTTGGCAAAATGGTGGTGGAGGTTGAAGCAAGAGGATGGGTCATTATGGAAGAAGGTGATAGGAGCTATGCATAATATCACGTCTCCTTTCATTCCGTCAAGTAAATTTCCGGGGATATGGAATAATATAGTCAAAATTCGAGGTCATCTTGACAAATTGAATATTCCCTTAGATTCTTGGTTTCAATATGATGTGCTCCCGGAATCGGGCCAATGGATACCTAAATGGGCCTTTGAGCCCGACGGGAATTTCACTGTGGCGTCGGCAAGGGGAGCTTTTGAAGGTGCACTATCCGGTCCGAGCATGGATGTAAAATCGTCATGGTTGAAAGTGGTTCCAATAAGTGTTAATATCTTTGTTTGGAGATTCTATTACAAACGACTGCCTACGTGTTTTAACCTCTTAAAACGTGGTATATTGTTACAATCGGCGGTATGCGTTTTCTGCGAAAGAGAGATTGAAGACGAGAATCATTTATTCTGGAGTTGCTGCAAAACCCGGGATATTTGGTTAAATTTTTGTAACTGGTGGTCAATAGATATTGGGCAGATTCGGAGTTTTGAGCATCTATCGAATTGGCATGTGCGAGTCAATTTCACAAAGGAGAAATCACAACAATTTTTAACAGCTCTCATTGCCACACTTTGGCATATATGGAAAGCTAGAAACGAAGCCGTGTTTAATAATAATATAGGGGCCTTTCAAGCAATTAATATGCAAGCTCAAGCCCAAGCATTTTTTTGGCTTAAACACCGGTCGAAGTCAAAGTGGAGTAGCCATATGTGGGGAACTTGGTGTTCGGACCCAATTACAATTTAACCATTACAGAAATGGAAGGCAATGGGAGATGGCGGTATAACAACTAGGAATAAGTGGTTATCTTTTTGGTTTGAATTAAATTTGGTGATTTAGATTTTGTTTGTTTTTTCATTTGTAAATATTGGTGTAAACTGGTGCTTCTGGTACTGTGTATCAAAAGGTTATGATAATAAAAAATTCGGGTTTGGTCGGGGTGGGTGATGGCAATGCCGAAGCTCACTTGCGATTAACCTTTTCTTTGCTGTTCAAAAAAAATATTCTATGAACTCATGGGCCTCTTCCTCATCCTCCTCTTTTAAACTCTATATTTAGTTATTAGTAATGCTATAGTCATATGCTTAATATAAATCAAAGCACTTAAATTGTACAAGATGATATAAATTAGGTGGATTTAAAATGAACAAATAAAAAATTATAACGGACAAATGAATATTAACGTTCAACTACTACTTTTTTTCTTTTATAAAAAAATTAAAAAGTTGAAGAGATATAACAAAATAAATAAAATAAACATAAAATAAGCAAATCATGACAAAAACTACAAGTAATTCAATTGAAAACAACAACTCAACTCGTATGTACCAAAAAGAATAAAAAGTTGAAGAAATAATAAGAAAACCCAAACTTAATTAAAAGAAAATAACGAATCATGACAAAAACTACAATTAATAATTCAACCGAAAACAACAACCCAACTCTTATGTACCAAAAAGAACCCACTGGTGACGCTAATACGATATCATATAAAGTTTTGAACTCTCGTATATGATCAAACGTCCCTTTTACAACCTAATTTGACATATACTAGCTTGAATTAATTGTTAACAAAGAAAGGATCTTGGTATAGAATGTTACATGACCTATAGAAATATTTTACGATGTGAAATATTATTATTCTATCAACTGTACATAAATAATATTTTTTCATGAATAATGGTTTTTTTTTTATCAAATGTCATATAAATGTGTTAGTTTATAAATGTGATGTGTATTTTGCAAACTCGTTGTGAGCTACGTTTCTTCGACCTTTTTCGATTTTTTTTGGTTTCAAATCTGGCCGAATTGAGAACCGATTTCACATGAAAATAAGTCTAATAGACAAACCGATATAGCTTGACTTGATCAGGTTCAATCAAACCGGTTCATGCCATTTTTCAATCCAATTTACAGTGGCCTAATTCTAGCATTCTTTTCGCATGCTCATAGCAAAAATTACAACAAAAATCATTGGTAAAGTAATAGAAGATGGCTAATAAGTAATAATTACAAAGATAGAGAGAACTGCATGTAGTCAATCTGTTCAACGGAAAGAAGGAAAGAAAGCATTTCTTGAACCACAACAGTATCATTACTATAAAACTTGAAAAAAGCAAAATCTCATTTTTCAAGAAATTGCATAATTTATCATGCCCCTAATGCAATCTCCCTCTTCCCACAAAATTTCTAATTAAAAATAAAATAAAATTTAACGGTCAATATGAACATATATAGCTAATTTAGCTAGCTAGCTTGTTGCCTCCGGGATGCTGTTTAAAGACGGATGCCATCCTCTTGGTTTGTTTCCGGTAGATTTAGAGTTCGCCGGCCGGTGTTTATCTACTTGTATCATCTGCAAAAATATACCCAATCTAAATTTTTAAGATATTTGTAAATTGTTTAAATAAACGAAACCACAAACAGAAAATTAAACAGAATTCACACCTTGTGGTGGGATTTCCCCGATTGATATGATCGTGTGGCTGCTACTACACGGTCTGAATTTGCTTCAGTTTTTACGGCGGACTCCGGCAGCTGCAAATTTTTAATATTATTATTCAATTTTCCGTTTTTCTTCGCCTTTATTCCTTTCATCACCTCTGCAAAACCAAAAAGAAAAAAGCACTATTAATAATTTAATGAACACTAAGCTTCTAATTCGAACAAAAATTTATTCATATTCACAGAATAATTATTCTTTAATTAATTTACCCTCGATCATATTAACTTATATTTATAAAATAAAAATAATTTATTTAAGACCTGTTAACTAATGTCGTTGAATATGTATGATCAAAACCTTTTTTTAAATGTCACAATTCTTTTTTATGTATATATAATTTATTTACTATGTACAAATCACCTTTTTTATATGCATCTAAATCAATTATTTAAAACCGCCGTTTATATGTTGTATTAAAACAAAAATGATGTTAACAAGTAATCGCTCTAAAATTAAACAAACCTTGTGTAGTGATGAGTCTATAAGAATGGCCAAGAGCAAGATTATCAGAGGGTCGAAGAAGTTTGATCCGAGTAACACGAAGTGGTTGATTGGTGTTTGTAGGGTTGTTGGGATTAGGTTGCCGGTGGTGGTGGTGGTCGGAGGACGAGGTGGTGGAGGAAGGAGGAGGAGAGTATAAAGTGGTGGTGAGGAGTAGAGCAACATAGTGACCGGGGTGGAGCTTCATGATATCGGCGGCGGAGATCGGTGAGTAAAATCTTTCGGATCTACCATTCTGGGTTTGTAAAACAAAACTCGCATTATCAACGGCTTGACAGTTGCCCATTTTCCGGTGATCGGAGAAAATGAATGGACGGATAATGGTGAATATATAGGTGAAGGAAGAGATGTTATACACCACACTACTGTCTTATATATACCAATCCCCACCACTATTATAATTATATAATTACACTATTTAAAAATTACTATTAAATCACTAGGTATGATATTTATGTTAAATTCATGTTAAATGAACTTTATTAATATGAATTTAACACACACCTTAAAGAAATGGTGGTATGATGTTAAAAAGCAAAAAAGTGGTTAAAATGGTGTTAAAGCAGGCCATAGGATGGGTGTCCGTTGCTTTGGACCGTTTAACCGACGCTATAGGCTTGGCGGGCGCCTCATTGGTGTGGTGGCGGTGTGGTGTTAATAATTAAGGACCGTCGAAGGAGCCAGTGGTATTTATGTAAAGTGTTGCTTATGACTCATAAGTCATGAGTTCAACTCGTTATCCAAAATTATGATTTAAATTTATCCGACGTGTCGGGAATATTTGCAATGTTTTAAGTTAGACCGTTTGAATCGAATTATAATATTATTTATTATATGATAAGTTAGTTATTAATAATTTTGTAATTAGTCGAAATTCAAAAAATTATCAAATTTGAAGATGATAAATCTTGAATATGATAAAGAAAGAATGAAGATGACGATTCACAAATGTAATCTCTGTAGAAGATGATAAAAATTATGTTAAAACTTACAAAAAATATTCCAATTCAACCCGGTTCGGTTAAAACCCGACGGTTCGATCCGGCTCATATTTTACATATTGACTCGGCTACATCCGGGTGACACTAAACCGTTTTTCCGGTCCGGCCGATGAAGATGATAAAAATTATGTTAAAACTTAAAAAGGATCCAGTTCAATCCGGTTCGGTTAAAAAAACTCGATGGTTCGATCCGACTCATATTTTACATATTGTCTCGGTTACATCCTTGCGGCACTATGCCGTTTTCCGTTCCGGCCGGCCTGTTCAATCCGATCTTGAAACATTAAATATTTGAAATTTCAGATTCAGAAATCATTTTTCAAGAATTTTGGATAGTCGTATGTCTAAAAGATCCTAAATATACACTCGTATGATTTTAATTTTTGAAGATTCTTATTATACTAAAATTATCAACATGCTAATTAAGTTTTACTGATATTCAAATTTCAATGTTCCAACTTCCAACCCGTATCACTATTCTTTTACTTTGTCTTTTAAGTTAAAATCTTTAAAGAGGAAAAAGTAACTTCATAGTTCATACTCTTGAAAACGTTTACTCTGTGCGTACAATATATATTTTAGTAGTTATTATTAAATATATGAGTATAGGCATGATAAAATATTTTGAAGAAATGCATATCTTATTAATCATTTAGAGAAAAAAATGTAAAACTTAATTTACGGATAGCTTGTAAAAAAGCTTAATTATTGGTAAAATCAATTAATCAATGAAATATAAAATTATCAATTTGAAAATAATGATAACTAAAAGATACCAAATGAGTAAAATAGGTCTACAAACTTTATAAAAGGATGTCTTATTTTGCCAGGACAAGCAAAAACATAAGGTCTTTTATCTTGTTAGTCATGCATTATTCATGGCATAAAGTTTATAATTTTAGAAATTTGAAATGAAACCTAGAAACACGTCTTTCATGTGATAGGATCACACTATTTGCGATCTGAATAATTATTGTTGAAATTTTGTAAATTACTATATTACATATTTGAAGTGATCACTTATGTTAATGTAATTATGTCATTATTTATATTCGTTATTTTTCAATATTTCATTAATTTATACACAAATTCAAATGAATATATCCTAAATTTTGTGGGTTTTTTGTGGCTCATACCTAGAACCGCCCTGATCATATATATGGAATTATAATATTGTCACACTATAAATAAAATCAACTTGTGATATTCGAAGTGAAAAAAAAAAAAAAGGTATGACATATATTTTGGAGAATTCAATAAACAGTAATTTATAATAATTTATAACCTAACTTTTTAAAATCGATTTTAACGAATTCTCGCTCTATCATAAGCAAAAGAGAGGCAAGTGAAGATGGGAGGGATGGGTATTTATTATATGTCTTTGTTTGTGATGCCTAAAAATGTAGCAAATATGTTAGAAAAGTTGAGAGCATCGTTTTTTTGGGAGGAACTAAGTTGAAAAGAAAAATCCATTGGGTAAATTGAAAAACGGTGTTGGCATCTACTAAAAATGGGGGTTTGGATATCGGGAGTCTCAATGCTTTCAATATTGCTCTCGTCATTAAGTGGGTATGGCAGTTTGTGTCTCACGAAGCTAGTTTGTGGTCAAAAGTTATTAAGTTGATTTATGGTGATCAAGGAGCTTTGAACCTTGTGAATTATAACCGGTTGGGTTCGACACCATGGGCGCAAATTATTAAATTGATATGTCGGTTCAAAGATAATGGTATTGATGTGCTACCTCATTTAAAACGAAAGGTTGGTGATGGGCGACACACCCGTTTTTGGAAAGACAAATGGGTCGGGTCGACCCCCTGGCTACCATATATCCGAGAATTAGTCATCTTGATTCTGATGTTAATTGCTCGGTACATGATCGGTTCACAAATAATTCGGTTAGGTGGAGTTAGGTGAGAGATATCCGTGGGGGGGGGGAGAAGATGTAACGCCCCGAAAATTACATAATTAAATTTAATAAATTTTATTATAGGAAATTAAACTATATTGATAATTTGAATGCTTTTAATTGATAGTTAAAACGCCTCGTATTACTTGACACTAATTAAATTAGACATGTCGGGTTAACCTAATTAAGTAACTAGTAGTTATTAGTATTAATTATTAGTTCTTTTATTTAATTGGGTAAATAAATAGTTAGACAGTTCGTTTTTATTAGATGTTAGTATTTCTCGAGGCCGGCCGTAGGCCAAGGCCAACCCGATTAGCTGCTTTAATCAACCAAAGAAGGGCCCGGAGGCCATACATGCTTGCGCCGGGTAAGTTATAAACCTTGAGGGCTGAGTTGTAGTTGTTCCTTTCTTGAAACCAGCTTAATAAAAGAATAGCAGAGAAGCCCGATTACATTTTTATTTCATTCTTAGCCCAATCGGTGGTGAGGCCACTAGCCCACGTGCATGTTTACCATAATTAAAAGGAAGAGGTCCAATCCCTAATCCCCACTTGTTCGTCTAAACTGCCTCCATCTCCCAATTGAAACCTTGCGCCGTTCTTGCTCACCATCTTCGGTTTCTTCTTCATCACATCGAGCATCTCTATATTGTTCCTTGTTCCATCGCACCAGAGAAAAGGGGTGGTGTAGCGATCGTCGAGCAGAAGACGAGTGAGCCCAAGTAATATTCGGGCTGCGGTATAGAGAGCATCATCGAGCAAAGGGCTGCAACTAGCTCGAGATGGAGCAGATTGTTTCATGGACGAAAGAATTAGTGATGCTGTTTCGGGTGTCGTTGTTTCATCAAGCCGTGAATCACCGAGGGTGCCCGGACAAGTGTTTGGGGCGGAGGAAAACCTGCGGTAGTTCTTCTTTCCGCTTTATTTCCTCTCATTTAAATTTCTGAGTTTATATCATAATCTAGTCGATTCCGGGTTTGATTGTAGAATTTTATATGTGTTGTGATCGTAACCGAGTCCCGAGAGTTGTTGTGGCTGAGCAGGAGTGAGCAAGGAGGTTATCATTGTCGGGTTTGCGTACCCACAGCCGAGCACAATTCCCCGAGCAGTTTCCATTGGAGCCGGATTCGTGATTCATTTGGTAGAACTCTAACCATCCCCTTGTTTGTTGTTTTGTTTTAGATCACCTCTAACCCTATTGCGCGTAGGTTGAAACACAGTTGTGACCGAGTCGTCTAGGGCTCGGGTTTCGTTGAATTTAATTATCAATCTTAGATTATCATTGAGCGTTTTGATTATCGTCATGTTTTTTTTAGCTATTTTGATTATCCGACCCATTTGTTTTGGAACTGTTCTAGTGTCCTTCATAAATGTTACCATCTAGATATCAAGGTTGGGACTACTGATTTTGTAGTGTCGGGTCAAGGGTCGGGGTAAAAACCATTTGTTGATAACTAGGCATTCCGTTGACCGAAAAACCCGGAAACCGAACCTTAAGGTTCTTGGTTTCCTAGGCCCAAATATGTTTTTATAAAAGATTAAGTAAAAGGTAATCAGGTTCTGATTTTTAAAATGAGCCTTGGGTTTTCGGGTGTCTCGGTAATAAATGGGTTGATGTCGGGATTGCAAAAACGAGTTTTAAAGGTTATAAATTTTGGCAGAATCTGCCTCATATTCACAGCTGTTTTTGATCTGGTTAAACTAATCTTTTCGGTTTTTGGCCCGTTCTCGGACCTTGATTTTTGAGTTAGCTTTTCAATGCCGCAACCCTCTCGTCAATCCGAATTACGGTTTAAAAGTTATAGTCAATTTAGTATGCTGCTGTTAGGAAGATGACCTGTGCAGCATGTCTGTCTTGTATCACTGTTTTGAGACACTTAGAGTCGGTTTTGGCCAGTGACTGTCTCACAGTAAATTGTAGTTCTGATTGTCTTCTAGTCATGGTAAAAAGATGGGGGAAATCTAATGAACCGTTTAGGAGTTATGGCAGTTTCCGTGGGACTGACGGGTGCTGCCAGTTTTCTGAAATAAGCCCTCGTGTAGGATTTTAATTCCGGGTTTCGCTTTTTGGTTTTAGGACCGTCTAGGAGATAACGTGCTGTCCTTCTGATTGTCGGGAACCCTTGGAGCTTACGTTTCTCGAGGTGAGTATTCTCACCGTGTATTCAGTTTTAACGTTGTACATGCATGACTTATGTGTTATATTTCTTGCACCATAATTGTTATCTGAGCTTGAGCTGTTATCTGAGTTTGATCCGCTATCTGAGTTTGATTTGTTATCTGAGTTTGACATGCTATCTGAGTATCTGAGCAGCTGTTGATTTATTTTAATCTGAGACATTGTGCCTGGGTAACCGAGCTCGGCACAGGGTCATTCTGTGCTACTACTTGCTAGAGCAATCTGAGATAATTATGTTAAAGAAATAATAAAACATAATAACACACATATGAGTTTTGGGATCACCTCCCGTCTGAGTTTTTGGAATTATTCCCGTCTGAGTTTTTGGGATTATTCCCGTCTGAGTTTTTGGGATTATTCCAGTCTGAGTTTTGGGATCACTCCCGTCTGAGTTTTTGGCTTACGCCTATCTGAGGTGTGAGGAGGGGCGAGGTTGATCTCTCGTCCCAAATCACACAAGCGCGCTATATAAATTAAAATCTGAGTAATAAAATCTGAGAAATAAATCTGAGTAATTAATCGAGTAGATTCTGAGTAGGAGTACACCGATGTGCCCTCATGTGTTGTATGTTAGGATTGTTTGCATTTTGAGATATTCACTCAGCTTCTCCAGCTGACCCCTATTTTCCCCCACATTGTTTCAGGTACCAGCAGAGGAAAGGAGAAGGTGGACGGTTGACCGCTGTATCTTTCATTACCGATGTGAACGGCATTTAATATTTTAAAAACACTTAATTTTAACTATTTCCGCAATAAATATATTTTTAAATGAAAATACTATTATTGGGATTTAATTATTCGAGTTATTGGGACCTTTTGATTATAATTTTGTTTTCAAAATTTTTAAAAATCTTGTAAATTTTAGGGTGTTACAGAAGAACTTCAAGTGGCGGAGCTAAATCGGATGTTAGAAGATGTTACTTTGTCAAGTGATACTGATATGTGGGTGTGGGATATAGGAAATGAAAGCGTATATGAAGTTAAGAGTACTAGAAGGTGGATTGATAATTTAATTCTACATGCCTCAGTCGAACAAACCCGATAGAGTAGTTTAGTGCCCCGGAAAGTGAATATACTCTTTTGGAAGGTAAATTTAAATAGAATTCCCACGAAAGTGAATTTAATGTCTAGAGGTATTATGTTCGATGATTTAAAGTGTGTCATGTGCGGGGATGAAGTCGAGAATAAGGAACATATTTTCTGGAATTGTGAAGTCACTAAGAGCGTGTGGCAGGGTATTGGCCGGTGGTTACAAGTGGTTGATGTTAATGTGGATACTTTGGATGACTTTTTGTTCAATTTAGAAGTTAGCCCGTTGTCAACAAAAATAAAGAAGATAGTGGAGGCAGTGATGTTTACGGTGATTTGGATCATGTGGCGGTATAGAAATTCAATTACGTTCAACTCGGGTGATGTCCGGCGGAATATGCTTGTGGATTCTATTAAAGAAGTGTCGTTTTTGTGGATATGTAATCGTCGGAAAAAATATAAGGTTAGTTGGACTGAGTGGTTAATTCTACCATGTAACACTTAAACTCTTGTTTTGCTAGCTTTGTGCTAGTCGTTTTGTTTTAATGTTATTGAAAGCCGTTTTAAAAAAAGGGGCAAGTGAAGAAGTTGTGTGTGTAGTTTCCTTTTGGGTTGGAGCACACCATGCATGATATAAGAATATTCTTCCACCTTTGGTATGTTTGGACTCACTCTTCCACTCAACACATACAAGTCACACTTTGTGTGTGTCTAAGTGATTACTTTAAAAGTCACATAAGTGATTACTTTATGTGATACGAAATTATTATCGTGTATATAATAAATATACTAACCAAGGTTAATTTTTTAAAATGTTGTAACCAGAGTGACGGAAACAATTTATCTTTGAAAAATTATATTGTTTTTTTTTTCCTTCTAAATTTTCATATTTATATTCCTATTTATAAAATAATCTTATAAAATAGTTGAAATATGAAATCTACTAGTTTTTTTTCTCATTCTTTATTTTGAATATTTTTAGTAATCAAATGAGTAAAAAGATAAATATAAAAATTCATACTTCCTCCTATTCAAAATAAGTAATACACTTTCCTTTTTGTGATGATTCAAAATAAGTGATACACTTTGAAAACTTTCTTTATTTGGCAAAAAAATAGGACCTACACCCACTAACTATCTACTTTAACAAAGTGAAATGACCCTCTTACCCTTACTTTTTACTTTTAAACATCATTAATATTACTTTATTCAAAATGTGTGGGACTCATTCCCCACTAACCATCCAATTAATCTAATTTAATCATCATTATAACCTTTTACCTCAAAAATCGTGAAACTCCAAGTATATCACTTATTTTGAATCGGAAGAAGTATAAAATAATATCTATCTCTTTATATTTTCGTCCATGTATAAATAAAACAATAACTAAAATATGCATTAAAAAAATATATATGAAAAAGTCAATATGAAATGGTGATATGACGGATTAGAGTCAAAATGGACCACGCAATCACTGTCCGTTAGTCGCGTTAATTCAATAAACTTTGATTCAAACTATGTCAAGTTTCTTTTAAGTAAAACCTAATTTTTTTACTAATTTGTAAATTATAAATTATAAAAAAGAAATCTGTGTATCTTGGAAACTAAATTATGACTAATCGATTATCATGAAACAAAAGCAACAACGACTGAAGGGTGTGATATGAAGCTTCTTGATAAAAATCAAAGTGGAGGGTGAGATGATGAGGATTGAGGACATAGTGCTTTTTGTGACAACCCTAGAAATCGGGTACTTGAACCGACATTTATTGTGACCAAATTTTATCATAGAACAATCATTTCATTTAAGAATGCATTCATTTCATCATTTAAGTCTAGCAAAAACACTAATAGCATGCGTATGTAGTACAGACATTCATTTTGTACAAATCAGTTGTCTGTGTCTCATACAATTATAGATGCACATTTAACAAGTTTGTGACTTATCAATAAAAACTAAACCGAACCAAAAATATAAAGTTTTATATTTCATAGGAAAGCATTTGCTTTGGTACAAAAAAAAATGCAAAACGTCCTAGACCATTAAATATATACAAGTAATAATAATTAATTTCTCAGTACAACATGAGATTATTGAAAACAATTAAATATATGTCAGAAGTGTTTTATTTTTATCAGTAAATGATCACAATCAAAAACCAAGTAAAACCCCGATTAAAAGTACCCACATATAAAGTAATGCCTAATTCTTTAAAAAAAAAATAGAATAACAATAATAAAACCCAACAATGTCGCTACTTTTCCCCATGTTCACGTCTACCCATCTTTTTTTTTCAACTACCTATCCGAATTTTATATTTGAACTAATCTCTATCTCCTTTAAAATCCATAAACCCCATATCGTGTTTCTCTCTCTCGTCAACAAACCAGAAAACCACCACATCTCCTCCCTTCACTTTTTAGTTTGCACCCACGATCAGGCGAGCTGTTCAAGACTTTCGGCGAAAGCAACCAATTTCCGGCAACAACATCTTCCGGCGAAACCAAGAAACACTCTCAAAAACCCCCCACAAAATTTCGTAAATGTTCTTCATCTCTTTTGATCTTTTTCCTTGATTTTTAGCTTTAAATCTTATGTTTATGTTTGATGAATCACTCCTAATGATATAACACTTAAAATATGAATATATATATAGTTTACGTAAATTACAGTGACCTTTTAAAATCAAAAATCCCAACCGGAAATCCAAATCAGTCGCTGTTCGTGTTGTTTATAAAGCCAGGCGAAATTCGCGCTAGGATATAGTTTTCTCCGCATTAAAGAAACATCATTAGCCTTGTAGCTAAGTTGGTTAACATCCGCACCCTCATCATTCAGGCCTCGAGTTCGAACCCTGGCAGACACCATTTCCTGTTTTCTTTTGTTTTTGATACCTGCACCATTCGGCCCAATTGCAGACCGAGCCCAGCAACTACTGCAGCCCAGCAGTTTCTTTAGCCCAGTCCATAAATCCGACCCAACAATCCTTCAGCCCATCTGTTTAACTAACCCATTAATTGAATGAGCCCAGTATCCAGTTCCAGCCCAGAATTTCTCTTATATAATTTAATTATATATTAATTTTACTCTCTGATCTAATTATTTATTTACTTAACTAATATTAAATATAATTTAATTATTTATTCTGTTAATACCTATTTAAATAAACATATTTAATATTCATTTATTTATATTAATTAATTAATTAATGGTAGAAACTATTTAAATACCTATGTATTTACCACGTAATATACCAACACTATACTAAGTATGTAATCACCCATTAAATAAGAATATAAACTTTTATCAAGAATTATAATTATAAGCAAACGTATTTAAAATACGGGATTATTAGGAAACTAAAAATCTATACATTTAATAAGTCACCAACAACTCGCTCACACCTAACAATATTTTATAAACAAATCATTGGAGTGAAACATCTAGCATAGACGTGCCGATAGAGCCGTCTCTCATTATTGTTATTCTTATGCGTTTAGGGCGATAAGAAGTCATTGTCAGATTTGCATATTTGTCGTGTTGCATTTGCTAGCTTTGCATCAGGTGAGTCCACAGCCCCACTTTTTACCGCATTTTATTAACTGTTTTACAACTTTGGGGTGAAAAACATATCAACTCTTTTATAAATATTTATAAATTTTTACAGTATCTATCATTGTGTTTCAGTAAAGCCTACTGTGACTATTTATTTTACTTGTGATGAAACTATCTTAAACCATGACAATCAATCCTTATGCTCAGACTAAGTTTAGATGTAGCTTACATCCCATAATCATTAGCTAGTTGCGACTAGTCCCTGGATATGCAGATGGTACCATTGGATAAGACTCTTCCTCCCACAGTGTGATCAAATCAGGGAGTGCATGCATATGTTTGATTCAGTAACATCATTATTAGAGTTGGAGTTTTGGTTATGGACTTAGGATCGACATTTTAATGGATATCAGTCATGCTTTTTCTACAAACTGGAGTGTTTCAATATTTCAACAATTAAATTATTATCATATTACAGCCCATGGTGGAAAATCATTTTCAAACATTATTTCATTACACAATTTATACCATGGTTGGCACATGAACACTTTGGACGTCAAATTATTTTTGCCATTGTTGGCATACGAAAAACTTTGGATTTCAAAACAAACTATAAACCTGTGGATTCACTCAACAATTTTGTTGATCATTTTTCATATATTTTTCAGGTATCTAAGTTGAAGCATAAGTCTTAGTAGCATTGGATCACAAGCATGCATGTATTAAGATGCCACGATTTATTAAAAACATTTTCTTTTTTACATTTCAAATATTTTGTTAACATTAAATTTTGTGACCTACTTTATTTCAAATATTATTTAGATTTTGGAACATCTATTGTTTACGATAATCATATGCTTGTGTTACTCATGATATCGCACGCCCATTCTTCCGCAAACCATTTTCTTTATAAATCACTTTTGGCGGGGTGTGACACTTTTGGTCTGCTTCTTGTTGAAACATACCAACAAATATTTGACACGACAGGTTTCCATTTAAATTCCAATTATAAAAAATAATGCATCAATAATACGGATTTTTTTACACCTATACCACTTAACGGGAGGCAAAACCTATGGAATTTAAACATAAAAGTAAAATGAACAAAATGTCTTACTAATATCTATCTTAAGAGATCTGGGTATGGCATTTTAAATGAACAAAATGTCTTACTAATATCTATCTTACTAATAAATTATTTTTCTTTTCTTTCTTTTTTTTAATGTAAATTGTGAATAGTTTAATATATTTTTTGGTTTCAAATGAATGTTATAAAAGAATGTGTGTTTTTCAACTCGTCTTTAACAAGCCCCATAGTAAAAATATAAATTAACCTAAATATGTAAACTCTTTTGAAAGCTTTATTTTCCAAATCTTAATAAAAATAGAATTGATTTTGTTCTAACAACCAATATCATTGTTGGAGGAGAAACATAAAGGATCCAAGAAATTAAAGACTGTTTTGGTTTGTGTGTCTTCAAATCGGACGAACGACATTGGCCACCCACTTTTTAGTTTTCCCCTGCGATTTTATTTTCCTTAATCTAATCTTAAAATATATTTTTTTTATCAAAATAGACAATACCTACGATGAAAAATAATACCTATTGACATTCCTACTTTAAGTTGACTTGTTTATAATTTTTACTGTTTTAATTCATGGTCTTGTGTTGTTTACTAAAACTCTAAAAGTGTCATAAAAAGATGATTAAGCAAAAAAAAAATTAAAAATTATTTGGTACTAAAAGAAACTTCAAATTAATTGTGATTAATTACATTGTGGGCGTGGATTTGATTGAAAATGAGTTAAAGAAGGAAATAACCTGCGAACGTGTGATGTTTTTGGTCGACAATTTACACTTTTAAATTTTCGATTGTTGTTGTTTATGCATACTTAACCAAGGGGAAACCAATCAAAGGCTTCTTTCTACTCGATTTGATTCCCTTTTTTTGCTTTTTGCTTTTCGTAAAAGGAATATTGGAAAGTGAAAAATCCAAATGCAAAACAAGAAGAAAGGAAGATACGGATGTTGATACTTTCACTTTTATTTATTTATTTATGATTTTTTCATATTAAATATATTTTGTTTATGATAATTTGTAAATGTACGTATCAGTTTTACAATGCTTTAAAATGCGTTTGTCAAACTTTAATGGGTCTTGTAAAATTAATACGATTTAGTTTTTTAATGTTGGTAAATCGTCCTAACTATTTTTTTATCATGTTTATTCAGGTTTATGTTATTATTGGATTTTTTTTTACCTTAACCTGATAAACAGGAAGTTGGTATCGAGTATGAATTCTTCACTATTTATTATGATAATAATAAAATCTTAAAGATACCGATTCGATTCATAATATATTTGTCTTATTATTTAAGGTATTCTTTAATATTCATTATCATTATACATTCTTTCCAACACTGGATTTAATTTATTCAAAACTTACAATTTGTTTTAACAATATGTTTTATACAACATCTGAAGATGAAATTACCTTCTTACCTGACTTTATCATAACACTAACTTATTCGTTTTAATCATCCAGAAAAATTTGGACTGATTTTTAAATACTTATGATACCCAAGGAAGCAAGCGTGATCAATATTCAGTAACTGGTTAATTTGGCCCGTACACAAGAAATCCATAAATAAAAACAGATGTAATACAAATATTTTACTCATGATTAAATTATCAAAGTAAATATTCAGTAACTGGTTAATTTGGCCCGTACACAAGAAATCCATAAATAAAAACAGATGTAATACAAATATTTTACTCATGATTAAATTATCAAAGTAAATACATAAAATTTAACATATTCTACTAGAAAAGTGGAAGTATGATGCAAGTAAACGTAAAGCGACGGAATATACTGCTCATGTAAGACGTGGTTTCCTAAAATAGAAACATTTCCTCTGGGCTTTCAAAAACAATTCATCATTGTTGATTTCTTTTATCAACTGTTGAAATATTGTCGATAAAAATGATTTATTTTTATTACAATATTGTAAACTACATCTCTATCTTTAATTACCTAAATCGAAGTTATGTTGACCTCCGAAAATAGCAGTCAAGTTTATCCATAGCTTCATGGCAATAAACTATTTTTGGATCAGTAGAAAAAAAGTGAAATACGTATGAGTTATCGTCCTATCAAAAGACTATTCATCTAACAAAAAAATAAAAATAAACGTGTCAATCAAAAGTTACTAGTTTAAGGAATTAAGGGTAACTATCGAATGACCTTTAAAATATCACAAGTTCAATCTCTCATTAAATAGAATTTACACCATGAAAATATTAAGATGCCCAGGAGAGTCCAATATAAATAAGAGTACCCATTTTAAAAAATCAAAAGTTACGAGTTTAAACCTCATAAGAATTATAAATGCGTAAATAGCTACCATATAAAAGGAACAAATAATGTAAGAGTAAGACCATTAAAATTTGTGTTGCAAACTTAATGATTTGTAGTTTTGTACATTACTCCAGGAGTCGGTTTACACTTTTTAAAATTCAATATTATCGTAAGCAGACAAATACCCACCAAACATTCTATCGATGATCACCATGTGCTCCTTTGTGGAGGACCAAAACCCAGAATGAGTGCCAAATATGGATTTCATGTAGATCACTTCAGGGCTTTTGAGCTCATATTTCAGTGCCCTCCATGTGTTTGTGTTTTTGCTTCAAAGAAAACCACATCTCATATCTTCCTTTTTCTTCTTCTTATGAGCATATATAGCAGCCAAATACAACAACACTGATATCCAATCCTGCCAAAGACGAGGTATAAAAGATATAAGATGTAGATAGTTATACATCTACACTGGGTAGAGAGACTACTTCCCGAGCAACCAAATAACACATGTGTTTTCTTGTCTATGCTTTTTAAGAAAAATAATTAAATAAATAAGTGGGTTAGACTAAACACTATTGGGAATGTGGATGCTAAATACTAATTGAAACGAGTCAAAACCCGTAAGCATGACGGGACAAAGGGATGAATAATAGTGTAAGGCATTTTTAAGTTAGAGGATATAACCTTAAAATAAACGGAAATGCTCCATTTTTTAATTTAAAAGAATGTTATAATCATGGTTTGTTACTTTGTTAATAATGGTCTATCTACTAAAGACTAGTGATCATTGAGTCAACTTTACACCTATGCATACAAGGTTTTGAAAGGATGATTATGCCTTTGACCACTTACCTTGTTGACTATTCAAACTATTATACTAATAGTAAAAAATAGATGATCGGATTGGTATGTCTCTCCTATATATTGTTTATGATTTCTTTGTTTCTGTTCTTTTGTTGTCTAGGTTCCTGCCAGCTTTTTATTGCATCGACGTTTAAAAAAATAGAAAAGAATACACACTACTCATCTTTATGAAAATCTCTTGTTTTAAAGCTCACATATACAAAATTTTCTAATCTGAGACCTAAAGACAAGATTATGATTACTTTTTATCTTCTCTTATGTTTCATGTGAAAACCACCATCTTTGTATTATTTAATATAATCTCAATCATTTTAATAATTTAATTAAATTAATGATTTAGACAAAGCTGGGGACAATTATTAATTTAATTTTTTAATGACACGCCTAACTTAAATCGTGACTAAAGATTCAAAACCCCAGCGCAAAGTCCACTCGGTCCTTTTATCTTTTTTGGAGGAATTTTGTGTAATGATGGCTAGCTTTTAAAACTTAATGCTGGATTTGTTGCTTTTTAGAGTCATTGAGTAACTTACTAACATGCTCATGCTCATGCATTTGTCATTGACTGCTGCTTTTGTAGTTCTAGAAACAATAATTATCAAATGTTCTTTAATTAATTTAATCCCCATAAAAAAAGAATGGCTCTCATAAGATAAGTGCTACAATGGGCCTATAATTACTGCAATGTTTTACACAGAATGCAAGCCCAGAAAATTGGGCTTGCCTTACGGTAACTCATAACAGGCCTTTTGCTTTGGGCTGCTAAAACACTTTCGGTTTGTTTCTTTTCACCAAAAATGGCGTATTTCTGTGTTCGATCGATTCTTTGTTCCTTTACCGCATCGCCATTTCAGTGTAATTCTGAGGACTGAGATCAAGAGGTTGTGTCTTCGCATTCTTATTCCTTACCGGCGGCCATCGGAATTCCGGTACGTATTTTAAAACTTAACGTGTGTTTAATCTGAGCTAACGCAAATGCAGTCATAGGTTTCTCGTTTCCGTCACCGTTTTCTCGTGAGTGAACATGAGGAACTTCACGATCGAGCTTCATTAGAATCGTAATGTTTCTGTTGTAATATGATGCACGTGGCACGCCCACCAACTGTTCGACAAATTGTTTCTGGGAATTTCAAGACACATTAGCTGTCGATCATAATTTACTTATCTTTATACATATTAAAAGAAGGTTTTTTTGAAATCTTTAAAGCCATGTCATAATGGCACATCATACCTTATGCCATATATGATGTCACTTGGCACTTAAATGCCAAGTCATTATTGCCAACTAAAAGTCCACATATGCACTTTTAAGCCACCTCACTTTTATTGATCTTTATAAGAGCCAATTCCTATATTTTACTAAATGTAAATAAGTTTAGTGATAACCGCCCACCAAATAAAAACCATTCTATATGTAAATCTAAATGCAATGCAATGCAATATTAAGGTTGTAACTGTCCACATAAACAATGTTAAATGTAAATACGTGTAGATCTTTTTCTATTTCATGTTATAAGATAGAATACTTGGTTAAATGCAATATTAAGGTTGTAACTGTCCACATGGCATCTTGGCCATGTCACTAAAAGACACTAATGCCAGGTCAAAAGTCCAGATAGACACTGTCTCTGATAACCCTAAACACAAAACGTATACGCATATTACTCCTTTTGGTTCTCCAAAATTCAATGTAATTTCAGTTTTGACAATGTGATCAATGCTATTCATAGCCATTCAAAGCCCGTGTGACTGTGTGAGTTTAATGCTTGGATTTCGGTTTCATCCGAATGAGGAGATCGCTATGTATTATTTACATATGATGACTACAACAACATCGTTTGTGATCAACGTCATATATTGTGTAATTTCGAAGATTCCAGTTCTCTTGGTTTTAGTCTTTGAGTATCTTATTCAATTCCTTTAATATGAAGGTTAGTATAGTTCAATTTTGTATGTCTTATAAAAGGCTGTTATAAGACATTGGAAATTCTATATGTCTTATAGTTCAATTCTATAGTTCAATTCCTAAAAAAATATTGGAAATTCCTAATTTAATCTCATTATGGTTAAGTTTGTGGTAACTTATCATGCACCTTACCTATTTGATGAAATGCTTGAGCCAAAATTATGTCGTGGTTTACTGGATAATTCAAGTATTCATGAATGGTATTACACGTCAATTTAGTATGTAGGTTTTTACATGTTCTTTTACAGAAATCAAAACTTTATTGTATAAGCATAATCAGATGAGATTATTTATTATTATTATAATTATTATTATTTTATTCCTTAGGTTGGCAGTGTAATAATTGCAGAATGGAAGGGAAGGCCTTTTACAGTTAGCAAAGAATGCAGATTTTTCAGGATTAAAGGTTCTGGACGGATGGCGGAAAATAATTTAAGTGACTGCTTATGTAATCCTCAATTCAGATATAAAAACTTTAGATCACCATTTTTCCTGTAGGTTATTTATTTATATATTTTATGAGTATTTGATGTACTAATCGTTTTTGTCTTTTAAAAATGGTTATTGTAGAGACAAGCTGACGACCCTGCAGTGAAGCCCGTAGACTTTGCTTAGGTTCATCATTTATCAAAATTAAAGACTTTATATCGACAAAATTGTTACATGATAAGGAAAGTTGATAATCGCATTCAAGCATTTATATCGACAAAAACGAAAGCAAGTCAGTCATTAATTTCAAGTCGATGTTATAGTCTCTATTATATGTTTATATATGTTATAATTGTTGTACTTGAAAGGCTAAGAAAGTAATTCTATTAAATCACTTTTGGATGATTCAATTTTTTTCTTTGTTTTCAACTTTACTGTTTCTTTTGCATTTACAGAGGGTTCCTATTTTCAGCACATAGGAATCAAGATTAACAAAATAAGAGATAGTGGCTGTAACGATTTAAGAAAAAATGATGAATGCTATACAAGCACAGATTTTGCATTTATAAGGGCTTCTATTTAAATAGGTGAAGCACTATACTGTTTTCTATTATTTTCAGCACCACTGCTATTAAATCATATAGTTAAATCATATATTATCAACTAACATATTTTAAATATAGTTTCTTTCACCCAAAAGTTTGTTAAATTAAAGACACATAGTTATACATTTTCTATTATTTTGTCATAATCTTGCAAGTAAAGAACTGATTTTCCACACATCAAAAGGTAATTCAATTCATGCTGATTAAAATATTACTATCGATTTCCTTTTGACTTTTAAAGTCAAATGTAGTGTTTTCCAAATGTGAAATTGGTATTAAGGAAGCTTTTTTTTTTTTTTCAAAATCTATTTTATGTGTTTGAACCATTATATATAAACATCGAATCGTTGATATTAATTAGTAACCACTAACCAGTTATCATTCTTCAAGATTAATTCCATAAACTTTGACTTCTAATCCTTGAATTCAGGTTATATTGAGAGATTTTGTTTGGTTTTTGGCTAATAATCAAAGCAAATATGTGAAGTATGACTAAAAGAATTTGAGTAACATATGCTGGTGGCAATTTTGACCCATTTACTTATAGATTGGTCGATTCAGGTTAAACATAAGAATTAGCCAAAAAAAGAAACCGGTCAAATGGTTCAGGAGGGTATAAAGCTGCCCAGATAGTATTTTTATTAAACCTTTTTTATTATAAAATTAGATTAGATTATTATTTTTTTTAATTAATCTAGCTTTTGTAATCGTATTCGACACAATAATTTTGACTCGTGTAAAAGAAAATTTGGGCAAGAGGATTTTAGTGGCAACCCAGACGTATCCAACCCGTTTTGATCAGTTTCCCAATAAGCATGTTTTAAATAATATATTGCATTCGATCCGTTTCATTATTACCCAAATTTTCTTTTTTCACGGAATAAAATTTATTGTGTCTGATACGATTACAAAATATATAGTAATTCGACCCGTTTGACCACTCATTTATAATATACAAGATACTTAAATAAAAAATTATCACCAACGTTAGTTACAAACAATAAGATATTGAAGCGGGCCCGGGCATAGAACATTTTTCTATTGAGAAATGGTATCATTTAAAGGTATCAAATATTTCATTTCTTTGTTTCTTAATTCAATATTTATGCTTTGTTATATGTTTATTTTTTCTTTTTAGGGGGGAAATGGGAGCCTCTCTTCATTAGCCATATAAAAAGTGATTTTAATAGATCCAGTATGTCTATGGGGTACCAATGACATGATGCTTTCCCGTAGACTTCTTACTTGATAAGTAAAATATTATGAAAATGTTATGAAAAATTCTATAAGCCACCCGTGATTTATCACGGGTTATAGGCTAGTAGTTTATAAATGAAGCATTCGTCCAATTACTTAAAACATGGATTTAATGCAAGTTTGCCAATGGCTCATTTCATTTCACTCATACAACCTCTATATCATTCTATTCAAATATTTATATAATAAAGGTACTAAACCTTTTAGCATTTTCCGTTTGAGGTACTAAATTTCTTTTTTCTTTCTATTAAAGGTATCATGCATAGCTTATTTCATGACCAAAGTGAGGATTTTTTTTTACCATTTTATAGAAAGTTGTTTTGGTTATATTAAAACTTTAATATCTTTAAAAGGCAAAAGAGGTCCTTATTTTCGTTATGATAAAACTGTAATACAGTTGATAGTTGAAGAAAATTACAGTATCTTAAATGGAAAATTTCAGAAAGTTTGATACCTTTTTTTACCTTGAAATCATTATTAGTGCATTAAATATTAATAAACTCTAAGAAAGTTGTTAATAAATGATTAACTTCAAAAGATTACATTACACATAAACTGAAATAGATATATATATATATAACTGATAAATATATTTCCCTGCTCGCCTATTTACTAACAATGACAACCGATTCTATCGAACTTTTGAATGTTAAGTTACAATTGATTTTAATGCAAATAATATTCAGAATTTGTTTCATCCCAAGCAAGTGAGTTTTCTTGTGCAGAACATGTTCCTGTAATATAATCAAAACAGTGAATTCTTAAATCTCATCAATTTGTACATGAATTTGAGTCTAAATACAAAAAAAGATCGATAAAACATACACAAAACATCCGGGACGCGGTTTTTTCTTCTCTTTTGGTGCTTGTTGTGGCTTAATTACCACCCTTATTGCAGCATCAAAAACCGATTTTACATTCTGTTATTGTGAAAAAATAATCAAAAAAGCAACCAATAATAATAAGAGTAAATTACAGAAATTGTCCCTGTGGTTTTACGATTTCTTCAATTAAACCCCTAAACTTTTTTTTCCATGATTTTGTCCGTGGTCTTCAAATTTCATCTTTTTTGTCCGTTTTTAACAAATACATTCAGAACTTTTTAACAAATACATTAAAATAAGGATATTTTGGTCATTTTAGGTCAAAACAAACAAAAAATATGAATTTGAAGACCATAGGGACAAAAATCACGAAAAATATTTTGTTTAGGGATAAAATAGAATCATTCGTAAAACCACAAGGACAATTTCTGTAATTTACTCTAATAATAATAATAATGAAATTTATCAGAATTGTTTGTACTTGTTGAGTCTTAGAGCTGCATTCGATGTAATATGCAGCTCCCATTTGTTTCCGAAGCTCCTCTCCCTAATCACATTAATTAATCATAAATTCATAATTTTAATACTAATCACATTATTTAACCTAAATCTGTAACATTAAAATTAATTAGGGATCAATATAGAAAGAAAAAAAAAATATGTACCTGTGCAGTGGTTACGGGCACAAGTCCTGGATGATCAGCTAAGTAACGTTTATCCTCACGAAGATCTAATGAAATAAATAATCATAAACCAAAGTTAGAGGTGGCAAAGCGGGCGGGCCAGATGGGTCGGGTCGGGTCGAAATGGGTCCGGGTGAGGCAACATACCGAGTTTGGTTCCCACCAGAACAACCGGGACTCCAGGAGCAAAATGCTGAAGCTCGGGGATCCACTGTGCAAATAACAGACTATCAGAAAAATCACTTTAAAAACTCGATATTTTATTTTATAATTATTTTTTTAATACCTTTTTTAGTATGTTCTCGTAGCTGGCTCGACTGACCAATGAAAATGCTAAAACGAAAACATCAGCTCCTCGATAACTCAAGGGTCTCAACCGGTTGTAATCTTCTTGCCCTAACGAGTTGATAAATATTACCAAAATTAAAATTTTATTTCAGGTGAACGTTTTTTATAAAAATTAAAATGTTTAATTTGTGATTTGTTGATGAAATATTTACCAGCAGTGTCCCATAGACCTAGATTGACAGTTGTGCCTTCAACTACAACATTTGCACTGAAGTTATCAAATACAGTTGGTACATAATCCTGATTAAGATCAAATTATTAGGATTACACCTTCATCAGTGTGTGTGTGTGAGAGATTTTTCAAACTAAACATCATCAATAACAAGTAGTGGGTGACCATCATTTTGAATTATTGTTCTTAATATTTATTGATTTACAAGCAACAATTATGATTCTGGACCATTGTAATAGTTTCTACCTTTAACAAAATCTATAGGGCTAATATATAGAGTTTTACGAATCTCATTTTGATTATGATTTTGATATTTTAGGACCACAATAGTTAGTTGGAGCAAAATGTGAATTACTTAACTACCCATGTATTAAATTACACTGTTGTGACAAATTACCAAATTTTGATTCTTGATTGTTACAATAACCACTCCAAAAACAGAAATACAATTTGCTACCCAAGATTCTAAATGATCACAGATTAAAAAAAGAAGAAGAGGACTTATCCCAATATATTAAAGGGTGTTTTCATGTAATTGTGTATTTTTTAACTTTAAAATATGAAACCAACAAAAACTTAATCATAATTTAGAGGGTTGATTAGTCTAAGAGCGTGTGAATTAATTTGACAGTGTAAAATCCTAGATAACTAAGATAACTATAATGGATTAACTATAATTTACAAAACATATACCAGTAAATGGCATATACCAGTAAATGGTGGCAAAAAGTCCACTTTTTTCTGATTCTTTATGGAAAATACAAGATACCCATATGACAAAAAGGCCAATTCACAAGACTCCAAAGTCAAGAAAGATGAACCAAAAGCAAAAAAGCAAGAAAAGGTAAAAGAAACTTGAAAGTAAGCAGAAAAAGCTGCAAAATTTACAAAAACCCAGATGCAAATGATTAAAAGAATGATAATAATTTGACTTACAGTTGGGAATTTGTTACTTGTGTAGCAAATAAGCATACAAGTTTTACCAACAGCACCATCACCAACAGTTACACACTTGATAAACCTAGAGACACTTGCAGCCATTGAACATCAATCAAGAAAACAATATTTTTTTATATAAATATAAAACAGAATCTGATGAGGGAAGAATAAAGAAATGAATATACAGGATGTAAATGGAAGTAGGGGTTTTTGTGTTTACTATAATGGTGGTTTTGTGTGTGTGTGTGTGTGTTTTGGTATTGTGAAGGAATGACAAAAGGTGAGAGAGCCTAAATAGGGTCACATGATTTCACACTTCTTTACATTAACAACTCTACTTGTTCTTCTCTACTTAGAAATAGAAATGTAAATATAATTTATAGTTGATGATGTCTTAGTGATAATAACTTCTGAATAACTTGCTAGAGGTTGTTAGTTTGATCCCTCCTTACCCATTGGAAGCCCATTTTAAACGAGAATACTCTTTAAAAAAAAAAAAAACGATAGTCTTAATTTCTGATGAATATATTATCCAATATTGAAAATTTGCAATATTTGAATATAAAATGGGAGCGTGAGTATATATGGATGACAAAAGAAATGATGTTATTTTAAATCTACTAGGTAGTATTTGTTTTTGTTTATAGATCGCTGTGATGAAAATGACATAAATATTATAATTTCAAATATGCTTCTAAAGCTGAAATGGCATGCAAATAGTTGGTTTATTAACTATAAGATTTATTTAAAACATGATACGTCATTTGGAAAAAAAATGTACCCTAAGCAATGTAATGATGATATATTATGCCTTTTGGGTTTACAATTTATATAATAAACTATATGTTAAAATAACTTATTAGACGACATCCTAACAAGATGCTTTAATTTACAACGTATGTAGGGATGGACGGTCTTGGAGTGTTCCACAGAAGTACATAAATACAATCATAAAATAAAATATTATATAAAACCCACGAAATTGTGCATTTTCTAATCACATAATAATAAACAATATGAGTCAGTACATAATATGACTTTATCCTTTTTCCGGAAGAGATGAAAAGTGAATTGTACTTCAGTAACTAGTTCAGTTGCCTGTAGTAACAAATTTAAAGATTCGACAAAACAAATAAAAAGATTGAAATTCTTGTAATTTTACAGTATTATTCATTTATTCTGAATTGAAGTTTCCTCAATAAATATGATGCATGTCTTAATTAATAAATATTTATTAGAAGTTAAAAGCCATAAATTAGAAAGTGTTGCGAATGGATAGGAGCATATTTGATGGCATTAATTGGTTTTTTTATGGCATTAAAAGCCATAAAAGACTAACATTTTTTATGGGGCTCTTATTTATACGCCCTCGTTAGAAAAAATATTAAAAAGTTAGCATAAATTTTTATATGTATTTAAGCCATCATGACTACTCATATTAGTTTAATGATTTTATTGTATTGGATATAGAATTTTACTGTCCAAATGTTTGTTGTATCTATGTATAATATGCAATAGTGTGGTGATTAAATGAATAACTATAACATAAATTTATGTGGAAAAACACATTGAAATTATGAATATGACTTTTATGATAATAAAATTCGTATACAGATTTGTTAACAAAATAGCCCTCGGGCTTACACATTACAAACCATAAGGCCAAATCTTAAAAAGCCCAAACTGTAAATGGGCAAAAACTGAAATCTCCTAAACTGCTTTACTCAACAAGTTACATTTTTATTGTAATAATAATTTTCCTTAAAACAAACTCTCTTGCTTAACTTACATCAACATCTCTTGCTTTCAAAGTCTTGGGCCTAGCCATATTAGAATTCTCAATCTCAATAATACATTGGCTTCCTTTCTTCCTCTACAAACAAACTGTAATAGTCCATAAAAACTTAAAAAGAAAATCAAACTGTAATACATTGGCTTGCTTTCAAGTATTAATTGACTCTGTATTGTACATCAGTCACAAGAGAATGTCCAAAAGAAAGCATTTCTGTTACATGTAGAATTACCTTTCAGAACGGACCAACCACTAAATCATCAATAAAACTTAAGAATCAAAATCATATTAATTAATATCAAATTTAGACCCTGACAAACAATGAAATGAACAACAAATACTCTGAACAGGACAAAAGAAGCAAATCAATAACTACAGTAGAAAAGCTAGTCTTCTCTGCCATCTTCAATAATCACACATTCATGTCTTAACCAAATTCTTATTTCCATATCAAAATTATATAAGTTTCTGTAACAAGATTAACTCGCTACCAGTTAAGCATAACCAAGCACACAATCATTTTTAAACCATTGACATAAACCTAAAACACCAAACCAAAATCAAGCTTCCATAATCAAAATCTTCGATAAATTTAATCAACTATTTCAGCAATTCATATACTTCATTAACACAAAACCCTAAATCCGAGGCCCGCAGAAACAAAAAACTCAAATCGGCGTTGTAAGGATCCATTCCGTATAACAATATAAAATTTATATGGTATATTGCAACAAATACATCCCAATGCCTACCCTGAACACCCCATTTAATTTGATGTTAAAGCTTTAATACGAGGGAGGACATATTTAACATGCATGTTAAGCGTTATTAAAAAGCCAAAAAGGCTTTAACACCATATTCTACCTTATGCTCTAATGTTAAGCGTATCTTAAATTTAATAGGGAATAATTTTTAAACTTCAATTGGGTCTAGTCAAGTTAACCGAAACTTGATAATAGTAAGCACGTAACATGAAATTTTATCAGATCAGTAGGAAAAAAATTAATATCGACATAAGATGTGAATAACGACTAGCATAATTGGACATTGGTTTCGTATTCGAATTCGAAGTTGAATAGATCCTATAAACACTCCTAACAATGATCAAAAAATACACAAATCTTATAAATTAATGTAAATTTATTGGTTAAGGAACATAAATGGATGTAGAATAACATTTATATATTTTGATGTCAAAATCGCGAACCGACATCAATACAGCATCGTATATATTTCCACCCAATTTCCCCGATATCAACAATTATAGGTTTCTAGGGCAAAATCCTTCGTCCCTCAACTAAAGTAGATTCGATCAGGTATAAATATCGTTCGATTTCTCCAAAGAAATTGGTATATCAGAGCTTTTAATTTGTCGTTCTCACTATATTGTTATTATTTTCTTCTTGCAGATTGAAGCTTTGGTAGATTGGTTCTCTCGGCTTGTCATAGTAAGTTAAAATTTACAAAATTAGTCTTCACGTTTTTTCTACATATCTTAATATTTGATTGTGGAAAGATCGGGATTTTTTTCACCCAATATATGTACAGACTAGTATTTGATAATTTTTATGCGCTAATTTCATATTTCTACCATCATGTTGGGGAAGTTTTTTTAATTCTAGGGTTATAATTATAAATTTTGTTGTGACGCTAATAGTATCAATTGGGGGTGAAATTAGCAACAAGAATGATAATTTTAGGTAAAGTATTAGGGCCTGATATTTTTCCTGTAGAGGTTTGGAGAGATTATTCATGTATGAATTGGAACAGTAGCAGATTTTAGTGTTTTACCTCTTTAATTTAAGCTTGCTTAATTACCTTAATTAGTACTAATAACGGGGAAAAAAACGTTGAAATATATTTTTAGAGTTATCTTATTTTGGATATGAAATAATTTTGAAATATAACCGTAATTTCCATCATATAACTGTTTTTTAGATCCGCAAATGGGGAAGAGGAAATCAAGAGCAAAGCCTCCACCTAGGAAGCGGATGGATAAACTTGACCCTGTTTTTAGCATCCCTTTTTGTAACCATGGAACCAGTGTTGAATGTCGCATGTAAGTATCTGCTTCATCTATATAATTTTTACTGAAAATACAGTTTTATTTTTCTAATTCAGTAATTCTCAACTAAAAGTTTTGTTTGAATGAGCTAATATTTGGTGGTCATGTAATTTCAGTGATATGAAGGACTTGATTGGTGAGGCATCTTGCAGAATTTGTCAGGAAAACTTCAGCACTACTATAACTGGTACAACATTTTTTATATAGATATAGATATTTTTTGTTAAATAAAAAAATTGTGGTAGCAACTGTTTCTAACCGTTTCATTTGTTTTCTTGACCTCCAGCTTTGACCGAGCCAATAGACATGTAAGTAGAATACTCTTTTACGCTTCTTATAGAAGTTGACCCATTTACTTATGAATGGGTTGTTTTAATCATATTTACCCCATTAATTATTTACAAGAAGATTAAAAATAAGTGTTTAAAAACATGGATGCAGATATAGTGAATGGATTGATGAGTGTGAACGTGTTAACAATGTTGATGAAACCGGATGAAGCCTGCTTCACTTGGTAGTTAGTAGGTGTTATTATTATGTATCATGTACGGTTTTTAGTATTACTAGTCGGCGGGTTAAAAGCAAATGGGTCGACCCGTTTGACAATTTATGCACATGAGTCACTGTAAAGGCATTCTTGACCATCTATAAATAGAACAAAATTATTTTAAATCAGTTACATAATGAATTACTGAATTAGAGTAAAATGATAGAAGGGACTATAAATTATTAAAACATATAATATTCTGGCGACATATATACCCATTTTGACTTCTTTAACGATGTGACTATTTCTGCCATTATTATTGAGATTTTTTATTTTCTTATCAATTTTAACACCATATTAGGCAATTTTGACAATTAGCAGGATCAATCCCTCAAACAATTACCAGTATCACTTAGTTACATATTTCTTCAAAAGTGCATATTTCTTCAAACTAACTCGATACAAAAAATAATTTCTTCAAAATTAAAATTTGTTTTTGCAAATGTGTAAGCAATTCTGATTGCAAAAATTAATATCTGCAAAGTTATGAATATTGAAAAAGCATTATAGAAGTGTGCAGAAAACATAATATTATTTTCAAGATTTTATTATTAAAGAGAGAATTTTTTAGGACAAACAACATTTTGGGTCAAACCAAAACTAACCTGCTTCATCCTGTATCAAAAAATATATATTTCATAAATTTTGCTAATTTTGACTTTAATTAGTCCACTGTATCATCTTCAATTCATACAAATATTGTTTCCAATTGTAGAAATCTTGAGGTTAACTGTTAACATATGAACCAGCATCAATCCTCTGTATCATCGTTCACAATGACGGCAATCACACATACTTACAAATATTACAAAATGAATTGCAACAATGCAGTATCATAACCTGAGAGAACAACATTAGTTAAAAAGCCGGCAAAACAATATTAAATTAATTAATTATTAACTAATTTCAGCCGGCTAAACAATGAGTTGCCATTGGGCATTCACAGCTTTTGGTTGTTGATTACATCTCAATCTTTGTAAATTCAGCCAACTGTTTATGCATCATATAACTTCATAACATATTAGCATTAAACAATATTGTTTATAACATTCTTAAACTCGTAGTTCCGGTTTTAGTCGTGAGAAATGGGTCGAATTTGGTCTCTTTTTATGGTTTCGTTTGTTTTCGTTCTTTTTCATGTAGGAAAGACGGAAACCGTAGAAATACGGGATGCATTAGTCGATTTCATGGAAACACTAAGGCCCGTAAGCAAGCAAAACAGGCCGAATTGGGGTTGGAATGTTTCATCAGACCCGTGCACGAGTAACTGGCACGGTGTTACATGTGACAAAGATAATCAATCTGTTAAACACATCGTTCTTGAACAGTTAAATTTAACGGGAACCGTTGATTTTGAATCCGTTTGTAAGGAAACTAATCTTCTGAAACTTAGTTTGAAATACAACAATCTTTCAGGAAGCTTACAAGAAGAGATATCCAATTGCAAAAGAATTAGGCATTTGTACCTAACCGGGAATCACTTCTCGGGTAATCTTCCCGATTCGTTGACCGATTTGACCAATTTGGTAAGAATCGACATATCCAACAACGAGCTTAATGGTAATTTACCCGATTTGTCACGAAACACGGGCTTGTTAACCTTTTTCGGGCAGAACAATCGTTTTACCGGGCAGCTACCGAGTTTCAATTATGACCTACTTGAAGAATTTGATGTCTCGAATAATGATTTGACTGGTCAAATCCCCGATGATGCGGGGAAATTTGGTGCAAAAAGCTTCATGGGTAACCCTCGGTTATGCGGGAAAGGGTTACCGAATGCATGTCGGGTTAAAAAGAAAAACTCGCATGATTTTCTAATGTATTCCGGTTATGCGATTCTTTGTCTAATCGTTATCGTTTTAGTCGCTTTATTATTCCTCAAGAGAAAAGAAAAACTTGAAGATGTAAAGACCGGTTCGGGTTTGAAAAAAGGAGTTAAAAGTAGTAAAGATAGTTTTATTTCAAGTGATTCGAAGACGGGTGTGACCCGTTCGGAATTCTCGATTACCTCGGCTGAAAATGGGGCGGTTTCGGGTTCACTCGTTGTTCTATCGAGCCCGGTTGAGTCGGTTAACGGGATGAAATTTGAAGATTTGCTTAGAGCTCCAGCTGAGTTGATTGGAAGGGGTAAAAATGGAAGTTTGTATAAAGTTATTCCTAACGAAGGGACTCCGCTTGTTGTTAAACGGATTAAAGATTGGGATATTTCGAGAGATGAATTCAAGAAACGAATGCAAAGAATTGACCAAGTCAAACACCCGAAAGTGTTACCGGTTGTTGCTTATTATTGTTCTAAACAAGAGAAGTTATTGGTTTATGAGTTCCAACCGAATGGTAGTCTTTTTAAGGTTCTACATGGTAAGTTCTTTAATTCATTAACGGGCAATTTTGGCCCGAAAGGTCAAAACCCAGATAACTTGCAATTTTGGCCCGAAAGGTCCAAACCGGCCAAAACTAAAAAGGTGCTTAAGATTTTACGGGTCAAATTCGGAGAGAGTTGAACCGTTTACAGTTTTTTTAGTCTCTTTTCTTTGAATCTTATAAATAATCAAATGCATTATAGAAGTATATGATTATGAAAACTATTATCTAGTTTTTTTGGAATCAAACTTTGATATTTTCGACCCGTAATATGGCTATTGTAATTAGTGGTCCAACCCGACCCAGACCCATTTAATACTTTTGACCCATTCACACTTTTATTAATCTTTTTCTTTGAATCTGATAAAGATGGTCGTTTTGACCTAACCTCTAATTATCATCATCTCATAACCCGTATTATGATAATTTACAGGATCGCAAAATGGTCAAACTTTTGACTGGGGAAGCCGGCTAAATATCGCGTGTAACACATCAGAAGCATTGGCATTCATGCATAGTGAGCTTAAAGACGATCAAATTGCTCACGGGAACTTAAAATCATCAAACATTTTACTCACAAAAGACATGGAATCTTGCGTGAGTGAATACGGTTTAATGGTGGTAGAAAACGGTTCACAAAAAAGCCACGACTTCAACAATGACGTGTATGCATTTGGTGTGGTTCTTCTTGAGTTGTTAACCGGGAAACCGGTTCAGAATAATGGGCTCGATCTGGCTAAGTGGGTTAACTCGGTGGTCAAAGAAGAGTGGACCGGTGAGGTTTTTGATAAGACTTTGGTTGTTGAAGGTGCGAATGAAGAACGAATGGTGGCTTTGTTGCAAATTGCTTTGAATTGCATAAACGGGTCACCCGATTCAAGACCGGGTATGGATCAAGTGGCGAAAATGATAGGTTCTTTGAAGGAAGATGATGAAAGATCAATGGCTACTTCTGATCCATGAACGCATGATTTTTCTTAATGGAGAAACTTGATATTTGACCACTTTCCATGTTCAAGATTTAATGTTAGTTTATATGATTTCATAACCATATTTGTAACTTAGGCTCATTGGTTCTTTTAATTTGTATTGATAATAAGTGCATGGATGATGCTTATAGGTGCACAATTTGTTTGAAGTATGTAATTTCTTGAGTTTTAAGAGTATTCGAGTTTATAATAGGCTTTTTTTTGAATGACTGAATTTTATTTTTGATGCACGTGATATGGTTATTGACTTATTGTCTTGAACCTTCCACCATATTTTCCTGTACTAGGGATGGAACCTTTATATAATTTCTTGAATGTGACATAATTCATTGTTTATTTTCTTGGTTGGTCCTAATCTTATATTTATTGATTTTAGACGCTTGAATTAAGTGTATCTGTCATTTTTCTTTAGTTTTATATGGTAACCATGGGCTCATTTTATAGGAGTAACATATTGTTTCTTTTTAACAAGATATTGTTGCTGACATGGAATAATTTCCCAATAACACAAAAGAGGTAGCTTTATATATTTCTCGTATATATTCTGTTTTCCCTTTCGCCTTCAAGAACTGAACCCCAAAACCATCCACACTTTTTCTCCGATCACCATTTTTCTCTTCAAATAATGGCGATAGAAGAGAAAATAACCGCCACCGTCAGAGTCTCAAACATTCCCCGATCAGTAACCGCCCAAGAACTCCTTAACTTCCTCGAAACCCACACCGGAAAATCCACCGTATACGCCTGCGAAATCTCCTCCGACCACAAAAACTGGAAGTCTAGAGGCTTCGGCAGAGTCCAATTCGAAACCCTAGATTCCAAATCCACAGCAATTTCTCTATCCCAACAGAACCTTCTCTCTTTCAAGGGTTTCAATCTCTCACTCTCTCACTCACTTGATGACGTCATCATCCGGCCTGTGAACCCTCGCAATCGGGTCGAACACGGGTTTTTGCGGACCGGGTTGCTGTTGGATAAGGATTGCATGTCTGTTTTGGAGTCATGGGAAGATGTTAAAGCTTTGGTTTTGCCGGAAAGAAAGAGTATTGAATTTTGGGTTAAATATTTTGGGGATTTTTATAGGTTGGAATTGCAATTTAGTGATGTTTTAGAAGCTTTTTCTTGCTGTGTTGATAGTGAAGAACCCAATGCACTTCTTTTAAAGGTATATAATCTTCTACTTTTATTAAAGGGGTGTTTGGATATATGATTAGAATGATTTTTATGACCTTTAGTTATGAGTGTTTGGGGATTTTTAATATTTGATTATTTAGGGTCAGATTGAACCATAGATTATAATTTATATGTCACAAATATGAACATAATAATCGAATTTCATGATTTTTTTTTTTAATTTTTAGCTGAAACATGCACCAAAGCTATATCAAAGACTATCAGGATCCGATGTTTCGCCACGGTTTAGCTCAGACCGTTATCATACCTGCAAAGATGATTTTGAGTTCACATGGGTTCGAACCACAGATTTTTCCACCAAAAAGTCAATCGGTCAATCATGCACATTATGTTTCGAATTTAAACAAGATTCTTCAACTTTAACTAGTTTCACAAATGTTCTACCTTTTTACATTAAAGATCTGATAACGTTAACCGTTAAAGATGGAAAAGAATTTCATTCGAGTTCTGATATGGTGCCACTTGTAAAAAGTCAACCCGAGTCAAACTTACCATACGAGATCCTATTTCAGCTCAATTCCTTAGTTCAAACTCACAAACTAAGTCTTGCTTCAGTTGATAATGACCTAATTGATTTCATAATCAATCAAGATCAAGATTCTGTAATGACGGTTTTAAAAAGAATGCATAAATCACACACCACTTGTTACGACCCGATCTCGTTTATTCAAGAAAAAGTCAACAACTTGGGTCAAAGGGTCAAGAATTCTTCTTCTAGTCAACGCAAACCCGTGACCCAAAACAAGATTATGAGCATTCATCGAGTTTATATCACACCATCAAAGATTTACTGTTTGGGTCCTGAACTTGAGGCTTCTAATTACATAGTAAAACATTATTCACAATATGCATCTGACTTTTTAAGGGTAACGTTTGTTGACGAGGATTGGGGTAAACTTCAACCAAACGTCATTTCAATGAGTCTTCAAAATGGAATCTTTTCAAAACCGTACAAAACAAAAGTGTACAACCGAGCACTCGATGTTATGAAAAACGGGGTTTCCATAGGTACAAAAAAGTTTGAATTTTTAGCGTTTTCCGCAAGTCAACTCCGGTCAAACTCGGTCTGGATGTTTGCTTCTAACGAACACGTGACATCGGTAAATATAAGAAATTGGATGGGTTGTTTCACTAGTATAAAAAGTGTATCAAAATGTGCTGCGAGAATGGGTCAATTGTTTAGTACTTCTAGACAAACAATCGAAGTGCCACCTCATCATATCGAAATTATTCCCGATATTGAAGTCAAAACCGATGGCGTTGACTATTGTTTTTCAGATGGAATCGGGAAAATTTCACTTTCATTTGCTAAAGAAGTTGCTTTAAAATACGGTTTAAAACACACGCCTTCGGCTTTTCAAATCCGATATGGCGGTTACAAAGGCGTTATTGCGGTTGACCGAAACTCATTCAAGAAACTATCTTTACGCAAAAGTATGCTCAAATTCGAGTCTAAAAACCGAATGCTTAATGTCACAAAATATAGTGAATCACAATCTTGTTACTTAAACCGTGAAATTGTCACACTTTTATCCACTTTAGGAGTTGAAGATAACGCGTTTTTAGCATTACAAGACGCACAATTATGCGTTTTAAACGCTATGTTATATAGCCGAGAAGACGCGTTAATGGTTTTAGATGGTTTAGGATCTTATGATGTTAAGGATATTTTAGTAAAAATGTTGTTACAAGGTTATGAACCGAATCGTGAACCGTATCTATCGATGATGCTTCTTTCACATCATGATAATTTACTTGTTGATTTGAGGACAAGATGTCGGCTTTTTGTCCCGAAAGGGCGGATTCTTGTTGGGTGTTTGGATGAATCGGGCGTTTTGGAATACGGTCAAGTTTATGTTAGGATTAGTTTGACCAAAACGGAAGTCAAAGATCGTGAAAAAAAGTATTTCAAGAAAATGGATGAGTTGACATCGGTTGTTATGGGGAAAGTTGTGGTCACGAGAAATCCGTGTCTTCATCCAGGTGATGTTAGGGTTCTTGATGCTGTTTATGAGATTGCATTGGATGAAAAAGATTATAAAGATTGTATCGTCTTTCCTCAAAAAGGAGAACGGTAATGTATTTTGGTTTTTGTATAGTTATAATTGAGGTGAGAATTGGGCAGTTGGAAATGGGTTTGGGTCAAAACGGGTCATTTTTTAATACGGGTAATAATGGGCTGGGTTGGCATTTTAGACAAATAACCGTTTCTTGAATTTTGTAAAAATAGTTAACCTGTTATAAGTTAGAACTGTTATAGACATAGTAAAACCCAAATCGACCCGTTTTGCTAAATGGGCTGAAATTGCCAGCTGTATCCAGAATCTTGTATAATTAAGTAATTAAAATTAATTAACATTTGAATTTCACAGGCCTCATCCAAATGAATGCTCTGGTGGTGATCTTGATGGCGATTTATATTTTGTTAGTTGGGATGAATCTCTAATCCCGCCTCGAACCGTCACCCCGATGGACTACACGGGCCGAAGACCACGTATAATGGATCATGATGTTACATTAGAGGTAAGTCAAAGTCAATAATATTAAAACCAACTTTTTTTACAAAAAAATTACACAACTCATTACAGGAAATTGGGAAATTCTTTGTGGATTACATGACAAGCGATACACTAGGTGCGATCTCAAATGCACATTTAGTTCATGCGGATCGTGAGCCCGAAAAAGCATTGAGCCCGAAATGTCTCCAATTGGCCACCCTTCATTCTATGGCTGTTGATTTTGCAAAAACGGGAGCTCCAGCTGAAATGCCGAGGGTTTTAAGGCCACGAGATTTCCCCGATTTCATGGCCCGTTGGGACCGGCCCATGTACATCTCACAAGGCCCACTCGGGAAGCTTTATCGGGCCACTAAAGAATCAGCGGTTGTTGTAAACTTATCATACGCTTATTCTACTGAATCCATCCGAGATTCTTATGACCAGGATCTTGAAGTCAACGGTTTCGTTGACTTTATCGAGCTCGCGTTGACTCATAAAGAAATGTATTTAGACGCTCTCACGAGTTTGATGAATTACTATGAAGCTGAAACGGAGGACGAGATTTTAACGGGGAATATACGGAATAAATCGTCTTATTTGCAACGGGATAACCGAAGGTACGGTGAGACAAAAGATCGGATTTTGATGGCGATTAAGAGTTTGCATGTGGATGCAAAAGGGTGGTTTGAGGGCGGTTGTGTGGCGGCAGATCACCATAAGTTGGCGGCAGCTTGGTATCATGTGACTTACCATGCGGACTACTGCAACGGGAGTGTTAAATGCTTGGGGTTTCCGTGGATTGTTGGTCATCTTTTGTTGGAGATTAAGTCGATTAATGGTCGAAAAATGGCGAGTTGATGATTTGTAGTGTGTAAGTTGATTTGTGTTGTGATTTTGTTGATTTGTAGTGTGTGATGTGTTTAATGTTGGAGATCAATCGAATTTGATGTTGTTAGATGAAGAACTTGATAAAATATATGGTACCTACCTTGATATATTAACCAAAGGAATTTGGTAGGGGTGAGCATTTAGACCGAAAAAACCGAACCGAACCGAAAACCGACCGAAACCGAACCGAAACCGATAACATGTTATCGGTTTCGGTTTTGAAAATTCATCGTTATCGGTTATCGGTTCTATCGGTTCGGTTTTCGGAAAAGGATGAACATTTGGCCTAAAATAACCGAACCGAAAACCGACCGAAATCGAACCGAACCGAAACCGATAACATGTTATCGGTTCGGTTTCGGTTTTGAAAATTCATCGTTATCGGTTATCGGTTCTATCGGTTCGGTTCGGTTTTGGCCCGATAAGCACCCCTAGAATTTGGTATTGCGGTATGGTGTGTTTGTTTGAATGTCTTCCATACTTTTGGTTTATTTAACATCAAAAAAACTTACCTTGATATATTAGTTATATATGTATGTATTATACAAATAGAACACGTACATATTTTTAACTGTAATCGGAGTTAGATACAGATAGGGGTGTAAATGAGCTGAGCCGAGCCCGAGCTCGACTAGGTTCGAGATCGGCTCGTTTAAGTTTTCGCAGGTTCGGGCTCGGCTCGATTAGGCTCATTTAAGCTCCTATATACACAAAATATATAAATTTTTATTTAATTATAATATTTAATATATTATGTAAGCACTTCATTTTTATATTTTGTTATATACATATATATGTATAGTATATATATACACATAAGTATAAAAATATATAATATATAATTGTATTTTTGTAATAATTAATATATATGTGCTCGTTTAGGCTCGCGAGCTTAATCGATCTTAGTGGATCAAGCTCGGGCTCGGGCTCGTTTAATAAACGAGCTCTTAGTTAAGCTCGAACTCGGCTCATACTCGTTTAAGCTCGGCTCGTTTCGAGCTTTTAACGAGCCGATCCCGAGTAGCTCACGAACGGCTCGGCTCGTTTTCACCCCTAGATACAGAAATGAATTCTTTGTTGCAGCTAAAACTAGAAATAGGTGAGAACTTGATGACCGAGCATGGAAGTATCAAGTATGTAATAAAACATGACCGGATGATACAAACAACTTTTGTCTTACGTAAACAATAAAATTGATTTTACAAAATTTTAAAACCTTATCCTGAGAGTGCCGCATATATATCTAATAAAAAAATAACTCGTTTCAACCAAAACCTACTTTTACATATTACCTAACGATCTTGACACCTCTAGTGAAATATGGTATGAAAATTAGGAAAAAACAGAAATCGAATTTGAAAACTTCATTACATGTTTGATAATAAAAACATGATAATTAAGGTGACTATTTGTAACATACACCTACAAAGTTGTCTAAACCATTTTTATTTGCTCCAAAATCGCTAAGTGTTTAAAACAAAAAATCAATTATTCTAAGCGAACAAACAGGTTTAAAAAGAGTACACATCATCAAAGATTCAAGATATTGCTCCATATATAGGAAGGACTTAGGTTAGGTTAGGTTAGGTTAGGTGGTGTTGTGTACAACCGTAAATGCAGGGTATTCTTCCTCTTTATGTTTTTCTTCCTTTTTGCACAAGGACGCCAAAGCTGTGATAAATAGCCTTAAGGTTACCATAATTAACCCAAAAAAACAAAATTCAATAATTATAATAATTATGTGTTGACATGATTATTAACATGGAAAGTGATGTTAATATTCTCTATTAAAATGGAAAGCTAATACTCGTATATTTATATTTGAACAATGCAGCATAAAACAAATCCTTACCACCAACGGAACGTATTGTCTTATTCATCATGTACTTGGAGTAGACTTTCAGAAAACGATCCTTCAGAAACCAAAACAAAATTTATCACAACATATTTGTACACACATTGATGGTTTTACGTTTTTATCATATCAGCGCTTGGTTCCATTAACTAATTAAATAAAGAGTTTTAATAATAATAACCCTAAGGACTCTCAATAACATGCATTAAAAATTTGTACATTAATCAACAACCACCCCTGCATTTTAGGAATCAACATATGTGAGAGGAAGAATGTCAGCCAATAGTACTAATTGCATATTCAGGGCCTAGTCACAACTAGTTAAAATTATGACATATTCACCTACTTAGTTCGAGCATAAAGAGTGTTTGTCACGTTTTGTATAATGTATCATCACATTTATTTGCTATGATTAAAGCAAATATTTATAAAACAGTTGATATGTTTAAAAAAAATTAAAAATGTATAAAGAAAAAAAAGCGTTTATGAACTCACCTGATTCAAAACTTCCATTAATGTTAATAAGCAAAGTGTAAGATCCAACCAAAAAGAGTTCAAGTGAGTAAATGTATAAAATTAAACTAATGAGTGATACGTTGATATTATATTAAAATAATGACTTATTAATTACTTCGTATAAATAATTATTTAATAAAATATTGGTTAAAATAAATAATTAATTAATATTTAATATAAATGATATATATATATAAATAAAATGATGTTTGGGGTCGGAATAGGCTAATGGGTCAGGCCGAAGCCCAGTAGTGAAACAGAAGTGGGCTAACTTGGGGCTTTGGGCTGCGCTGGTTTAGTGGGCCTAGGCTGGTTGCTTGTGACTGAAAACTCTTGGTACGCATACAAATATTGACGTAAGTTTGCTGGAACACACACACACACATGTCGGTGTGTGAGAAAATGGAGACGGAAATAGTTGCCTCAAAAATGTAATGGTGGTTAAATATTGACGGAATTGTTTCTTCTCTGCCGGAGATACGCAAGTAATGACAGCGGAAGGACTTCGTCACACAACAAACGCATACATATATAACAGTTTTGAATTTGAATTATACCTGAGAGATGAGGATCAGGTCGGTGGGCTGCTACTTGAGAGGTCGCCGGAAATTCGCTGGCTCGCCGGAATCTTGGCGGGATGAAGAAAACCAAAAGAGGGGGTCTAGGGTTTAATATAGGCTGATTGGATGATTTAAGGAAGGGAAGATTTAATTGGTTCAGGAAAGAAAATCTTATAAAAAAAAATGAAGATTCATTACACCAAAGAGAGTCGGATAGGCGGTTGGCCGGTTGGGGTTTTAAGAAAAAAAAGGAAGCTTTAATTTATGTATTTGGGTATTTATTTTGTTACTTTCAATAATCTTATACTCCCTCCGTCCCTAAATAAAGTTCCCATTTTGCCTTCAAATTTTGTCCCTAAATAAAGTTCCCATTTCTCAAACATAAGGAGCCCACTTAATATAATAATATTATTACAAATACTTTCTCCACTAAATATCTCTTAAAACACTTTCTCTCTCCAATCAAACCTTATATTTTAATCAAAAGTAATATCAAATACCCCACCACTAACTATCTCCTAAAATGTTGTGCCCAACACAAATGGGAACTTTATTAAGGGACGGAGGGAGTATTATATTGAGTATTCAAGTATTTTTATTTATTTAATTAATTACGTAAGATGTTTCATACATTTCTTTTTGAACTGTTTTACTTGGTTGAATTAATATTTTATTATAAATTGTTAAATTTATATTTTTTATTTGGTTTATAATTTTCTATCAACTCGCCGACTAACTAATTTAATAATACAATAAATAAAAAGGCACCCTTCATTATATGGGTGTTGATTTTGCAAAAACGGGAGCTCCAGCCGAAATGACGAGAGTTTTAAGGCCACGAGAGTACCCCGATTTGTAATGTGTTTAATGTTGGAGATTAAATCGAATTTGATGTTGTTCGATGAACTTGATAAAACTTGTGCATCATAGTTCGACCCATTTAATTGATAAAATTAGGAGTGAACATGATCCAGAAACCGAACTGAAACTGACTGGTCCATTTAATTGATGAAACAAATTCGAACAACTTTTGTCTTCCCGAAACAATAAAAATGATTTTACAAAATTTTAAAAACTTATCATGAGTGTGACACATATATCTAATAAAAAATAACTCGTTTCAACCGCAACCTACTTTTACATGTTATTTAACCTGCTAATTTTGACACTTTTAGTGAAATATTGTATGAAAATTAGGAAAAAAAAGTAGAAATCGAACTTCAAACTTCATAACCTGTTTGATAATAAAAACATCGTAATTAAAGGTGAGTATTTGTATTTTGTAACATACACCTACAAAGTTGTCTAAACCTATTTTATTTGCTCCAAAAACGCCAAGTGTTTATAACAAAAAATCCACTATTTAAATTACTTCTAGAATTCTAAGCTACCAAACCGGCTTTTTAAAAACAAGCACCAGCGGTCTAGTGGTAGAATAGTACCCTGCCACGGTACAGACCCGGGTTCGATTCCCGGCTGGTGCATTAAGAGCAATGATGTCAAGGCCTTTAATGATGGTGGGGTCCATCAGACTAACCTGAATTTCGGAGTTGACAAAATAGCCCCTTCTGAGCTCTTCTTTTTGTCCCCATTTTGCCTCAAATTTTTTCATTTTCCTAATTTTCGCGCTCATTTTACATTGAAGTTATGAATTCAAGGAATGATTGTGTTTTAAAAAAAAAAAAGAATAGTGGGTTTAAGTAGGGATGCAAATTTGACCCGCGGGTATGGGTACCCGCGGGTATCCGAGTCTTACGGGGCGGGTATTACCCGTCTAAGCGGGTAACGGGTCGGGTATGTGTTTAACTTTCATACCCGAAAGCGGGTACGGGTCGGGTACGGGTTTTATAATACCCGCACCGTTTATACCCGACCCGAATATATATATTAATGTGTAATTTTTTTAATACAGGTTTAGCCCACTAGTCACTTCTCAAACTTAGCTCAACTTTTAATCTCTAATTAGCCCAATCTAATAATGATTAAAATATGGCACGTCTCCCGTTAGTCCATTACGTATTGAATGAAATAAGCCCGAACGAACTAAGAGTATTAAAGGTTTTAGCTATTTTGTTGAATTTTTTTATTGAACGGGTACCCGTCGGGTTCCCCGTACCCGGCGGGGATTTTTCTACCCGAACCCGACGGGGATTTGACCGGGTACGGGGCGGGTACGAGTATGGGAATAGCGGGTCGGGTACGGGTACAGGTTTTGTGGTACCCGCTATTACCCGTACCCGTTTGCATCTCTAGGTTTAAGACTTGTTGTTGGCATTGATTAGGAGAAAAAAAATGTGGTGGGATTTTCCCTCCAAAAAAAGAGATATGATTGAGGAATTCATACTGTCTGCTTGGATGTCACTGCATAATTCGAACCATTAACTTACTAACTTGACGTTTCAAAAAAAAAAATTATAACTTAGTAAGTTAGTGGTTCGAATTATACAGTGGCGCATCCAAACGTACATATACATTCCTCGAACATATCTCCTTTTGGGAAATAAACTCCACAACTTTTTTTTTTTCCTAAAAAATATCTCCACCAAGTTAACATTGGTAGTTTTTTGTTCGGGTTATAACCGATTTAATTATAACTTTCATTAAATTAGTTTATAGCATGATTGGTAAGCAAATCAGTTTTAATTACTTTCCTAAAATTGAGATATCAAATTTGCTAAATATCGTACTTTCCATTATAAACTAAATAACTGATTTAATTATAACTTTCTTTAAATTTAATATCTTAATAAAAATGGTGAATCTTGATTCAGTATACAAACTCAGGGCTGCTCTCGTTTAATTTAACAGTCACGAACGGTTTCTTTAGTGAGGTAATTTTTGTTTAATTTCAAAGATGCAGAATTCACAGTTTGTAAATTGATTTTACTTTGGTTAGTATTTGATACTTTTTCTATGTTTGTAATGAGTTTATTGAAAGTTTGAAACCTTATTAGCGATTTAATTTTGTAGTTACAAATAATTAGTTGATGGAACTATGCGTTGATATGGTAAAACTATCCGGTTAATGTGTGTGTGCGCTCATATTATACAAATTAGTAGGTTTTTACACCGCGTGATGCTGCGAAAAACTTTTATATGGTATTAAAACTAATGTTTACTTATATTCGTACAATCATAAATCATATTCTCAATAATTTTGATACTATGAATAACTTGAACTGTAAAATTAAGTTGGTAAATGCTATATAACTAATTTATACATTACATTTTTTGGATAAAAAGAATCAACATTCCCTATATATACAATCACCATAGGATTGTACTGTTCATTACATGTTTATACGGCGTTCCGTTCCAAAGTTGTGGAATCCTCGCGCGCTTAATAGTGGTTTTCAAAGGGCGCCGTTCCAAAGTTGTGGACAGTGGTTTTCAGTTCACATAATTGCATGGTGATATGTTTTAACTATTTCCCCTTTAAGTCCTCATTCTTTTAAGAGCTTGACATCATAATTCCTTCACTTATTTATAAATAACTAGTAAGTTCCCAGGATAACTTTCATTTGATAGCCAAGAGATTGTTTACAGATGTTTGTACAACAACAAAAATATGTAATGTGTAATAATAATTATTATTTTAAAAGAAAAGTGTAATTAGAGAAAATATAAATTGTTATTAACCTGTATGTTTCTACATCAAACAACATATTCATAGTTTTGCTAATGGAGGTGTAAGTTGACTTTTAGCATCTTTAGAATTGTTCTCTTGTGAATCTTTATTCACCCCATAATCCTGGCAAATCAAGCATTCTAGATAAGTATTAGTAGTATTAGTTTATAACAGTAATTAATTACTTTATACCAGTAATTCAAAAGTTAGAAATTAGACCACTGCAATGTTTGTAAGTGGGTCCGATGTATTCACAATAATTTCTCCATGATAAAGATTAGCTTGTTATACTAAATATTTTGCAGTTGATTTTCTATATGTTTTGACTTTGGTTGAGGGAAATTCTGGTTTCCAAACCCATCTGCACCATGAAAAAGTTTGAAACTCAGAAGCTTTGTTGCTTTTTTAACATGAAAAAAATAATAATAAAAAAAAATCATGACTAACTTGCAGTTTTTGGCATTTTTGTTGACCAAAATGTTGTTCATGGGAGGGGATGTACCATGTAACTAACATGTGATCCTTCTGCAACAGGGATTTTAGTTATTCCAGCAATCTCCCACTAAAACAAATAAATATAATTAGAAGGAAAACATAGAAAATGTATCAAAGCTAGTGCATACTGCATCATTTAATTAAAAAAATGTTAGTTTAATAAAAATTTGACCCAATTTATTATCCTTGCCATATGCCCCGGTCTTCCACATTTGAAACACGACTTTGTATCCACCAAACATTCTCCTTTGTGGTCTTTGCCACACTTCTTACAAGCACCCACACTTGTTTGTTTAGAGAAGGTCGGGGTGAACTTTCCCCTTTTTACCGAACCCGAGCTCCCTTCAAACTTCCTCTTCTCAAACTTTTCAAACTTTGGCCTCTCGTTGATTCTTCTTTGGCCAACCTCTTCAACATTTCTCGCCGCACCGATAGCCTCATCGAGTGTGGCGGCCCTTTTAACCTCCAATTCATACTCCCACGGGAGTCCATTAGCATAACGAACAATCCGGGATCTCTCATCCGGATACAATTTGATCACAAACGGGATCAATCCCGTGAATTTCTTAGTGTACTCATCGACACTCGAACCACCTTTCTTCAGATGTACAAACTCCTCTTGAAGTTTTTCCAAGTTTCTCTCGGGGCAAAACTTTGCCTTCAACCGTTTCACAAACTCATCCCAAGTCATCTTGTACATCGCCCTCTTTCCCAACGTTTCATACAAAGTATCCCGCCACACGAGGGCCTCATCCTTCATCAACCGGGAAGCATAAATCACCATATCACCTTCCTTGCATTTACTAGCTTCAAGGACTTGTTCGGTTTCACGGATCCAACGGATCGTGACTTTCGGTTCGGAGCTACCATAGTAGTTGTCGGGCTTGAAAGCCATAAAATTCTTATAAGTACAACCCTTTCTTTCCCTCGGCTCGGGGTCGCTTTCTTCCTCAGTCGAAGACTTTTCAGTTTGAGCAACGCTACTCGACTTGCTCTTCGTGCGGGGTGGAGATTCCTCCCGCCTTTCACGTGCCCTATGCTCATTGAGAAGTCGGTTCACATCCTCGTTCACTATGTCCCTCATTTGATTGAACATAGTTTGGAGGTGTTCTACGGTGACCGGGGTGTGAGTATTCCTTTCAACACCCGAATTTTCCTCCCCTTCCCGAGGTGGAGGACCAAACACCGGTTCAACAATGTTGTTCGAATCTTGTCCTTGATCAAGTGGGCCTCGTGTACTTCTAGTTCTCACCATTTTGCTATAATAAGACATTAATCATTTAGAAGTCAATTTATCAAAGTAACGGTAACATTGACCGTCCCAAAACCAAACATGACTTAATCCCCCAAGGTCAACCCTATTGAACCTACACTTAAGGTCTCAATAGCCAATTCACAAGTATCCTATGGAACCTACGGTCCTACTAGCTCAGTTTAAGTCTAGGATGATCAACTCAACCTAGTTCACTTAAACTATAGCTCTGATACCAAGTTGTAACACCTCAATTTTCAAAATCACATTTAAATAACATTTAATCCAAAAATACATAATATTGTATCAATGTCAAATACCGGTTTTACAAAAACGAAAAGGTTTCTTGTTCGAGATTATCAGAGTTTACAAAAACGGTGTTACAAATTATATCTTAAGCATAGGATAAGGACTCTAATCATCAACACCGAGCTAATCTCAACAAGGTCTCTTCTAAACGGGCCTCCTAGATCTTCGATCCCGAACCTGAGTACATAGCAAAAACACAAACATAGTACGTGAGACAAAATTGCCTCGTGAGATACATGGGTTTTAGACCCGATAAACAATTAGTCACATAATATCATTTAATCTTAAAATAATATTATTAAGTTTGTTTTGGGTCACTTTATCACTTTCATCATTGGCCAATGTCAAGATAATCGGAATGCCTCCAATCTATCAAGACCATCATTTCCACGGTAATCGGAATGCCTCCAATCTACCGGGACTCATAGGTATTGGGTAATCGGAATGCCTCCAATCTACCACTAACCTTAAGGTACCGTAATAACCGGAATGCCTCCAATCTACTACGGCCCTAGGGACATCATCATCGTCATCATTACTTATCTTTTATCGTTATGAGCTTATAGCTCCATCATTTCTCAATCATTCAATCATTTCATCATTATACAAGCAATTCAGCATAAATCACATAAATGACTAGATTATTTAAAGACTCGACAAAATCATTTAATCATAAAACATTTACTAGCTATGTACCCAGTTTGAAAGTTCACATGTACTCACCTTAGCCAAGCTTATCCAATGTTGTGTTCCTTGAACACCAATATCACTTCTCAAGATTTGAATGCCTCAAATCCACCAACCGGTAACCTATTATCAAAACCAATACAATGGTTTGCATCATTTATCAATACTAACTACATAATCCATGGCTAGCTAACTACTAGCACCATTTTCCCCAAAATCACCAAACCCTAAGTTCATAAATCACCACATTTTTCGTGTATCCAAAACATGACCACGTTTTCCTTGACAAAATACCATAGATCTAAGTTATTTCACTTCCATTTAACCATTCATGAACAAATCCATAACTAGGGTTTATGATTCAAGCTTCCCTACTTGAATCTAAGGCTTATAACACAAGAGAGATGAAGATTTACCTTAGATCTTCAACTAGGAACAAGAATCTCCAAGATTTGATGAAGAAATCAGCTCCAAATGATGGTTTGCACCCAAAATCGCCTATGAACTCGAGAGAAGAAAACTAGGGTTTATAAATGCATTAAATGAGCTTCAACCCGACTTTAATGCTGCCAGATAGGAGATCACGACGCGAACAAAGTTCGCGACGCGAACTTTGCGTTTCTCCAATACTTCGCGATCGCTATGCTGTCGGGAACTATTCGCGACGAAAGGCCAAACTCTCTGGTCCATGTTCCCGATCGTGATCTTCACTTCGCGACGCGAAGTCCCTTAGGCAGCAGGGCTGCACTTTTTCATCTTTGGTTCGACCCGGTTTCGCCCATAACTTTCTCATACGGTGTCCAAACGACACGAAACCAATTCCTACGTTCTTTAAACGAATTATCCTTATTTAACATATTTTTGTACAATTTATTTATTTACAAAATTCGGGTCGTTACAACTATCTACCCCTTAAGGAGATTCCGTCCTCGGAATCTCATCATAGTTCACGAAGTTCGGGTATCTTTTCCGAATCTCATCCTTGACTTCCCAAGTCAAGTTCGGTCCAAGGGAATGCTTCCACTTGACCAACACCAACTCAATCTCTTTATTTCTAAGTTTCTTGGTCTTTGTCTCTAATATGGCTTCGGGTTCTTCTATCAACCGGTTCGGGGCATCAACCCGCAATTCTTGCAACGGAATTATATTTTCAACTTCACCCACGAACTTCTTCAAATAACTTACATGAAACGTATCGTGAACACCTTGAAGTTCGGGTGGGAGTTCTAACTTGAAAGCTTGCAACCCGACCCGTTTCAAAATCTTAAACGGGCCAACATACCTTGGGCTCAATTTGCCTTTCTTACCAAACCGCATTACGCCTTTCCAAGGCGATACTTTCAACATCACCATGTCTCCAACATTCAAATCATACGGTCTCTTTTTCAAACCCGAGTAGCTTCTTTGTCGATCTTGGGCTATTTTCATATTTGTTTGGATTATCCCAATCTTTTCATTGGTCAACTTAAAAATTTCGGGAACCGTGAGTTTCGTCTCACCGGCCTCGAGCCAGCACGATGGAGTCCTACATTATACAACGCCTCATAAGGCGGCATCTTAACGGTCGATTGGTAACTATTATTGTAGGAGAACTCAACTAACGGTAAATGTTCATCCCATTTACCTCCAAAATCTAGCACACACGATCTTAGTATATCCTCAACCGTTTGAATGGTTCTCTCACTTTGACCATCGGTTTGCGGGTGGTAAGTCGTACTCAACCGCAATTTCGTTCCCAACTCTTCTTGTAACGATCTCCAAAATCTCGAGGTAAACCTCGCATCTCTATCGGACACAATTGACAACGGGACCCCATGAAGTCTTACCACTTCATTCACATACAACTTTGCCAATTTCTCAAGTGGCATGGTTTCTCGAATCGCCAAGAATAATGCACTTTTGGTCAACCGATCAACTATGACCCAAATGGCGTCGTGGTTCTTGCTCGTCTTTGGCAATCCAACAATGAAATCCATTGTTATATCATCCCATTTTCCGGCCGGGATTTGTAACGATTGAGCTACCCCGTAAGGTACTTGATGCTCGGCTTTTACTTGTGCACACGTGGCACACTTAGAAATATACTTTGCCACTCTTGCCTTCATCCCGGGCCACCAATACATCTTCTTCATATCTTGATACGTTTTTGTACTTCCCGGGTGGATCGAATACTTAGACTTATGAACATCGGTTAGTAACTCCTTTCGGGTACCCCCGAACTTGGGAACCCATATTCGACCACCAACGGTTTTCAACCCTTGCTTGTTTTCCACAAAATGTTGGTTCTTTCCCAATCGTTCTTGCCTTAACTCATCTTTTTCCATCACTTCCCGTTGGGCATTCTTGATTCGTTCTACTATACTCAAGACTACTTCAATACGTGTTAGCTTTCCCCTAATCGGCTTTTCATACACTTTTCGGCTCAAGGCGTCGGCTACCACGTTGGCCTTCCCCGCATGGTAGACAATTTCACAATCATAATCTTGTATCAATTCGATCCATCTTCTTTGCCTCATATTTAGGTCTTTTTGAGTGAAAACATATTGAAGACTTTTGTGATCCGTATACAACGTACACCTTGTACCATACAAGTAGTGTCTCCATAACTTCAAAGCAAACACTATCGCCGCCAATTCTAAATCGTGAGTCGTGTATCTTTCTTCCGCATTCTTTAGTTGTCTCGAGGCGTAGGCAATCACTTTCCCCCGTTGCATCAAAACACAACCCAAACCTTTATGTGAAGCATCACTATACACGACGAAGTCTTCCATCCCTTCGGGTAACGTGAGAACCGGGGCGTTACACAATTTTTCTTTCAATGTGGCGAATGCTCTTTCTTGCTTTTCTCCCCACACGAACTCACTACTCTTTCGGGTCAACAATGTGAGTGGTGTCGCCACTCGGGAAAAGTCTTGAATAAATCGGCGGTAATATCCGGCAAGGCCGAGAAAACTTCTCACTTCGGTCGGAGTTCGTGGCGGTTCCCACTTCATAACCGCTTCAATCTTCGACGGGTCAACCTTGATTCCTTCTCGAGACACGACATGACCAAGGAATTGGACTTCTCGAATCCAAAATTCACACTTAGAAAACTTAGCATACAATTTCTCTCGTTGTAGCACTTCTAACGTTTGTCTTAGATGGCTCTCGTGTTCTTCTTCGGTTTTTGAATAAATAAGAATATCGTCAATAAATACGATAAGAAACTTGTCGAGGAATGGTTTGCAAACCCGATTCATAAGATCCATAAAAATGGCCGGTGCATTAGTCAACCCAAATGGCATCACCAAAAACTCGTAATGCCCATAGCGTGTACGAAACGCCGTCTTCTCGGTATCTCCTTCTTTCACTCGAACTTGATGGTAACCCGATCTCAAATCGATCTTCGAGAAATAGTCGGCACCTTGAAGTTGATCAAATAAATCGTCGATTCTAGGCAATGGGTACCGGTTCTTAATAGTCATCTTGTTCAACTCTCGGTAGTCAATGCACATTCTCATAGAACCGTCTTTCTTCTTAACAAATAATACGGGCGCACCCCATGGAGACGAGCTAGGACGAATAAATCCTTTGTCGAGTAACTCTTGCAATTGGGACATCAATTCCCGCATCTCGGTGGGAGCCAATCGGTATGGAGCACGAGCTATCGGCGTCGCTCCCGGAACTAAATCAATACGGAATTCTACTTGCCTCTCCGGTGGCAATCCCGGTAAATCGTCGGGAAATACCTCGGGAAAATCCCGAATCACCTTTACATTTTCCACCGACTTCTTCTCTTTCCTTCCATCTAATACATATGCTAGAAAGGACGAACATCCTTTGGCTAAACATTTCCTAGCTTTAACCGCGGTCATAAGACATGGTAGATGGTGCCGTCTCTCACCATACACATAAACTTTTTCATTGTCGGGAGTCCTAATCGAGACTATCTTCTTTCCACATAAAATCTTTGCTTGATTCTCACCCAACCAATCCATACCTATAACTATATCAAAACCCACAATTTTCATGGGTAATAAATTCACCTTAAACTTTCTCCCATCTATTTCCAATTCACAATTCCGACACATATGTTGAACTATGGAGGTTTTACCATCCGCAATTTCTATATCATAAATTTCATCAAGAAGTTCTAATGGCACATTCAACATCACAACAAAATCATGTGACACAAACGAATAAGTAGCACCCGAGTCAAATAAGATCCGGGCGGGAATAGAATTTACGAGTAGGGTACCTGAAACGACATCGTGGGCCTCCTTGGCTTCTTCTCGGGTAAGTTGGAAGGACCGTCCCTTGACCTTTGTCGGCTCCGCTTTCTTTTGAGCGGTCGACACCATGGTCTCACTTCCCTTCTTCGGGCATGCATTGCTATAGTGCCCTTTTTCATGGCACGAATAGCACTCGATTTCATCCAACGGTTTGGCCCGGCAATCCCTTTGCCATATGCCCCGGTCTTCCACATTTGAAACACGACTTTGTATCCACCAAACATTCTCCTTTGTGGTCTTTGCCACACTTCTTACAAGCACCCACACTTGTTTGTTTAGAGAAGGTCGGGGTGAACCTTCCCCTTTTTACCGAACCCGAGCTCCCTTCAAACTTCCTCTTCTCAAACTTTTCAAACTTTGGCCTCTCGTTGATTCTTCTTTGGCCAACCTCTTCAACATTTCTCGCCGCACCGATAGCCTCATCGAGTGTGGCGGCCCTTTTAACCTCCAATTCATACTCCCACGGGAGTCCATTAGCATAACGAACAATCCGGGATCTCTCATCCGGATACAATTTGATCACAAACGGGATCAATCCCGTGAATTTCTTAGTGTACTCATCGACACTCGAACCACCTTTCTTCAGATGTACAAACTCCTCTTGAAGTTTTTCCAAGTTTCTCTCGGGGCAAAACTTTGCCTTCAACCGTTTCACAAACTCATCCCAAGTCATCTTGTACATCGCCCTCTTTCCCAACGTTTCATACAAAGTATCCCACCACACGAGGGCCTCATCCTTCATCAACCGGGAAGCATAAATCACCATATCACCTTCCTTGCATTTACTAGCTTCAAGGACTTGTTCGGTTTCACGGATCCAACGGATCGGGACTTTCGGTTCGGAGCTACCATAGTAGTTGTCGGGCTTGAAAGCCATAAAATTCTTATAAGTACAACCCTTTCTTTCCCTCGGCTCGGGGTCACTTTCTTCCTCAGTCGAAGACTTTTCAGTTTGAGCAACGCTACTCGACTTGCTCTTCGTGCGGGGTGGAGATTCCTCCCGCCTTTCACGTGCCCTATGCTCATTGAGAAGTCGGTTCACATCCTCGTTCACTATGTCCCTCATTTGATTGAACATAGTTTGGAGGTGTTCTACGGTGACCGGGGTGTGAGTATTCCTTTCAACACCCGAATTTTCCTCCCCTTCCCGAGGTGGAGGACCAAACACCGGTTCAACAATGTTGTTCGAATCTTGTCCTTGATCAAGTGGGCCTCGTGTACTTCTAGTTCTCACCATTTTGCTATAATAAGACATTAATCATTTAGAAGTCAATTTATCAAAGTAACGGTAACATTGACCGTCCCAAAACCAAACATGACTTAATCCCCCAAGGTCAACCCTATTGAACCTACACTTAAGGTCTCAATAGCCAATTCACAAGTATCCTATGGAACCTACGGTCCTACTAGCTCAGTTTAAGTCTAGGATGGTCAACTCAACCTAGTTCACTTAAACTATAGCTCTGATACCAAGTTGTAACACCTCAATTTTCAAAATCACATTTAAATAACATTTAATCCAAAAATACATAATATTGTATCAATGTCAAATACCGGTTTTACAAAAACGAAAAGGTTTCTTGTTCGAGATTATCAGAGTTTACAAAAACGGTGTTACAAATTATATCTTAACCATAGGATAAGGACTCTAATCATCAACACCGAGCTAATCTCAACAAGGCCTCTTCTAAACGGGCCTCCTAGATCTTCGATCCCGAACCTGAGTACATAGCAAAAACACAAACATAGTACGTGAGACAAAATTGCCTCGTGAGATACATGGGTTTTAGACCCGATAAACAATTAGTCACATAATATCATTTAATCTTAAAATAATATTATTAAGTTTGTTTTGGGTCACTTTATCACTTTCATCATTGGCCAATGTCAAGATAATCGGAATGCCTCCAATCTATCAAGACCATCATTTCCACGGTAATCGGAATGCCTCCAATCTACCGGGACTCATAGGTATTGGGTAATCGGAATGCCTCCAATCTACCACTAACCTTAAGGTACCGTAATAACCGGAATGCCTCCAATCTACTACGGCCCTAGGGACATCATCATCGTCATCATTACTTATCTTTTATCGTTATGAGCTTATAGCTCCATCATTTCTCAATCATTCAATCATTTCATCATTATACAAGCAATTCAGCATAAATCACATAAATGACTAGATTATTTAAAGACTCGACAAAATCATTTAATCATAAAACATTTACTAGCTATGTACCCAGTTTGAAAGTTCACATGTACTCACCTTAGCCAAGCTTATCCAATGTTGTGTTCCTTGAACACCAATATCACTTCTCAAGATTTGAATGCCTCAAATCCACCAACCGGTAACCTATTATCAAAACCAATACAATGGTTTGCATCATTTATCAATACTAACTACATAATCCATGGCTAGCTAACTACTAGCACCATTTTCCCCAAAATCACCAAACCCTAAGTTCATAAATCACCACATTTTTCGTGTATCCAAAACATGACCACGTTTTCCTTGACAAAATACCATAGATCTAAGTTATTTCACTTCCATTTAACCATTCATGAACAAATCCATAACTAGGGTTTATGATTCAAGCTTCCCTACTTGAATCTAAGGCTTATAACACAAGAGAGATGAAGATTTACCTTAGATCTTCAACTAGGAACAAGAATCTCCAAGATTTGATGAAGAAATCAGCTCCAAATGATGGTTTGCACCCAAAATCGCCTATGAACTCGAGAGAAGAAAACTAGGGTTTATAAATGCATTAAATGAGCTTCAACCCGACTTTAATGCTGCCAGATAGGAGATCACGACGCGAACAAAGTTCGCGACGCGAACTTTGCGTTTCTCCAATACTTCGCGATCGCTATGCTGTCGGGAACTATTCGCGACGAAAGGCCAAACTCTCTGGTCCATGTTCCCGATCGTGATCTTCACTTCGCGACGCGAAGTCCCTTAGGCAGCAGGGCTGCACTTTTTCATCTTTGGTTCGACCCGGTTTCGCCCATAACTTTCTCATACGGTGTCCAAACGACACGAAACCAATTCCTACGTTCTTTAAACGAATTATCCTTATTTAACATATTTTTGTACAATTTATTTATTTACAAAATTCGGGTCGTTACACAGATAAAACACAAAATTTCAGCCATATTTTTTAGAATTTGATGTTACTTTTTTATGATAAATAAATAAACCAAAAATTTAAGATTTGCAATAGATTTCTAAAATAATCTTTAAGTATCGTTCTCATTATACTTATTTACGTGTTTCACTATTGTAATTTGACGACACATTATTTTTGGGTCAATGGAGACTGGATTTATAATTTTTTCAGAAATTACCCTTGAAATGAGATTGATTTAGTAAATAATTATTGATAAATTTTTCAGAACGAGTAATAATGGGTCCAGCGGAAATTTAAAGTATTTTTTTAAAACAAAAATTAAGATTTAATTTATATCAAATTTTATCTTTTTATTTATGAACAAATTTCATAATTACTTTGAATAAAAATTAAATTAAAAGGGTATTTGTAACTATTTTGTCATTATTAGATCATATAGTATAATACAATCGTCCCAGGGGGGCTAATAGAAATTTTTTCTAAACATTTATAAAACCACACCTTATTTTAGGGGTGTGTTTTAAAAATTTCCAACCGTCTCAGGGGTGTTTTTTCAAAATTTCCAATTATCCATTTTGTGTCTGAGATATTCCGTTACAGTTTTCAACATGGTGAATCTTGATTGGACAAAAAGATGAACGGCGTTTTAATTGGTAATGAACAGTAAGTACATCATGAATGGAAAATGTATTATAGGGATAATAAATAACAAAGTAAAAATAATAATAAAAAATTTTATGAACAGTATATGTTGAATGGGAATTGTATATATATTGAATTATAAACTAAATCATATAAGTAAGCTAAATATTTAAATAAGCATATAGCTATCATTACATTACGATGACAAAAAACATATAATTGGAATATGGAGGGCATAATGGGTATTATGGTATACTTAATCATATACTTATTTTAGCAAACATATTATGTTGCTAAAATAAGTATATAATTAAGTATTTCCCGGGTATGGAGGGCATAATGGGTATTATGGTTATAATGATAGTTATCAAACCTACAATCATCTAGAATGTGGAGGGCATGCTTCTGACTGTTGTGCACCTCATACACAAGATAAACCTTCTAGAAGTATTTTCAGAAAGCTTGCTGGCTCTTGTGCCATGTGATGCTATGTGATTGTTAGAGTGAACGGACTTATATTTATCAATCTAGGATTTTATGTTTTGTTAATTAATATATAGACAAAGTTAATTGATTGAAGAGTAAGAATTATGTTTTAAAATTGTAATTAATGATGCCATACTTGTCTGAAGGAAATACTTCAAGCCATTGTATCTCAGGAAGCCTCATAGTATTTGTATCCTGTTCAAACCATCTTGAAATTCAAGTAAATCCCTAATAATAATTTATCATCATAACATCTTATTATACAAACTCTAAAAAAACATTTGTAATCTCATATTTTGGATTAATTCTACTAATTACAGGGACATTAATGACGTGATAAAACGGGCTAACACGACCCGATACGGGCTAGCAGCTGGTGTGTTCACCAAAAACATTGATACTGCAAACACGTTGACTCGGGCTTTGCAGGCGGGGACCGTTTGGGTGAATTGTTTTGATGTTTTTGATGCTGCAATTCCTTTTGGTGGGTATAAAATGAGTGGTATTGGGAGAGAAAAGGGTATTTATAGTCTTAACAACTATTTACAGGTGAAAGCGGTTGTAACCGCTTTGAAAAATCCAGCTTGGTTGTAATTTTATGTTTTTAGTACGGTTTCTGATGGTGTAACGAGAACGAGATTAATATATTTTGGTTTCTGGTTTGTTAATTTTCGATCCAACGGTTTCAGTTAATTCTCGGTTTAGTTTGTATATGCATAGTCAATATTTACTAATATTAACGGTGTAACAAAGACAATTTTTTGCAATTTTTAACTCTTTAAGTTTCTTATACTACTATAACAATATTTAACCATTTATTTACTCATTGTCCCGTGTAAAAGTATTTTTAATTTGACTATAAGGTTGAATCTGTCAAGATAAAAAGAAAGTTTTCTGAAAGAATTTATTTTGGCAATTCTAGATTGTTTATTAAGGTCGAGTACTAATTATTCGATACCAAATTGTTTAAAGCTGTACATTATACAATTAGGTCATTCATGTGTCATATAACCTGTTTACAATAATTCATCATAATTATTTAAGAATTTTTCACAAACTACTATACCAAATTGAACTTTTTCATAAAGTATAAAACCGAAAAAAAGTTTTTTTTGCAAATTACAATATTACACTAACCTAAGGGTGCATTAACCCGTTACGTTATCATCTTGTTAGCGGTTAAAATATATGTTATTACTCATAACTTAAGTGACCGGTTTTATAAGTAAAATAACCTACAAAAGTAAAAGTATATAGAATGATCAAAATGAAATTTTTCAAGAAGATATAATAACCATCAAGTGTATTAGCCATAGAACAAACATAAGGTTTATTTCAGCATTTCATATTTATCAAGGGTCCATTAAGTAGCCCCTAAAAAGATTAGGGTTTTTAAACCTTAGCTTATTTTCAACTGTATATATAACTGAACCCTAGGTTCCCAAAAATTGCTTCGCAAATCAGGAGTCTTCACTAACCAAATCAATCGTTAATCGAGCGGAATCGTAAGTTAATTATCACTCGCTTCTGTGCTTCAATATCTGTTCGATTAATTTTTTATCAATGCATTTTACTAAGCATGAATCAGGGCTAGAAATTTGGGATTTTTCTTAAATCTTATTATTATTGCTATTACCAGCAGGTGTTTGAAATGAAAACAACTGAACAATCCAAGCTTGCTACTGAAGAAGCTAAAATTGATCTGTTTGAAGATGACGACGAGTTCGAAGAATTTGAAGTCGATCATGGTAAATCTATCTTGGACAACAAGTTTTCGTACAATTTTATTGTTATGTTTAAATTTAAAATTAAATCTCAAACAATGATATTTGTTCATAATTCAAAAGAATTTAAATGTAGAATCACTAATTAGACTTCCAAAAGGTATATGCCATACTTGAAAACATTACTTTTGAATTTTGATGTACTAGACTTCAAAACCCCACAATTGTATGTATCAGTTTACAAATTCCCTTGGCTAGTAAAACAATTCAAACCTTTGCCTATATAGGGTTCTGAAAGTTTAGTAACTCAAAAGGTAATTTCTTTTGCCACCTAAGCAATATCGATTTTGGAAGTTTAGTATATTAAAGGTAAGCTTTGAAAATACGATATATACGAAGGTTTATAGTTAGATTAGATGTGTTCCTATGTAGTTTGCCCAACAAAAGACACACAGTTTAAGATGTTTTTTCAAGTTATACTTTGTATTATGTTCCACTTGGTTCATTAAAAGGCAGATATTTCATTCGGATGTTGAATTAAATCAGCAAACAGAAACAGGAACATGTTTTAACTGAACAAAAATAACCCTGAAAACGTAATTTAAATGACCAATATGGGACTGAAAATGTACTTTTAGTGACCAAGTCGGAACAATAATAAGTACAATGATCCAGATGGAATATCAAGTTTGTTGCATCTTCCCATTGCATGGATACATTTCTTGTGTCTGTCAATAATTTGTACCTTAAAATCTTAAATCAGATCGAGAATCACCAAAGCTATTTCTGAAATCGTGTTTTAATATATCCCACTTACCTATTTTTATAAATTATAAATTGTGTGCATGTATGTATGCATAATGATGATGGTGAACTTTGCAGAATGGGATGTGAAGGAAGAAGGTAAGTCAACAATGGGATGATGATGATGTGAATGATGATTTCTCTTTGCATTTGAGGAAGGAACTCCAAATCAACACTCAGCAGAAGTGATCGTGGTGTAAAATGTGATTTTAAGATTGTTGTTTTCTTCAATTGAAGATTTTTTTGAACATGGGATGATAAAAACACTATTATCATTGTGATTTTGTTATTAGAATTGTAAATATTTTATAAATTATGCAATCCTCAAAATAGCATTTATAGTAAGCGCTAAACACTCAGAAATTACAATTTAACATATCAAAACATTTTAATCTTCAAAAACATTTGTGAAGGTCAATGATTATCAAGGTTTAAGATCTTAAACATGTTTTGCTGCATACTCAACACGTCAAAGACCACACATGATCAATAAGCTCTTTCATGACGGAAACGATTTTTACACAACAAAAACTTATTCATACACCACAACTTATGTTTTGATATATTTATGTAGTATAAAATTTGTACACTATGGTGAGTAAGTAATTTTTGTGGCGTATATTCTTTCATAAAACAATATACATGAAGTAGCTCCTGGTATTCTATACGATAAGTTGCAACAATTTACAGACCTTGTTTTTTCATTTGAATTTATCATAATCACAAACCATATTCTAAACGGATTCAAATAAAACCTGACAAATCTTTTATCTCAACTCCAAACTGTCTTCACTTGAAAAACTACTTTCCCCTCTCCCCATATCAACAAAAGCTCTACAAATTGGACAAACACCATTCTTGATCAACCATGAATCTATGCACTCACCATGAAAACTATGATTACAATTTGGCAAAATCTTACATCTTTCCCCTATTTTAAACCCCTCTAAACAAACAACACACTCATTTGTGCTCATTTCCATTGATTCTTGTGCTTCCAAATTGAAATCATATGATGGTAGTTTCTTGATATCTTCTTGTGACATGCTCCCACTTCTTTTTATCATCATGGTACCACTTCCTTGCACCAAAGTACTTCTAGTAATGTTTCCAAATGTCCTCCCAACTATGCATACATGAATTAATACAAAAAGAGCAATGCCTACAGTTAATAACAACACTGAGGCCACTATTTCAATTACCATTTTTGATCGTCTTGAAGAGCAGAACCCCTCATGTGAACAAGAAAGATGTCTTTAAATAAAATGTGAAAGAGGCTTCACAAGTTTGGTGGGGGAAATAATAGTTTTTTTTTTCTTCCTAATACCGAAAGATAGAAGTCTTTAAAGACAATATCTTATTATCCATGATGTCGAAATAAAAAACAATTAGAGGTGTCAGTATGTCTGGTCAGAACTATTTGCTAGTGGCCTAGTGGTAAGGAATATTAAATAATTTTTTAAAGGTTATGTGTTTGATCTCTCCCTAAGTAAACATTTACCAGATTGTCAGTTGGAAGATTCAGAAACAACCACGATAACAGTTTGATCGCATATATCACAAACAAAGTTTAACCACGTGAGGAGCCCGTTATAACCGGTATACCCTTTAGAAAAAGTATTTATCTGGTCACGTAGATGGTAATCTGTCAAAATTATTATCTTTTAGTACGGATAGGGTTAACTCGTAAACATATTTTCTCGTGTCTGTGTATATATGTGTGTTTTAATTTATACGGAATTAATGTTTTTTATATGACTAAATTCTATTATTATTTATAAAAAAAAAAATACGACCAACACATACAATATATACAACTTTAAATTATAAGGTTATAATTTATTATGAATCTCTTTTATTTTACGTGTTTGGCTCTTATACAAAGGTAACATTCTACTTCTATAATTTGAGTTTCTACATAAATTTGAAGTAGTTTAAAGTCTTAAAAAATCAATTTTTAAGTGAAAAGTTGTTCATACAAATGCCAAAATTCAAATGCAAGCGTCTCCACAAAAAGAAAATAATGAGCCCGTTTTTAATTGTTTTTTGGCTATGTCAATTCATACTTAAAAAATCATGTGTGCCCTATAAGTAATTTATATATCTACCTCTAGCATTAATATATTGTATGAAATAAATTTGTTTAAAACCCAACTTGGAGTTGAGGCTGCCAAATAATTGGATAACTAATGGAATATGACTTGAACAATATGCATAAAATATTGTACCTTATTACAAAATTATTAATAAAACAGTGCTCGCTTTGGCATCAAATGTAGATTCCTTACAATTAATTATGGTGGTTAGCCTTAATTTGATTATTTATGGCTTATTTTCTTTAGTTTAATCATGGTTTTCAACATATACAAGAATTTTAATTTGTCATCATTACTTATAATAATATAATAAAGAAACATTAGTTCAAGAATAATTGACATATGACCGTAAACGGCATGCTTTCATTTCTTAAAGAAAGCATATTTACGTTTTCTGTGTATGTATTAGGGCTGTCAAATCGTGCTATCGTTTCGTGTTTTTGGGTAACACGACACGACACGACACGAAAACGTTCAACACGAAAACGACACGACACGAAGTCGTGTTTTATTTTGCTAACACGAACACGACACGACTAAAAAACGATAAACACGACAAACACGACAACACAAAATAAATAACAAAAATAACAAATTTTTTACTTATTACATGCTAAAAACACGACAAACACGACAAAATCATAACTATCGTGTCAATTTCGTGTTAATCTCTGAACACGACACGACACGACTTCGTGTTTGTTTTACACAACACGAAAACGACACGAACACGAATTCAAATTTCAATTTCGTCCCAATTTCGTTTCGTTTCGTGTATTTTTGTCGTGTCGTGTCAGGTTTTGACAGCCCTAACATGTACGTATAATCAACCCGATGATAGCCTAACGATAAACACAATCAAATTGATCTCCTAAAAGTTACGGGTTTGATCATTTCTATAGTTAAACATACCATAGTTATGACTACCATTACTTAATTTATGTAGTTAAACGATAGAGTTAATTACACAGATGGTCCTTTAGGTTTATATGAAATTTCACCAATGGTCTTTTAGTTTCAAAAATTGCACCGATGGTCCTTATTTTTTAAAGGTTTTTCACCGATGGTCATTTATGAAAACGACCGTTGATTTTTCACGTTAAGTGACCTCACGTGTGATGCACGTGAGGGTATTTTGGTCATTCCGTATTTCCCTTCCCATTTACTCTGAGTAAATTGCACGGTTGGTCCTTTAGGTTTATAACAAATTTCACGGATGGTCCTTTAGGTTTATATCAAAATTTCACCAATGGTCCTTTAGTTTCAAAACTTACATTGATGGTCCGTATTCCTGAAAGATTTTTCACAGATGGTTATTTACGAAAATGGCGGTTTATTTTTCACGTTAAGTGACATCACGTGTGATGCACGTGCGAAGCACGTCAATACATCTTTTCAACAATCGGGTAAACGAAACAAATGAAGGAGAAGAGTCGTTTAAAGGGGAGTAAATGAAAAGGTTTAAAGAGCCGTTTTTTCACGTTAAGTGACATCATGTGTGGTGCACATGGGGTACTTTGGTCAATTCGTCTTCCTCTTCTTATTTACTCCTCTTTAAACGACTCTTCTCGATCATTTCGTTTCGTTTACCCGATTGTTGAAGATATGTATTGACGTGCTTCGCACGTGCATCACACGTGATGTCACTTAACGTGAAAAATAAACCGCCATTTTCGTAAATAACCATCTGTGAAAAATCTTTCAGGAATACTGACCATCAATGTAAGTTTTGAAACTAAATGACCGTTGGTGAAATTTGATATAAACCTAAAGGACCATGCGTGAAATTTGTTATAAACCTAAAGGACCAACCGTGCAATTTACTCGGACTAAATGGGAAGGGAAAGGCGAAATGACCAAAATACCCTCACGTGCATCACATGTGAGGTCACTTAACGTTAAAAATTAACGGTCGTTTTCATAAAGGACCATCGGTTAAATGCCTTTCAAATATAAGGACCATCGGTGTAATTTTTGAAACTAAAGGACCATTGGTGAAATTTGATATAAACCTAAAGGACCATCCGTGTAATTAACTCTAAACGATATATAATGTTACATGTTTTTTCAGTAACTATTTGTTTTTTTTTTAATAAAGGATATACTTAATTTGAGAACATAGTTTTTATTCAAATTAAAAGATGAAATACATAAAACGAAAATGAGCAAAATACTTGGAGAAGCTTCAAATTTAGTGTTGACCAAAACTAAGTGAGTATAACACGTGAGTGGTAGTGCATGAACAGTTGCAAATATTAATCTGTGAATTAAATTATACAAAAGACACAAACAGACTGAAAATTGAGTATACGAAAAACACGTCAGATCAAGAATTAAGACGAAAGCTAAGGAAGTGTGTTTTGATTTCTAATTTTAGGACTCAACTTTAAACAAATATATCATTATAAGTACAATGGGAATTGACCTATAATTATTAAATCCAATTTCGATTCAACCTGTTTTTTCCAATAAAATTCATGCCATATTCTCCAATAAACCATTTGTGGTTTCGACTTGCATATGTTTTGGATCTAATCTTCTAAATCTTTCTATTGTTTGATCATCACTTTGTGTTTTGTCTTTATCTAAAGACAATAAAATGGACTCCGCTTCTATGAGAACGCTTGTTGGAATACTCGGTTCGTTCTACTACCTTTGATTTAAAAGATCAATATTTCTATTTAGTTAGATTTAACAATGTGGTTTGATTTTTCTCAATACTGCACATTTTAAGCTTATATTGTTGTAGTTTTGTCACTAACTAAGTGTTATTAGTAACTAAATAAATAACGCTTATGTCTTCAATGAGACTTGAACAAATAATTTCTTGATTGGTGGGGAACTCATATACCGCTAATATACAAGCGTTTTCATCAAAGCATTAATTTCTATTATAATTTGCCTAACTCATTCCGTTTTGGGCTTGCAGGAAATATCATATCGCTCGCTCTCTTTCTCTCGCCTTTGTAATTTTCAATCTTTTTTACTTGCCACTATATGTACTTTATATGTTAACAGTTTAATTAACATTATAATCGTATTTTTTAAAAGAATGTCATTTATATATCTTTTTTCATGAAATGAATCCGTAGAGTTGGAATTATTTACTTAAGTGTCTTAAAATTCGCAAATACCAATTTTCACAACATGAAGGGATGAAACGCTACGATTTATCATTCAATATGCCCCCTTGGTTTTCACTTATAATTAATTACTAACTCGCCCCAAGTTTGTTAAATTCTAAATTTGAACACAAAGTTTTGAATACTAGAACTTTAGTATCATTTCGATATAAAATTACAGGCCAACATTTATGAGGATTATCAAGGCAAAATCAGTTCAAGCCTTCAAGCCAGATCCATATGTTGCCACACTCCTAAATTGTGCATTGTGGATGTTCTATGGTCTCCCAATTGTCCATCCAAATAGTTTTCTACTCATTACGATCAACGCTGCTGGATTCACCATCGAAGTTATCTTCATCACAATCTTCTTCACCTACTCTACTTGGGGTGGTCGAGTATGCACACAATCACACCCTATATCTAATACTTTCTCCGTATCGAAATGAGTGATACAATGTTAGTTTCACAATTTTTAAGCACAACATTATAACAAAAATTTAAATGTCTTTTGAATAAAGTGATGTTAGTGATATTTAAAAGCAAACGTAAGGGTAAAATGGTCATTTAACTATGTTAAATAAGATGGTTGGTGGGTGTGGGTCCCACTACCTTTGACCAAATAAGGTAAATTATCACTTATTTTGAAACTGTTAAAAATGACAAGTATATCACGATACGATTAAAGTATTAACATGTTCATATATTTTTTTGGTTCTTGTTTTTGAAATTAACATTTGGTAAATCTTGCAGAAAAAGATCATTATGATTCTCCTTTTCGAGATCTTTTTTGTAGCTGGAGTTGTTGCAATGACATTGATGTGCTTCCACACCTTTACTTCACGGTCTATGATCGTTGGATTAATTTGCATCGTTTTCAACATACTCATGTATGCAGCGCCATTGACCGTCATGGTGAGCTCGTCAAGTTTATCATTAGTAATTTATTAAAAGATTATATCTTATAATTAAAACTAGCGTGATAAATAACCTTAATTATAATGAACGGGCAAACAGAAAATGGTGATCAAGACAAAGAGTGTCAAGTACATGCCTTTTTCCTTAGCGGTTGCGAGCTTCCTCAACAGTGCTATATGGCTTGTATATGCTCTTCTTCAATTCGATCCTTACATTTTGGTAAGTTAACACTTTCAAAACATAAAAAGATCATATGGTTTTATTTACATTTATATTTATATTGTTTTCTATGACTTATTTCATGTGTTATTATATGTATGTTTTTCTACACAAATAGGTTCCAAATGTTCTAGGAATATTAGCATCAATACTTCAACTTGTATTGTATGCAACCTACTACAGTACCACCAAATGGGATGATGATGACGATGAAGGCGATGTTCAAATGTCCAAGGTCTAAGCATCGAGAATATCATTTTGGTATAATAACCGTCGGGTTTTTAAGGATTGAGCGAATATAAACATGTTTTATTCGTATGCACCGCTTGGGTAGCTTTTCGATTTATGTTATGCATGACATAAAATGTAGGATGGCAGTTAATATAGTTGTAACCGAGAAGTTGTATAGGTATCCCTGCATAATGTTATGCGGGGGGTTTTGAAGCTATTGAGATGTTAAAAAAGGATAATAATTTTAATTCATCGGAAATAAAAAAAAGGTGTTATGTTGATACATGTTATGTTATAACTTTTATTATTTAGTTTATATGTTATAATTTTACTTACATTTAGCAAGTAGCATATTATATAAACAAAAAGAATGATAAAATGATTATTTTGATTATTCAACGTAACCAGTTAGAAAAAAAATTAAACAATATAGTTTTATTCAAATGCATATTTAGTCCGATGTCAGATTCAATCAGACCTGTCGCTCAATCAACAACTATTAAAAAACATCTATATCGTCAAATAAGTTTTATTTCATCACCAAATATAAATATGAGAAGAAAGAAAGACATAAAGCTTTACATTACATAATTCAAACAAGACAAGTTTTACATCCATGCACCATCTACAACATATTCCCACTTTTAGGAATCTATCAAATTTTTCTTACTTCTTTTACAATAACAAAACCGCGTCGGATCTTTCGACAATCAAATATCAACGTACCATCTTCACAACACACGGTACAAGTCTTTTAAGGCCCGCGATACTTACGGAAACAAAGACAGCCCTGAGGTTGATCACCCGGAATCATACCTCCACCTTTCGTTGTATCAATTGCCTCCAACATTGTAACAACTTCATCCATTTCGGGCCGTTTATCGGGATTTGCATCCCAACATTGTTTCATCACATTTGAAAGTGAACTCGGGCAACATCTTGGTATATCGGGCCTTAGATTCTGCGTGCGTTTTTTACCGTTTTTAGACCGAGAAAATATTTATTAAAATGAAAAAAATATATATATATTTTTAGATAATAAATTAAAATCTACCTGGCGAACGACGGCTGAAGTTACTTCTGAGAAACTAAGGTCGGGATATGGCATGTCGCAACAATATATTTCCCATAAACATATACCAAAACTGTACACGTCGCATTTTCTATTGTACGGGTCCCCATTGAGTACCTATAATTTGTTTAACAAACCACCAAAACACATTAATTATATAAATAGTTGAAAACAAGAAAATTAACTTTTTATGCATACAACCTCCTAAATTATATTTTTATGAAGGCTTAGATTAGTATTATAGTAGTATTCTTTGTATCATAATTAACAGATTAACTATTTACAAAATAAAACTAAAAAATCAATCCGATTCAACCCGAATCCATATCAACCCGTTGACCAGCCCGTTTTGCCACTTTAACCAAAATTTTCTGATACGGGCTTAAATTCATGCGAGATGATGTGTGTATGTATATACCTCGGGGGCCATATAACCGAGGGTCCCGGTTTCACCAGTCATGTCATTCGGGTTAGAAGCTTCAACACGAGCAACCCCAAAATCAGCAATTTTAACGGTTCGTGTTTTATCCAACAACATATTTTCGGTCTTCACATCTCTATGTACAATCTTTTGCGAATGCAAGTAACTTAACCTAATAAAAGTCAACAAGTTCACATTTTTATGTTAAAAAAAAACTTTAATACCCACAAAAATAACGCTACAAACGCGAATCGGTATTGAATTTGAAAAAAAAATTCTTTAAGAATCTTGATAATCTTTAAAACACATAATTAGAAAGAAAAAAATATATTAAAGATTCAGGAGGGCATACCCTCTTGCAAGATCGAGTGCAATTTGATGAACTACTTTAAAAGCGAGCTTTTTTCTACGGTTTTTAATTAGGTAAGATTTTAAAGCACCACCGGGGAGATACTCAACAACAACACAACAAATGTTGCTCGGCATCCCAATTTGCCCGTTTTCGGTTTGTATTTGAAGCTCTGAAGAACCCATTGTTGCACCTATAAACTGCATTACAACATTAATTATGATAGTTAGCATTAAAACAATTAACTAACTATGTTGTTAACTATATGAGAGTTTGACTTTTGGTTTGACCATAATTATGATATGACCTTTGTAACGTTTGGATGATCGAGTTTATGCCACACTACAACTTCTTGTGTAAATGCTGCTCTTAAGGATTGTATTTCAGCTTCTGTTCGGTGGCCTTCTTCCCCCCAATCCAATAGTTTTACTGATGAAAATTATTCGATAATATTTAAATAAATTGTAAAACATCCATGATTTTATAATTATACCACTACAAATGAAAAAGGCCGTAATTTAGAATACTTGAATTGTGTTAATTGTGAGAGAATTAATGCCATAAAGCATGATTGAGATCGTAATTTGAAACCCTAAGTTGACTACATAACCAGTAATAGTTACTGGAATCAGCTGCAAAAAAGTCAAACTTTATCCAAGTAGGTCACAGATTTCATGTAGACTAATTTATAATTATTAATTTTAGACGGCCATTAGCCACCACCACCGTCGTAAACTAAAATCGTAAATTAAAGGCAGAATTATTAAAATTAGTGTAATAATTTTGCAAATGTGCATCACAACGCTTAGAATTTGAAGTCAAACACATAAAGAAAATTGAATAAATTACTGTTCGGGTGAGAGAGAATAATTTGTTAAAGAAATTAAGAACGGAAAACTGACCGGCGACGTCGATGCCGTCGTAGACGCCACGGTGGACGGTGCCGAATGTACCACGAGCAAGAACACTTTTGATGATGAGCTTAGAAGGGTCGATCTCCCACTCCTGTCGATTAGTTACGGTGGATTTAGCCAGCGGTCTGACGGCGGCAGCGGTGGCGACGGCGGTGGAGTCTTGATATTCCGGTTGCTTTTTTTTGTTGTTTTCCATAGTCCATACTCTATTGAGATGGCGTTCAAGCTGTTCATCTAAGCTTTTGAGATCAATTTGATCCGCTCTCACAAACCCATCGCTATTGCTGTTGTTCTCCGTCATCTTGTCGAATTGGCGGTCATACAAATTCTTCCCCAAAAATGGAAGTGAAATTGGGTTTTCTTTGTAGTGGTTTACTTTTGTGTTCCTTTCATTTTTTGTCTATACTTAAAAAGGGTACGGAGCATAAACAAAAAAACATGTTAATATTGAGTACGAATTATTAAATGTAAATATTATTGTATTGTTTTTTTTATAATTTATTCCTACTTATCTTCTTATTTACTTTATCAAGATAAGTATTAAAATCAAGTAATAATATGAGTAAAGAAAATGAATGTATCCCACATGTTATTTATGTCGAGTTACAAAATGAAGTAGACATAGTAATAATCAATAACTTTTCTCTTATTATATATATCTAAGGTGTTATTCGGTAACATCTGCATGATTAATATCTAAATGATACAAATTTTTAAATGATTCAGACCTTTCCTCATATTTATAAAATTAAGAGGAATAATGTAACACCTCAAATTTTTAAAACACGTTTTAAAACATATTTTTAAATAAAAATATTACAACGTCCAATATCCCAAAAATACGGTTTAACAAAAACCATTTAAAAGTTTATCAGAGTTTAAAACCGGTGTTACAAAACAATATCATAACCATAGGATAAACGGGATCTATCTACGAGCTCCCGAGCTGATCAACACTAGGCCGCTTCTAACGGGACCTTCTAATCCTTCAATCCCGAACCTGAGTACATAGCCACAAAAACAAAGTAGTACGTGAGACATAATAGTCTCGTGAGATACATGGGTTTTTCGACCCATTCTCAAAATATTTAAAAAAACATTATTCATAATAACATAAATGTTCATCTTTACTCTTTCGGTTAATTTGTAACTCATTATCTTATCATTTTCATATATATATACTAGCAAGCTAACCATAAGCTTACTTACATCAAAATCACATACTTGCAAGCTAACCTGAGCTTACACAATCTTTATCACATACGCTACGGACCTCTCCGAAGCAAACTCCCCCGATGTGGGTTATCTAGGTAAACTCCCCCGTTTCCGGGTTAACTGAAACTCCCCCATTTCCGGGTTAACTGAATTCCCCCGTTTCCGGGTTAACTATTTCTCGACAGGCTACTCTTGCGCAGGGTGGTACCTCCCCAAGTAGGTGTCACTAACTCCCCCAACTTGTGTGGGTTAACTATGATCTGGATCCATTTCTCAACACATATTGAAATCATCACATACGGGCCTATGCCCCAATAATACATACTAAACATAAATTAGAATACACCTATTCTAATTATCATATTATTCTCATTTCTTAATCAAATTCAATATTGACTTTACCAAGTCCTTTATTAAATAAAACATATTTATCATTTATCGAAATCATGTTACTTTAGCTTCCCTTTGACTAGAATGCAAATCTATTTCTAGTCACTTATTACTTATTCTCCTAGCAGATCAATCACTACTTTTATTAGTGTAATATACTAATCAATACTTTATTCTTGAAAATCATTGTTTTTAGCTTTTACTAGTGCATGTTATTAATAAACCAATTGTCACATTTTCTTAATCATTATCCTTATTCATACAGCGTACTAATAAGGAATCATTAATCAATTTCCCTTATCATAATCTCCTTAAAATCATAAATCATTTTAGACATACTTAAATAGCCTATTATTCATATTTTCTTATCTTTTCAATCATATCTTTATTAAAAGTATTTATTAATAAAGACTCATAGAACATCATGGTTTTCAAAATCGTTTGCTATGTACTCAGTTTAAAAGTCTCATGTACTCACCTTAGCCACAGCTAAATCCAAATCGTGTTTATCAACACGGATCCTTGCCTTTCCACTTGTGACATATCTCCAATCTCTAGGTCTTTAAGACCTAATCACCATTTATACACATAATCGAGTTATTATCCATAACCAAACATCAATAACCCATGATAACATTCCTAATCACCATGTTCATCCAATCTTGGTGGAAAATCTCAAACCCTTGTTCAAGATTTACACAAAGAAACCACAGATCTAGCAAGAACACAAGGTTCTTAAGTTTACAGAGAGTGTTCTACACCCATCTTAGTCATCTTCCCCAAAGATAACTTGGTTGGTTACCCAAACCATCATTTGTTCCCCAAATAAAGCTCACAAACTAACTACCAACTATCAAGGATCAAGAATCCTTACCATTGATGTTAAGATCCACAAGATTGATGAAGATTTGAGATCTAGAACACCAAAATCGCCACTTTTCTCTCTAAAAATGGCTGCACTCTTCAAGGGCTTCAAAAATGAGAAAACCCTAGCTTTTCACATTTTTATTCAGCCAGACAGGAGTTCGCGCCGCGAACCCCATCTTCGCGCCGCGAACTAACGCGGGAATGACGTCATCGAACCGCTTAAGTATAAACCTCGCGATCAGTTCACGACTGGTTCGCGTCGCGAACCGGACTTCGCGTCCGACCTACCGTCCGTGAACTCCTCCCGATTGAACCCTAACTTCTCTGCTCTATCTTCACGATCGCGAGCTCAAGCTCGCGTCGCGAACTCGGGACCTCTGCACTTTCTTCGATTTTCAAGCTTAGTTCTTTCCAAGGCTTGACACGTCCTTGGCCTGATTCAAATATTATCCACATTAAACTATAATATTTCCATTTAAATTATGAATCGAAATTTACGGTCGTTACAAATAATATGTTTAATTTTTATTCAAAGGCTGATTAACAGACATTACCAGACACTCTGAATTTGCTCAATTAAGAAGCTGCTCTCTAAATGAAATCATTAAGAGACTTACCAAACACCACCTAAATACTTCCTATGTTTCTAAATAAGTTATACATTTCCCCATTTTGAGGTGTTTAAAAATATGTGATACAGTTTGAAAACTTATCTTATTTAGAAAAAAATATTAAAGTCTACATCCACTAACTCATTTAATATAATGAAATAATTTATTATCCTTACTTTTACTTTTATATATTATTAATTTCACTTTAATCGAAATATGTAGACACATCCTCTACTAAATTCAATTTAATCTATTATGACTTTTTATTAAAATATGTTATCTCAAAAGCATGAAATAACAATATATCACTTATTTCAGAAAGAATGAAATTATGTTTAATCGTATGCCTAAAAATCTAGTGATGGTAGTGTAGTATACGGCATAATCCATGATAAAATTTAAAGAAAAACAATAAGTGAAAAATATGTGGCATACATTGAATGAAGTAAGACATATATTTAGCTCTATGTTTTAGGTATGGGGAGTGATTTTCACACCACATAAATTACTTTACACATAGCACTGCACAACATTTAAATTATATTGTACAAGTACTTTAAAGTAGTGGTTGTGGTATGTGACATACTTTATATGGTGTTAAAATCAACACCCGGTATCTATTACTTGTTTTAAAAGATGAACGAGTTCTTGAATTAACTGACTTACTAATGAATCCGTTCATAGAAACAGAATTAAATTATAATTAATTCGATATTTTCTACTTTTCATATTTTCTTATAGAAAAATGTTATATATGCTTAATTAAATAAGACTATATAAGCTATAAAATGAATAACATATATTTACTACAAATTATCTTCTTCTTTTTTCACGTTTGATTTTTTCATATTTTAATTATTATATTTCTGAAAAGAAATAAAGTAGATAAGATTAATAAAATAGTTATATTATATGATTAGTTGGTGTAATATGGTAAGTATTTAATGATTATTGGTTACTATGTAATTATTTTATGCATTTTATTAATTATGAAAGACAACCTTAAATAAAATCTCTTCTTAAATAGATAAAATATAAAGAATTATAATATATGCAAAAAATGTGACAAGCATTTGCCATTTGTGTGTGAAAAGGGCCATGTGGGCACATGGGCTTGCCTGAAGCCTAACGTGTGTTCCTGACCCACTTTGCTTCCAATCATATTCTCTTGATTCAATTATTCTTTTTTTATTTCTCCAAAATATATATTTTAAATCTATCCCTTCTAGTTTGTATTCTCAATCATTCTGGAATTTAAATAATTTAAAAACATGATAACCTGCCAAAATAAACGAATATATATAATATAAGGACATAATACTATTAGCCTAGTTCATCTAGAGTTCAGAAAATAAGGTTTACATTTAAAAAAAAAATAAAACTTAAATCTAATTATAATCAAATATATTATTAATTCGATGGTCATCAAATTATAATTATGGTTTATGTGACTAAAAATTTAATTTTTTAACTTTGTTAATGTAAATCAGATAAGCATTAAAATGTCATTATCTTGTGAAGTAGTGTATTTGGGTCAACATGAAACTTGCATTCATATATGTGGTTAAGGTTCTTGCGGTAGTGGCCAAACTGGAAAAGGATAATGTAATTATTTATTTATATATTTAAAAAAATTATAAGAGTTGACCTTCTTGTAAGTATATCACATATTATTGGTCACTAATAGATCACTTTTGGTATTTATTATTCATAAATTTCACCATCAATATCAACATTAGGCTTGTTGTGACATTATAAAAATATATATCGGTTTAACGGATTGTGAGTGCGATTTTATTTATCATGTACTCATGTAATTAGTGGCGTCCAAAGATGGTTTAAGAGTTACGACTAATGAAAATACTTAAATACATGTTATTTCATGAAAGTCATTCCTCAATCCTCATTTAGCTAAACAAATTTGAACAAGTAGTTTACATAACATTAATCTATATATTACCCTAAATAATACAATAGAACATAAAAAAAGAAAAAAGTATTAAATATAAGGAAAATGATAATGACATAAAAATAAAAAGTATAATCCACTAATTATGTCTTTTTATATTAGCTAATCAAATTTACAAGTGGTCTAATTATATTTGTGAGAATATAACTTGTTTAATGATAATATCTGAATTTAACAAGTTATTTATTTCAAACTAATTTCATGATTCTCGCCTTGTTATAAATGTTAGCATATGGAGTTCGTGTTGACTATTAAAATCTAAATTATTTTCCTTTCATTTTCAAACTGGGTGCAACAAGTAATCTTGGAATAATTCGTTCCCCGTAAGTATAACAACAATAAACATGCTAAAGGACGATTTATTTCTAACTTTTTATATTTAATAATCAGATCGAATCAAATTTTGGGCCCTTGATAAAATTTTTAAAAATGGGCCCCTTAAATTTCTAAATAACTAAAAAGTTTCCGTCAAATTAAAAGTGTCGCCCCAATCGCCAAATCAAATATTCGGATTGGACCTTGGCGGCCAATCCTTGTCGTCCGTGTCCAGATACGCCCGGTTAATAATTTAACTATACAATATACAAAAGGTAACTATTTATACTTTTGTGTTTCCTAACATTGGAGTTTTTTTATACCGTCTAGCATGTACGTATCTTTATCAGATTTGGCATAATTAAATTTAATATATACTCTCTCCGTCCCACAAAAAAGTTCTCATTTCACCTTAAAATTTTGTCTCACAAAAAAGTTCATATTTCTCAAATTAGAGGGACCCACTTAATAAAATAATATTATTACCAATGATTCCACCAATAAAACACTTTTTCTCTCTAATCTAAACTTATATTTTAATCAAAGGTATTACTAAGGACTTCACCACTATCTCCTTAAAGCTTGTGCCCAAGAGAAATGAGAACTTTTTTTGGGACGGAGAGAGTACTTGACAGCATATAAACGGGGATGTTTTTTTAAATTAAAAAGAAAAAAAAAAGTTGGGCTTGATGTATGCAAAACTTTTATACTTCGTATGTAGAAACAACTCAACAACTGATGTCAGTTTTCATTTGCATCTGCTGTAAACATTTTTTGGCAGTCTAATATCATGAAAACATTAATTTGGGCCCAAGAAAACATGAGCCCGTTTGAGTCCTTGTTCATGACCAAATTATGGGCCTATACATTCCGGAATACGTAACTTTAAACACAACAAAACTATATCTGAAGTTTGGTCTAAATATCTGGCGTTATCATATAAGGTAAACACAGACGTATCGATTACGCATATATACGTTTATTTTGTATTACCTAATTAAATGTACATTTGTTGGTACCTAATTAGGTAAAAAAAAAATATCAGAATCTAGTGTTCATAATCACCGCTTAAATAATAAACATTTTCATAACTCGATTGGTGTAAATACCCTATCAAATAAATATTTATCTTAACCATATATTATTTCATAGTTATAACATTATACGGCTGCCAACGCCACGCCGGTTGGCCGCCGGTTGGCCACCGCTGGTTCCGGCGCCGTTGGCACGGACCGCCGGTTGGTCCGCCGGTTGGCCGCCAGTCGGCAAACGGACGAGGGAACTGGCGATGGTTTTGAATTTTTTTTTTCTTGTTTTTTTTTTCAACGGTCATATGACCGTTTATATATATATATATATATATATATATATATATATATATATATATATATATATATATATATATATATATATATATATATATATATATATAGTGTCCGATTCAGCGCAGAACCGTTTTTAGCGACAGAACCACAGAACCATTTTATGAATCAATCTGGACCGTTTATAATATTAATCAAGGGCTAGTAATTCAGATGGCTTTTATCTAATTTTATTTAATTATTAATTCGTTAATAATGTTTCTCAAAGGGTAAAACCGGAAGTTAATAATTGTGGAGAAACTGTCCACCACCCTTGTATCTCATTCATCGTCTCTCTTTGTGTAACCCTAGCCCCCACGTTTCATTCCTTCTTGGTGTTATGTTCTAGGCACAATCGACAACTGATTCTGCTATTAAGATTACAAGAATTCGATTAACAATTTACTGTTTATGGATTTCTTTGGTGCGGCGGTGTTGTTACAAGGAGATAATCCATTTTCGGATACACACAGATCCGGATTTCCAGTGAAGGATCCTGTCGATGCTTCTTTGAATACATCCATGTTCGGTGTTGCTCCTGAAAAATTGTTGTACGAGAGATCGATTGGTTGTAAGTTAATCATCTCCGTTAGCTAGTGATTGATTACTTGTCAAGATTACCTAATTTGTGGTGTGTGTGCACAATTGAAAAAAATCAAATGGACTGACCCACCGTCAAAATTAGGGCTTTTATGTGTTCATGTAATACTTATAATAAATTCAGTATCTTATTTGTTAATTCAATTTAATAAAATCGAGTGATAAAAGCCAAACACTCGTTTTATTTGTTTTCTATACGACTATGAATCTATGATTATCACTGCACTTTATTTCTATGAATCTATGATTATCACTGCACTTTATTTCTATTCGGTTATTATTATTTTCTAATTTGTTAATTCAATTTTTTTAAATTTTATTAATTTTGGATTTATTGGTGGTCAATATTAATTGTAGATTTATTTGGATGTCTAGTTATCATGCGTTGATTAAATATTATATCAAATTTACAAATCAGAGGATATGTATTGTTTTATTTGAATTTGTAATATACCTTTCTGTGTTCTTAGGTGTTCCAGGTTGACCCACTCGTTGATTCGATTGACCCGTGATGCTGTTATTATCATACCGAATTGAGTAATAACCCGGGTTTTAAAACATCGGTTCTTCCTTAATTTTTCCTTTTTAACAATTATCAAGGTCTAATTAGTAATTGTGGCTAATGATTTCATAGTTACTATTAGGTGTAAACAGCTAGAATTGAAGTTATTAGCAGTTAACAGTTGTTTTGAACAATTGCATTTAGAATTGAAGTTATTGATTGTTAATAGTTGTTTTGCACAATTGCATTTGATAAGTAGTTGTTTTGTTTACATTTAGGTTGAAATATATGAAAATAAAGACAATTCAAGGAAGGAAGAAATTGCAGCCCTTGGTGGACAAACTGCATCAGGATACCGGCTATGTACATCTCATAAACTGATCAAATGTATCATAAATTGTACCGACTTTTGGTTTATCATCATCGGGGACATCAGGAACCCAAAACTGAGTAGCGTCTGGAGTCGGCAAAACCTCAAACACACTTGTATCAGCTACACAATCTGCATCATATTCAAATCATTATATGTTACAAATATTTATGTCATTAACATCAACTATTTAAAGCATTCATCAAATGTACATTTACATTCATGTCCTATTAATTTTAAATAGAAACATACAACCTTATAGTCAAACATGTAATGTCGTTAACATCAAATGTTTTACGTCATTAACATCAAATGTTTTACGTCATTAACATCAGATGTTTTACGTCATTAACATCTTATGTTTTACGTCATCAACAGTTTTTCTTCATTAACAACGACTGTTTTCATCATTTTAAGCTCATTAATCCATGTGGTCTAACATTTAATGTCCTAAAAAAATTAACATTTCTACATTTTTTAAAACGTTATGCCATTGTTTGCGACATTTATTTTAATGTCTTAAACATCCATTGTTTAGGTCTGTTCTAATGAAACTTAATAAATCATCACATACATGTTGAACCCTCTATTTACAAGTGTAAAAGCAGACAATTTCAAGATCAAATAACTATAAAACCATGTTTTATATTCTACATTATTTTATTATTTTGAATTCATTACGTGGAAATAATTTCAAAACCAACTTTCCTTATTTTTAGCCAACTAGTAAAGGCTTTAGACAGTTACCATACATATCCTAATTTTGCCATTTTCCTAATATGCCCTCCACGAGTTATTAGAGAATATAAATAATAAATTTAAATTCCTTGATTCTGATTGGCTGAAAGATGGTTCTGTGGTTCTGTCGCTAAAAATGGTTCTGCGCTGAATCGCACCCTATATATATATATATATATATATATATATATATATATATATATATATATATATATATATATATGGTCGAGTTATATTGAGAACCCTGATTTCAAAAAGAACTCTGAGAACTTTTATTAACCAATTTGAATTTAGTAAATTAATTTTGATTTATTTAATTCATATTAATTACTTAGGGGTATTTATGTCATTTTGCATTTTTATTATTTATTTCCGATTTTGAAAATTTTCCTAAAATATAGGCATTGATTTCAAAAAGAATTTGTTGCATATATGTTATTTATGATTCTGCATTTATGTTATTTTAAGGTCATACATATTTGTTATTTTATGAATCTGCATATATATATTTTTGGCATTGATTTCATAAATTTATGTTATTTACGATTATGCATATATGTTTTTTTTTACACTTTTGCATATATGTAACATAAAACATACATGTTGAATACATGAAGATTATATCCAAATTCTACAGAATTGTTAAAACAAATGAAAAACATACAAACTGTAACGACCCGAAATTTATAGATAAATAAATTTTATAAAAATATGATAAATAAGGATAAATCATTTAAAGGACGTAGGAATTGGTTTCGTATCATTTGGACGTCGTATGAGAAAGTTATGGACGAAACCGTGTCGAAGCAAAGGTTGAAAAATGCAGCCTGGGCTGCATTGCCCAAGATAGCGGCGCTATCTTGGATAGCGACGCGATTTCTCGCGCTTCCAGCAGAAACTCGAAATAGCGAACGCTATCATGGACGCGATTTATCACGGGTGTCAGATAGCGGCGCGATTTGTTGATAGCGGCGCGATTTCTTGGTCTGAACAGCATTAAAGTCGGGATTTGGCTCATTTCTTGTCACCCCAAACCCTAGTTCTTCTCTCTGCAAGTGAGTATACGTTTTTGAGTGGAAAAGGTCGTTTGGAGCCGATTTTGGGGTCCAAATCAAGTGATTTTGCTTCCATTGTTGAAGATCAAGGTAAATCTTCACTCCTTTGTAGTGTAGCTTTAGATCTATGGGTGTGTGAGCTTGGGTTTGAAACCCTAGTTCTTGTGGTTGTGATTAATGGTTGAATAAATGATGTATACACTTATAAGATGGTATTTTAACAAGAGAATCAAGTGTATGGTTAAGATTGGTAAGAATCTAAAGGGTTGGTTAAACCTAGGGTTTTGGAAATCATCAAAATTGGGGGAAAGTATTATCAAAGAGTTTCTAATAATAAGGGGTTTATTATTAGTGGTATTTGTTGTTGAACAAGTTGTGATTTTCATATTAGGGATTTCGGTGGATTCTCGAAAGTGAGCAATCTTGTGGATAAGGAAGGATTGTGTGTGAAGAACACATTTGGAGCATTAATTGCTAAGGTGAGTACGTGTGGACTTTACTGAGTACATAGCCATTGAAATATGTTTTCATGTTTGTGATTTGGTCTATTTGATTAATTGTGTAGACTATTAGTTTGTAGAGTTAGTTATATATTATTATGAATATTAAAACTAACTTGTGTGATGATTTATGAGATAGCCAAGGGCTTAGAGGGAATAACTCGAGAAGTTATGACGTGTGATAGTGTGGCGGTGATTCGGGGGATCCCCGGTCACTTTGGATGGGGCGGATTGGGCATCGACCCATGGACCATCATGTGTTAGGAGGCTTGCTACCGGACGAGATCCGGCTAGGAGTCAGGTAACGGTAGATTGGGCGATTCCCTCTTACCGTTACCGTAAGGCTTATTAAGGCGGGGGATCCCCGATTAATAAGTATGTGAGATGAAGGGTTATTTGGAGATGTTCCGGATAACTAGATAGACTTGCTAGGAAGGCAAGAATGATAGAGTCACAATAGGGTGGCCAAATGTGTGATGATGAGATATATATATATATATATATATATATATATATATATATATATATATATATATATATATATATATATATATATATATATATATATATATGTTTATATATAATGTGATACTTGTTATTTTATCGGGGTCTAAACCCATGTAGCTCACGAGACTTCCTTGTCTCACGTACTCCTTGTTTGTTTTGCTATGTACTCAGGTTCAGGATCGAAGATTTAGGTTCGCATGGATAGAGATGCGGGGCCTAGAATAGAAGAACATTAGAGTGGATTTGTGCTTAGCTTTGGTTTTGATATACTTTGTAACACCAAACCTCATACTCTGATTTTCATACCAAAGGTTTTTGTAAATCCATATTTTGGAACCGTTCTTCTATTTATAAAATGGTATATTTTGGTAAAATGTTTTGTATTAAAAATTTGAGGTGTTACAACTTGGTATCAGAGCTATAGTTTAAGTGAATTAGGTTGGTTGACCATCCTAGTCTTAGACTGTAGCATTAGGAATGTAAGATTCCTTGAGATTATAGGTTGACCTTGAGACTTTATGTTAAGTTTAGGGTTGAACCTAGGGGACCTATGGAAATTGATATTAATTTGAATGTTGAGTCTTATGAGATTCATGGGTTGTACATGAGGTACTAAATTATTTGATGTCTACCGTATAGACTTGAACGAAAGAAAATGGTGAACACTCGTAGAAGTGGAAAGGCTCCACAAGATCAAGGGGATGAAATACCCCGCGTTGAGGTTGTGGTTGAACAAGAAAATCAACCGTCGATGCATGACGAATCGGAGGTCGGAGCTAATAAGACTCCGGTAACCATGGCGGATCTCCAAACTATTATTGATCAAATCAAAGGGACGGTGGCCGAAGAAGTGCACCGTATTATGAGAAACCGTGAAAAGTCGGGAGGTGATCGTGAATCCGAAGCTAGGTCGGACGAGAGGACCGGGGGTAGTGACACCGGTGAAAGAAAATCATCTACGGGTGGTCAAAGTGATGCTAGGGCAAGGCCCGATGAGAAAGAAGGTTGCTCATTTAAATCCTTCATGGCTTGTAAGCCAAGCGTGTACACGGGTAGTTCGGACCCGAAGATAACTATGAGGTGGATCCGAGAGACCGAGCGAGTCATCGGAAGTAGCAAATGTAAGAAAGCCGATATGGTGACGTATGCGTCACAATTGTTGAAAGAAGATGCTATGGTATGGTGGGATATTGTCTATGAAACCCTCGGAAGGGAGGTGGTGAAGAAGATGTCATGGGATGACTTTACCACGAGGTTGAGGAGAAAGTTTTGCCCCGAAAGGGATTTGGAAAAGATGCATGAGAGGTTTGTGACCCTAAAGAAGGGTGATAGGTCGGTGGAGGAGTACTCAAGGGAGTTCACAGGATTGCTCCCGTTTGTTGCAAAAAATTATTTTGAGGAAAGATCGAGGGTAGTCCGGTATGCTTGTGGGCTACCTTGGGAGTACCAATTGGAGGTAAAGAGAGCGGTCACGCTCGATGAGGCCATCGGTGCCGCCCGGGGTGTGGAAGAGGTAAATGCGACGAGGAATGCCGAGAGGGCCCTGATGGGCGAGAAAAGGAGAGCCGAGAGCGGCTCGGGAACTTACAAAAAGGGGAAGTTTACATCGAATTCCTCCAAACAAGGAAGTGTTGCCTCATGCAAGAGGTGCGGGAAGAACCATACCGGCGAATGCCGGGGGGATCCGAAGGCGTGCTACAATTGTGGCAAGGTGGGGCACTTGGCTCGGGATTGTAGAACCAAGGTGTTTTCCGAGATAGAGTGTTATTCGTGCCACGAGATGGGACACTATAGCAATGTGTGCCCGAAAAAGGGAAGCGAGCCAATGGTGCCCACGGCTCAAAAGAAGGCGGAACCGGCTACAGTGAAGGGGCGTTCCTTCCAACTGATTCGGGAGGAAGCAAAAGAGGTGCACGATGTGGTATCAGGTACTTTATTCATTAATTTCTTGTCAACTCATGTGTTATGTGATTCTGGTTCTACTTATTCGTTTGTGTCTCACAAATTTGGTGGGAAATTGAATGTGATATCGGAGTTGTTAGATTAAGTCGGTTAAATAGAGTTAACTAATGGGAAATCTCAATGGTCGAATGTGTTTATAGAAATTGTGACTTAGAAATAAGTGGGAAAAAGTTTAAGGTCGATTTATTGCCCGTGGGGATAAAGGATTTTTATATGGTTATCGGTATGGATTGGTTGAGTATGCACCAAGTCAAGATATTAGGTGATCACGGTTTAATTGTTTGATTGATTGCACGAGTTGATGCCTACAGAAATTGGAAATGAGTCGCATGATGTGGAGACTTATTTTGGGAATAGTCTTCCCGGTTAAGTATGTATAAGGAAACATGTATTTGAAGGAGTATAGACAAGTGTGTCGCGTGTAGTAAGGATATAAGGATTGATACTATTATGTAGTATCGAAGGATGAGCCGCGAGGATGGTAAATGTATTTCAACAAAGGATAGTAGTACAAGGAAGTACAAAGTCTTGGTAAGGAATGTTAAGGTGGATTGGAATTCTAGGAATAGAAACCTTGGGGAAACGGAACTTGGATGTTCGGCGAGAAGCCGGATAGGTAATGTAATGATTGTTACACGTGAATGGTAAAGAAAAGAATGAGTAAGGTAGGGTGATGTCTTAGAATTCATAAATGGGATGTATGTGGAAATGAATAAATGTCGGGAACGACGGATTTTGATTGTTGAATGTGATTGGGTAAAAAGTTGGCATAAAGCCATGTCAAGTTTTGTGACAATAATGATGAATTCGATATCAAGGGTGAGAAAACATTATGGGTTACATGTTATAGTAATGGCATGACAGTATATGACATGGAGTAGTGTGAAACTACGGTTGGAAAATAAGTGTTTCAAGTATCGCGATGTATAAAGACGAGAGTATGGAAAGTTGGGCCAATGTGTGCCAAATCATGGGTTACAAATGTGGACCGGAGTCGATTGGTCGACTTAAGATGACCGGGTTGACCGGTGAACTATGGTTGAAGGAATAGATTGATGGTTACCCCGGTGGTGACAAAGGATTTGGAAAGTTGATTAATAGGGAAATGAACCGTTTAAGGGTGATTAGTGTGTGAGTGAGACGGTAAATGGAAATCGGGAATTTTATTGGTTACCCGCGAGGTACAATGTTTGTGCATTATGTGATGGCCTTGAAGGCATGTGATAATGAAAAAGGTAATGTTATATGAAACGTGTTAAGTAGTATGTCCAACGAGAAATGTGTGAAAATGAAAGAAAATGATAACGTGATGTTATGAGAAATGTGCTAAATTGCATGGTGAATAAATAGACGATTAAATGGGTAAGATAGTGGTAAGTTATGTGATGTGAAAAGGTGTATACTAGTGAAGTATGCATGATAGGATAAGAAAGAAATGATGTGATTAGCTCGGGGGATCCCCGGCTACTATGATGTTTGGGGGTGGAATCGGTTGGGCGAATCCCAATGGTTCCATTCCGAGATTGGAGATGTTCCAATCACTGTGACATCTTGGATCTTGATGGATTGGAGGCTTTTCAGTCATCTTGATGTGATAGTTAAATTATGGATTGTTATGCCCGTATGATAATGTTTATGTATTTATGTGATGAATGTAGAACCATGTGGGTAATGTGTATGGTTATGACTTTATGATAAGTGAGAATGTGGTTAAAATGCGGATCGCATTAGGTCATGTATGGGTATGGGATGCCTACGACTTCTAGAATATGAGTAAGAGGATGCTTTTGGAAAGCAATTGTTATTGGGGACCAAGATATGGTCAACTGGTGTGAAATTATGGTGTGTGATGCAAAAATGATTTAAATGGTTCTAAGTAATGGTATATGTGACCGAATGAAGGGTAAGAAACGGTAAGGGTTGATGTGACCTTAAGGGAATGCGAGAACTCGGAGAAATTTGAAAAGATTAGAATTTTGGAAATATGAGCGATTGTTAAGGAAACAATAATGATTATAACCGGAAGTGATAAGTCGAGAATGATATTCCGCGAGTAGGGGATTTGTTGATTTGGGAAAGTATGGTTGACTTTATGCAAAGGTCAAGATTAGTCAATGTGTGATTTTGTTGACTCGGTCAAGGATGAGCTTTGACTCTCGTTTCGAATGATTAGTGAATGATGAGAGCATAACGTATCGGTCGTATGTATGTGAAAGGATTAACGGAATAATTAAAAAAATTATAGTCGAATTATGCGACTTTGACCCGTTGGGTGTGTAGAGTTGAATTTGGGAATCGAGTGTATGATCATTGCTGGATCATAATTTTAAGGTCAATTGTAATGGAAATGATGGTTAATGGAATCTATAATGAATAAAGAAATTGTTAAGGTATAGTTGACTTTGTGCTTAAGTCAAAGTTTGGACGATGTTGTGAGATGACGACTTGGTCGAAGCTAGACTTTGACATTCGATCTAATCAATTAGCTAATTGTGATGATTGTATCATATCATTGTTATGAATAAAAGGATTTGTTGAAAGATTGAAAGTGTTATGGTCCAATTGTGAAACTTCGACCCGTTTAAGTAATATAAGTTCAAGATTGGGTTTTGACCGTTTGGACCTATCGGGGTTAAACACATGCTTAAATGTATTTAGTGATGGGTGAACTGTAATGAGAAGAGTTCGATTGTAACCAACACAATGGAATTGGAGTAGGATGCTCGGTCAAATGTGGAATGGAAATTTCTGAGTGATTCCGAGGACGGAATCCTTTTAAGGGGTGGATAGTTGTAACGACCCGAAATTTATAGATAAATAAATTTTATAAAAATATGATAAATAAGGATAAATCATTTAAAGGACGTAGGAATTGATTTCGTATCATTTGGACGTCGTATGAGAAAGTTATGGACGAAACCGTGTCGAAGCAAAGGTTGAAAAATGCAGCCTGGGCTGCATTGCCCAAGATAGCGGCGCTATCTTGGATAGCGACGCGATTTCTCGCGCTTCCAGCAGAAACTCGAAATAGCGAACGCTATCATGGACGCGATTTATCACGGGTGTCAGATAGCGGCGCGATTTGTTGATAGCGGCGCGATTTCTTGGTCTGAACAGCATTAAAGTCGGGATTTGGCTCATTTCTTGTCACCCCAAACCCTAGTTCTTCTCTCTGCAAGTGAGTATACGTTTTTGAGTGGAAAAGGTCGTTTGGAGCCGATTTTGGGGTCCAAATCAAGTGATTTTGCTTCCATTGTTGAAGATCAAGGTAAATCTTCACTCCTTTGTAGTGTAGCTTTAGATCTATGGGTGTGTGAGCTTGGGTTTGAAACCCTAGTTCTTGTGGTTGTGATTAATGGTTGAATAAATGATGTATACACTTATAAGATGGTATTTTAACAAGAGAATCAAGTGTATGGTTAAGATTGGTAAGAATCTTAAGGGTTGGTTAAACCTAGGGTTTTGGAAATCATCAAAATTGGGGGAAAGTATTATCAAAGAGTTTCTAATAATAAGGGGTTTATTATTAGTGGTATTTGTTGTTGAACAAGTTGTGATTTTCATATTAGGGATTTCGGTGGATTCTCGAAAGTGAGCAATCTTGTGGATAAGGAAGGATTGTGTGTGAAGAACACATTTGGAGCATTAATTGCTAAGGTGAGTACGTGTGGACTTTACTGAGTACATAGCCATTGAAATATGTTTTCATGTTTGTGATTTGGTCTATTTGATTAATTGTGTAGACTATTAGTTTGTAGAGTTAGTTATATATTATTATGAATATTAAAACTAACTTGTGTGATGATTTATGAGATAGCCAAGGGCTTAGAGGGAATAACTCGAGAAGTTATGACGTGTGATAGTGTGGCGGTGATTCGGGGGATCCCCGGTCACTTTGGATGGGGCGGATTGGGCATCGACCCATGGACCATCATGTGTTAGGAGGCTTGCTACCGGACGAGATCCGGCTAGGAGTCAGGTAACGGTAGATTGGGCGATTCCCTCTTACCGTTACCATAAGGCTTATTAAGGCGGGGGATCCCCGATTAATAAGTATGTGAGATGAAGGGTTATTTGGAGATGTTCCGGATAACTAGATAGACTTGCTAGGAAGGCAAGAATGATAGAGTCACAATAGGGTGGCCAAATGTGTGATGATGAGATATATATATATATATATATATATATATATATATATATATATATATATATATATATATATATATATATATATATATATATATATATGTTTATATATAATGTGATACTTGTTATTTTATCGGGGTCTAAACCCATGTAGCTCACGAGACTTCCTTGTCTCACGTACTCCTTGTTTGTTTTGCTATGTACTCAGGTTCAGGATCGAAGATTTAGGTTCGCATGGATAGAGATGCGGGGCCTAGAATAGAAGAACATTAGAGTGGATTTGTGCTTAGCTTTGGTTTTGATATACTTTGTAACACCAAACCTCATACTCTGATTTTCATACCAAAGGTTTTTGTAAATCCATATTTTGGAACCGTTCTTCTATTTATAAAATGGTATATTTTGGTAAAATGTTTTGTATTAAAAATTTGAGGTGTTACACAAACTTTGTTGAACATACATGTTTGAACATACATGTTGAATTTATTCATATAAAATTAAAAATAACACATAAATGTATTTAAACAATAACATATATGCATCGAAATGAATATTAGCATGCATCATATGGAATATCTAACTTTATTAGCAAGATCCCCAACTAATCCAACTTGCTAGTGATTGGATCTTTATGAGTGACCGGATCAAACCCATATGGACAATATCATAATGCTCTGGTAACTTGAAAATAGTTCACACCTACATAAATATGATTTAAATATCATCACAATTTTAAAGTAACTAAATAAAAACATGCAATTGAGCATATAAATCTTACCCGTATTACACAGCAACACAAACTGAACACGGCAGTTAACGAAACCAAATATTCGACCAACAATTGATTATTTAACCAGTATATGATAGACATTAACTAATTAATTAATCCTAAACTAATATATCTTAATAACTAATAAAACAAACAAAATAAACTAAATTTAAAATTTTGCATTAAAAAAAAGGTCAAGCTTTTCTTCTTTTTGTCACCGCTGACAACGCCAACGACCCCCTATTTCAACTTTTTTGCAACAAGTAACCATGATTTCTTCTTTTTCTTTTCCACCTTTTTCTTCTTTCAAAGACATAAATGTACACACCTTAATTTAATTAGTTGATAAAAAGCCTCTACTTCTAAAAACAAAATCCACAGAAGATTTACAACTTCGTTAAAGAAAAAGATTTACAACTCCATTTTCAAAAGAGTTTCTTCTTTTCTTGTCTTTAAAATTATTAAATTTAGTTTTTCAATTAACATTTTTTTCTTGAAATATAAAGGAAAAAACGTTATCACCTACATTTCTTACATTACCTTACGAAAATAGACTAAGTAATGGAAGTATTCAGTCGTTTTGACGTTAACGGTGACGGCAAGATGTCATCCCTTGACCTCAAATATGTCATGAAGGCGTTCAGATCGGATCACATACATCTCTAGACTAAGTGAAATGAAACCCAGATCCGACTGTAGACCCTGACTCCGCCGCCGCCGCTGAAAATCTAATTTCGTCGTCGTCGCCTGAATTCTCTGTCATCGCCAGCTACTGTCCGGTTGTAATCAAGTTTGTAAATTGTTAGATTGAGAAGGATTTTGTAAAATGAGTGTGATTTAAGATCACAGTGATAGGGATTTTGTGAAATGTGTGTGATTTAGGGGAAATGAGTGGTGTAGGTTATGGGAGAAATGAGGGTGAGAGACTTGGTATAAAAAAATTGAAAAATCTTAGATCCGGAAAATATGCAAGTTTTTAGGGAACGTAAACCAATAAACGGTTTTAATTTTTAATTTTAATAATTTTTATTTTTTGTCCCAATTACTAATTTGCCCTTTTGATTTAATTCTAAACAAAAATATAATTCTTTTATTTACGAAAATACCATAACACATCTGAACCGTTATTCTAAAATCTAATGGCCTAAATTGAGTAATTAAAAGTTCTCAGAGTTCTTTTTAAAATCAGGGTTCTCACTATAATCCTTCACACACATATATATATATATATATATATATATATATATATATATATATATATATATATATGGTCGAGTTATATTGAGAACCCTGATTTCAAAAAGAACTCTGAGAACTCTTATTAACCAATCAGAATTTAGTAAATTAATTTTGATTAATTTAATTCATATTAATTGTTCAGGGGTATTTAGGACATTTTACACTTTATTCTTTTGCTTCCTTTTTTGAAAATTCCCTAAAATTTAGGCATTAATATTCTGATATTTTGTGTGCATTTATTTTATTTTACGAGTGTGCATTTATTTTATTTTACGGTTGTGCATATATGTCATTTTACAGATATACATATATGTTTCTGGCATTAATTTCAAAATTTTGTTTTATTTCCGGTTATGGGTATATGTTATTTTCTAGATTTGTTGAACATATATGTAACATAAAACAAAAATATTTAACAAACGAAATTTATATCTAAATTCAACAAAACTGATAAAAATAAACATAATACATACATGTTGAACTTATTATTACAAAAAAACAAAAGTTATTTCAAAAAACACATATATGTATCCAAGGAATAACATATGTGTATCCAAATGGTTGATGGCTTGCAATTGTATTCTCTTTTGAAGCAACTTTCTTCTTTATATATCCTAACACAAAATGCTCATTTCCTCTTTATTTGTATAACTTGCCAATTTTCTTTATACCAACCACTGCAACAACAAAAAAAACCATATATGTTTAATTAAGAACATATATGTGTCGGACTTCTATATACATGGATTTATGCATCAATTATATATTGTTCACTTGATAACATTTGAGAAACATAAATACAGTAAACTAAGAAAACTTAATAAAAAAAATGCCACTTGAACTGCTAAATATGAGACTCATAGGGGCGTGATAAAAAAAAAAGATATATAGTATATTAAGAAATCTTTATAATTGGTGCTTACAAGAAAGACATATGATGTCTTGGATGGAGAACCAGGTGAGGGTTTGAGTTTTAAAAACTCATTCCCTTTCATACCCAAGGCGTCGTCTCCATTCTCTTGTTTCTTTTTCTTAATCATTGCTACTTAATTTACTAGCCTCCAGATTCACTAGTAGTTTTCTGCATCTTCTTTCTCATAAATATGGCAGATCTGGCGGAAAAAATTAGAGATAGAGAGAGACGGTTTCCAATTATTTTTACAGATGGCAGATCCGGCGACAGTTCTTTGTCCGGCAACTAACGGCCTTGAAGAAAAGCTCGTCGGGCAGATCCAATGAAATTTCCGACGGCAGCTACATGAACGGAGAAGAAGATGGTGGTCATTGCGGCGCGTTACTATTATTCCACCGGGATATATATAACCCGAAGGTCAGAAAATTGAGGTTGTTTCAATGGTGGTGGTGGTGCACCCTGGTTTGGTCGGTAAAAAGGCAGGATTATGGGGTTTGAACGAAAATGGAATGGAGGCTTGAGAGAAACGAGAGTGGAGGATCTAGGGTTTGACGCAGGAGAGAGACGGTTAAAAAAAGTGAACAATATTGGTTTAAACAAAGTGGAGATATAGTGGAGAGAGAGCCGAACTTTAAGGGAGAGAGGGTTTTTCTTTTTTTCTAAAATACCTAATATGCCCTTTTTATTAATGTATTACTAAAAATACAATTTGTTTTATTTACAAAAATACCATAAGTAATCTTAACCGTTAATCTTAAATCCAATGGTTTAGATTGGTTAATTAAGAGTTCTAAAAGTTCTTTTTAAAATCATGGTTCTCAATATAATCCTTCACTATATATATATATATATATATATATATATATATATATATATATATATATATATATATATATATATATATATATATATATATATATATATATATATATATATATATATATTTCCCCTTTTAAATCCCTATAAATACCTCACTCTCATTCTAAAATTTTCACAAAAAAAAATTCTCTCTTCTCCCACCCAACTATACTTACAAAATGTCTAATGCTTCTGATTCCTCTACCGAATATGATTCCGATTTGGAAGCTATTTTGACGTGTGTCAATTCTTACAATGCCGAAATGGAAGCAATTGTTAATGCTCTTTCATCTGATACAGAGGACGATGAAGAGATCGAGCCGATCCCGAGAGCGCCGAGAAGGTATGTGCCACGAGGTCGTGAAGGTGCCGGTGAGCGTTTGTATGCAGACTACTTTGCTGAAAATCCCACGGTCGCAACATGTGTCCACTTGAGGAGGCGTATATGGATAACCCGGCAAACACGCCGCAACGCTCGTGGAATGAGAGAGTTGCAACACACGCTCGAATGACCAAAGAACTACGGGATCAAGCAACGCATCATAGACTTCGCAATGCACTAGTCGACCACATTTCGCAACTCCCACCAAATTTCCGCCAACGTTAATTTATGTTTTTAAATTATTGTATTTTTTTTTATGTTTTTAAATTATTGTAATGTTTTTTTTATTTTAATAAAAGTATTATGTTTTAGTTATATTTTTGTTTTAATTAAAAAGAAAGTAAATTAATTAAAGTTGGTGAAGTGACGGAGTGCTGTTGGCATGTGTACGTCAGTTTAGTGTTAGTTAGTTTGTATGCTGACGTGGCGCTGAGTTGGCAGAAACTGACGGCGTCAGTTTCCGTCACCATTGGCACCGGTCTTAAAGCTATGAAACAAGTTACCAGAAAAAGGAAACTATGTATCATGCACATGGTGACCCCCTCATCAACCATGTTCTTGCAATGAACATGACTTGGACATGACTGGGATAAGAAAAACTATATAAATTTGTAGAGGGACATACATTCTTTAATATATTTTTTGGACCACTTTGTGTCATTTATTCTATTTGCATTTTAGTATCGAGTGAAAATTTGACCGATAAAACATGTAACATGTTAATTTTCAAAAAAAATTGCGTTCAAACGTGCACAAATACTCTTCATTCGCCACCCGCACATTTTTGTAAACTAGGTTAGCCCGTAACAGATAGTGCATACCCGACACCCCTCGCTTGTCCACCACATACGAAGAGGTACACTTTTCAGCCATACCCACATTACCATTCTTGTGTCAAACAACTTGATTAGGTCGGCTAAGGTTCACTAGCTAACAATGTGTAATTACAAAGTATAATTACAATAAAATAAAAAATAGGAATATATATTTTGTGGGTGGCAATATTCGATTTATTGACATTTATGAGGTTTTTTTCTAAGTAGTTTACAAAACGGTGGATTTTAATTATCTCATTGTTGATACATTATTTAATTCGTAGTTGTACAAGTAGGATCTTTCTTTTTTATTTGATTCGTAATCATCTAAATTATTTCAATTATTGGTTGCATTTTTTTAAATACTATTAAGCCAAAAGTTCGATTCTTTGTCGATTTGGATTTTGATAATTGTTCAATTTCCTCGATTTGTTGTAGAGCATGGTTACTTTATTAAAGGCATATGCCCGGTCCCATACCAACTCAAAACCAGTTGAAAAAAGCCATAGGAGTGAATAAGAACTATGTCACAAATAGGAGCTTTTGTGGTATGAATGAGTTAAAAGTTAGATATAAACGATCGAGAACGACAAAATACATATATACGATACGTGAAATTTAGGTCTAGTCTTTTAAATGATAGTTAGGTTAGTTTCCTCGAACCCCTTTATTTGCTTATCAATAATATAGTGAGCGGATATAGTATGGTAGGCTATAGGAAATTGAACCTAAATCCTACAATCACATTTATGGAAAGATGGTTAGGGAGGTCTTACGTTTTCATTAACAAAAAATTGTATTGCTTTCAACTAGATCTTGATAATTCATATTGTTACTAATAAAATAATTTACACTTCAAATCCACTAATTTTCTTTTTTAATTTTATCATTTGATTTGAATATTTATATTTATCAAATGAGTTATAAAATGAGTAATATAGTAACATGATCTAGTAAGAACCAATACGATTTCTCTTTCGTTAAAGATCTAAACACCGGAGAGGTATCACATACTTTGGTACGTGTTCTATTTTTAGAAAATCTTCACGTCATGTCGTTTGTGATAGTATCTTCTCAGGGATTTCATGACTATTGGTGTGGCATATGAATATCAAGTCGCCGCACCTTCTGTTTTAAAAATCATTATCGGATAAATTAATGTGCATGTTGTCGTCCTCTTTCTGTGACCTAACCTTAGGTGAAGATATATTCGTTCACTAACATTGTAGATTTTCATATCATTCCACCTTTATTTTCAGAAGGTGCTATCAAATAAATGCGTCTATTTGTTCCTTTCTTGTCCGGACTATACAAGATTTGTGTCTCGGGTAGCAATCAGATAAATGTGTTAGTTTCCTAGGTATATAGAATGATCCAATTGTTTGTCATATGTTGTGATACGTATAACATACGTATATACATATAAATATATCAAAAATGTGCATCGAACTTCTTAATTTTTGTATGTTAAGAAACTTTATATATTTACAACAATAACTAATCATACACAGTTCTTAATTTTTGTATGTTAAGAAACTTTATGTATTTACAACAATAACTAATCATGAGAACGGGGACAAAAATGATTATTGTAAATTAGTATTGTTACTAGAGAAAAAAACGTTGCATGTTAAAGGAAAGCGTTATGTTGATATAAAAATCAAAATAAAGACGAAATTTAAATTCTAAAGTAGGGTGTGGTTTGAAAGGTACTCCCACTAGCCCTTTTTTGGGTTGGAAAATAATAAATAATTAATAAAATATTAAAAAAGGGAATAGTGATGTTATTGTACCATATCGTACATCACGTGGCTGCATGTGATTTTAATTATGGCTTTGACAGTTACTCGTTTCATCCCATCTCCCGGCCCCCTCTATCTCACCAATCAAACTATTTACTACTATAATTCGTTGTATTTTAATAATATATTTAAATAAAATGATTTCAACTTCTAAGCTGAATACACCACACCTAAACTTTAGAAGAAAAATAAAATGATAAATCGCATTGTTTATATGAATTCCTTTTATTTCATATTTCAATATATAAATTAATTGACATATAACATTTATTATTTCTTTTTTCCAATTGTATATTTTAATTTAAGCATTACAATTATATCTTTTAATTTAAATATTACATTAATTAGTAGAAAAATATATAAAAAAGAATATTATTGTTTCAAAAGGAAATATGATTTGGTAAAGATCAGATAGTAAATTAAACCTACAAGTCTGCTTGTAAAAGCTTAAAGCTTTGCAAATCATGCATAGTAGTTTAATCTAGATTCTATCATGCGGATCAAATCACCGTGATCTTGCAATTAATGGAAAATAATAAAATATCACTTTTAGGCCATTTTTTAAATGTTCACAAAATGTTATAATACATATATTTCTTGCCAATAATAAAATTGTTATCTTGTTAAAATTTTTTATGGAAAACAATATCAATAGCGATTCTTTTTTTATGTAGTTTAATTCACTATACTAGTTAGTATATTCGTTTGCTGAATTATTGTAAAAGTGTATGTCAACTCATAATATTGCATTATTTGGGGACAAAAAGGTGCATTCTTTTAAATGACAATATTTAAATATTGTAATCTAACAGTTGCAAACAAATCATACAAGATGCGTTTTTGAAAAATGGTTTTTCTACCATGTGTTTACATAAAACATAATAAAATTATAAAACTACTTAATAGTATCAAAATTTTCAATTTAATTACATAGACATTTAGTAGATCATCTATAAATAACAAAAAAAAATGGTTTTATCAATATTTCTTGCTATACTATTTGAAAAAAATATGTATTTAACGTTTTAATGACAATCTTAAAGGTTGTCGTTATCATTTTATTATTTTTGTATTATTTTGACGAAATCTGAAATCATGAACACATGTATGTACGGCATGTGTAAATACTTGATCACAATCAGTTTAGCTAAAACATTGTAAAACATTGTTGATTAATGTATTGAAAATATTAAATTTCCAAGAACTAAAGTAAAACATGTTAGACCGCTCCCAATGGTAACACAAACCGATACCGTCAGTTATTGCCAAATCAGCGCCACATCAGCTCACCCTCCAACCGACACTAAATTGACGTACACATGCCAACAATACCACTTCCCTTTAATTTATTTGGGACCCACCATTACAAGACACACACACACAAAATACCCCTTTGGACCCACCCAACAAACCGGCGCAACCCTTTCCTTCCGTCTCCAAACTGGCGGAAACCAAACAGGCGGCAAAACAGACAGACCGTACCAATAGTGACGGAAACCGGCGAGAAACTGACCGCTGCCGTTGGCAGTGGTCTTATTAGGTTTTTGTATAATTGTATCACATGTTCAACTTTTGTAATTTACTCTACAAGATCCCATTTGCTTTTATGTACGGTATCTCATTTTATTTTGGCAAAAGTAGATTTTAAAATATTACGTACAATTATATATTTTTGTTGAAACATGCTACGTGTCCATAATAGTGGCCTAATTTAATTTTATTCCCAATCGATTGTTAATAAAATATTTGCAAGCTGCACCTGAATTGTCTGTTTATTTAGTATGCCAAGTTTAAGAATTATTAACTTTTTGAACTTCACTATTAAAATGTCACTTACTTCATTAAGCATCTATCAGTAGCATTATACTCGAAAGATGAAATAATTACAGTATTTTACTTCATATTTAATACTCATTAGGTACAGTTTAATTATATAAATGTTTATCAATTATGAAAATCATATAGATTTTTTGGTTCGAACTACACATATTTTTCAAAACACTTTAATATATAACTTAATTTATACTAAAGAATTTTTCTAACACTGTGTTTAAAAACATATATTAGGATCATTTAAGTAATTTAAATTTTCCTAAATATGCTCCGATAAACATTAATGGAATCAAAATATTGTCTATTAAAAACACACATTAAATGTATTTTTGATTTAAATGAAAATTTTAAATTAATTACTTATATACTTTATCATATGACAGAGAAAAGAATATAGATAATATGTTAAAAATCCGTGTTTAGTATAAAGTAATTCCATTTAATGTTATAGCAAGTGGAGTTCTATGAGGGCATATTAGACGATTTAACTTTTTATAGTTTTAACCAGAATTACTTGGTTCTTTTTTATAAAATGTCATTTCCCAATTTAAACTAGACAAAATGTTGTTTTACAATTATCAATGATAATAATAGTTTAGGTTTTGAGTTTTTGACTACATTTGCTATGGTCGAACCCAAATGGCCCCTAGTTTCAAAAATTGAAAGAGATACCGGGATAGGCCGTATACGGAAGGAGTCCGACACAACCACGACTACTAGACAAACCCTGTGGGTCCCTCATGCTTCTGTTTTTGATGTTCTTCTTAACCTCCTTTTATGTTCCCTTTTTACCTTTATACCCCTCATATATACCTATTTTGTATAGAATTTATATCTCATTAAATTAATTTTTGAAAATAATTTATTAAAGTTTTTGAAAGATGTTTTATATAGTTGAGATATTTTAATTTCTAAACAATTGTGTAATATCGATAGAATAGTATGGTAGTTTTTGGAAGGAAACTTAACATTGCTGATTAATCATGTACGCTACCGACTACGCCCTACGTTGTCGTGTAATGCAATTGTAATATTTAACCGAACATAATATTTTATTGAAAATACTACGAGTAGAAAATACATTTAATGCTAACAAAATACTAGTAGAAAATTAACATTAATGGTATGTTGTAAATCACTAAATTATAATGGTAGTCTGATTCTCTATGACTTCGAGTAAATGAAAGGAATTGATGAAGGTATATAACTTCCTTTTATTTAATTTTAAAGACAGATCAGATGTCATATACGGAGTATATAAGAAATTATGCTCATCTCCATGATTTGGTCTTGGTGTCACCTCATCTACACGTCGTGGATGTTCCAACCCATACCGGACATAACACAAACTAAGAAATTATGAAACTTAAAAATAAAAATGCATTAAAAACTAGCAAGAAATACAACCAAATAAAAGAACTAAACCTTACAAAAAGCCAAATGGAGAACCCATTCTAGCCTAGCCAAAAACAAAACCACCTAACTATTATACAATAATATCACATTAGGTACATAACAAAAAACCAACCGATTCTGGGACTCAGAAGTGCGGAGTAGGTTTTCTTCCATATTCAAGCAAAGTGCTTTTATTGGTTAAATTGTGGATTGCGTGATTAACGGATATATGTGCAGTTTAACTAACCGAGCCATCTGTCTGTATTTAAGAAATTATGAAAGTTAACAATAATGAATTCCTTAGGGGTAGTAAAGTATTTTTCATATAATATAAAAAAAATGAAAAAGTTTTGTAATTGATTGAAATCTTGAAAGTTAATTATTATATCAAATCTTAAAAGTTGATTTAGCTTTTAATTTGACATGTCACCTAATAATATGACCATTAACTTTTTATTAAATGAATGTATTTGATATTTCACCCCTTAGCCCAAACTTTTCGTATTTATACTAATCTTATTATATCAACATATTATTTCATTACATAATTACGGAGTAATTATTACCATAATTATATTATAATTACATTTGTGTTTACGAGAGCCAGAAATAGGGAAATAAACAAAATGAGGTTAACGTCACTGTCAGCGGTGATACCCCTCTTGTCTCCTCTGAAGTGGATCTTCGCACGTTATGATCGTTACAAGGAACTGTGTGTATGTGTGTGTGAAATACTCCATACTTTAACCATATTTCTCTCTTCATCTTCCTTTATTTCTACTGATTTCCAGTGAGAGGTGATATTCTAGAGAGAGAAACCTCCACCGTCAACGCCGCCAGCCACCTTCGGACGAACACTTATCTCTCCCAGCCTTCATCTCCCTTATCTCACACATAGTGCTGGTGTAATTTGTGAACCCTAACTTAATTTGAACACTAATCTGTTCAGCTTCTAATCGGAGTTTACACATTCACGATTTTCGATGTAGTTCGTCGTCGTTTCATGTAGATTTCGTCGTTTCAGACTCTGCGGAAAGAGACGGAGTAGATTTAATATTGAGATTCACCGTATCTTACGGTTTGCACGGATTCCTATGCGAAATAAATCTCTCTCACTTTTTCATACCCGAGAATCAAATTCAGAAGACTCATTTGATTTTGCTATAATTTAATTTCATCATTTTCTCATAACCATTTAATGTAGATCGTTAAAACCTCTGGTGCACAACTTCAATTATTTGATCAATTTGATGTGATTGTGGAGTGTGAGGTACGAAATTGATGAATCGATGAAGAAATTAAACTGGTTTAAGCAAATTTCGAACAATGGGAAGCTTGAGAGGAGGTTATCTCTTGGGGAATACAGGCGAGCTGTTTCATGGTCGAAGTATTTGGTATCATCTGGAGGTGAGATTAAATCGAAAGGGGGAGAAGAAGAGGAATTAGAATGGAGTGCTGACATGTCACAGCTGTTCATCGGAAATAAATTCGCTACCGGCCGGCATAGTAGGGTTTACAGAGGCGTTTATAAACAGAGAGATGTTGCAATTAAACTTGTTAGTCAGCCTGAGGAAGATAGTGAATTAGCATCTATGTTGGAAAACCAATTTACTTCTGAAGTTGTATTGCTTTTTCGTCTTCAACATCCCAATATCATCACTGTAAGTATAATACAATGATTTAATCGTAGATTCTGTGTGAATTATTATAGAATTAGGAATATTAATCTGCAAATAGTTAGTTACAAGCAGTTAGATTGTTACAAATTACAATTCTGCTATGAGTCTATGACATTCACATGCTTGTAATGGCCCTAAATGCTGTGATTGTTTCACAATTTATGACTATGATTATAACTATAACTGGTTAGATTGATAAAATTATAAGGATCTGACATGTTATACCTAAAATTTACCATTAACAGTCATTATTATCCTAGTTCTTCAACAACCACCACCTTAGATACTTTACCATGGTTAAATTAGTTGTGAAAGTGTATTGGGTCAAAGAAGGTTTGACTAATCAAGAATTAGACATTATATGGTCTCTTTATTTATATGTTTTCTTGTTTTTCATGCAGTTAATTGCGGCTTGTAAAAAACCACCAGTATTTTGCATAATCACCGAGTATTTATCGGGTGGTTCATTAAGGGCATATCTTCATCAACAAGAACCATATTCAGTCCCTCCAAATTTAGTTCTAAAATTAGCCCTAGATATTGCATGGGGAATGCAATATCTTCATTCTCAAGGAATTCTTCATAGAGATTTAAAATCTGAAAATTTATTGCTTGATGAAGAAATGAGTGTAAAAGTAGCCGATTTTGGTATCTCGTGTTTAGAATCACAATGTGGTGCTGGTAGTGCAAAAGGATTTACTGGTACGTATCGTTGGATGGCACCAGAAATGATTAGAGAGAAAAAACATACAAAAAAAATCGATGTTTATAGTTTTGCAATTGTGTTATGGGAGCTTTTAACCGCTTTAACACCGTTTGATGATATGACTCCAGAACAAGCTGCATTTGCTGTTTGTCAGAAGGTATTTTTTATTTTTGGCCAAAATGCATTTTAACGTATAGTTTTTTATAGTTTTTTAGTCCGTCAAAAGCTCCAACGAAAGTAAGTCAAATTAGAAAACGCGATCAAATAATGAGTTGGGGTACTAAGTCAACCATTTTGTCAAGTTCAGGGTTGTAAAAGACTTACTCAGCCAATTTCAGGGTACTAAAATGTAGTTTGGCATTTATTTTTTAAATTACAAAAACAACATTTTTTCTTCTTCATGTTTTTGCATATACAATACCATATACTAGTATTACACTATTACTTATGCGTGATTCTGTTTGTGCAGAATGCTAGACCTCCATTACACGACTCATGTCCAATAGCGTTTCGCCACCTCATCAGGCGATGCTGGTCTAGCAAACCAGAAAAACGACCAGGATTTGATGAAATAGTAAGGATTCTTGAAAGATATGCAACATGTGTTGAAGAAGACGCTGATTTCTTTACAAAATTTGAACCTGGTAATGGTGGTTTATTTGGATGTGACCGTGGGTGTTTCGGTCCTCGTACAAGTAGTTTTGGAAATTAATCATGGATTATGCTTAGTGTGTGATCTGGTTAATTATTCCTTCATGATTATGGATTAATGATTGTAAACCTGATTACAAATACTTAACCTTGAATTTTTATTGGATATTTGGCTTCCCCCCTATTGTAATTCATGTGGGGATTAGCCTGAAGTTGGATTTCGATATTAAATAGATTCTGTTTTGGGGTTAAGTTAGTATATGTTTACTCATGTTCTAACTAAATTAAACTTGCTTAACTCGAGAGAATCTAATTAGTATAACTAAAATACTGTGTATCTGTGTAAAGTCACTTTTAATCATTATCAATTACAATGATATTAAATCCCTTTAAATAACGAGTATGAAAAAGATAAGATGTTAAAAATTATACCGAATTTTTTATTGTTATATTAATGATAATGAAAAAAATGACATTGCAATTTGTTTATTAAATGTTTCAAGGTACAATTAATTGACCGTCAATCACCCCTTTCAAAATACACCAATTGACCAAGTTTTGAATTCTCCAAAATGCATCTTTTTTTTCTTTTCCAAATCAAACTTACCCATCTACAAGTTTACAAGCTTAAAACTGATTGAATATAGGAAAATATAATATGTTCCTAGCACGAAATGTTACTTGACTAACACTGAAAAATCTCTGAAAATTGTCTTTTAACTTTAATTTCTTTAGAAGTTTTCAAATTTAGAACCCTTTGGTTTGTGATCTGACCAACCGGATTCATTATAAGGCCAGGTTTCAACTTGAAACACGACGGTCCGACCCGACAAGAGCATAACCGGACCCGACAATTCGATTTGACATCCCTATTTGTCGTTATCATTTTTAACAACTTTGTAATACATATCCTAATATTTTAACAACAACCTTATTTGCCGTTATCATTTTTCATTAATTATTACACAAATAATATTGACCAAACCTCTATCCTGACGGAGACACCATCCTTCGACAAAGAATAATGTCAAAATAAAGAGGTAATATGTGGGAAAATATTTAGTGGATTACACACACATAAAGTAAAAAATATACCATTTCTCATGTTTCAATTATCTCTATTTAAATATTTGAAATATATATTTAAATCCCAATAACAATAAAAAAAAGGGCAATTGTAAAAGAAAAGAATAGGAAAAAGAAAATTGGGCCGAAGAAGAAGAGAGTTAAATACTTGAATCTTTTATTTATCCAAGCCCGGCCCACCCCTTACAAACGGGTTTTACCAGCGTTCCTCTAGAGTCTCAACCATAGTCGCCTATCCCCGCCGCTAGCATCGATTTTAACCGCCCTTAACCGATTTTAAACTTCTGCGTATGATTTTAATCTTGGAAATTTCTATGCCCATTGGTCATGCTCATACACCATGTTTTGTTACTATTATGATATTATCTAAAAGTTTTTAAAATATAAATCGCTCAAAATCGTATTATTTTAGGTAAAACCGTGCATCGCTCGTAACTAAATACAGTCTGAAACCGCTCAATTGATTGTGACTTCTTTTATGACTTTTCTTGCAATTATGGAAATTTATATGCCCATTATTTTGCTCATACACCATGTTTTTTTAATTATTACTTCTCTAAACCTTACCTAACCCAGATTTCAACCGCTTGACCGCCTTTTGAACCCTCGCTGGACGCCGATTGATCGGCCACCGAGGCTGAAACAATTCCGGCCTCTCATACGTTCAACTTTGTCCTTTTTCATGATTCCCCATACTTTGTATTTACTGAATTGTTTTTTCATGATTCGGCAACATGCATGCTAGCATTAGAGAAAGTGTGATGATAGTATCTTGCTAGGAAGTAAACAGGAAGATGTGATTTGCTTTTTGACCCAAAGATCAGGGAATAAAAGGAATAGATACCTTTGGTTACCTTCTTTGACTAATAAGGTGGAAATCACATTAGCTGTCAATTCTGTTGAAAAGAGTTGGTGACTGCAAGGGTGGGCTATGGGTACAAAGTAAGGCTTGTTGACTTTTCTAAATGGAGCACTTGGAAATTGGTGCCAAAGGAAACAAGGAGTAACTTAGTTATATTATTTAGTTTAGATTGTAACTAAATTAGTTAATACATATATTACATATTGGTGGGTTATTTAAATGTTAGCTGAATATTTTGGTTCCATAAATTCAGTGGGTTTAGTTTTGTTATGGTGTGTTACATTTCGTATCCGTTTAATATTAGCGATTAACGGTTCATATTCATGTTTTATATTCGTATAATTTGACTTGGTTGGAATATATTACTCCCTCCGTCCCATAAAAAAATATCCATTTCACCCTAAACTTTTATCTCACAAAAAAGTTTCCATTTCTCAAATTGATGGGGGTCCCCTTAATAAAATAAAATAATTTTCAAAGACCCCACCACTAACTATCCAATAACTATCTTTCTCTTTCCAATCAAACCTTATATTTTAATCAATAGTAATACCAATTACCCCACCACTAACTATTTTCTTAAGACTTGTGCCCATGAGAAATGGGTACTTTTTTGTGGGACGTAGGGAGTATCATATAAAATATAGCAGTTATACTCCCTCCGATTCAAAATAAGTGATACACTTTGAAAAGTTCCTTATTTGGCAAAAATAAAAAAGGGACCCACAACTACTAACTATCTACTTTAATAAAGTGAAATGACCCTTTACCCTTACTTTTTACTTTTAAACATCATTAACCTTATTTTATTCAAAAGTTGTGGGACCCATTCCCCACTAATCATCTAATTAATCTAATTTAATCATCATTATAATCTTTTGCCTCAAAAATCGTGAAACCTCAAGTGTATCACTTATTTTGAATCGGAGGAAGTATATATTTTCATTTCTTTTTGTCTCATGTCTCTTCCTCAAATTATAAAAGTGGCAACATGGTCAGATGGAGTTTTGCTATGGGAAACGCAAATTGCAGCAACCATACTCTATTCATGAAATGTTAAAACAACTTTCCACCAACTTTAAAGAATAGGTGTGACATGCTATGAAAAGTGAGAGGGTAAGAAGATCATATCTCTGACATCCTTTTAGTTGATTTTTGTTTTCTTTTTAAACAGTGGACAAAATGAACAACTCCCCTAGGGATCCGGGATTGAAGGTATGGGATACCCCTTAGGGGATTCGGGATTGCAGGTATGGGCTTGTCGGTGTTGTGGGAAAAGTACAACAAGTACAAAAAGAATACAAATAAACAGAAAAAAGGTAGGATCCGGGATTTGAAGTAGGGGATTAATGAAGATCCGAGATCACAAATGAGGGATAGCATTATTTTTGCAGACTCAAAAAATAGCATTATATGTGCAAAACTCATGGAAATAGCATCATTTTATCAAATGACTCTATGATTTTGGTTTTAAAATTGAAACTACTTGGTTTTCAACATTAATATATTAATACCTCTGTGTAAAAATAAATGATACACTATCTATTTAGGGGTTGATCAAAAAAAGTGATAGACTTTTAAAATTTACCTTATTAGGTAAAAAAGTGAGAACTAATTAACTTCCCATATTAAACCACAACATCTTATTATTCTTCTCCTATAGGAAATTGAAGTGAAACTCGAAGCATTGGTCTTGAAATTCTTTAACGATCTTCCCGATGTGACAATTATATGCTTCAGTATGCTGGAAGCTGATGGCGATTTGGAGTTTCTGAAGGACTTATTATGCCCCAATCCTACATTTATATGGGTTGTATTGTCGCGCCTATATTCAAACGATCTGCATATGTTTGTCATTTTCCCTATTGCTTCAATCGTTTCTGGTAGCTCTCTCTCTCACACACACGTACTTGTACTTGATGCATCACTAGTACAAAAAACATCAATCGCCACTAAAAAAAACTGTGGCCATATGTAATTAGCCACGGTTTTATTTTACATCAAAAGCGTAGTCTATTCTCTCGCGTTTTAACAATTCATGACTAACTAGTCATTTCAACAAGACCAAATTATATCTCCTATACAAGATCACATACATTCCACTTACTAGTTCATAATCTAACACAAATTATCCAAACACTATAAAAAACTAGCATTTTTTTATCAAATCCCACCAATCCTTGGCATAAAACATAACTAACATATCTAACATGTTATTTTAGCATAACCAAGTAACATAACCCATAAAAATCTATCAATGACATATTTTTCACCAACTAGATATTTAACCCAATAACTAGTTTATAAATTATACATAAACTCCATACAACTTTTTAACTAACACTTTCATTCAAACAAGTCATACTTCCACCAAAACATCCAATACTTGATTTCTCAACCTAAGGAACAATTCCAAGCATTTAAACAACAAGAACTTCAAGGTTTGTCAAAACCCACATAACCTACTTTTAGCATAAACACCCTAACTTGTACATCTTGCTAAAATAGTTGTACCTTGTGCTAAATTACTTGTACATAAGCAACAAAACATGTCAAACTTTGCATAAACACTTAAGATAACATTTAACACCATAATCACCACCCAAATCTCAAGAACACATAAACCCTAATTTATCAACTATCATGAAATCGAAAATGAACACATATAGGTTGAAGCTTACCTCAAGAGCTATCCAAAAACGTGTTCGGATTAAAGATTGGCTAAGAAACAAGCTACGGATCTTCAAAATAAGCTCAAGAACACAATGGGTTTCTAGAGAGAGGGAGAAAGAGACGGATCAAGAGAGAGAGAGAGAGAGAGAGAGAGATGGATGAGAAAGATATGTGAAAAAGGGAAGAAGTATAAAGGGAAATGGGTGTTCCACCCATCCCAGCCGAACACACACACCCATGGGGCCCCACTCTTGCTTCCTTTTTCATTTCTAAGCAATACAATATAAAAGTCCCTTTCGTAGTTAATTTATTTAAAATAGCAAACGGACTCCAATTTTAAAAACGAAAGCATTTCTGGAGACGATATTAAAAGGAGAATCCAAAATTATAAAAAATCACATTTTCATTTAAACATTTCAGAAAACAGATATTTTAATCCCTTGATTAAAATATCACAAAAGGACAAAAGGTCAAACAATTCATTTAACACTTAATCAATTTATTCCACATATGGTCAAACAGATATTTTCAAATATCAAAATATACCTAAAACATCTAGGCCAGTTTTAGGATGTTACAACTCTACCCTCCTTAAAGAGGATTCCGTCCCCGGAATCCAACAACAAAATTCAATTAGCACGTATTTATCACAGAAAGTTTACGACACTATTCCAATCACTTTCACGTATACATGCTCAAATAAAATTTCATTCAATTTGTCATACCCTTCATAGTATATTTAGCACTTCCAACTTTTCATATTATGTTCCCGCAAAACATCGTCATTTCAATAAACAATCTATTCATTTCTGTAGTCTACACTTACTCCAAATAATCTCATTACTCATATGGCATTTACCTTAAAACATCCAATCAATTCATTTCATTTTCTCTATACACAAATTCAAACGTCTCGATAAACAAATATCAACTACCATTCATGGTTGAGTTAGAATTCCTCATGACATACAAGCGATCCACATGCATATGTTTAAGAATTATCTTACACAAAGTCACAACAATTAACCCAAGTCTCAATTATCTACTCATTTTCTTCTTTATTCTAACAAAATTTACAACTTTGACCCGCAATTTTAAGAATCTTCAATAAAATTTCTGGTCTTAATCAACTAATTTTCAAAAGAATACACTTTCATAACACAAAGTCACATCAATTTTTGCATACTAGGCACGAACTGGTCAAAATCAAGCAATTCATCGCGACCCTATCAAGGTCCTTAGTTAACAATACTTCTAACAATCGTCAACTATTTCATGCATAATTAGCCATATTACACGGGTGACACAATTTTTATAAAATCAAGTTGCACGTTTTGACAAAACTAGTCACAGTTTACACAATTCAAGTCTATCCCACATAACTCATTACAATCATGGCAATACAATTAGCAATATCTTTTTATACCCAATTAGTCATACCCGTGACCTAACAGATCAAAACAAGTTTTATTATCCAAAAATTGTTTTATTACTTTCATAACATGTTAAAGTATTTAACAAACCAACTCATACAATTAACAACAATTATCATCATAATCAAGGTCTAGCAACAAAATGCATCCAATCAAGTCTTGACATTAATTACCTTTAACAGGTCAACATTGAGAAACTTATCATAACAATTTCAAACATACGATTCACAGTTCATTAACATGTCAAACTCATGTGATGACTAATAAGCATTTTCAATTACGGTCAACGTTTACTTAGACTTCAAGTCAACCAATCATAATTCAACTAGTTCTTAACTCTTACCTATTAACATCCAAATAATAAGGTAATTCCAACAATTCAATTCACAATTAAGCATAAGCAACTTCTATCATTTCTATCATGATATTTGATCTAGAGACGTATCCCCTAAGACATAAAACCTCAAAACCTCAATTCAACAGCTTTTATTACAATCAATAAAACATCATCATCACTTTGAGTAATTTCAAAATTACAATTTCAAACTATGATCAATTCTTATTAACATAAATCATTTCTATACAATCATTTAAATCTAAACACTAGATTTAAGTATAAATCACCCTTTCAAACTCTTCTCAAACAATTTCACAATCAGTGCAAATCATTTAACAAACTCATTTATCTTCAATTATGATTATCACTAGACATTTCAAAAGATCTACACATACAGTTCATTAGTCACTTTTCAGAATCCAAATTCAACATAGAAAACCAATCAGGTTTGCATCAAAACATTTCAGGTCATTCCAAAATTTATCACTGACTATCTGCCACAATTACTGTCTATAACAAAAACAAACATCAATTTGTCCACATTGCACAAACATTTCTGATTCTCACTATACAAGTCACTACATGTGACCCGACATGTCACACTAAAATTTCACTTTTCACATAACAAACACTAGTCCTACTTGGACTATTCAATTCACGCATACAATTCCATCCATTTTAATTACAAGCACCACATTTCCACAGTTACAATAGTTACTATTATACTCAACTTGATCCATGGTCACATACGTTGTGACCGAAACCGACATACAACCGATTCTCTTCGCTTCTCCTAAAGTGAAGGAACAAACAAACAGTCACAATCAACATGTCATCAATTTGCACAATATGAAAACAAGCAACTTTAACCACCGAGACACTATATGTGTCCCGACAAACCAGAAAAGATTCAATCTTCTATAACATTTATTCATAACTTTAATTAGGTAGACTGATCCACACATCATGTCAATCTAAACTTAGTCCAAGTTTCAACAAGAGGAACATGTAAACATACATCACTTATATCTACAAAACTCCTGACACATAAGATGTATCCCAAATCAACAAGCAACCAATTATTCTAATTCAAGTGACATAACACACCACGGGTAAGCAATTCAGTTCAACACAACATTTCACAAACCTTAGCTAAGCAATCTTCTCAATTAACAATTCTACATAAACACAAGTATTGAGTTTATTAAAGCATACCCGAGCTATCATTGTCGGTCCACGGTTGGTGAAGATTCCCCGACCGCCCCCGTCCTTGACCTGCAACCCATTTTCTTTTCCCAAGGTCAACTTCCATCTTGCCCAAATTGACCTCCTTTAATGTACTTCATTTTCCCCACGTGCGTATATATGCTCCTCAAGTAACTCCCGCATCGTTACTTAATGTGCCAACATTTCCTAGGGCCAAGGGGGTCGGGTTCTCTTTACCTGTCATATCTATCACAATCACAACAACTCACGAAAGCTTAGTTTAAATCGTTAGTAACCACATACTAACTATAAACTAACTTCATTCACATTTGCTCTAATCCCGCTCGTCCGGAATGCTTGACCAAACTTGAGCCACGATTTGGGAATGGAACACCAACCCCGTGTATCCATCGCCAAACCGAAGCTCTGATACCAAATTGTAACACCGCAAAATTTAGGAGGCGTTTTTTTTTTTTTAAAATGCCCGAAGGCGATTAGGTTATCCTCTAGGTTAGTTTAGTTTAGTTTAGTTTACAAACAAGGTCCCACAATAAGCTTCCAAAAATGAACATTACTTAAACAATACAAAACGGTGTCAGTTAAACGACATGGCTCATTTTTTTAAAACATATCAAACGGAGCTTGGTCAATCATCCCGTCCAAAGCACCGATCACCTGAAAAGATTCAACGAGGGAGGGATTAGCACAAAGCTAAGTGAATGAATAGAATCTACAAATTCTGTAAAGCCCAACAAGCTGGCATAGACATCTCTACTATCTAAAAGCCACCTAACCACTTATCACTGTTCGCTAGAACACGGAAGTTATAAAACATCTCCGGTTCGGGACAACACTGTTTGTTCGAGAAGATCGGGGTCCTGCCGGAGCCTTAAACCATGGTCGGCCAAACCACGGTAACCGATAGCGGTTCGTGACCAACACCCGGGCGACTCCCTCCCCTTGACCATGCAACAAATACAGGTAAGGTCGGACACCCTTTAGTCGACACCCATTGCCCAGCGCACTGACTTCTCAAACCTCGGATAACCACACACCGAGCCTCGGATAACCACACACCGAGTTGTTGCTTGCAATCAAGCCAAGTCTCTTCACTTTGTGCACATAACCTATTTGACTCATCTCTAGCAAATAGGTACTAAACTAGCAAGCTAGATACAACGAAACTGCATCAAAAGCAATGCAACTGAGTTCCCATCGCGAACTCGAGTTCACGCCGCTAACTCATGTTCGCGTTCGGGAACTCAGTCGCGAAGTGTTCACGGCCAACACCAAAATTATCTGTCTCGAGTTCGCGTTTCGCGAACTCTAGTTCGCGTCGCGAACTACCTGAAGCTGGTACATTTCCTGCATTTTCAACAAGCATGCATATACCAAACTAATTGTAACTAAACACAAGTTGGAGGTTAAATCCACTCACCAAAACCTTCCACTTGTCGAACTCAGAGGTCTAATGTTTCTGAGTCTCGATCCCGATTCCTGTACACCAAAGGAATACCGAATTAGTATATAATTCCACCAAATTATAAACAATGTTAAATATACATTTACACTAACGCTTGCACTAACTAAATAGCCAAACACTTAAACCGTCATAAGAACATGACATGACCATCTACACGTATCTAACAAGTCAACTAGTCATTTGCAAGTCTTACATCCAAACGGGTCAAACCGAATTATTAAAACAATAATGCACTCTACAACTACAATCATGTCAACAACTTACAAATCACCAAATTATGTAATTATCACGTTGTTGTCATTCATAAACCAAGTCAATCCATACTAAAATACATTTAGTCAAACTTTCACTATATTTGCCCAAACGGGTCAAAAGCTTATATTCGACTTCTACACTTTCCAAACACCACTTTAAAGCTAGAATCACACCATTTAACAATTCATGACTAACTAGTCATTTCAACAAGACCAAATTATATCTCCTATACAAGATCACATACATTCCACTTACTAGTTCATAATCTAACACAAATTATCCAAACACTATAAAAAACTAGCATTTTTTATCAAATCCCACCAATCCTTGGCATAAAACATAACTAACATATCTAACATGTTATTTTAGCATAACCAAGTAACATAACCCATAAAAATCTATCAATGACATATTTTTCACCAACTAGATATTTAACCCAATAACTAGTTTATAAATTATACATAAACTCCATACAACTTTTTAACTAACACTTTCATTCAAACAAGTCATACTTCCACCAAAACATCCAATACTTGATTTCTCAACCTAAGGAACAATTCCAAGCATTTAAACAACAAGAACTTCAAGGTTTGTCAAAACCCACATAACCTACTTTTAGCATAAACACCCTAACTTGTACATCTTGCTAAAATAGTTGTACCTTGTGCTAAATTACTTGTACATAAGCAACAAAACATGTCAAACTTTGCATAAACACTTAAGATAACATTTAACACCATAATCACCACCCAAATCTCAAGAACACATAAACCCTAATTTATCAACTATCATGAAATCGAAAATGAACACATATAGGTTGAAGCTTACCTCAAGAGCTATCCAAAAACGTGTTCGGATTAAAGATTGGCTAAGAAACAAGCTACGGATCTTCAAAATAAGCTCAAGAACACAATGGGTTTCTAGAGAGAGGGAGAGAGAGACGGATCAAGAGAGAGAGAGAGAGAGAGAGAGATGGATGAGAAAGATATGTGAAAAAGGGAAGAAGAATAAAGGGAAATGGGTGTTCCACCCATCCCAGCCGAACACACACACCCATGGGGCCCCACTCTTGCTTCCTTTTTCATTTCTAAGCAATACAATATAAAAGTCCCTTTCGTAGTTAATTTATTTAAAATAGCAAACGGACTCCAATTTTAAAAACGAAAGCATTTCTGGAGACGATATTAAAAGGAGAATCCAAAAATATAAAAAATCACATTTTCATTTAAACATTTCAGAAAATAGATATTTTAATCCCTTGATTAAAATATCACAAAAGGACAAAAGGTCAAACAATTCATTTAACACTTAATCAATTTATTCCACATATGGTCAAATAGATATTTTCAAATATCAAAATATACCTAAAACATCTAGGCCAGTTTTAGGATGTTACAAAAACCGAAAACCAACCGAAACTGAAATCGAGAAGATATATTGAGTTCAGTTTTCAGTTTTCGAAATTCTTTATTTTCGTTTTCAGTTCTATTGCTTTTGATTCTGTTCGGTTTGTTTCTCGATTATGGATCAGCATTTGGGCTGAAAAACTTTACCGAAATCGAACCGAACCAAAACCAAAAACACGTTCAGTTCGATTTTAGGTTTGAAAATTCATCGTTTTCGGTTTCAGCTCTGTCGGTTTCGGTTCGATTCAATTTGATTTCTGGACCATACTCACCCTTCTGATACACAACACCGTTTTCAATTTTCCTTATTATTATTTGCAAATTCCAGTCACATATACTTTGTATACCCATCTTATTACTTAGAGCTCGATAAAAGCTTGAGGCGTTATTTTATTAAGGGGAATACTAATTATTGTCTTTAGAGTTATGATTAAGAAAAAATTATATACTTAAATTTAGTATACTTTAGTCATGAAAAACTACCCCCCATGAAATCACTAACCACTCAATAATGGTTATGTTTTAATACATGTACATTAACCAATAAACTAAATTTTATCTATTGCTCTTAAGGCAATAGTTAGCAAATCACTTTTATTAAAAGCGCATTAGTAAATGTTAATCTTCTCATCTATTCTAGAGCTTTTTAAGTCAGTGGCCCAATGTTTGTAACCCAAAAGTTCATTTTGGCCAATCCAAATGGTAGGTGATTCGTACAGAGTAATATTTATTTATACAGAGTAATCTCATTTCAAATGACAGTCATGCCTTTAAAGAGATGAGTGAAATGTAAAATTTGGTAAAAGAAAAAAAAGAGTATAACTGTCAGTTGAGATGAAATTACTATGTATGAATAAATATTATTCTATCTCTCAATCCAAATTATATATACGAAGTATTACATTTACCAAAGGATGTTAATTGACTTTTCTACCCTTATAAAATGAATGATACTTCCTACTTTTCTGCTACGATTAACTTTTCTACCCTTGCAAGTTAAATGATAATGTACTTCCTACTTTTCTGAAACAGCCCTCAACTTTTCTGAAAGTTTCAAAAAACACTTCATTTTTAAACATTACTAATTTTATTTAAAAGTTTAAATGCTATTTAAAATTATACTTCCTCTATTTCAAAATAAGTGATACACTTTTTAGTTTAGGCTTTTTCAAAATAAGTCTTTGAAAAGTTGTCTTATTTGCTAAAAAATAGTTGACTCGCACCATTAATTATTTTATTTAATACTGTATAAAATAATCTTTTAAGTGTTGTATGAACATATATCAGTAAATAATATTTTAGATACTATATGAAAATCTCTGCAGCATCGCGTGGGTAGTAATCAACTAGTTAGTCTATAATATTAAACGTCATGGTCCGGTTTTGAAAATGACAAAAACACAAGGACTAGATTTACAAAGTAACGAACGTGAAGGACCTGATACTGAAAAATGAGATTTGTAGCAATTATGCGAAATTTGGCTTCGAAATGCGCAAATCCCCTCATCCTTTTCGATGACATCATAGTCTCCGGTATGCATTCAGTCCCTGATTTCTAGTTTTTGCGGCCATTCAAGTTGCAGAAATAACTTCATCTTTGTGTACCGATTAATTGTGCAGTGTGAAGATGGCAACTCCTCCAAACCCTACTGACGGAAACCCCCAAAATCGAGGTCAATATCTATCAATTGAAGTCTGGATTTTATAATTACGTACTTACGAGTTTGGATTTGAGCTTAATTAAGTTAATCTACTTGACCGAAACTTTAATTTAGACATGCTACGTGTTCAATTGATTTGACAAATCAAATCGATTTTGAAGTCGAGATATCTGTGATTAGCTTTTAGCGGATTAATAATATGTTCGTTGTTCATTAAATTGATATACTTCACACTTGACTGAAATCGTACCAAATTTCAGCTTACGAATTGTTCCTGTTATTGATAAGAATACAACATAGCAATTTACATCTCATGCTAGTTTATGTCAGTTTATAAATAAAGTTTTATCTTGATTCATAACTACAGTTCCAGAAGCTGTAAATCCAGCAACCAATGACCAACAAGATACCAACAAAACGGTAACCAAAGAAGCATCAATATTTGTCAACACAGAACCAATTCGAGAAGATCAAGTACAAAATGCTGTTAAATTTCTCTCACACCCAAAAGTTAAGGGATCTCCTGTTACGTATAGACGATCTTTTCTTGAGAGAAAAGGCCTTACAAAAGAGGAAATTGATGAAGCATTTCGTCGTGTTCCTGTAAGAATTAAATATTTTATGCATTTTTTTCATAATTACAAAATTATTAAATGACAGGATGATTCCCCTAGTCTTTCAACTACTCAACCAGTTGTTGCAACTCAAGGTGATTTTTTTTTTATTCAGTATCATTATGTAACCTACCATTATTATTATTCTGTTTTTTCTAAATTTGAATCTGATAATAGGTGGTCAATCGCAACCTACAACTAACTTTCAACCACAGCAACCAACTCAAACCCTGCAACAAACAGCAGTTGCTCCCAGTTCTAAATTAGGGACATTAACAGCATCACGTTTTCATTGGTCACATGCTATTATTGCTGTTGGAGTTCTTGCTATTTCAGGAGCTGGGACAGCTGTCGTTTTTAAGGTATTTTAAACAGATAATAGATTGGTCTTGAAGTTATGATATAACTGACATATTTTTGGTTTTAGAATGCTGTTGTTCCTAGATTAAAATCTTGGATCCGAAAAGTTGTTAATGAAGAAGATAATGTTGGTGATAAAATTAACAGAAAACCAACTTTGGCTGAAGAAGCAGCTGCTGCTGCAAAAGCTGCAGCAGCTGCAGCTGCTGATGTGGCACGTGCTAGTCAGGATATGTTGGTGTCGAAAACTGAAGGTATTTTTGTTATTTCTAATTTATTTTTATTGTTTTTTTACTGATTAAGTTATTTATTTTTTTACAGAGAAGAAATACTTTGGTGAACTTTTGAATTTGTTGGATGTGCAAGTGAAGGAAATGAAGTCGATGAGTAACTCGATAAAGAAGTTGGAAGGTAAAGCAATTTTTTTTTCTACAAATAACATATGCATTATATTTAATATGATTACATAAAGTATATAATTACAATAATAACCTAAGTTTTTTTATAATTCATTAAATTTTTCCATGTTATATTTCAGGTCAAAGCAACATTCAGGGGCGAGAAGTTCAAGTCACAAGCTCAAAGGTGAACTAAACAATAGACATTAATTAAAGCTGTAAAAGAATTCTGTAATTTATATTCTATAATCTAATTATGTTTGTAATATTCCAGCCGCCTTATACAAATGGCAAAGTGGACTACGATTCACGCTCAGGTAATCATCACCAATTAGATACAGCATGCAAAAAAAAAAAGTATTTTATGTTATTAATGTTTTTAGTTGTTAATTGGCATGTAACTAATATTGTTATGTTAACAGCAAGATCCTTATCACCACCACCACCACCACCTGCATCTGTAGAACCACCGCCTCACCCACAAGCTTTTATGGATGTATGTTTTTTTTATGCATAACATTTCTTAAATAGTTATAAAAAAAAAATCAGATTATTAAATAAATAATATATTCTTCAGGTCATGTCCATGATTCAAAGAGGCGAGAGACCTCCCAACATCCGAGTAAGTAGACTCCATTCAGTTAATTAATTTATTTATTTAATTATTGTTTTATGGGACCTTGCTTATTTATGCTCATTTACCTCAGGAAATCAATGATCTGCCACCAAACCCTGATCAACCTGTATCAAATCCTCGCTTAGCACCAAAACCTAAGGTTCAAATGCTATATTATTAAGAAATATTATTCACATGCATATTTATTATTTGCTAATATTTAACTTTTTTTTACTAATATTACTTTCGATGTGTTCAAGGTAGTCTTTAATTTTTCTGTAGTCCCATGGATGGGTATTTTGGTCATTTGACACTCACATAAACTTTTTTAAAAATATTTTATTTTAAAAAAAATTAACTTTTTTTATTAATTTTTTTCGTTCAAAAAAAAACATTACATGTGATCAAGTATACAATCACATGTGATTATACAAAAACATTATATATAAAAATAATAACAAATAATGATGAGAAATGGGTTAAGATTTATATGAGTGTCAAATGACCAAAATACCACTCCATGTATAAAACATGTGATTAATTTTGACCATTAATTATTATTGATCAATGGTTGAGATTTGTCCTTGGGACTCCAAGAAATTAAGGACTACCTTGAACAATTACCTATTTTCTATTATGCTATTGACTAGCCATGGGAGACCGCACAATCACAAGGCAGCTCAACCTATATTCCCGAAAACAACAACGGGCTTAATTCCTACACTCAAGATAACAGGCCCGTTTCCGGGCCCACATCCATCTACCAGTCCAATGGAGAAGGTTCAGCCCCTTGGTGGCAACAAAAGAATGTCCGTATAGAACCCGAAGAAAACAAAAAGGGCTATTACAGTGTAACCGGTGAACGACCCGTTCAACGGTCTTCTTCGTGGGTCCCACCACAGCCGCCACCTGTCGCAATGGCGGAAGCAGCCGCCGCCATCAGACAACCGAAAAAATCACCATTTGAGAAAGAACAACAATTGACTGATGAACAGTTTTTGGCCCGTTCGTCCGAAGTGACCGATGAATTACAAAGGGTTACGGAAATATCTGAATCTGGCGGTGTTGTGCCGCCCACATCACCGCCAGATGGCGGTGCTGGGAGTTCGGTGATGATGAACACGAGTGAGATACAAAGAGAAGAAGAAGGGTCCTATTATGAGGCTTAATTAATAAACACCATGTTTTAAAGGTATATATATTATGATATGTGAATTGTGTTTTATGGTTTAATACTTGAATGTTGTTAGTACTTAAAACTTTTATAAGTTGATACTTGAAATTATGAATTATTAAAGCGAAATAATTTGAAATAATGTTTGTTATTTTTGGTTTACAATATAGTAGTGGTGTGATTTGAATCTGATTTGGTTTCAGCTACATGTGTTGTGCTTAATGCATTATATTTTGTACGTTACACATCTGTATAAATGGTCGTCTTTAAACAAAGTATTCTTTCGAGTGAATACTTGCGTAGGGGTCTTCAAAATCCGATATCCACAGATTTTGATATCGAATTTCAAATAGTGGATTTTTAGTATCTAAATTTGTATTTAAATTTTTTAGAATCATTATCTGGTATCTGAACTTCGAATATCCGGAGTTTCTAATAATTTTTTCGAATTCTAAGTTCCATATATTTTTGAACACTAACCAAACTTTTCGTCTTTACTTGTTGAAACTTAGGGTGGACCGTGTTAGAAAACAGTGATTTGTACCTCGTGCATTGAATGTGGTAATTGGTTCTAAAAAAAACATCAAAAAAGTGGATATGTTCAACGTGACACACGACATGGACAATAAAAATGTTTGGAACATGTTTTGCGATATCCTTAGAATATTTTACAATGTTCTTGAAGTTGAAGAACTAAACTGCGAGTTATGTGTATTGATCTCTCTTTCGTGTGTGGAATGTGTTAAATTTATACAAATTAAATCATGAAACTTCTGCTGATAATATTAAATTAAAAAACTAAAAATCATTTTTTAAGATAGAAAACAGAGGTGGAAGATAGACGAAATCTAGAATTTCATTTTGACCCTTTACTCGTCAAAGTTGACAAGTTTGGTCTTAAACATGTATATTGACTCTCATATTTAAATTTGCTTACTCATGTACCCTACTTGTTGTAGTAAATTTCGTTTTGGACCATCTCTAACCGAACATCATTTGTTTCATACAATATTATATAAATTTTACAGAAAACTATACAATCATATCAAAAAATAATTGTGGCTGTGATAAATGAAATAAAAAATATGGTATGAAAACTATTTCCCGTAATAGTAGAATAAACAAACCAAAAGCAATCAATTAGTTATTAATATAGATAATAGTGTTCCATGCTTATATAAAGCTTCACTTGTGCAGTTGTTCTTAATTTACACCTTTATCAAAAACTGTAATATGAATTTACTTGGTACAATAACTAGTGAAGGTGCACATGGTAACTAACTATTTGAGCGGCCCACGGAACAAGAATTACTTTTTAAATCATTAATTTTGATTTTTTTTGTTGAAAAATAATATTATATGTAGACAGCGTAAAGAAAAGGATTCCTATTTATTTGGAATAAATTTATATTCACATGATAGTCATATATTTTTAGACTATTATAATTAAACACGTCTCTCTATCTAGATAAACTATTATAGTAGTGTACTAGTATATACTCACCAGATATAAGAAAGTAATTTAGATTGAACTAACAAAATAGAAGGTTATTTAAGATTTTTGACAGCTCATATTCAGAAGTAATATTTTTAGAAAATAAAACAAGTTATTAAAAACCAAGTATAATTATTTTAAAAGCAAATTTTATCAAGTAAATAATAAAGTAAAAGAACCAACAAGGTCAAAAAGGCAAGCAAAGTAATTTTTTATTAACATTTTAACAAAATAAAATAAGTTATTAAAAACTAAATACATAGTACTTTCTCAGATTTAAAATAAGTGATACACTTTAAAAAATTATCTTATTTGGTAAAAAATAGTAGAACCCGCACCCACTAACTATCTACTTTAACAAAGTGAAATGACATCTTTACCCTTACTTTTTGTTTTTAAACATCACTAACCCCACTTTATTCAAAAGATGTGGGACTCATTCCCTACTAAACATCCGATTAATCTAATTTAAGTATAATTATAATCTTTTGCCTTAAAAATCATGAAACCCAAAATGTATCACTTATGAAAAGGAGGAAGTATAATAATTTACGAAACAAATCTTTCAAATCAAACAAATAATAAAGTAAAAGAAGTAAAGAACCATACAAGGTCAAACAGGGGCGGCAGTTAGTGAGCACCGATAAGTGATAATATTAAAATAAATAAATGAACAATACGAGTTGTGACTATTAATTAAAGTAAATGATTATATTCATATATTACTTTACTGGTTAGAAATGTGTATGAAGATAAGCTAATAGCTAAAAGCCTAAAACAAATACCTACTTATAATTTACTTGGAGCAGATAGACTAATAAGCTCTCAAATAAGCTAAAACAAACATCTATGTAGTCGTATATTAGAGTTATGATTTATCAAAATGATGCTGCTTTTAGTTATTTATATATGTAAAGTTGATATAAACAAAGTTTCATAATGATGAGTTATATTAGTCATTTTCACCCGAGTACATAACTACACGTTTTTGTGTATGATTAACAAATAGTCAAATATCAATGAAAACATAATATTTTTAAGACTCCGCCGCAACACACATGAATATAAATAGCTTCATTTTTTACGAATATAAATAGCCTCATTTTTACTGAATTAATATGAGGTTAATGTTGTTGAAACACTAATCGTTACTTAATATTAGTAATTTTGATTTGGTTCATAGGAGCTATATTTTATTCTACTTAAAAAAACATTCACTTCAAAAATAACAAACATTAGAATAGAAAATTGCAAATCCTCAACATATAGCTAAGTAAAATTTATTTAAGAAACACAAAATGTATAACATTTGCACCATTTATTTGACTTCTTGCTGTCTTAATTTGACTTCCACAGTCTCAATTTCAACGGCCAAAGTTGAACAATCTTATTTGATGAACCTCAACTAGAATTACCAACATAGCCAACCAGGAGGGTTTTTAAGAACGAGGTTCATTAAACTAGGTGTTTATAGTACTACTGTTTCCTTTCCGACCCTTATATTTTATTATTTATCTAATTGAAATTATTTTATATATTTTCCATTGTTGCTACTAAATGATTTTTTGGCAATAATGCGCCAAAAATGAAACACGAAGGACGGAAGGTATCTTCACTGAAGTCCATATAGAGATATATGCTCTTTATATTCTCCACACCATAATTTTCAATTTATTCTTTATGAAAGACATGATATAATATATAAAATATTAAATAAATTGATTTTTTAATAATATAACATATTATTAAAAGTCATTAATTATTTCATGTAAATCAATTTACCTTTACTATAAAAAATAGATTTCTAAAAAAATTAATGCAAGAACAAAGGAAATATTTGCCTATTATCAAATCTCAATCATGTATAAACTATAAACTCCCACATGAAGTCCCTTACATAGTTACATTTCCAAGATGATATATTATTAAAATCAAAATTGATTAATGGTTTATATATTTGTTTATTTTTCAAGAACTAAACTTCGTAAAGGTAGGAGTACTCATACGTAAAACTGAAAGATTTTAAATACTCAATATTAAGATTTTATGCATTTGTATCTAAAAATTGTAACTTTATTAATAAGTTTTATAGGTTACCCTGTATTGGATAATGAAGACTTTTAGGCTCAATTGCGCCCTAAATTAGAAAAAAATAAAGGAGCACAGATATAACATTTTGAACAAAAATAAAGTGACAGGTTTATTAATCAGTTGCATAGCTTTACCGTTATATATATTTTAAGCTTGCAAGCTATTAGCCGCCATATAAAATATTTAGTCAACAATGGTGCATTATGACATAAATTGATAGTTCAAAACATTTAAAGTAGAGAGTTTTACTGATATAAGTTTAAGAGGTATAATTAAGTTGCATTTTGTAAAGTGTTTATTCCTTAAATATAACTTTGAATAAGATTAATAAATTCTAATTTTTATTATATAAAAGATATGGAAATGTTCAAGGTAGTCCAAAGATTTTATCTAGTCCCAAGGAATAATTAATAGTCATTGAATCAAGAAAAGTCAAAGGTCAAGATCAAGATTCAAACCACTATCACCACTACAAACACATGTGCTTCAATACATCAATACCCCACCCACTTTCGGCGGCGGACGGCGGCCGGAGGTGGCCGACGGCGGTGGTGACCGGCGGTGGTGGTCGTGATTTGAAACACATGTGTTTCACCTTTTGAAACACATGTGCTTCGTAGTTCGTATGCTCCCATGTGTTCTAGAAACTCATTGTAACGACCCGAATTTTCGTGTTAAATAAATTATGAAAAAAATATGATAAATAAGGATAAATCATTTAAAGAACGTAGGAATTGGTTTCGTGTCATTTGGACACCGTATGAGAAAGTTATGGACGAAACCGTGTCGAAGCAAAGGTCAAAAAATGCAGCCTGGGCTGCATAGCCCTAGATAGTGGCGCTATCTAGGGATAGCGACGTGATTTTTGCGCTCCCAACAGAAAATCGAAATCGCGACTAGGGTAACGCTATCCTGGAACGCGATTTATCACGGGCATCAGATAGCGGCGCGATTTCCTGACAGCGACGCGATTTTGCATCAGAACAGCATTAAAATCGGGATTTTGGTCATTTTGAGTTCATTCTTCATCCCAACTCTCTCTCTCTAGAACCTTATACATATTTTGAGTGGAAAGGATCGTTTGGAGCCGATTTTGGGGTCTAAATCAAGTGATTTTGCTTCCATTGTTGAAGATCAAGGTAAATCTTCACTCCTTTGTAGTTGTAGCTTTAGATCCATGGATTTATAAGCTTGGGTTTGAAACCCTAGTTCTTGAGTTTGTGATTAATGGTTGAATAAATGTTGTATACACTTAATAGATGATATTTTAACAAAGAAAACAAGTGTATGCTTAAGATTTGTAAGAACCTTAAGATTGGTTAAACCTAGGGTTTTTAATGTCACCAAAATTTGGGGAAAAGGGTGTTGGTGACTAATTAGTGTTATGAGACTAATATTGGAGACTAATGATGTCGACCTTGGGTTATGGTTAGGTTCGGGTTTCGTTGATGAAACCTTGGAACTAAGATTTTGGGATTTCCACCAAGTTGGATGAACTTGGTGGTTAAAGATGATAATAGAAATTATGTGTTATCTAGTTATGGATGATAACTAGAAGTGTGATGATTATGTTGATAGGTTGCAAGGACCTAAAGGTTGGAGATATTCCAAAGGCGGAAAGCAAGGATTCCTGTCGATAAACACGATATGGATTTAGCTATCGTTAAGGTGAGTACATGAGACTTTTAAACTGGGTTCATAGCAAGAGTTTTGAAAATACATATGATGTTTTTATGGGTCTTTATTAATAAATGTTTTGTAAAGATAGTGACTGAAAATGGTAAGAAAGTATGTATAATGTGATACTAGAATATGTCTAGTATGGTTGATGATTTTGGAAGTAAATAGGATAAACTTAAGTGATTATGGAATCTGTAATAATGAACCATAATTATAGAGTTATGAAGTAAAAGAATGTATATTGAGTCTTTATTAATAATTATGTATAAGTAAAGCAATTGGAAATGATTTGATAAGTAATGAGCATCTATTGGTAAGAATTACTAATAAAAGAAAAGAACGAATATACATATGAAAATGATTATGATGTGACTAGTAATAATTATGTATTACGGTCAGCGAAGAGTAGGGGTGTTCGTTTGGACGGTTTGGTTTTATCCGAACCAAATAGATGAAACCAAATAAAGTCCGGTTTTCAAAAGTTCAAACCGAACCGTCCAAACTAATTCGAAAACCAAACCGATCCGAACCAAATAACAATTTGGTTGGTTTGGTTTTATCCATTTGGTTTTTCCCTAAAATTTTCAGAATACTACAAAAGTATATAACATAAATAATATTAAGTTCGATATGTAAAATTCCAAAATGATAAACTACTTCGTACATAAAAACAAGTCTAATTCATAGCTTGTGACATTTACAATCATATATTCAAAACTCTTGACATCAACTTTATCAAAAACTCCAAAAAGATTGGTACATCGCCAATTGATACAATATAAAATGGAACAAGTGTTAGTATATAAATCAATTTACTATTTACTACAAGAAATGTAAAGAAAAGGAGTACCATAATTGCTTACAATGGAAACCAACAAGTGTTAGTATATAAATCAATTTACTATATATTACTATTCGGTTTATTTGGACAATCCGGTTTTCACAAGGGAAACCAAATCCAATCCAAAATCCAAATTATTAATTTGGTTCAAGTCCAAACCGATCCAAAAAACCAAATAACCAATCCAAATAGTCCGATCCAAAATGTCCAATTGGACAATCCGGTTATATCCGAATAGTGAACACCCCTAGCGAAGAGATGAAAGTACATGAAATAGATAAATAAGAAATGTATCTTACAAAATAAGTGAGTATGGACCTCCTAGGGTTCATAGATGTAGAAGTATGTGTGAGATGTTAAAGATCGGGTCCACATGACCATACAGGTACGTTCACTCTATGTTGAACTTGTTACATATATATAGTTATTATTAGATAACTAACTTGTTTGATGATTGATGTGATAGCCAAGAGCTACATTAACATAACTGTTGTGTTATGGTAAGATTGAGATGATGTGATGTCACGGGCGACTCCCGGTCATGAGGTGTGGAGTGAGGGGCAGTTGGGTGGATTCCCATCGACTCATCCACGTCAGTAGTCTTGCTAACTGGACGTATTCCGGCGAGCAAGGCAGGTATCGGTAGATTGGGCGATTCCCTCTTGCCGGTATCTTGAGCTTCTAGTTAGTTCGGGGGCAACCCGATAACTAGATATATAGGAGTTCTAGCTAGTTCGGGGGCAACCCGATAGTTAGATATGTTGAGCTTCTAGTTAGTTCGGGGGCAACCCGATAACTAGATTTGATTACTAGGAAAGCATTGGAACAATAAGGTCGCTATAGGGTGACTAGCCTATATTGATGTGATATATATATATATATATATATATATATATATATATATATATATATATATATATATATATATATATATATATATATATATATATATATATATATATATATATATATATATATATATATATATATATATATATATATCTGTGTGTGTGTGTGTGTGTGTGTTTATATATATTTATGAAACGATTATTATTATTATTTGGGTCTAAAACCCATGTATCTCACGAGACTATTATGTCTCACGTACTACGTTTATTTTATGGCTGCGTACTCAGGTACAGGTTTGAAGTGGTAGAAGGTTGCACTAGAAGTGGCCTAGAGACGTTTAGCTCGGGAGCTCGTAGGTAGATCCCTTGCCTATGGTTTTGATATACTTGGTGACACCGTATTTTTGTATACTCTGATAAAGGTTTTAAAGTTTTTGTTAAACTGTATTTTGGACATCATGTCTATTATTGAGAAAAGCGTATTTAAATGATTTTAAACGATGTTATAAAAATACGGGTGTTACACTCATGTTTTTAGTGAAACACATGTGTTTCGTGACTTGAAACACATATCTTGCACCTTTTGAAACACATGTGCTTCGTAGTTCGTATGCTCCTCAGTGTTTTAGAAACTCGTGTTTTTAGTGAAACACATGTGTTTCGTGACTTGAAACACATGTGCTTCGAAATAATATGCTCGTTTGTATTTTGGAACACCTGTGTTTTAGTGAATCACATGTGTTTCAATATATCAATACCACCACCACCCTCATTACCACCAGCACCTTCACTGTCAGCCACCACCGCCACCGGCAGCCGCCGGCGGTGGTGGTCGTGACTTGAAACACATGTGTTTGAAACACTGTGATTTGATCTTGAACATTTTGATCCAATGACTAGGATTTGTCTCTTGAGACTATACAAAACTCTTGGACTACCTAAAACACAACTCATAAAAGATATATTAAATATGATATTTAAATCAATTTAAAACATTATGTTCGTGCCTAAGGATAAGTATTAGAAAAATCTTAAAAGATACTTTATAATATTATTTTATAGTTCTTAAAATTTATGCTTTCCTTTATATTTGGTAATTTAGTAAATTTAAGTTGTTTGTGTATGAAGTATAAAATTAGTAGGGAATTCAATTGGCAGAAAAGTAATTGCAGATATTGTCGTGCTTTAATAAATACTGGTGAGTATGACGCGGTTTGAACGGTTTTTAACTAAGACTAAATTTCAAATAACTTCGGGATCTAAGAATTACACTCCGTTTGGTTTTAGTTTTTAGTTTTTTCTCAATGAATCGGTTCGCTTTCAAGTTTTTTTTTTCTTCTGGTTTTAGTTTTCCTTTAAATTTACCAACCGGTAACCATAATTACTATAAACTAAACTTTCAAACTTAAACTCATTTCATCTATAAATAAAACAAACAACTAGTAAGTTTCATATAATATATTGATAAATTCAACCAACACAATTCGAATAAAATTAATAGTGAATAACACCCGACAATGTTTCGCAAACAAAATCTCTTACATATATAAGTTTTTTTAAATTTGAAAGATATATAATGGTTGTGCGGGACGGTTTTTTCAGTCTGATTTTCCATATGTATTTAAAAACCGTCCTGAATATTCGGGTTTTCAAAAGTCAATCCACTAACAACGGTTTTTTAAGTTATTTGATTTTCCGGTGCATTTTCGGTTTCGATTCAATTTTTATGCTCACCCTACTTTAATTTATTATTATCTCGTAAAAATAAGTAAACTGCATGCCGCCCACGAGCAGTCCTCGGATCTCACTACACTAGTATTATCTTCCTTGGTTGCGTTGTTGTTCACCAATCACCACCATTCGCACACTTCGTCCTCTTCTTCACCCCAACTCCAAACAGTTGCAATTTACTACAATCCCTTCTTTGTCACATTATCTCTATAAGTAAATCCAACATACCCTTTTTTCCTTAAAAGAAAAAAGATTCGACCTTTTCGGATTTCTCATAATTTGTCGAAATTAAGATTAATAATCAACTAAGAAATTGTGAAAAACCCAAAGAAAAAACATGTCTTTGAATTTGAACACCATTTCTTCAACAGAAATTAGGGCAATCTCTTTCTTGGACACCACCAAATCCAACACCCACTTTCTCAAGCTTCAAGGTGTAGCTTTTTTACTCAAAAAATCAATCTTTTTAGTGAATCCATTCATTATTTAATGTTAATTTGTGTGTTGTGGGTGTTTTTGTAGGTGGGTTTTCTTGTAAAAGAAAGGACAGTAAGGTAAAAGGGATTCAATGTTCAGCTGCGGCGTCGCCACCGCCGCCGGCGTGGCCGGGAACGGCGCTTGTGTCGCCGGGGACTAAAAATTGGAGTGGTCCTAAACCCATTTCAATAATTGGATCAACTGGTTCTATTGGAACTCAGGTAAATTTTGAATTATTTTCTTTCCCTAATTATTGTGTTTTTTTTAATTTAATTTAATTATTATTTAAAATGAAAATGAAAATGAAAATTGTTGATGTGCAGACATTGGACATTGTTGCAGAAAACCCTGATAAATTCAAAGTTGTAGCACTTGCTGCCGGCTCAAATGTCGCACTTCTTGCTGAACAGGTGACTATTTGAATAAATAAATATATAAAATTTAAAATCAAATTGTAACAACAAAATAAAGTAAATATTAAATATTGTAAAAATTGGGGAAAATCTGAAATGTTGTTTTCTGTTTTGTAGATCAAGTCATTTAAACCACAATTAGTTTCGATTAAGAACGAATCATTGGTTGGTGAACTCAAAGAAGCTTTAGCTGGTTCTGATTATATGCCTGAAATTATTCCTGGTGATGAAGGTGTTATTGAGGTTAGTTATTTATTTTTTCTTATTTTTTATAATTTTGCAAATAATTTTTTTCCGTCAAATTACTTAAATGAGAATTATTTTAATCAAACTTAGGTTGCCCGTCATCCGGATTGTGTTACTGTTGTCACAGGAATTGTTGGTTGTGCTGGTTTAAAGGTATACTTTTTACATAATTAAACACAAACTAGCAGGGTACCCGCGCAATGCGGCGGCGGGTACCCTGAAACCTATATTGCGCGGCGAGCAATGTTATTATATTATACGTGGTGGCTGTCTAGAGTTTCAAGACTCCCAAGCCTTGCAATTTTTGTGTGTTGCGTGTTGAGTCTTGGGCCTCATTGTTACTACCAATGTTTTAAAAAACCCGAGTTTTTAGTCAACTCAGTTAGTTGGTCGGGTAAATGTTCAACCATTTGAATCGGAAAGCCAAACCGGGTCAACTAAAAACATAGAGGTCAATCACCATCTGCAATTGCAATAGCAAGCATTCATCAATTTTTACTATGTGTAAGAGTAGATGCAGGTGAGGCATTATTCTTTGAACCAACCCATTCATCACCAAATCTTTTCATTTCTTATAACAATTGCAATATATCATACATGTTGAAGAACACACTCAACAATAGAAAACACTAATCACACATAAATGGAAACACTGAAGCATGTCACTTAGATATGTTTGACCAGATTATTTGGAATATACAAACACAAACATAGCATATGATATAAGTAAGGAACCATTGCAGATTGTGCAGGAACTGTCCATCTACATCCACAAAAGAGTACTCTAGCAAAAGAAAAAATAATTACAAAAAAATCTTCATAAAACCAAGTATACTATTGTTATGTGAATCATATACATGAGTCAGATATATATGTAATGATTCATCCCACATAAGAAATTTGAGCACACGCTTAAAATAAACTCCAATATTAATATCATGATGGCAAATCATTATTCGAGTGGCAACGTGAATATTTGTACTTTTATGCTGACTTTCCACTTTGCTTTGGAACCATTTTGTCTTTCTAATTACGAAGAGTGTGTCTTTCCCATTCTGCTAGAGAGATAATCGTCCAAATGAAGTAATGTTCACTTTTTCCAGATCCTAAAATCAATATGGACTACAATCACAAAATGGTTAGGAAATCAGATATACCTCAAAAAAATTGCTAGAAATTTCGGTGCTTTTCACATGTACCCAAAGATTAGAAAACCTAATTATATTATTTTAACAATATCCGTATTTTTATTTGAATGATTTATGCAGTAATTTAAGGATGATGTCAAGTTGTAATATTTGAATCCAAATCAAAACGCCAGCTCAGCAGCTAAACAATTGCACAAATTATCACCTGTAAATCTAAAACTCAATGCTCCACTGATTGATTGAATAAACAGATTCAGATCTAACAAAAAAAATGTGTCAGTAAGCATCGAAGGAAGTAGTACAAATCATCCAAAATGAGACCAAATTAACAAGTAAACATGAATCAATAAGCATAAATTAGTTCAGACCCTAGAAAAGAGATAATGTATACATACCGTCCAACCAGCTTCAATGGCGGAAGCCAAGGAATCGAGAAGAGAATGATATGTTGTTTCCCTTATGTATTTATAGGGTTTAGAAACCAGTAAGTTGAAGAGGCTAATTTCTTGAATCGAGATGTTTGAGAGGGGTGATTGCAAAATCGAGGTGATTGTAGTTATCGAAGGAGGCAGGAAGTGTGTAATAGGCGGTATTTGAAAGGGCGCCTTTCGGTTTTGTCCAGTATGCTGAAGCGTTTTATAGTATATGTTTTGAATTGAAAACAGAAGCTGGTGTTAGACCAGGTGGTTAGGTTCATGCTAATTAAGTGGGAGGTCATGAGTTCGAGGCATCACTGTTGCTTTTTTTGACTCTATTTCTTAAAATCCCAAAATGGAAAGAAAATGGCTGAATTTTCAAAATGCTATTTAGGGAAGGTCCTAAATGCTTTATAAGTAGTAGAGATTAACATAATAAAAAGTGGTAATTTACATAACTATTTAGACGTTTTTGTGTAATAACTTTTTAATTTTTTTTGTTTTGTTTATTAGCCTACTGTTGCTGCTATTGAAGCAGGGAAAAACATTGCATTAGCAAATAAAGAAACCCTAATTGCGGGCGGCCCGTTTGTTCTTCCTCTTGCACACAAGCATAATGTAAAGATTCTTCCTGCAGATTCTGAACATTCTGCTATTTTTCAGGTATAAAAAGTGTAACAAAATCGTGTTTATGGCAATTTTATATAAATTTATCATTTAATATGATATTTTTTTTTTTTTTTTATCTTTTTAGTGTATACAAGGCTTTCCTGAAGGCGCTCTAAGGCGTATAATCTTAACTGCATCAGGAGGTGCTTTTAGGTATACTAAATTAATAATAACAAGTCACGCTTAAATTTGTAATTAAGTATCTAATTTAAATTATGATCATCTATGTTAATTATGGTTTTTGTTTATTTATTGTATTAGGGACTGGCCCGTTGAGAAACTAAAAGATGTTAAAGTAGCCGATGCTTTGAAGCATCCGAATTGGAGTATGGGAAAAAAGATTACAGTTGACTCAGCCACACTTTTCAACAAGGTAATCTTAGTTTCTACAAAAACAATCTGAACCATTGATTAAACGGGCTTTTTTTTACAGGGTCTTGAAGTTATTGAAGCTCATTATCTTTACGGGTCAGATTACGACAACATTGATATCGTTATTCACCCTCAATCCATCATACATTCCATGGTCGAGACACAGGTAAACATTTCACGGCCCGTTTCGACCCATTCCAAAATTGGCCCGTTTCTAATCGGGTTTTTGTTTATTTAGGATTCTTCTGTGCTAGCACAATTAGGGTGGCCCGATATGCGTTTGCCAATTTTGTATACATTATCCTGGCCCGATAGAGTGAGTTGCTCTGAGATCACATGGCCCCGACTTGATCTTTGCAAGTATGTAAAAACCGTTGTTAATTATGGTAATTGTGTTTATAATGTAATTATTGAATGTAAAACCGTGTTAATTACAGATTGGGTTCGTTGACATTTAAAGCTCCAGATAATGTGAAATATCCGTCAATGGATTTGGCTTATTCTGCCGGACGGGCTGGCGGTACAATGACCGGAGTTCTTAGTGCCGCTAATGAGAAAGCCGTTGAAATGTTCATTGATGAAAAGTAAGTTAATTGTAATTATTATAATACGTGTTTCTTGATTTTCAGTAACGGGTTGGGTAATGGGTCAAAATTGGTTCAGGTTAAAACGGGTAATTTTGATTTTTATTTATTTCTTAGTTATTAATGAACTGGTTATCATTAAATAAACAATTTTATATAATGAAAATATAAGTTTTGAATAAAAACAAGAGAAATGATATTTAGTCTTACCATTTGGTCGTACTCATAGTCCTACCCACTTGATAGGATGACATGTGTACTCCACTAATTCTCTCTCTTAATATTATCCCTTGATTTTGACACATGTCTTCATCTAATGAGTAGGATCAAATGGTGGGACTAAATACCATTACTCTAAAAACAATTGAACTTCTTGTTTTCCGTTGAAAATAGACATCGGGCAAACTAGGGTAGACGGTCAAACATAAGTAGACGGGCAAACATGCCACCTTTAATCATAATAAAATAATAACGTTTATGTTTTTGTGGTGATTTAGGATAAGTTATTTGGACATATTCAAAGTGGTTGAATTAACTTGCGAGAAACATCAACAAGAATTGGTGACAGCTCCTTCACTTGAAGAAATCATACATTATGACTTGTGGGCCCGAGATTATGCCGCCAATCTGAAGCTTTCATCTTCGGGCTTAAGTACTCCAGCACTCGTATGAACAAACAAAAAAACATCTTTTGAGATGAAAATGTTGAATGTTTATTCAAAACTCAGATTGTGGCCCGTTATCAATAATCAAAGCAATCTTTTATGTATTTGAAACTGAAATCAAAATTGAATTTTGCTTAGTAAAATTACCGGTTGAGAAAAGTTTGGATGTGGTTTAATTTTGACTATAATTGTTATCAAAACGGTTCATATAAAGCTATGCGAAGTTTCAACTAATAATGTTTAACATATAATTACAATCATTATAATAACTAGTAATGAAGTAATATTTTCATTGTATACTAAACAAAACATGTAGGTCTAATTTTGTGTATCGAGTGGTACATGGTTACTAGGGTGTTTATCTGTCCAAACCAACAAAATTTAAGAACTCAACTGATACCGGACCGCTTCTTAAATGTTTAGGACAAGTCTTGGTTTTAGAGTTTTCAAGAAATTGATTTCTAGTTTGGTTCTTGGCTCAACCGATAGGGCTGTCAAAATCTGAAACGACACGATAAAAATACACAAAATGAAATGAAATTGAGACGAATTGAAATTTGAATTCTTGTTTGTGTCGTGTAAAACAAACATGAAGTCGAGTCGTGTGGTGTTCGGGTTCAGAAATTAACAAGAAAGTTATAATTTTGGAAACATCTAGCTGTAATTTATGTTATATTTTTGTCGCGTTTGTCGGTTTTTAAACATATACTATGTAAGCAATTTGATATTTTTGTTATTTATCACGTGTTTTTCGTTTTTTTTAATTGGACCATGTTCGTTTTAGCAAAACAAAACTCGAGTTCTTGTCGTGTCGTGTTCGTATAGAAAGAATTTGTGTCATTTCGTGTTGTGTTATGACTGTTATCTTAAAATATGAAACGATAGCACGATTTGACAAGATAATTTTCCAAAAAAACTAATTTCTAGTTCTGTTCCTGGTCTATTTTTATCCGGGTCCAGCCCAATAGCATGCTTATTACACACTTAAACCCTCAAGGCCCAAATACTATAATCATAGCCCACTAAGCTTATAGAGATACCAATAATCCAAGATCCGGAGCCCAGCCTGACATTCTTATAATGTACAACTGGAAGATAAAAAAGAAACAAACTACAAAGTGACAACGTGAAAATAAATACAAGTCGTTACGCAATGTCAAATTTGCTTGCAAACATGTTTTTGTCATGATTACCTTGAGTATATTGAATAAACATTTTATATTAAAAATAAGTATAAAAAATATTATTAAGAGTAGCATAGTTTTCCATTCTAATGATTCATAACGATCTAAAATCGTCCAACGTCTAATTTTTTTCACTTCTATCTAAAGGTAGCAAATACTTGGGTAATGAGTTAATATTTTAGTTTTTAGTACTTGCTAAAACATGCCGAATTGATTGGTAGACATATTTTAGTTCCCTAAATAATATTTACACTACAAAAGCTATATCCATCACAACATTATACAATATTTTAGAGCAGACTTTAAAAGTATACCAAAACATAAGTTGTGGTGTGTGAATTGGTATGTGAATAAGTATTCGTGATATAGATACTAACTTCCCTTATAAATAGTTGACGTTTTTTGATATGTTTAATATATTTATGTTAATTAATAAAGAGCTTTTAGTCTAACGGTATCGATGTGATCTTAAAATTAATTAGTTGTATGTTTGAATCTTATTTTAAGCATGTGAGGTGTAAATATTATGTAAGTTAGTTTGTATTCATTTGACTCTAAAAAAATACTTTTGCCAAGTATTTTAGAAAATAAATAATATAAAATAAAGATACATCATACAATTGGTTTGCATTGTATCCATTAAAATTGGTCTGCCAATAAGTACATGGAGGGAGAGATAAGAGCAATTCGTAGAAAATGGCCAACCCATGCACTAGCTTCTTAGGTGTCTATTGAATGCAAATGTTGCTTTCAATAGGTTGGTATTGGAATTAAATAAGTGGCTTTGTTTATTATATATTAATTTTTAACATCATAAAGCTTAAACCCAAATTAATTTTTAACATTGAAATGAAACTTAAGAAGTCCAAAACTTAGATTGAGTGGTTCGGTTTTGAGCATTAATCACAACTGAATCATTTTTTGCGATTATCAAAACATAGAAATCAAACTAACGATTCTAGTGATTCGTTTACAACAGTTTGGTATGACGATTTTTTCAGTTATGATTCGGTATAGGGAATTTTTCTCAACCATATCATAAATCATATCATTAGTCAACTTGTAATTCATTGTCAAATCAAGTATCACTTTCATTCCTCAGTCTTTACCAATATTCCAATAATCATAAACCTAAAATACTTAATTATGGTTTCAAAATTTTGACTTTTTTTTTAACAATAAATAAATAGGTAACCTCCGGAGAAAGCTTCGGCATAGCCATCACCCTCCCAGAGGCACCCAAGAAATGACATTAAAACTAGCAAGGCGCTAGAACTGAGTACAATATAAAAATAATGAAAATACGAAATGGGAAAATATTTGATTCTAATTCTCAGGAGACTGACACATCCGGGAGCAGACAAATCCAAAGCCTCTCATATTTTTGGATAAAACATAGAATGAAGTCGAAAGTTTTGAATGATAAATGGAGTCTAACGGATCAGGTGACTTGTTTTAGATGTTAGCAAGACTGTATTAGCTTTTGTTTCACAAAATAATTTGGTGCTTTATATTTCTAAATTTTGATTAGGTTTTGCTAATGTTATACCCAAGTCTATGATGAAGTTTTGAAGATAACTTATAACTTTTACAACAGAAACTGAAAGTTAGACACATCCTCACAATTTTAATTTGGATATACTGCATTGAGGTCAAAAAAACATAATCATTTGATCATAACAAGTATCAAATGATATGAGGAAAGTAAGTTAATGAATTACACATGTTAAGTTTAGAAGTAGGTAGACATATGGGTAAGATGAAAAAGTATAAAGAAATATAATATCTCTTATGAATATAATGTATATTTTTAATAACTTGTCGCGAAACACTTACATATAATAACCTTTTTCTGTTATAAAACATAAATGCAAAATCATTTTAAGTAATAATAATATGGAAACTGATTTGACAAGAATAGCCTTATGTTACCTTAAATGAGTTGTAAATTGACATGTGAACCTTTAAGAAAGCTGAAAAGGCTATTTCATCAAATATTAGACAACAAATTCCCAACTAAACTATACGTTTACCTGCTTTGGTGTATGGCGGTGACCGTGTTAAATTATTAGTTATGTCGTATTCCGAAAAGGAAGATATAAAAGCGTATGTCAAATGTTTATTCTTTTAAAAAGTAACAAATTAATTAATATTTAAATAACGAATCGTACCAAGAATCAACCACCATAGATAGACGGTTTAATTAATGTGGCTTCTGATTATTAGTAGTTACATGGTTCACATCAAATCTAACAATGCCAAAAAACTAGGATGTGAACGAGACAAGTAAAGTCTAAGCTTAGCTAGGCACGAATCCAACTCGTTTAATATTGGAGAACTCGAGCTCGGCTCATTCGGGCCTTATGTGTAAAGATTGAGTTTATTACGAATTTTGCAGGCTCGGGCTCTGCACGTTACAAATTATGCAAACTCAGACTCGGCTCGTTTACACAAATTATATAGTTGTTTTGTTAAACTATTATATTTACTATATGAAGTGGTCAACACTGCTACCTCAGCTCTTATCTCTACGACTAATATGTGACTAAATGTCCGTAGTGGTAATCAAATGTCTTATCAAACCAAAAGAGGGAGGAGTAACCAAAGCAAGACTTCTCTCACAAGAAATACGGTCCCCAGAACGACCGAATCTAGCCTTAATCGGATGTTGGACAAGTCGGACAGAGGTTATGTAATCGAGGGAGAGAGTCGAGGTGAGGTGACGCAGGCTCGGGCTCTGCTCGTTACAAATTATGCAAACTCAGACTCGGCTCATTTAGGCTCATTTAAGCTCTCATATACACAAATTATATAGTTGTTTTGTTAAACTATCATATTTACTATATGAAGTGGTCAACACTGCTACCTCAGCTCTTACCTCAGCTCTTATCTCTACGACTAATATGTGACTAAATGTCCGTAGTGGTAATCAAATGTATTATCAAACCAAAAGAGGTTGCTATTACGCCAGGAAATTTCAAGATTTAAATAAATATACATTAGTAATAAAAACCATCTCTAAAAATCACTAACCACCCAAATAATTATGCTTACATAATTATCATAACCAGAGTCCTAAAGACAATAATTACCAAACCTAATTTAAAATCTAGCCCCTTTAATGAAGTTTACAATATTTTGTAGACAATATTATCCTTTTGTTTATCCTTATCATTAACTTGAACATGAAGGCAAAAACTTGTAAAACCGTCATTGTGTGATCAAACCTACCCGCACACTTTTTGTGTGGTTCGTCATCAGTTAATCACCATATCGCTTCTTTTTTTCTTTACTCTCCCTTTAACTTTTCATTTTTACAATTCCCCCCCTTTAGCTTTTCCAAAAGCTGTCTAATTATTGTTCCATTATTCCACCAACACAAAATAGTAACGATGTTGCCTGCACCGCCGTCATAAAATCTCCGACAACCGTGAAACAATTACTCAATATAATAGAAAATTAATAAATTTTGTATACACAGGTGCTCACTCATAGTGTTTAATTTCATAAATGCAAAACATTAAAACTATTCAGAGGCTTTAAAATGGACGTAAATTTCTGTTTGATTTACTTACAGTAGTAAATGCACCAATTAGAGTTTGTCCAGACGGTAGGTACAACCGACGCCGGCTACCTCTTTTTTCGGCCGTCTCCGATGTACGGTCACCGACGGTAGCTGTTACCTTAGCAGTTTTCTCAATTGTAGGTTTGAAGAAGAGAAACGGCGTTTGCTTGCCGTCGCTGTTGCTTCTGTAGAGAATGTCACGAAACTTCCACCGTTTTGACGAATTTCCGGTGGAATTACTCTTCTTACACTTTTCCGGCGAATCTGATTTAGGCTTCCAGACGCAATATGTTTCAGGAGCAACTCCGTCGAGATCGTCGGCCTCCGATGATGACGATGACGCGAAATCACGCTCTTCACTGAAAAGCTTCCTCAGAGGAAGGCGTGCCACTAGAGAAGGCTCACAATCAGTCTCCGACGCACCGGTGACAGCTGTAATGAAATTAGGTTCAACGTCTTGTAATAAACTTCTATCAAATAGAGGATACTTAACGTCGGTACAAACAACAGCAAACTCGAATTCCTCATCAACATCAACAGGATCACAATCGACGTTTTCAACATTCAATTTTTCTGGACGAGTATTCACGTCACTGTTATTATAATCGTAATCGTCCAAACTCAAGAAATCATCATAATCGTCCCCATTTTCATGGCGGAATTCTGCGACAACCCTAGCGGCAACATCGGCGAGGTTGTTGGAAGAATAGGCGGTGAAGCTCGGTGATACAGCAGAAACCGAGCTGGACTGCATGGTTCGCCGGCGATGAAATTCAGGAATCAGGAACCACTGGTGGCAGATGAATTTGCAGAGGGAAAGTATGATTGAAATGAAATTAAAGTGTTTTTTGACAGGAAGTTACTTGTGAAGTGCGAAACGAAGCTCTTTATTGGGCCGAGAGCATATTGTGGACTTCATTTTAATACCTCATTGTTTGAAGATTCTCGCGAAATAAATTAACCAACATTCACATTTTAGTTTAATGATTCAAATTGGTTGTCAATATGTCATTAAATTATTATTTTAAAAAAGTTAATTACTAAAAAATGTGAGTTCTCGGAAATTTGTTGCATTAATATATAAGTTTTTGTTACATGATAAATACAATATTTAAACGCAATTATCTTGGTATATCATATATACATTACGATACGTTGCCTTATAATTTGTACTACGTTCTTATACTATGATATTGCATCATGATTTATGGTGAGACCGTGAGACCATATATTTGGCCGATCAAATCGTGCAATTTTGACAATAATCTTCTTAGGGAGGTTGCTGATCGATACAAATAGCACAAATGGTAATTTTTGGAATATATACTCCCTTTTGACAGGTTCTAAGTTTCATGTATTTGGGCTAGATTTTTTGCTTTCTTTTGATTCGATGTTAGTTAGATTGGTTTTAAAAAATCCTTTACTAGACTCATTTTAATGCAAAATCAGTGTAGCTTCTTAATAGGGTTTAGTTTTTAATATATATAATCTATCATTTAAAGCAAAATCATATTTGGATGTTGCCGAGGTCAGATATTGTGTAATAGACGATTGTTCACACAAAATAATAGCAATGGTAACATTCTGAACAACACAATGTTGAACTCTATATCAATTAAGATTCTTCAAATCGTAACGATTACAAACATTAATGTCAAATGTATACTATAACCTAAAACATCTAAAACTCTATTTTTAGTTTTCCTTCATTCCTATTTGCAATACAAGAACTCCCACATCAACATTCTTCTCATCATATTTTTACTTCGATCCCAAAACATCAATTTTCCGCTGCAAAACCAGACACAACAACATATTCATTACTCTTATTTTAGATTTACAATTTAAGTATTCTGACATATACTTCTACACAATGTCAGAATATGTGTATACCTGCTCTGTGAAATCTTTTAGAACCATCAGTAACACCCTATCTCCAGAAACTTCTCTGATTCGTTTTATCATATCACGTCTAGAGATTTTTCGCTCCTGTCAAATGATAACAAAAACCATTAGAATCAAGAAACTGAACCAAAGTTTCCAAGATCCAAAAATAAATAAATAAATAAATAAAATTCAATTACAATGTATTTGCGACGGTATTGTGTGATCTCCTTGATGGATTTTGGTGGCAAAATCTTGGAAAGTGCTGCAATTAGTTCTGGAATTGGGATCCATGGGGAAACAGGTTTTTGAAGACCAACTCCATTATCTAATTGAGTCCCTGCATCACATTAAATTGTGTAAAATCAGTTAAAAATTTGAATTTGGGAGAGAGATTTGAGATCTCTGGATACACAATTTTACCAAATAATAATAATTATAAGTTGACATACTGTTCATGTTTGCTATCTTGAAACTTATGACGAATTCTGGCAATATGTGAGTGTTCATCTGACTGCTCCATATTATATATTTCTTTGGAGACTCTAAATCATCAACACCAGTCTGGAAATCCTCAGAACTCGGATGAGATTGTGCAGAATTACTATTCACAAGCTCTGTTTTGCCCAATAACACACGGCAAAGCAGAATGTGTTTTATTCCATCATCATCAACAGTTGCAGACTCCACGCTGTTAATATTACGAATCATTGTTTTAATCATAATTAGATCTATTAAATACGAACATAAACAAGTTCAAACCCTAATTATAGTAGAATGAAGAACATGGATCAAAATTAACTGACCTTTCGAGAGGAGAATGATCGGCAGAAAGAACAACCCCGTGAGCAATAGCATTGCAATTCTTCTGAATATTATCATAGCCAAATCCGTGCAAAATGATGCTGTTGATTTCATTCTTTGAAGCACCAAACCAACCATACTTGATGTTAACATGGCCGCCATTTTTCTTCTCGACAGCTTTTGTGAAAATTTGGAAGCTATTGAGTCTAGCTTGACTGATTGCACTAGCATTAAACAGATTCCTACGTACGTATTGAATCTGAACGTTAATCCCAAAGTAACTTAATCTAGATACAAATTTCTCCGAAATAATTCCACGCAATTGATCACTCTCATCCAATCGAATCAATCCATCAGGTTGAATTGTCGCCTGCTCTTCAATTATGTTTCCAGAAACAACACTTTCGCAATCAGAAACAGAAGAATCGTCATCATCTTCTATGATTGGAATATAAACGCCACCGTCACTGCCGTAACTCGACGAGATTTCTTCTTCATCATGTACAAATCTCCGATCAACGGCGGACGGGAGCAATTGTAATTGTGCCATTGCTTATTCGTGTAAAAAAACCTAACAAAAACTAACAAATCCCTAAGATTACAACTAAAAACACAATTGAAGCATCCTAATTCTCAAAATGAAAAAGAAACAATATTTAACGAGAATCGCTTGAACAAAACGCTGACTACCGTAAGAGATTCTATATCAAAAGCAGATTCTGAAAAACTTACAAAAATCAAAAGTATGTATGTATGTTAGTAAACCTGAGGAAGAATTAAAGGCAATTCTAACTTATGAAAATAGAAAGGGATTATAAATTGCATTTAAACATAGGCACGCCACTGATTCTGTTTATCAAACAGTTGTCTGGTAGGGTGATACCGGATACAGAGGCAGTGCGGCGGAAACTGGTGGCGATGGCCACCGGTTTATATTAAGAGGGAAAAGAAGTCGGTTACAATAAAGAAAACCTCTCCTCCACGGAATTGCGCACCCTGTATGAAATTACGAATCTACCCTTGGGGTTTCTTGGGAAATTGGGCACGAACACGTGCATTAACTCGTTAAGTCGGTATTTTTGGGATCTTTATGAAAGTGGTTTCGTGTTATATTTTTATTTTATAAGAGAAAAAGTCCAGAGCTCTTTTTGTTTTTATGTGATTACGTCTTATAAAACTAAAATTTTACTAAGGATCAATCTATAATATACCCCAAAAATATGATAAGAGGCTAACGTTTAAAATAGTCACTTAATAGTTAAGTGTTTAATTTAATTTTACTAAGTAAAAATTTAGTAAATAATAGTCGTTTGGAAACGGTTAAAATAAGGTTGCATATGTTATAAACAAAGCTTATGTATATATAAAAATATGATATGATGTTGTCGTAAACTCGTAATAATAATAATATAAACTTTATATGTATAAAACCGGTTGTGTCGTATAAAAAACACATCAAAATCCCAAATTTAACAAAATGCAATAGAAATGTTACGTAGAAGGCACGGCCAAAACTAGGACCGCTCCGCAGTTTTAGGAGCCCGGTGTATTTTCTAAAAATTAATACGTTTTAAAATCTAAATGATCGAAAATTATAAATTAAAAAAAAAAATCTAATTTTACATATGTAGACTGTTGATCTGCTATTTAAGAAAAATATTAATCCCTTATTTTAGGAGGCCTGTTCATATGCATATTTACAAGTCCTTTGAACTTGCCTGACGAAAATATTATAGTTCTAAGATACAAAAAATCAAAGCCAGACAAAGATGTAAAATTTAAGATACTTTCAAGTTGTCATTGAAGAAAGAAAATATCTATTGGCTGGAAAAGAATAATTATCTAAACGCGTGCATGTTTTTAACTATATTATCTTTGTAATATCTCCTCCTTTTTAGTTTTATTTTTCATTTTTGATACGTTGAAGCTAGTCATAGAAAACAATATTTCAATAAAAATGATACGTGGAAGAATATGATTCGTCGTGGCTTAAATATTTTAATTAAAACCTATCCAATGTCGGTCAAGCACAAATGATATACATGAAATTCTATTAACTAGTAAGTAACCAATTGTGACAAATCAGAACTGGGAGGGACTGAACTTGATATTAATAGATAAAATACGGAGAAAATATGTAAAAGTTCATTTAAACGAAAAAAGGGGGCATTCCGAGAATCGAACTCGGGAACTCTCGCACCCAAAGCGAGAATCATACCACTAGACCAAATGCCCAATTGAAATTGACCCTGAAATATTATAATAAATATCCTATTTCTAATCTATAAGTACACTTGCAAAAAGAGATTACGAGCACTATAAAGTAATAATTACAATATTTACAAATCATGTGTCATAATTTTGGTAATCATTTGAGTGTATCTTTACATATACATGAATTTTTCACAGCCGAAAACTACCCTTTATGATACAAGATTGAAGAATTATCAAGTCCTTCAGAATTCATGTCAATCATGATCCTAAAATTTAGGCTAGTGGACTTTGTTATTATTTTTTATTATAAATATTGTAATCTGTATTGAGGAATAAGTTTCCTGTTTATAGCAAGTGTAGTATAAGCAGGAGTCATGGTTTTGTGTCATTCGATCTTCCTGGATTAAAACAGAATACAGAGAAGTTGCTATAGTTACTTATTCTTCTCTTTTGTTTTAGTTTTCATTTCCATCAATTTATGCATAATTACTAAAAGTAGGTAAATAAAATCTTCAGAAATATATAGGGGCCTATTTGGGATAGCTTACATAACACTCATTTTTATACCAAACGTACACAACAGTTGAAGCTTATTACTGGATTTCAATACATACATAATCTCCTCCAACCTTCAACTCCTTACAAAAAACAGAAAACCAAAAGAAATTAAAAAAAAAAACATATTTTTAAAAGCATGTGATTTTGTTGCGACAGGTAAATTTTCAAGCTTCAGCAGCTTTGTTGGTAGTTGAAGCAACAGATTTGCCACGTTTAGTCTCGTAATCTTTAACTGCTGCCTTTATAGCATCTTCTGCAAGCATGCTGCAGTGAAGTTTCACTGGAGGAAGTGACAGGTGTTTTGCTATTTCTCTAAAATTAAAATATCAAATTTCAGTTTTACATCCATAAACAGATACATATATATTTTTAAAAAAGATGTTGCATGATGCTTGCCATATGATAACTAGAGAAAATATATGCTAGTTTATTGTCCTTTAGAGTTATTATATCATATAATAATATAATCATATCCATCATCCAACTTGATGAATATTAGGATATGTTAGAATTACAAATTCATTGTGTTAATTTGTTCAGGTTCATGAGTAAATCTATTTCAATGCTCCTTAATAACTTAAAATTTTCATGTACCACTTATATTATATGGATCATTGGATCGGCAATCTAGTTTTTCTAAACATAAATTTAACAGTACAAGTATACATAATTTTACACAAGGAACTGAAACTCACGTGTTCTTGATGGTCAAAACTTCTTCCATCTGCTTCCCTTTGACCCATTCAGTAGCTGAAACCACAAATAAACAATTACAACCGGAATCTTATGCCAAAGAATTCAGATACCACTAAATAACTATAATTTTTTCACACGTAATGACTTGCTATAACAAATTAACATCAATAATCTAAAGATACAAATCACCGTAATATAAACAGAGCTAGGGTTTTGACTTTTGAAACAGAGAAACTAACCAACAGATGAGGAAGCAATAGCAGAACCACAACCAAACGTCTTGAAACAAGCATCGGTAATCTTTCCAGTTTCTTCATCAACCTTAATCTGAAGCTTCATAACATCTCCGCAAGCCGGTGCACCAACAAGCCCTGTTCCAACGGTAGGATCGTTTTTATCAAAAGCACCAACGTTACGTGGATTATTGTAATGATCGACCACCCTCTCATGGTAAAACCTCGGCTGAATCCGATTCACCGCCGGTGCAGACCACCGTGTCTCAGCTAATCCTAACCCTAGAATCCTCTTTGCAGCGTGCCTCAACATTTTTCCTGATTATCTCTTCTTGGTTGGAATTAATTTCAATTCCGGTGTGAAATTAGGGTTCGTTACGAATATGTGTATGTGGATGGAGGGATAGATATACGATTGACGAACAGGTGTTGGATTTGGGGAAGAAATTTTAGGGGTCGTTAACTCGCCAGTAATGAAATGCCAAGATTCGGGTAAACCCGGAAGGCCCGTTATTTGTTGATATTGGGCTTTAATACTTGGAATTTGTACACAGATTTGACCCAAAAGTGTGTAATATTTGAAAATACAATTAAGCCCACTTTTAGTTTCTATATTTCATATAATGGAAAAAGAAAATCACATGTTTTTCTATCTCTCTTAAGTTGAAGTCCATCTAGCATTTAATCTTTTCATTAATTATAATCATATATTTAATCTTTTTCTTTATCTGATCGTGATTTATACGACTTAATCTTTGTTGCAAGAGTTTCTGATTTCTGAACATTCTCTATGTGATCTGGTAATATTTACTTAGGAAGGAAGTGAAACCATAACTTCTAATAAGTTATTTCTCTAACGTTCCATGCACCTATTTTAAACTCCATTAAAACTTAAAATCATTCATGTAAACACCTAATAATGAATAAAAATTGTTGACAGCTAAAGTTGGTCGTTTTTACTCGGACTCATTTTAATTTGTTATCCATCATGTTGGTTTCTCGTGCATTAAATTTAACTCGTTATATTTCCAAACAAACTCTATATTGCATTTGGGGAAAAACAATTGAAAACGGAAAATAACCATAAGAATGAAGTTTTGATATTGTCACCACCTCAACCTTAAAGGCAAAAAATATTTAAAGACCCAAAACAAAAAATCTAACAATAAGCTAGATCTTAAAACGTATTTATATCAAAGAAACTGCAAGTAAAGGATCTCATGACAAACCAACTCAATTCAACGATCATGTTCTACACATATTAGAACTCGTTTTATCAAAAATAAGAATCACAAACAATATTATCAAAAAGAGCTCGTTTTCTCATAGGTCTACTGTTCTTTCACTGTCTAAGTCAATAATCAACACCATGTTTTCCATTAGTGTCTCTTTCTTTCGAGTCATTTCTTGTGTTCATTCTATCTTCATACAACACTTTCTTTTGTTTGATTCGTTATTGTCTAGTTGCCTACTCTATATAAAGTAAAAGGAATATACTTTTTAGGAATATGTTTATTCATCATTATGTTTAATGTCTTTTTGTATAAATTTGTGTGCTCGTTTTTCGAGTCGATATCTTTTAATCATGATTTCAACCGACTGATGTCTCTTTTCAATACAAAAGCCGAATGATACGCTAAAAATTTGTGTGTGTGCAAAATGATCGATGGTCGTTTTCTTGTTGCGACTCTTGAAAGTAACCTAATCATCTGGTATGAAAAGACAAATTTACCGAAATTAACAATTTAAAACGTGTGATCTCCTATCTTTGATTATTTTGTAAATCACCATAGAGATATTGTGTATAACATTTAATAATGCTTGTGTATTTGATGCACGAGTACAACAACTAAACAAAATCTTAATAACTCGCTGCTCGTTTTTTCTAGTGCTTATCAGCGTTAACATTTTGTTTGTCGGTTTGACATAAGTATGTATTTTTACCCTCAAATGACGTTTTTTACATGATTCTAAACATGTATACATACAATATCTATATACAAACTTCATGTGTTGATAAATTTATATAGACCTTAACCAAAATTCCATGGTTTTTTCACAATATATAAAAATCCACAATATTAGAAAACCGATGGTAGAGGGTTCCACACTTCCACTTGCTATTATAGGAAAGAAATTAATGGGTATATATGATGACGTTTAGTCTTTTAGAGTTCATTGTTTGCAACTAAAAATTAATATTGATTTGAATTAAAGAATGTGCAACTAAATGACATGGAATGATAAGTCCATCAATTATCATCTCGCAACCAACTATTGTGTATTATTGAAAAAATATAGATTATAAACTAAGATCAACTTTTTGTAATTTCTTACAAAATAACCACACATTTTGCGTTAAATATGTCACAACTCGCGGATATATATTGTATCATATAATGACTAGGGGTGTAAGGGTGTTCATTATTCGGATAAATCCGGATTGTCCAAATGGACAATTTGGATTGGATCATTTGGATTGGTTTTTTGATTTTTCGGATCGGTTTGGACTTAATCCAAATTAATAATTTGGTTTTCGGATTGGATTTGGTTTTCATTGTAAAATCCGGATTATCCAAAAAATCCAAATAGTAATATATATATATATATATATATATATATATATATATATATATATATATATATATATATATATATATATATATATATATATATATATATATATATATATATATATATATCCTACCCTATATATGAGGCCTAAATTTGAAGAGGGTTTGACACCATGGCAATTCCAAGCATTCCTATTCGTCCATAATGTCACTTGGAATTCCCTGATTGGTCCACGTCATTTGCACTAATACAAACGAATCTGGTACGGCTTACGGTCTATATTCATATTCATATGCTCCATATACGGCAAACGAATCTGGTACGGCTTACGGTCTACATTCACATGCTCCATATACGGCAAACGAATCTGGTACGGCTTACGGTCTACATTCATATGCTCCATATACGGCTTCCTACATACAAGGAAACAAATAACTATTTAAAAGATCGTACATACAAATAACTATTTAAAAATCCTACATACAAATAACTATTTAAAAGATCCTACATACAAGGAAACAAATAAATATTTAAAAGATCAATTAGCGAAGGAAACAAATAACTATATGTAACATTTATATGTAACATTTCTTCATTACCGTTTTTTTGTACAAAATCATCATCACATCTATCGATTATTATGTCATTTAGAAGTATATAAAGTTTTTGGACATTTTTCTACATGCTAAAATTTACAGCATACCCGCCCATCGGGCGGGTTTTGTAGCTAGTATATATATATATATATATATATATATATATATATATATATATATATATATATATATATATATATATATATATATATATATATATATATATATATATATATAGTCAAGAGTTATATTAAGAACTCTGATTTTAAAAAGAACCCTGAGAACTCTTGATTAACCAATCACAAATTAGTAATATATTTTTCATTTATTTTATAAAAATAAATTCGTGAAGGGTATTATAGGCAATTATTATTTAAAACCGGTTTAAGCATTTTTGGAAGTTATTAAAATCCCTACAATCATGGATCGGATTTGATTGAATCTTTTCTTATTGTTTTACTGCACGTTCTCACTCTCATGGTAGCCATCTCTCATTTCTCTCTCATAGTAACTACAATTTCATTTCTCTCTTAACACATATATCGCCGACTGATGCAGGGGATGCTGAAAGCGAAGGTCGAAAAAACAGTACTGGTCAGAAAACGATGTATCTCTCTAACCTCCGTCTCCTTTTCTCTATGACTCAGCCGCCAGCCATCAATGAAATGCGGAAAACTCCATCGCAATCTTTTCCGATCTTCAAGGTTTGTATATTTGTTTATCTCTATTTCTCTCCATCTTTTCTGACATTTTTCGTATCACCGGCGGCGGTGGAGGGTACACGGTGGTGGGTGGATCTGCGGCGGCGGTTACACTGTGGTGGGTGGATCTGTGGCGGCGGTTACACGGTGGTGGGTGGATCTGCGGCAGCGATGAACGTAATATTGTTACTGATTGGTAAATTAGGGTTTTTTTTAGAATGATTTTTTTTGGGATTCGTGGGTCTGCTTATTAGTTCATCATTATTTGTGTCAATTGTTATGAAGCGTAAAGTTGAATGTAGTTAGTCATGTGTTCAAATAATAATGAATTTTCATATTAAATTTGAGGTTGAAGTAACTCTGTTTGATATCCAATTTTAAAGGGAATCGCTTTGTCAATGGTAGGAGTAATACACAAAGGAAGGTATTTATCTGAAGGAGACAATGGTGATTGACTTTATCTAAGTTTGTTTTAGACGATTATATGTTTATTAATCCATGCCTAACTGATGTGAAATTGGTGAACTACGTATTGAACCCAACTGGTGCGATTAGTTGGAGCAATCTTAACAGATTGTACATTTCATGTGGGAAATTAGATGAAGATTTGATTGAAATATATTATTTGTGAGTTTGCATATAATTTTAAATCATTGATGCAATTTTAAATATATACGCGTTTTGAAGAATTATTTGTGTTTTGCAGTTGGTGGTACAATGAGCAATTGTTGTTAACATTGGTGCAAATCATTCTTCCAAAGGAGGTGATTAAGATTAAGGTGTTATGATCAAGCAATCAAAGTGTTGTTGATATTGGCATTGGTGTAGATGATTACGTCTTGTGAATCAAAGTTTGTTTATGTGTTGTTCTTGATTAGGGTAACATAAATGTTATTGTTTGACCACATATATGTTGTACGTGCATATATGTTATTCAATATTTTTTTATGTTTTTATTAAAGTGTATGTTTGAGTTGGATACTATAAATGTCATATTGTACATATGTGTTCTTGAAATAATTTTTGCCTTTTGTATGGATAAGTTGAACATGTATGTTCAAACATGTATATTCAATACAACCGTAAGATAACGTATATGTAACAATAAATTTCTGAAAATTAATGCAAAAAATATATATGTAAAAAACATATATGTAAAAAAAACATACATTCACAACCGGCTCAAAAGAAATAATAAAATAACAATAAAATTCCGAAAATAATTCCTAAATTTTAGGAAATTCAAAAAAGGAAATATTTTGGTTTTTGGTAAAATGTCCAAAATACCCCTAAATAATTAATATGAATTAAATAAATCAAAAATAATTTACTAAATTCTGATTGGTTAATAAGAGTTCTCAGAGTTCTTTTTGAAATCAGGGTTCTCAATATAACTCGACCATATATATATATATATATATATATATATATATATATATATATATATATATATATATATATATATATATATATATATATATATATATATATATATATATATATATATATTATATAAATAAATATATAAATATATAAAATATAAGTATATAAAACAATTCTATCCTATTTCTAGAAAACCAAATATAGGGACTATTGAAATTAACGAAATATCCTATGACCCAAAATAATTCTAAAGCAATTAACTTCTTAATTGGTCCATTCTAAATCCAATTCTGAAAAACTTAATACATGACCTGTGATCTCATCGACTGTCCAGTTTCCAAACACAATCCTAACCTTGTCAATTCTTACTTTAATCCCAATTTGTCCCTTTCCATTTGATACGTGAATCGCCCACATCCCACTCGTATCAAGCTACGACGATTCGACAAGCTATGAACTAGACTTGTTTTTATGTATAAAGTAGTCTATCGTTTTGAAATTGCATAAAGTAGTTATGTTAAGAAAAAAACAGTTTGGTTCGGACAAATCCAAACCATCCAAATTGTAATTTGGTTCGGATCGGTTTGGATTTAAATTAGTTTGGACGGTTCGGTTTGAACATTTAAAATCCAAAATCCATTTGGATTCACCTATTTGGTTCGGATAAATCCAAATTATCCAAACGAATACCCCTAATAATGAGCACATAACTTGTGAAAAATAGAAAAATAGAAAAACTCAAGAATAACCACCTTTTTCCGCAACAAATTAAATGGTTATTAAGTGTTCGTAAGGTTTTCGAAAATAGACTTTGTTTTTACATATTCGAGGAATTTCACGGTAAGTTACATCTCACCGCCCACACCTTTGTATATGATGTTAGCTAACTCTACTACTCAAGCATCGTTGGTGGAAAAAAATTGAAGTTATATTCCCGTGATTGGCATGTGAGCTCATGTCTACGGCGTGTGGAAAAAAGTAGAGGTGGCGATTTACGTTTTTTAATGGCATGCCAAGAATTACTTACTCTATCACATTTAGGCAAATTACGTAATTATTTAATATTGAAAATAACATGCATAGATAAACATGTATGAATAGATGTGTACATCTATATAAATTAAGTTATCTAATATTAGCTTGATCAATAGATAAGATGCTACGAATTTTACCGACCTAAAAGCAAGCCAATGGGATTGTCACTACTGGGACGTTTGTGGTACCTAACACACAAATAAGTTTATATGTTTGTCTAGTTTAGCACTTTATTTTAACATCCTAATTAAATATTAGAATTCTTAAATTTATCTCATATATACAATGTCTATGTAACAAGAAAATAAACTAGAGTCGGTCGTCAATCGTCATCAATATCAAGTGTTTTTAGTTTATAGATCAATGAATATTATCCGTCATCTAGCCAAGCTACAAGCACTTTTTAGTTTTAAAGAAATTGAAAAAGTATTTTTATTTACTAAAAGAGTAATGGTATTTGTGTCTACCATTTATGCCTATTCATGTGCTTACCTATAAATTATCTTTATATCCTTCTAAATTCTGTAACATCCTCCATATCCTTCTAAATCTTTAAAACTCTCTTTTAGGTCCAAAAACTTATTTTAATATTTGTTAAATCATTATAATATCAATTATTATCAAATAAGTATGCAATATATTTGTTTATTATATATTAGAAATCATGTTTATTTGTCTGTATTATTGATTTTATCACGATTAATAAATAATAAAATAAGTTTTTGGTCATAAAAAAGAGTTTAAATGTTTTGAAGGATATAAAAATGATTATAAAGTTTAGAAGGATATAAGAATAATTTTAATACATTATTATATTTGATCAGGTAAATAGTAAAAAAATATAACCTGACATACATTTTTTCTTTTACTTTTTTTAACTCGGGTTCCTACTCTTTTTGCGAACCAATTAATTTCAACGCGACCACGCATTTAGCGTGTAACTCGGAGGGCACGTGTGAACTTCTGTGGTCTTAAGTTCTTAACTCCTTAAGAGTGTTTTTTTCTCATAAGAAATATATCTTGTAATCTATGTTTTATTTTCTAGTATAAAATATTAAATATTAAATTAGAATATTATTTGATAGTTATGTTACTAGAAATATTTTGGAAATGAAATATTTATATTTTATTTTCTTACTATTAAACAAATTTTTTTGTGTTATATAATTAAAAACCAATCTTTTGGATATCGTAAATTTTCGTGGCACCGTGTAAGTAAAAACTTAGTGGTTATTAAAACATAAATCGCAATTGGAAATATTTTAAAGGTCGAAAGAAGGTCTAAGTATGTATGTCTCAAAATCATGTGAGAAACATGAAAGAAAATATCTTAAAATATCAAGAGAAATTAGCAAGTTAAAGATAAATTAAAAAAGATACGTTTAAAGTATATTTAGGCTATAGAAAAACAACATGGGTTCTTGCCAAGGTATAAAGGAGGTGAAATAAAAAAAAATTAACTGATATGTAGTAACAATATCTTGAATTTTTTTCAAAAATGGTGTTGTTTTTTTGAGAATTTTCACAAATAGGTCTGCTTTTTATCATCTTTTAAAAATAGAGTTGCAATCCTTTTGGAGGCCGGTTTTCATTAAAAAGATGAGATCCTGGAGATCGGCTTTATGGGAATCTGACATGTACATGAAAGAAGGCCTCCCCGAGGCCGGCTCTTCTGATACACGGTTTCCCCGAGACCGGTATTTCTTGGGTTACTTAATTATTATTAACTTTCATGAATGACACCCTCCTGCACTCTATAGAGAGAGAAAGAAGATGGTATAGCTAGAGAGAGAAGTTGTAAAGCTGCAAAGTAAAAAAGGAGATGGTACAAGCTTCCCACGTTTCTCTCTCTACACTCTTATATACACATTTATTTATATATATAACCTAACTTATCCTTGGTTGTTTTTTTCATGCTTTTCTCCATCTTCAACCCCTGATACATGTATTATTGCTTCAAATTCGCAAGATTTTGTTAGGCAGCAGATTCATGAAGGATCTCGCTTGCAATATCGATCGTGAAAAACTTCAAATTTAGTGGGCTTGTGTTAAAAACTTCAGATTTAGTGGTTTTGTGTTAAAAACTTCAAATTTAGTGGGTTTGTGGGTTTTTAAATCTGATTTTTCTTTTCTTTTTTTGTAGGTTTGTCTTCAACCACTTTATAAATCTAATTTTTTTTGTGAGGGTTTGTGTTAAAAACTACAAATTTAGTAGTGATGGTTGGTTTACAAGACGAAATTGGTGGTAGCACATCATCTTCTTCTTCGTCTTCAAGGCAAGTTGGTTTTCTTCAAGAATTCAAGAGGAAGGGTTTGTAGGTTTGTCTTTAAAAAAAATTAGGCAATTTGGTAAAAGATGTGGTATGAAGTGAGAGAAAAAGTACTTCTAATCAAGTACCTGTTACCTTGTTGTACCTATAAGCCTCTCCCAACAGTGGCGCGTCACTAAACCCGTCAGTAGCGCCACATCATCACATCCTTACCGACACGCTACTGACACAGTCGTGCCAACCATAACCCATCACTAACACATCACTAACCCTTAAAATATTACATTTAACCCCCTCCCCACACACAAAAAACCCCACGACGCCATCCCCTACACGTCTCCTGGTCGACGGGTTTTTGTTTGGCACCACCCCCCGACGTGTTTAAAAATGGTTTTGACGTGCGTCAGGACGTATGGTTGGGACTACTCTAATACTTACGAAAGAAACATATATTAAAACTAAAACACTACTTTTTACCCTTTCTCCCATCTTTAAAACAAAGAGGAGAGAACATAGAAACCTGCTCCCTCTCCCCTCTCTAAAATCTGACGTACCAACTGTCAGGGCAGAAAGCCGGCATCGGGGAGGCCTTCTTTCAGGTACATGTCAGATTCCCCTAAAACCGGTCTCCAGGATCCCATTTTTTTTATTGAAAACCGGCTTCCAAGAGGGCTGTAATCCTATTTTTGAAAGATGATAAAAAACAGGCCTATTTGTGAAAATTCTCAAAAAAACAACACCATTATTGAAAAAAATTCCAATATCTTACTAAAATATGATATTTCATAAATCAGTTATATTTTTCAAATGGATTATAACACAAATGAAATGAACAACGGACTTTTGAGTATGATCTTCCCTTTCTGATACAAACTTATAATCAGGATATTCTTGAAATAAAAACGATTCATAGTAATTTACAAACCTTAATTTAAGTTATTTAAACACCGATAGATACATGACCCAGCTTTTTGCCCATTTTAAGTAGTTAAGTTTATAGCCCCACAAATATTATAATTCAATAAAATGTCACTCAGACCCCACCGGCCATAGTACGGACTAAAAATTAGTTAGGTCGTGCAACTTTCTTTTTCAAAGGTTATTTAGTTTCTACGAAATTTGTTAAACCATTGTTCAATTTAATATCGGTTAAGTTGTGTATATTAAAGTTAAAAACTCGATTTTCTTTGAGCAATTTGAAGAAAGAGGATTTTTTCCTCTCCGCGCGTTGTTGCAGGTTTCAAAAATTTACCTTTTTAATAATTAATATAAAATTTTAAATGATAATAGAAATTCAATAATAATTAAATTAACATAATGATAATTTTTTTTTATAAAAATAAGCTACTATAAAATATAGTGATAGTTCCAAGGGAAGAAACAACAAATAAATCTAAAATACCCAAAAGCATGGATCGAACATGGCTGCCAGGGACCTTAAGCGATTTATGAATTCAAGTGAAATCACTGAGGCAAAGATTCTTAACTCTATAAATTCGTTCCTTTGTTATATATATTAAAAATAAAAAATTGTGGAGTCCCTTATGAATAGTGATTTTAGAATGGTAAATTTATATATAAGTAAATGATTTCTCTTTATTTATCAAATTACCCATAGTTCAATTTAATAAGTAGGATTTTTCTAATATGTGACTCAAAGCAAATAATAAACTCATTTAATTATCTTAAACTTTCTAATAAAATTACAAAAAAAAACATTTAATATATCATAATAAAATAGAAAATTTGAACATCATTGATATCTATTGCTTTCTCTTTGAAAATTTGACTTTATCATTGATAACCCTAATAAGTAATAGCTACCACAATTATACGATATGCCCGTTGGGGACGTGCCACGTGATTATGTATCAACATAACACATAAATTATTGACGTAAAATCCTAGTAAATCTTATTGTCTTCTTACTTTACGGTTTTCACATTTTTATGTATGCTATTCTGCAACGGAAGTCTTCAAATTCTAGATTGAGACATATGATTTAAATACGACATTTTAAGATGATAAAACCCCATATTGTGTCGACGAAGATAAGTTAGGTATAAAAAACTTTAGATAATTGTTTTTTAGTATTTAAAAATGAAATATGCATGCCCTTTTCGGAAATACAACTTTTCACTTTGATGGTAGTTGTCAAAAGTTTGTTGGTGCAACTTTAATTTTTAGATATTTTTATTCGATTTAAATTATAATTGGACAGCATCACCTTATAATGTACTTACTTTTCACTGGGATATTGTCAAATAATTAAATACAACTTTTCAAAATTTTATTTTATTTATTTGTTTCAAACCACTTAACATATTGAGCTCAAATATGACACAATATAGAACACTCCAAACTGTGATACAAGCTGACAATTTAGTTTTTGCACTTTAACGTCACATTAGTTGATACAAAACCTATATACATTTATCAACAATACATATACGCTTGATATTTTTATGTCAAAAACATTATAAAATACAAACAAATATATGAAATAAAATATCCACTTTTATTCAAATGGCTCCATCTCTTCATCGTTTCGCTCTCGCTTCCGAATGGCCAACTGAAAAAACCAACTTAAGGCATAGTGCCATTAGTATTAGTATTAGTAACGTGAATCTCCTTCACTTCAAAGTTCAAACTGAAACAACAATTGACACACCCCTAAGGTATATCATTTTAATGTTCCGTCACAATTAAGTAATGCATGATCTGTATGTATAAGCATCATTTTTTGTGTGTGCAAATCGGCTACTCTTCCTTAATTGAACGTATATGCTATCATTCTATAAAACAACTTGAGTACCAACATGAATTTGGTGAAAGAGTATCTTTATGACTTTATAACTTCATCAATCAATAATTAGTTAATTTATCAAAACCTTTTAGACTATGGGGTATGGGCACCACCACCACTTGAAAATTTCTGCCACATCATCTGCCACCTCAGCAAACACACCACACCACTCCACTTTATCCAGGAAATACCCACCACTCCACCCCACACCATTTTTTTCCAACCCATCATTTCTTTTTCCTAAATTTTTTAAACATAAAATTAAAATTTCATTAAAATTAAAAATTTAAACATTACAATACTAGAAATTAAAAATTAAAATCCTAGAAATTTTAGAAAAATACAATACTTGAAAAAAAAAACTAGCTTAATTTAAGGAAAGCGGCCCTCGCCTTTGCTTTCGCTTCCCTCAAAATCTCGAGATCCTCCCCATCCAAATCGTCCTCTTTATGCTTCAAAATGGAGATGGTATTGAGCATTATTGTTCCCTCTTTAGCGGTCTTGTCCGTCTGCAGTTTTTCCTTCTTCATCGCATTTTTTTCTTTTGACGACACAACATGATCGGCCAACAACTTTGCGACTTCGTCCATCGTAGTGTTCGACGCTGCCTGCTGTGCCGCATGCCGTTGTGCTCGTTTGATCTTATCTCTTCCTACCGGTCGGCTTGGAGTGGGGGTTTCTTCGACTTCATCGAATAAGTCATCGGGGATGTCGTCGTCCCCAGCATTCAGGTCGATACGCGAAGTAGTCGTATGACCATCAGAAACATCAACCGAATGGGAACTACGAGACCGCTTTGATTGTTGTTGTTGTTGGTGCTCTTGTGAAGTCGGCATCGCTAACCATTTTGGATCGTCTTTGACAACCAACCACTGCTTTTCTTGCTCAAAATCATTACGCCCATTACCCTTGTATTCTAGCCTTGTCGCTGCCATAACATCAAAATCACTCATCCCGCTACGTTTCTCAGACATGAGCTTGTTGTAGATACCGTTAAACTTTGTTAAATTGGTGACTAGTTGACGCCATTTCCCAGAAAGTTTGTCGTGGTTTCGGTACGTTGGACGCCCCATAAGCTCGTGGAATGCTTTGGACACAGCGTCCCATAGCCCTTTGGTTTTCTTGCTATTCCCATCCTTTGGGTCTTTTGACGAGGAACACCAAGCTTTACACAAAGCGACTTCTTCTTCAGTGGTCCAAGTCAATGGACCGTCAGAATCAATAACTTCTTTCTCTTTGGCTTTCCCCTTTCCTTTCGACTTCTTTTTTGCACGACTACCGCCAGCCTCTGTTTGTTGAAATTGTGTACTTTGGAATTGAGCACTTTGGAATTGACTTTGTTGAAACTGATTTGGTTAGAATTGAGTGTTTTGGTATTGTGGGTTTTGGAAATGGGGGTTTTGGAATTGTTGGTATTGAGGTTGTTGGTATTGGGGATTTGGTGGAATGGGAGTGCCTGTGTTGAGCATATTAATATATGGCTCGAACTGTGCAAATCCAAGATTGTCGTGCGTGTTTTGGTTGGAATCGGGCGAGCTTTGGTTGGAATCCATTTGGTAGTAAAAGATGTGAGAATAATAATATTGTAGAGAGAATGGTTGTAGAGAGAAAGATGGTAAAGATGTGAGAAAAAAAGATGTATTATTGTGTGTATATATAGGGGAAATAAAAAATAAAAAATAAAAAATAAAAAAAAAGTTTTTTTTTTTAATTCTAACGGTCATAAGACCGTTTGGGCTCCAACGGTCGAAAAAAGCAACACACCCCGCTCGTTCTCTTCCGTCCCCGTGCCCACGCCACTTCACCACCGCACCCCACGCCGTGTAGGGGGGTGGTGTTCCCCGGTCAAGCACGCCGTGGCCTAGAGGCCACCTCAGCCCCACGACCCCGCCAACCCACCCATACCGTGTAGTCTTAGAAACAAAATAGGGTATGCATTTATTATACAATAAAAAATAAACAAGATCACTTACTTTCATTATTTGTAGTATCAATGGTTTAAAAGTTCGGATATTCTTTATCCTACATCTCCTTTTCCAGATTCATATCTTACCAAGACAAACTACGCAACTATATGCATCACAAAGACATATAACATGGTAAAGGTGAATATGAGTCGGTTTTTATACAATGACAATGATATTCAATCCTTTCAAATGATAGATAGGTATGAGAATATAAGATGTAGACAATCATATGTTTACCCGAATGTAGAAAGATTGCTTCAATGGAGTATATATAATATTGATATTACAAGTATTATTTAAATATCAATACAGTGTATCAGCAGGAGATCTTTTTGATAACGATAGCACTTGTTTTCTTAAAGTATCATATGGTAAAACCATCAAACATAGGAGAAATCAAGTAGACACTGACATACGAAAAACTATTACTAGTATAAAACAATCAATGCAATTCATGAAAAAGAAAAATTGTAAGTGGAATAAAAATAGAAAATTTCAAAGGAATCTATCAAAATTAAAGAATTTCCTAGCTTAAAACGCCTTGGGGTTTACATGAACTGGTTTTTTTAAACTAGTTTAAAGGTATAATTAAGGACTTCCATTCAGTTTAAATGAATAATTTTAATGTTATAAATTAATAAAAAGGCATGTAAAATAAGTACAGCTAGAATATCCATCAAAGAAATATCAAAATTTAACAATCAATTACTCGTATAGATTATACTTTTTGAGTTTTTTTTTTTTTTTTTGGTTAGGTTAAATGTAAATTTATATTAGAAAGAGTAGACGACACTTGCAAACACAAGGTTTTTTATTTCTTTAGAGTTAATTTCACACATGTCCTTGCAAACTTATAATATTATGTATATATCCTTGCAAACTTCATCATTACATATATATCCTTTCAAAATCTCAAAATCCTCACATATATTCTTCTACCTAATTTAATAATATTTAAATCATTTAAAATTTAATAAAACATAAATACTAATCTAAATTAATGGTAAAATGCCCTAAATACCCTTAATTGTCAAGGGTTTTTTCTTTCCTCAAGGGTATTTTCTTGCCGAATTCGATTATTGCATTTTATTTCGTCAAGGGATTTTATGCGATTTTACCATTAATTTATATTAGGATTTATGTTTTTTAAATTTTAAAAGATTTAAGTATTATTAAATTAGGTAAAAGGATGTATATGAGAATTTTAAGATTTTGGAAAGATATATACGTAATAATGAAGTTTGCAAGGATATATACGTAATAATATAAGTTTACAAGGACGTGTATGAAATTAACCCTTTTCTTTATTCTATCAATGCATGCTACTCAAAAATGACTTCGAAATATTTAAATTTGATTATCGAGTTGATATCAAGCTACTCAAGTAGATTTTTAAGTTGATTTTTATTATTAAAAATTTAAAATTAATGCTTAGGTCGTTAAGCTCTCTGAGTCTTATTGCACTTGTGCCATTTTAAAATTTTAACCTTTGTGTATGTATCAATACGTAAAGATCGTCATACCTAGCTAAATCAAGACGAATTAAGCTCAAAAGAAGTGAGTTAACTGATACTAACTCTGATTGATATTATTAATGATATTTCAATACTGATAATCTAATCAAACTCGAAAATGTTGATTAATTAATCGAGCTTCATTCGAGTTCCAAGCTAGATCTTTCGCTTGGAACACTGTAAACTCGACTTGAAATGATTACGCACATATTCACAAGCAAGAATAAGAAGTGTCACACAGATCGTGTTAACCCTAGCAATCATAGTATTGAACGACCTTAATCTAATCAGTATACTACTCATTTAAAATTTTATTTTACATCTTAATCTCCAATATCAGGTCGTATGTCATGAGTCAATCAACTTATCGTATACACACTCGCAAACTTTAATAATGCAAAACCGTCCATGTTTTTGTGATTCAATTGTCAGTCTTTTGAATCGTAAAAAGATATTCGTGCTTTTTTATCTTCTGTTTCTAGGGGGAAAATTGAATTTTAAATTTTACTATATTAAATTTAATTTGTATATTTTTTTTAAAAATACGTCCCTTTCGTTTTCATGTACGATGAGTAATGTGTTTATTTATGCGTACTCACCACACACTATTTCTATCATTCACGCCAAAACTTCATTTCTTCACCAAACGATTTCTAATCTCTCTGTGTTGCTGTTCAATCCAGTTGGGTACATTTCAACTTCATGTAAATTTCAATCCTACATGCTTTTCTCTTCTTAAACTTCCATTGTCCACACAAATTTCATTTCCTTTTCTGCTCAATCATAATGTAAGAACACACCAATTACCAACTAATTTCTTCAATCATTATCCCTCTTTAGCTAACGTAAACACATCTGAATCATGGGTTCTCGTTAATTTCTCTCGAAAAATAAATTTCACTTCAATTTTAGCAACACCCATTTGGTTCAACTCGTTGTAGACCAAATTCAGTTATTTTCTGGTAAATGGGTATTCGTTAAATTCGGTTTTTGGTTTTCTTTAGCCTTTGAAGTCGAATTCGAGGTTCAACATCGTGTAATTTGCTTCACGAACATGTAATTGTTACGTCGGTTGATATTGCATTCGTACTGTTCGATGAATTGCCTAAGAGAAATTTTATTTTAATTGATGGAATTTTTTCTTCTGATCAGTCAAACTATTAATTGATATCTCAGTAGATGGAGTATATGTTAACGAATCGTTTCGTTAGTATTATTTCCCCAGTTAATAATTAATTTCTCTGATTAATTCTTACAAAAATATACTCATAATCATTCTTTAATAACCCCCCTTAAGATGTAATAATCATCAAGTGTATATAGATTATACAATCATGATCTTCATCAGGGGTCCTTACACTCTTATATACAACAATTTTTACTAAATTGTATTTCTGCCCATTCCTACACATATCATTTTATATACAAATCTCGATTATTATATAATTAGCCTCTCGAGCTTTTTAATTCAAAGTTTTTTCATGGAAGAAACATTTGTTCCTTTTCGTGGAATTAAGAAAGATCTTAAAGGAAGATTATTGTGCTATAAGCAAGACTGGACAGGTGGCATCCGTGCTGGTATCAGGTTTTTGATTCTTCATAACTTGTTTTTAACTTTTATTCTAATGAAGACTTACATTTAAAGTAATTGGTCCAAGATGATCGGTTTTTTTTTTTTTTTTTTTTCCTAATCAGGATTCTAGCTCCAACAACATACATATTCTTTGCTTCAGCAATTCCAGTTATATCATTTGGGGAACAATTAGAAAGAGATACTGGTTAGAGCTTAAAAATTTAATCCTTATGATGTTTAAGTGTTAAAAAATGTGAACTTTTTTATTGGGTTTTATGCTAATATGAATCATTATGATGTTTAAGTGTTAAAAAATGTGAACTTTTTTATTGGGTTTTATGCTAATATGAACCGTTATGATGTTTAAGTGTTAAAAATGTGAACTTCTTTTAGGGTATTTGCTAAAATGAACCGTTATGATGTTTAAGTGGTAAAAAATGTGAACCTTTTTATCGTGTATTTGCTAAAATGAATCGTTATGATGTTTAAGTGTTGAAAAATGTGAATTTTTTAATTGGGTATTTACTAAAATGAATCGTTATGATGTTTAAGTGTTAAAAAAATGTGAACTTTTTTGTTGGGTATTTACTAAAATGAATGTTTTTTATATTTTGCTTTTCTATAGAGGGAAGTTTAACTGCTGTTCAAACCCTAGCATCAACTGCACTATGTGGCATAATTCACTCAATAGTTGGAGGACAACCGTTGCTTATACTAGGTGTTGCTGAACCCACGGTTTTAATGTACACATATTTGTTCAAATTTGCAAAAGATCAAAAGGATTTAGGGCAACCACTTTTCTTAGCATGGTCCGGATGGTACTTTTCTGGCTAATCATGTCTCTTAAACTTTTTTAAATACATTATAATTTTTTAAATAAGTTGTGTAAATTGTAATTTCAAACAGGGTTTGCGTGTGGACGGCGTTTTTGTTGGTTTTGCTATCGATTTTGGGTGCATGCTCGATTATTAATAGATTTACACGTGTGGCTGGTGAATTGTTTGGTCTTTTAATTGCAATGCTATTCATGCAACAAGCTATTAAAGTGAGTTATTTCATTTACCTTAATTATATACTTATCATATGATTAAATTTGTAGGGGAATGATAAAGTGTACGAAGGATTCTGGTGTCGACACGTGTCCAGATGCACCAGAAAACAGTATGAAAATAAATAGTGCATCAAGACACGTGTGAGCATCAGCATCGAAATCTTTCCTACCCTTTTTACATTAAGCTTCTTTTTTACTATTACCCTAACCTAAACATATATTATTTTCTAGGGCGTTGTGGAGGAATTTGGTATTCCAAAAAGTTTAAATGCTAATGAGCCCGCCTTTCAACCCGCATGGCGATTTGGTAATGGAATGTTTGCACTTGTTTTGTCTTTTGGGCTTCTTATTACGGCTTTGAAAAGCCGTAAGGCAAGATCTTGGCGTTATGGAACCGGTTAGTGTTTCAATCTTGGATTTCGGGTCAAGAAACGCGTCGGATTGAGTTGACCCGAAAACACTTATTGTCCATGGAAACATAATTAAAAATCATATTTTTTCTGACTTTTAATTGTTCTTTAAAGGGTGGTTACGTGGATTCATTGCGGATTATGGTGTTCCAGTAATGGTGGTTGTTTGGACCGGGGTTTCATATATCCCGGCTAACGAAGTCCCAAACGGTATCCCACGTCGCCTTTTCAGCCCAAATCCATGGTCTCCTGGTGCTTATACAAATTGGACCGTTGCAAAGGTATAATTAACATAAAATAATTTTATTATAATTCGAATAAATATTTAAAAAAAAAAAAACTTACAGGAAATGTTAAACGTGCCACCTGTCTACATAATTGGAGCTTTTATTCCAGCAACCATGATTGCAGTCCTTTATTATTTTGATCATAGTGTTGCATCTCAACTTGCTCAGCAAAAAGAATTCAACTTAAAAAAACCGTCCTCATATCATTACGATCTCCTCCTTTTGGGATTTCTGGTAAATATTATAAATATAATCCTTCATTAATTTAATCAAAATCGATTTTTATAATTATATACATTAAAAAAATTTACTATTTTTATTTTCTGGTCAGACATTATTATGTGGATTAATCGGCATTCCTCCAGCCAATGGAGTTATTCCACAATCTCCGATGCACACCAAGAGTTTAGCCACTCTAAAACATCAAGTATATATTATTATTTATTATTATAGTTCAAATTTTTGTTTTTTTTTTCCTACTAGATTCTTATTAAGGTTTTTTCTATTATTAAATGGGACAGCTTCTAAGACGTAAACTTGTGGACACAGCTCGAAATAGTATAAATAAAAACTCAAACTTAAGTGAGTTATACGAGAACATGCAAGAAGCATACAAAGGAATGCAAACACCGCTTGTTTATCAAAATCCATCAAGTCTGGTAAATAACTGTCACTTTCATTCAATACATTTTTCAAGAATATATAAAAAAACGTCCTTAACTAAGAAATCATAAAAAGCACGATTTTTTCCAAATTGATGGACAAATTTAAAAACTGGGTGTTGGTTTAATTTTGGTCTATTTTGCGAAAAAATCTTATTTTTGGTCTATTTTGATAATTATCTATTTATTAATTATTCTTTTTAAACAGGGATTAAAAGAGCTAAAAGAATCAACAATTCAACAAGCTTCAAGTAGCGGTTACATAAACGCACCAATCGATGAAACCATATTTGATATTGAAAAAGACATCGATGATCTCTTACACGTTGAAGTCAAAGAACAACGACTTAGTAACGTGTTGCAAGCATTTTTGGTTGGTGGTTGTCTCGCTGCAATGCCATTATTAAAAAAGATCCCAACTTCAGTTCTTTGGGGTTATTTTGCTTTTATGGCTATTGAAAGTTTACCAGGAAATCAATTTTGGGAAAGAATTTTGTTACTTTTTACCGCCCCAAGTCGTAGATACAAGTAAAGTTCATTACTTTAACAAATTTAAAGCTTTTTACGGCTTTTTTAACCATTTTCTTGAATCTTGATACTATTTTGATGATCTTGATTTAGGGTTTTGAAAGAACATCATGCTACATTTGTGGAAAGTGTGCCTTTTAAGACGGTTGCGGCTTTTACGTTGTTTCAAACGGCTTATTTACTTGCGTGTTTTGGTATAACATGGATCCCGATAGCCGGTGTTCTTTTCCCACTTTTGATCATGCTTCTTGTTCCTGCAAGACAATATTTACTTCCTAAATTCTTTAAAGGTGCGCATCTTCAAGATTTAGATGCAGCTGAATATGAAGAAGCTTCAGCCACACCCTACAATATGGCATTTGGTGTAAGTCAACTTTTATTAGCAAAAAGTCAACAAGAAAAAAGTCAAAAAGAACAAAAAAAGGTGTCTTTTTTTACTATTTTATTTAAAGTTTTGTGTTCTTGCAGGATGATGATACTCATTTAAAGACCCCACAACTTGATAGTGCAGAAGTTCTTGATGGAATTATAACAAGAAGCCGAGGAGAGATTCGTCACACTGGCAGTCCAAAAGTTACAAGTTTGACCCAAAGTCAACTACTAGATATGAAGCCCGTGTATAGTCCTCGTGTCTCACCACGGGTTTACAGCCCGCGAGTGAACAAATCAAATGTGGAAACGGGCCATTTATCGCCTCAAAAAGGGCTAGAAATCAAGAAAACTCCATATCCGAGCCCTTTGACCCTTGGTCAAACTAGTAATGGTTCATCTTCTTGCTAAATGGTTTTGTAGGTGTTGTGGTTCTTTGAATGTATGTACCTTGTGGTAAAAGTGTACATTTTCTCTTCATGGTCTATTTTCTTGTATGTATGCATAGGGTGGGCAGAATTCATATTATCAATTTTATGATGGAATAAATGTTTTATATATATGACTAATATCCAAAGTCATTGCAAGTTACTTTCTTTTGGTTTTCTATGCATTTTGTACTCGAATATTTGGATCAAAACTCATGTTATGACGTCAATTCATTTATTTTGAAATCGATCACTAAAAACCGACAAAAAGGTATGAATAGTGAAGAAGATTCCTTCGTCGAATTCATGACCAAGAAAATGAATGGTTTCCATGTTCTTTTAATGTTAAAGTGTACAATGATTCACCTTTGATTGACACACATTCATAAATCATCATAAAAAAAGAAGAAGAAATAGAATTCAATCACCACCAATTCTAGTTGCATGATTTGATGATTGAGAGGGTAACATTTGTTAGTGGAATACAAAGGGTTCATTCCACTACATTTTATCAACTTGTACCTTCATGTTTATCTTCATATTTGTGTGCCTTCTTTTTAGCGAACCATATATCTTAGTGGACCCTACTTTATATGTGATCCCTTTAGTACACCATGTTTCTCTTTGTCTTACAATAATCAATATACAAATAAAATGTCTTTTTCCATCGTATAATACTTTGTCGTGTATATGAATGATGTGTGGGAAAATGAAAGATATAACGTGAGTCTATTTGCTCGGCGTTGAAAGTAATAATGTATTTAGTGTAGACCCGTTATGAAGCCCGTCAACCATACGGGCTTTAGGATATATTTAGCCCAATTGCTCAAGTAATTATAAAAGACAAACTTAAAGAAATGTATTATTAAACTGTTGCCATCGTCATCGTGGCTTCCATTCGGTTGGGAGAGCCATTGGCACGATCTCTTCGGGTGGACCTTCTGCTACCTGAAGAATAAAGAGATGGATTTGTGGTTATTTGGATTTTTGTGTGTGTATATTATGTATAAAATATTAAGTGAATGTGTATTGTTAAAATAAGTGTGTCAGTTGAGTGTCAGTTGGAGTGTCAGCTGATGTGAAGTCGATTTGACAAAGACTGAAGCGTCAGTAGGTGTCACAACCAGGAGCAGTCTTATTAATTAATAAACCGAAACCTAGCTCATAAAATATCTTGAAAAGTTGGTAATACTCTATATTTATTAATTACTTCAAAAATCACAATGTATGTTTGTTATACGTTTATATAGCAAACTATAAAACATATTAAAGTAATAATTATGGTGTTTGAATTGATTTGGATAATGTTAGAAATCACCTCTATCTTCGATCAAATTTTACACTCTTTTGGCGTTAAAAACGGAGTTTTTAGATATCTACACCCTATCATTCTTAACTAACGTAAAGCACACAATAAAACAATATATGTAATAATTTAACTTAATAAAATTATTTAATTTCGTGGTTAGACTAATTTAACAAATATTATTATAAACAACAAATTTAAAAATAGAGTAACATTAAAAAAATTATATATATTAACTTTTTGTTTTTTATCTACAATAGCATCACATAAAACAATGTAGTATGCCTTCGTATCGGTTTTTCCAATTTTCGAAAACCTACAAAGGTGTAGAGAAAAACTTTGACAAACACCTCTTGAACCCTAAAAAGAAATCATAAACAAGCCAAAACCAAATCTATCTTCATTTCCAAAAGGCAAGATTCCATTTTTACGCATAATTCGCATAATTAATCACTCAACAAACACTTACCAAAACACATCATTTCACGTCATCAATTCACGACATAAAAACATTTACACTTTCACTTCTAGTTGCCCGACAAACCGGACAATTTTCAACCACCATTTCACAATCTTTACACAAACACAAATGCCTACAAGGCAACAGCAAAACACAAACTTCTTTACCGTTACACGCTTTGCAGATTAATGGCCTCAAATTAAAATTTTGATTTAAATTTGTATAAGAAGCAGCATCATCTATCTCACTATCACCAAATCCTTCTTTCCCTTGAACAGGCTTTTGTGCAATAACTTGTTGAAGATTGTTCTTCAGAGTGTTGACCATTGACTCGTTGTATTTTGCTCTGTAATGCCAAGATTGTGCTTCCATTGCAACTTGTTTTATTTTTAACCCTAATTCCATGTTTCTTCGGTTCATGTTCACTATTTCCATCTCTTTTTCATTTAGTTTCTTTGTTACTTCTTTTTCTAATGCGTGTAGTAACGTTGCAGTGTGTTTTTGATTTAATTCTCTTATACCCTTTGAGATATTTTCTTCCTGAAAACAATAGAATTCCCATTTATTACTGTGTATTAAAAATATATAAAAATGAGAAAAACAAAAAATTATTTGCGGAGTGATTTAATTTACCTGCATTTTAACATAATGATCAAGCATTTCATTTTGTCGGTCCATTTCAACTTTGATACTATTTGTGATCGAATGAGTTTTCAAGTTTTCACGAATCAATGTGACAGAAGAATTGTGGGAATCTTCTTCATACGATAATTTCAAGCCCGTTGATACAGGATTTGTATTATCTTGACAAAAGTTGTTGTTTAAGGATATGTGAAGTTGTTGTTGTGCAGAAACGGGCCCCAGTTCTCGTGCCCTATTGATTGGCCGGCTTGAATCTGCTGCATGCTCGTTTGTCACAAAGTTTATGTTATCAAGTGTACAACCAACAGGAACTGCATTAATTATTTTGTGTCACATAATCACTTCCAAATCTTAAAGCCAAACACATTATTAATAAAAATATACATTTTGAATTTGAAAAACTCACAGTTTCTAAATAGCTGGAGCTGAGGCAATGCACTCATATCATATTGTGGCCTGTGTTGTTCCTCAGGGTATCCAGAATGCCCATTAGTGAAATCCCCAAACATGTTACTGTTTCCACCATAATGTTCCACAGATCAATAATCGAATCCCACAAAATCTTTCTACAACAGATTATTCAACAAATCACACACAAACATCTAATCGCTGATAGCAAATAATGATTCATACGCAATCGGAGAAGAAATGCAGTGCATTAAGCTAAATCTCGCTACAATTTCAATCTCAAACCCTAGATCTACAATCAAACATTATAAAATCACGAACACACATTATAAATATCACCACAATTTCAATCCCAAACCCTAGATCTACAACCAAACGTGATGAAATCACAAATTCACTTAATTTTACGAATTACTAAAAAATTCAACCTAACGGCATTCATATGTGTTACAATCAAATCAAATGGATGAATATATACACGAAGAATTAGGGTTAGATGAGGGGAAATACCTTGATGGAAATTGAAAAGTGATGGATCAAAATGATGAAGGTGGAATGGGGGTGATGATTAAGATTAAGATGGAGAAGGTACATGGAGTAGTGGGTGAAGAATGGGTAGAAGATGATGATGATGATGATGATAAAAAGGAATCCATTTGTTGTGTTGTTGTTGTTGATGTAAAAAAGGGAGAACTTGTTGAAGAATTCTTCGCTCCATTGTTCTCTCTTGTCTTGTGGCAGCTTTGTTTTCGTTTTCCCACCAGTAAATATTTTATTTCTTGTTTCATACGGTTGCCGACGTGCGGTCTACTGTTGATTATTTCACTTTTTTTTTTTATTATCTATTTTTGATTTTTCTATTTATATTTATGTTTCATCTCCATCACACTTTTCGTTGTTTTTGTGTGTTTTTTGGGATTATTTATAATCACACATCCCCAACTAATTTTATTAATTAGCAACAAACATCATCATCTTCTTGCATTTCCCTCCTTTTTTAAATGCAAAATGCGATTTATGACTATATAATATACGTATATATTTTATAATTACTCAAAAGATACTACTCCATCTTTTTTTATCTCTATAACATGGTCTTCTTCTTAATTAATGATGGAGGAACTACGGATTGGATCTTAATCCGACCTTAGATGATGAAAATGAGGATCTCTGGATTTTCCTAACCAACCAGACGATTCAATATAGCAACACTATAAATTCGGTTTAAGTACTCAATATATTTATATAATTATGAAATTATACTGTTAAGATAATAATAATTTTTTTTAACATATTGGCTTAGGTTGGGTTAGTAATAACATATACTTAAATTTAATATGAAGAGGGGAGAAATGTATGTGCCATTTTTTAAGCATGGGGTCCATGACTTAATTAGTCGAGATGTTTATCATTATAATAAGAAAGATATTATAAATGAAAACACACTTAATAAGACCGGCCACATAACACTATTTCACTTTAGACCAGATTAATCATTCCTTTTACGCGGTGTAAATACAAATCATTACTTCTTTTCTAAGAAATTCATCTCATTCATTATACAATATCAGTATAATATATTTTTTATGAATGACACATAATCTACTCCTTTTATTAACGACAAAACTTGAATCCATGACCTATTGGTCATCATGAGCAACACCTTATAGTTTTCACCAATACCACTAAGACTAGAAACTCTTTAGTATTATACTCGTTAACATCACCAATATAATATAATCATACAATTGTTAGATAAAACATTGAACTCGTTAACATCACAACACGGACAATGTCTTACACGGTATTATGGTCATAAATTTTAAAATATAATTAGTGAAATGTCACATCTTCACTATTTTTTTTCTAACATGTATTTAGACTACTTGTAACAAGTGACCAAACTTATTGGTTTCTCCCTCAAACGACCGCGTCCCCAAGTTATGTGACCATCTGGCGACCGCAGGCCCCTCATTTTTTCCTTCGATCTGGTCGTGCAGGCGATCCCATGTCATGAGTTTTGTTTGCTTCTACATTATGCATTGTTAGTGGTACATGTATTAATAAAATCAATTTGAAGATTTGGTCATTTGTTCACCACTACAAGAGTTTGGTCATATTTGACTAAGAGAAAAAATAAGTAATGTAGCACTGATGTAACACATTGATCACGAGGTGTAGTCTTATAGTTTTTTTACAACATAATTAACGTAAAGTAAAAAGAAAAGTAATTGATAATTGTCTTGATTATTCATATTCACAAGAAAGATTTGAGAGTATCAAAAGGCGAAGGAAAGAGGGATAAATGATAATAGGTGGGTTGGGTGTCAGGCTTTAAGTGAGCAGCTGGGTTTGACCACCACGTTACTCCATGCATCTTTCGTTTGTCCTCGTGGGTCCAACCCGACCCATGGTCTGACCCTGCCCAACTGAACCTGACCTGACCTGACCATGGTTCTGGCCCTGTCCTCGGCGATCGTGGGTGTCACGTTTACGTTTACTCGTTTTCCCACGCTATTCCAGACTCAGACCACATTGGGCCCGTTCCACTTTTCCCGCTCGCCAAGCCATCTATGTCTTTTTCATGCCTTCATTTGTAAATTTCATGTTTTTCATATTTAAATTTCAATATCTAGAATGAGAATATCATTTGTATGATGTAAAAAATGAGTAAGTTTATCGGTGCGTTGTAACGTGATTTACAAATTTCATTTCTGAATGTAGGTTGAAATTCATTTAGTTTGTTTGTTTATTTTTTTATCTTTTATACTGATATTGTTTTTATTGATTCATTACTCATTAAGTATAAAAGTGTGTATAATCTTTACTATATTATAAAGGGTTTACCTCTTCCATAATTAGCAGGGCTGAAAATTCAGCCAACACACTTACTAATTATGGAAATTATTATGTTTGTTAAAAAATGCGACAGGTAGGACTCGAACCTGAGACATCAAAGTTATCACATAAGACATTAACCAAGTGAGCTAGCTGTGCAGGTGTTCATATCCGTGAAACTTCACAATCTTATAAATAAAAATCTGGCCCATAGGCTAATTAATTGATTCTTCTCCCAAAAGCCACCGCCCAATGAACCAATACATCCCTTGAGTTTTTATTGGGCATGTAAACGGTTATTTTAAATTGGGAAGTGGGAACGACGACTTTGGAAATCACAACTGTGATATTAAACAATCTGTCACATTGCCGATTGCTTAAAGAAGAACACACATATTCAACAATGGAAATAGCTGGTAATTTGAGTTCTTCTATTATGAAGGTATTATCTTTTCTTCCACCAATGCTAATCACTTTGATCGCTTTAATTTCAATATGACTTCATCTTATCTTACAATATAATTTCTTTTCTTAGCCACCGGCGTAACCGCCGCTTTACTCGCGGGAGGAGCGACTTTATATTTTTCAGCCCTGCTAATTATGGAAGGGTTAAACCCTTTATAATATCACCATTGTAGAAGCAATATTCTGCACAAGCTGTGAAAGGTCATCGTTATCGACATCTCCGAGCAAATCGAAAGGGTTCGCAGTCGCCATTTCTTTGCTTTGTTGTGATTTTGAGAACCCTTAGATAGGAAGTTATTAGTTTCTGCAGCAGCTAAAAACCTAACTCCTGTTCGTTAGGTCATATATAATTGAGATTGATTAAACTACCAATTACAAGCACCCTAAATTGTGTTCATGATTAATTTTTGTAGTCATTCTTGTGTTTTTTTTATTAGTTGTCGATATGGAAGAAGGAAGCATGTGAACGAAAAATTAAAGTTGTATAGCGACAATCTTTTCAAGGTGAAGTTGTTTTATTCCTTTAAATATAATGTTTATTTATAAACAAATTGTTGAAATCTTTTTATTTTAGATTTTTATTTTATCAGCTTTCAAAACCCATGGAAGGGCTAAAAGATTGGTTGGGGACGGTGTCTAATGCTCGCATTCCCTGTGATGTTGCTTTCATTCTTGATAGGAGAATTGCTGATACAAAACAATGACAAAATTTGATAAAAATAGGGGCTTATTCAGTATTTTCAGGTATGTATTGAACTGTTTGGATATATTTTCAAATTTTTTTATTATTTGGTGATCTGATTGAAATGGCAACTTATGGAATGGGAATTAAAGTTTTACAAATTAGATTAAGAAAGAGGTAATAATCATACCATTTTATATCCATATATTAAAACTTGTTGTAGGCAATTGTAACAGAGGAAGATGACATGGATTCCTTGGCGCATTGAATACTTTCTGCAGTCATATAGGTAAATTAATCTATTTTTTTGCATTTTATTCAAAAATTCAACAAAGTGATAAAAGGTATTACCCAACTACAGATTTCGCACATAGAATAATTTCTGCAGCCGAAAGGTAATTTTTATAACTTGCTCAATCACATATTATGGTTTGTTTCATTAGCTTTATTAAATATTTATAACCTGCCAGATTTTAGTAATATTAATGTATTTTATCTGATTTTTAGGCAGCTGCCAAAGTCATATAGAAGAAGAGAAAGGTATAATATTTTGTTTTTTCCTATATTTTTATGAGATCTTATGGTTTTTTACAAGAAATGATAAATTGTTAGGAAGAATAATATATGGTGCATCTGTTGGTTTGGTTGGCAATGATGGGCAAGCCAGCTACAGTGCTGTCGATTGATATTGTATTCAAGAAATACTCAAGAATAGGTATGATCGTGAGTTAGTTGTTTTTTTAACATTTCTATTGGGTGAGTTTTTACACCATTAAAACATATGAAAAGTAGAAACTTGTCATTTCATTATTGTCCGTTTTTGTAATTAGAGGGTATAATGGTAGTTCTCACAATAATTATTGTAATCTATAAAATTTTCACTTTTATTGTGATGTCACTTTTGGTACAAAGATCACTTGTTCAAGATTGTCTACAAATTTTTACTTCAGCTAGCATGGTAGTAAAAACAAATTCAATCATTGGTTTATTATCATCTTTAAAGACACTTCATTCGTATTTGTATGTTTTTTAATTGTTTCTATGTGCAACTAATGTAATTTGTTATTTTTTTTGTTTTGTTAACAGGGATGAGTTGAAAAGGTATGGGTAAACTTTGTTTTTGATAACAGTTCTGATTCATTAAAAAGTGATGTATGCTTATTTTCTGGTTATATTTACTGTTTTTTAGTAAGCAGATTTGAATTGCTTAACTTAAATATATAATTTTTTGAAGTTCTGTTATTAAACTAACATTGCACCGTTTGACCCAGTTGACCTTTTAGATCCGTTGATGTATTAAATTAGCATCTTTTCATTTTCGGCCCATTTGATTAATTTGACACATTTGACCGATTAGAACCTCTTATGGTAATATCTACGTAATCCATATGTTGACTGTTGAGTCTGACCCGATAGACGAGTTTGAATAATTGACACATTTGACCCTTTAGACCAGTTTAAGGTAATATCCATGTAACAAGTATGTTGAAGACTTGAATCTGACCCAATTGACACATAATTTTTGATGTTTGTAGGAGCAATAATGTTTACGATGAGAAGATGGGTGATGATGATGGATATATATACGCTACTTAGAGAGGCGGTAGAGGAATGAAAGTGGCTGGCGGCGGAGAACACATTTGGGTCCATTATGTAGTCAGATGACTTCAATCTACTTTTCTTATTATGCTAAATAAATATATATGATTCTTACACTTTGTTTGTCATGTAGATATTTCCTCCTATGTATATTTCCACCCGATTAATCCACAATACAAGTTTATATTTTCTCCTATAAATGCATTAAGATTTTGTACATTAGCAAATTTTAATTTTCAATTAACATACTTGTTTTTTTTAGCCACATTTGGTTTTTATAAAAAATTTATACCTGTAAGTCTTCGAAATTACGAAATCTATGTTATTAGCACAATGATCTAACCAACTAAGATAGTACTCCATATGTTCCTTATTTGACACAAAATTATCTTTATCAATCCGTCACATCTAAGAGGGTTTAAATTAGCACCATCTGCCACCAGCTTATGTCAAATATCTTAAATTAGCACCATCCGCCACCTGCTTTTGTCAAATATCGTCGCTACAATCCACCAAATGGTTGCCGCCAATTATAGCCACAGGGTACCCGCCGCCGCATTGTGCGGGTACATGCTAGTTTACATTAACACGAAAAACTGAGTAACTGAATATAAGTTGGAGCACTATTCGAGTAATATGCTTTTGTACATCAACCTTAGAGTTTATGGTGTGGTTCATTGACAACAATAGATTTTCACTATACACCATTAAACTCACTTTTAAACATGTTATGGTCCAATAAATCAAATTTTTATCTTTGTTTATTAACACAAACTAATAAATCATAAAAAAATATCATAAAAGTTAAATATGAATCGCTAATATCATTTATATTAAAAGATATTCTAAATATTATCGTTATTGTTATTAGATTGTGACACCAATAAAATTTGTTCATAAAAAAGTCTGATATAGACAAAATTTTAATTTTAATTTAAGAAAAAGAATGCTTTAAATTTATGCTCAAACGTGTAGATCAAATATTACTCGTTTGGCTATATTAACGGTGCACAATAAGCTGCATTTATGTGGGCGTTTTTTAGGTAAATGAGTTATTCGGGTTTTGGTTAGACGCATGTAACTTGATACTTTAACCAAAAAATTGCACTTCATATGAATTACACGAACAAGGGTTTCATCATTTGAGCAGGCTTTGTATTACTCGAATAAGAATGGTTTCGAGTTTGAATTTACACTACCGGACAGTTGAATTTGGATATCAAAATAATTTAGTTAAGTTTTGATTTTGGGTGATTAAGAAGATACACTCACAAAATCAACCACTAACAATTTCCCCCCAAAATTAAAGGCCTTTGACCTATCGATATGGTGTTTGCCCTCTATCTTTGGGGTTGGGGTTCCCATAGTGAACATAAGAGGTAGGGATGGTAACTAGATTGAGTTTGAGTTAGCGGGTTCAGGTTGATAGGTTGACGGGTTGAAATCAACCAACCCAAATCGACCTATTTAAAATCTTGCCACTTTAAAAATCTGAGACAGAAAAAACAAACCTAACATAAACATATTTAAATCATAATAACTCAAACCCGACTCATATGACCCATATAACTTAATATGTTAGATGAGTCAGATGGGTTGACATGTCAAAAACCAGGTTGACGAGTCAGAAATAAAAAATAGACCAAAATACAATGGTCATCGTGAGGAACTGAAATGTCAAACATGGATTCATAGATGTTTTAGGCGAGGGTTAACTAGGTAGCGATTTTACAATACTTGCATCATTTTTTATAAAAATATACTTTTTTAATAAAAATGAACGGAGCCGCATGTCGACTCATCCATACATAAGCCAACCAAACTGACCCGTTTTATAAACAGGGTGGATGCGTTGACTTGTTTTTTACCCGAACTAACTTAGGCTCAACCCAAACCTAATTATTTCCATGTTGCGTTTATATCAGGTTGTGAATCGTTTTAGGAATTGCCACTCCTAATAAGTAGTAATTAGAAAGCAATTTTCCCCCAAAAACAAAACCTAAACTAAATCCATTCGGTATCCATGTCTTTTAACCCACTCGCATCGCACTTTTTAGTCCAGAAAACGTGGAGTTCTAGCCCATGTTCATTACCTGCCAGAGCCCAACACCTAGGGGGTTTGGGAAAGCTTATTAAGAGGTGCTTATGGCTTATAAGCTTATATAAGCTTAAATAATCCCTTTCAAAAGAATTATTTAAGCTTATATAAGCTTATAAGCTATAAGCTCCTTTAAATAAGCTTTCCCAAACACCCCCTAATGACCCAAGCACGAGAGAAACGATGTTATACCTTCACAGGCACAGCATAACCGACAGACGTTTTTAAATATGCACCTTCAACTTCTAGAAACCTCTACAAAAATTTCCCACCCATTTCCCTAATTCGTAGAGAAATTATGCGATTAACAAACAGTATGATCACACGGTTCAACGAGGAAGAAAACTGCATTCTGAAAGGCTATATCTGTTTAAGGATTTTATAAATATTAGGTCGAAGACTTTTGGAACTGGTGATTTTGCATTTTGGTTGAATCCGAATGATTACTCGTTTGTCGTACAGAAATTCCGTCGGTGCCGGTACTATATACAAATCCGGTCAACCTGAGGGTCAAAGTCTACAGAGTATGAGTTCGTTCACTGATTCATTTATGCTGAATTGAAACAGCCTATTGAATTGCTGCAAAATGTGAAATTAGCCTTTTGTTTTGATTTAGTTACGGTCATTTCTACAAGCGGTTGATGTTAGGGTTTTTTAACGACCAGCATTCCGATTATCGACAATTGTGTGATTATTGCTCTGGTTAACTTGATTCTGAACAAAAAAGAGATGAAATTAGTATTTGAGAAATTTTAAATCCTTAATTTTATTATTCCTAATAATCCTCCTAATGGTCACTTATCAATAATCTATGAATACATTTGAATAAATAAGCCATTGCAATTTTGCAAACATGAGCCTTCTGGTGCTCCTTTTTACCCCTGTCCTTGCTTGTTCTGCCTACATTTGCAATATTTGAAGAGAAAATTAGTATTGATATAATGTCATTGAGCTACTTTTATTGATCTTCCACAAACGTCCATTTAATTGCTTCAAATTCCTCAAATATATAATGTTTTTGCCTCTGAGTATATGCGTGATTGTATGCAGAGATGACACAAAGAAGCTGATTCACACTTTAAAAATGTGAATGTGACGCAACAACCGTTTATGTATTTAGCATTTTTTTGCTGTCTTGTTTTAAATATTTAGTTACTTATTTCTGTTGGAAATTAGGAATATATGTACTTATAAATATTGCATAGATATATTTATATCTCTTAATTTCCAATATGTATCAAATTCATAGCCATTTGAACAAATGAACCATGAGCTAACCACCTAGAGTATTCATATACAATACCAGCTTTTCATGCGTTTCTTGTGCCCATCTTGATTATATTATCACTGGAAACTTGTTTTTTGGTGGTCAAAAAATCATCTCCTACACCTTCAACTTTTACCTTTTTGTGTGTGTGTGTTTGAGAGGTAAGTAGGATTTATGGTTTAATACTGTCTCTCATGTTTCTATAACATTTCATGTTGGTTTAACATGATATGATTCATTGGTTGGTAAAAATATTATCTTATAATAATATTATTCATCTTAACTTGTAGATACAAATATCAAAGTGGTGGTGATAGTGTGAAGAATTAAGACATAGTTCTTTAAATTAAAAGCTTCTTAGCATGTCACACCTAAATTTCACAGAAGAAACTACACATTTACTAAAGGTAAGGTCCTTTTTGGTAAATTTAACTTTTCAAGTCTCATTTTGGTAATTTACAGATTTGTAGGTAATTGATTTATGTTATTATATATTTAGTAATTTAGGTTAAGTAGTTGTGTAGGTAGTCTGGTACACTGCACAAAACATATGAAGTGATTACCAACCTCTTTGTCCTTGTTAGTTCTTACAATATACACTTGATTGAGCCATTTACTTTCACCCATATGTAGTGTTCCTTTCAGTTAATCCACTTTTAACAATGTGAATTATTGTTAAATATTTAGTATTTAGTGAGATTAGTTGTGAAATAAGTTGTACAATAATCATCATTTGCAGAGCTCTCTGTTTTCGTCTGCTTTCGGATTACCACCATGTTGTTCACCATGAATTTCAAAGGTATGCCTCCTATATATTCTCATAGCAGTTTATGTTTATAAACATGAATGTTTTATATGTATATTTAATATTGATGTTAATTAAAACTGAAATTTTCATGATTGTTCATAATTAGTGCATCTTGTACCTGAATTAGGAAACTGTAATAGCAATTACTAGAGTCTAGAATTCATTCTTAAGTGGTCAAAATAGGTCAAACTTTGTGTTCATGAATTTTACATGGGGAGTTAGTTTCCCAGTGTATAATAAACAATTAAACATGCAGTGTTTTGCTTATTTCAACCACTTGAACAAAATAATTAAGAATAAACAGAGTTACAGATGTCATGTCTTGATTGGTTCGGGGGCACAACGACTATAGGTTACAAAAACAAGACTTAAATTTTGATTAAAAAAATAAATAAAAACATCATATTCTGTACAAAAATACAGGATTAATAAGTGTTGAAAGTTTGAGAAGTTGTGTTGTTGTTATGTATTCATGCTTTTATGTCCTTACAACTTCAAGATCACACCAATACACACATCACTTGCATGCAAATGATATGATCAACTGAATTCATGCAGGGAAAGGAGATGTGATTTTTAATAATTACTTTTTATTTTTAATAAATAATTCAACCTATACTATTTTAATGTGACTTATACAATTATGCACTATGCACCCCACACAACTTATTCCGATTAAGACTTCAAGTCCTCAACCTAGAATCCCTTCTTATTACACTAAGGGGGCGTTTGGCGTTACGTAATCTTCCGTAATGTAATTGAATTACGAAGGAATTGAATTCGGTTTGAATTGAATTCGGTTACGCGTTTGGCTACCAAAATTTTGAGTTGGAATTCAAATCAATACTTATGCATTTTTTTAAAAACTTTTTTGGATTCTTTTTTTAAATTTTATTATTTTTAAAAAATTTAATTTTTAAATTTTTTATTTTTTTATGTGTTATTTTTAAAATTTTTTTAAATATTTTTAAACGATTTTAAAATCTGAAGCATACAAAATATTTAAATTTGTTAGTTCAGTAATGGACCGTAATTGAATTCATAGGATGTTGGGATGGATTTCAATTACAACGAATATCATATTTCGAAATTACGTCGTAATTGAATTACGAAAAAAAAAAGTTCATCCAAACGTCCCTCCGTAATGTAATTGAATTACAATCACGAAGGATTACGTCAAAACAAACGGGCCTAAAACACCAACACGTTTACAATCTAATTAACATCTTAAATGATGGTAAATTTTCTCTGAGTTTTGATAAAAACTCTAAATCAATGATGAATGTAAACACCCAAAAAGAGAGTTAAAAAATACTAGGGTGAGCGCTAGGGGTGAGCGTCGAAAAAACGAACCGAAACGAAAACCAACCGAAACCGAAAATATGTAATCGGTTCGGTTTTCAGTTTTGAAAATTCATGATTTTCGGTTTCAGTTTTATCAGTTTCGGTTCGGTCTTCGGATATGAATGAGCATTTGAGCTAAAAAAAATGCAGCTGAAACCAAACCGAAACTGAAAACATGTAATCGGTTCGGTTTTGAAAATTCATCGTTTTCGCTTCCGGTTCTATCGGTTTCAGTTCGTTCGCTTCGGTTTTTTGACCGAGCTCACCCCTGGTGAGCGCGGTCCAGAATCCAAACCGAACCGAACAAAGACTGATAGAATCGAAACCGAAAATGATGAATTATCATTTTCGAAACCGATAACCGAACTGATTACATGTTTTCGGTTTTTGTTCAGTTTAGGTTCGGTTTTTTTAGCCCAAATGCTCATCCTTATCCGAAGACCGAACCGAAGTGAACCTGAACCGGTAGAATCGAAACCAAGAGCTATGAATTTTCACGAACTAATTACAAGTTTTCAGTTTCGGTTGATTTTCAATTCATTTTGTTTTTTCAGCCCAAATGCGTAAACAATACAATGAGTTCATCTACTTAATACAATATAGAGAAAGAAAAATATGTAAATTACTAAAACAAACATTGTCTAAGAGAAAAAACTAAACTATTTTTTACCTATCTTTCGTGTACGCAAACTCAAGTAAAATTGTTAGTGTTTCTGTAAAAAATCAAACACTTCGAATAACTGGTTAATTTAACATGCCTATTTATATACATGTGGTTAGACTATTGTATCGGTCACTGCTCTGAGCTCCACATCAGCTTTACCTTATACAACATACATAAGCAAACTCCTATACAGGTGATAAAACATAATAACATATTACAAAACTTTAAAATTGATTTTATCTTCTCCTATATATGAGGCCTAATTTGGTTTGGGTTTGACAACTAGGCAATTCCGACCTCTCTCATTGGCCGGTTTTGCCACGTGTAATTCTCCGATTGGCCCACACATCTCATGAACAAATCCGTTTGGTTTTCTAAGATAATCAGTTACTAATTTGCTCCGCTAAACACATCCTTTATACCAATTTAATTCTTTTTTAATTCATATAAATTCCTTTTTAAACCTCCTTATTTATCTCCACAATAAGTTTTACAAGTATATCGACTTTATAACTACAAAAATTTGAATTTAAATATATTTTTGGATTGATAGCATTACTTTCCTAACAAACATTCAATCACCAATCTATAATATATTATTCCACTGAAGTTTCCGTTAATATTGTTCTTATTTTTAACAATTTAATTTCTTCTCTAACATATTCTTATAGTATATATAGACAACACATAATTGCTTCCGTATTGTATTGAGCACCTCAGATTTCTCTGAGCTTAAATTTTATTAACAGGTACACGCCTTATTTATGCATCCTTTTATCATTTAATTTTATTGCATGTGTCGATTATTGTTTATTGTCTAATGTTTTGAGTGACTATATGCCGATTACAGACTTCTGTAATCAACATTATTTAGAAAAAAATTGTTTAAAACTGATATATGATTTTTTGTGTGTTTTAAACAGATATTCACAGGTACAGCCTTCAGTAATCATAACTCGTGGAAATCACTATTGATATTTACTTTGTTTTAAACTGACATTTTAAATTTTTTATGGAAATCATTGTTTCAAACTGATATTTACTTTGTTTTAAACTGATATTATAAAAAAAATATAAAAATATTCTAAATATATATTTTTTGGTTTATTTTTGACAAAAATGTTAACATAGTATGTACCATATCACTGTTTTCATTTTTTTTAGATATAGTTAGTGGTCGATCTTTGCTAATAATTTTGATTAAAATTTAAGGTTAGTTTAAAGAGACAAAGATAGTTAGTGGCTGTTTTGGTATAAAAAAAATTATTTTATTGAGTACACTCTATTAAGTTTGAGAAATGAGAATATTGTTTGAGACAAAAATTTAAGGGGAAAGGCCAAAGGGGGACTTTGTTATTAGTGAGTATTATTTTTGAATTTTTAAATAATTTTCTTTTCCTTAATGTTTTATCATTTGAGCTATTGATTATTTCTCTCATTCAAAATTCTAAAAAATAAACAGAATAAAACTTGCATTCTATCAAGAAATAGTAGATTTATAGGAAATGTTACTTTTATGCATGAAGTGGTAAAGAATGAAGTCAGGCTAATTGTTTCTACTTTCAATTACAAAACCACAGTTAGATCTAACTAATAAATCTTGAAGCATCCCCGCCCATCGGGCGGGTTATGAAGCTAGTTAATATATATACCACAAATGGTGCATATTATACACGACCTAATGCAAGGAAAAAAGGTGCATTTAGTCACGATTGCTGGTAATAGGGTTTGGTCGTGACCACCACACCATCACACTCCCTTAATAATATTTACATTAAAAAATTTATTTACATTTAAACATTTTTTAGATAATATTTTCATTTTTAGATTTTTTATTTTTTTTTATTTTTTGAAAAAGAGGGTAGATAAGGGAAGTAAAACTTTGCGTGTTTATATTGGTTATGAGAATATTTCAACTAGAATACTTTGGTGTCCCTACTAAGTTATTTTGTATCCTTAATGTAATATTCATTTACTTCCATAAAATGCAATATTTAATTACATGTACATAAGTTTTTACAAATCCTATGTTTTCTTGGGTAACTTGATACATGGCGTCTTTCTGAAAACCGTGGTAATTTTCTCCAAAAAGACAAGTAAAAAATAAAGCAAACTAGAAGTAATTAAGTTTGCAATTTAAAGTTTCAAATCAATCATAAAGTAATTTAAATAAAAAATTAAAGTTATGATGTACAATAAAGTATATTGACATGCAAATGATGAAAATATCTTTTAATCTTACGTGTAAATGAGTAAGATAAATTAGTTATGTGATTAATCAATTAAGCACAAGACTTTTGTGAGTTTGTCCATAATTTACGACCAATGTCTCCTTCCACTTCTAGGAATAATATTAATGCAAAATAGTCAAATAGTGCTTACATTGCTCGTCTTCGTTTTATAATGATTATCAATTTTAGAATACAATAATGTAAAAATCAGATCGTTGCGCATGATTTACCTTTTTGTTATATAGATATTTTTTTTAATAAACTATTACTAAAAGTATTTCCCTAGGATTGGGTATTGTTATCGAACGAGTAAACTTTCTCTCCGCGCGTTGATGCGGATTTCATAGTAATTTTGATTTTGTACGGATTTAATCTATTATTAATGAGTTTAAATAAAAAAAAGTTATTTACTTTTAGAAAATTTAATTGGGTAAAACACTCGACACTAAAAAACATCATATTCAAAATACATATTTTATAATATATACCATTTCTATTTAAAAGTTAGGTTAAAAGAAAATATGTATATAAGAAATATTATAAAATTAGATTTATTCTGATCATATTTCAGTAGACTTTTTAATGGTGAACTTTTAAAAAGATAAATATTTCATTTTATTTAAATATATGTTAAATTAAGATAATAGGTATAATATTTTAGTCATTACTTAATAATTAGAGGGTGAAAAAGTAACATTTTATAATTATTTACAAAAATAACCTTATTTTAGGGTGTTTTGTGTAAAGTGTAAATCTCATTTACTTTTCAGCCTTTTCTTTAATTCCTTCCTTCTGTTACGTTCTCAGCTTTTCATTCCCTCCGTTCCGTTATATTTTTAATGAACAGTGCCCAGTGAATGGTGATTGTATATAAGGTATAATTACTAGAAGTATTTAATCTATTCAAAACTTAAACTTAAGAAGGTTAGTTGTCATAAAAATATAAAATGCATGTTCATACCCTAAAAAAATAGTGTTACATACCATTAGATTCGTCACTACTCATATAACCTTTGTACTTTCGTTTAGTGACACCAAGTGTCTTTTCAAATTATATTATATATTTGTATAAAAATTTTAGAAATGATAAGAGGAGAATTTTTTTAAGATTAAAATTTGAAAAATCATAAATATATAATTGTTACAAACTTACAATGGATATAGAGTGACATATAGATGAAATTTTAGCTCAGATTTTTTAGAATATATTCTAATTTTCAAGAATATTTATTAAAAATTGTAAATATTAAATTTCTTGGATAAAATTACAAATTTAAGATGTTTATTGAAACAAAGTTACCATCTTTTTAACATGAATGTTTAACTAGTTATATTCAATTAAAACTGAAATCATCCTTTATTTGTTATAAATCATTATATTGGTTTATTCTTTATATTTTGTTTAAAAAATGCATGTAAATCAAACATTAAAAGTTCATATATTAAAGAAATGGTTAGTTTTTACAGAATCAAGATATTGGATACAGCAAGTTAATAAAATCCAACACAAAATCCATATTCAAAAGCATTCTTATGATGGGTCCCTCACACTCTCTCTTCACTTTCATGGAAAAACTCAGATGACAAAAATCCCTCCAATATAAAGAATAAAATAATTTGTTATGATCCCACATTGGCTAGAGTAAAAATTAAATGGTGGCTTATAAGTTTAAGTGTCCCCTCTTCATTCAAGCTAGCTTTTGGGAGTGAGTTCTACACTTGGACTTATAAGCATGGTGCGAGCCTAGTATGGGATGGGTTCGTATCAATTGGTATCAGAGCTAGCCCTACGTTGCGAGGTTCCAACACTCGGAGTGGTGGCCTGTGGAGTGGTGCTTGGACCCGAAAGGAGGGTGCCAACCGTGACCGACATAGCCGTGACCAACGAGCTCGGAGTGGTGGCCTGTGGAGTGGTGGCTCGGACCCGAAAGGAGGGTGCCGGCCGTGACCAACATAGCCGTGACCAACGAGGACGTTGGTTCTTCAAAGCGTGGGGTATTGTTATGATCCCACATTGGCTAGAGTAAAAACTAAATGGTGGCTTATAAGCCTAAGTGTCCCCTCCTCCTTCAAGCTAGCTTTTGGGAGTGAGTTCTACACTTGGACTTATAAGCATGGTGCGAGCCTAGTATGGGATGGGTTCGTATCAATTGGTATCAGAGCTAGCCCTACGTTGCGAGGTTCCAACACTCGGAGTGGTGGCCTGTGGAGTGGTGCTTGGACCCGAAAGGAGGGTGCCAACCGTGACCGACATAGCCGTGACCAACGAGCTCGGAGTGGTGGCCTGTGGAGTGGTGGCTCGGACCCGAAAGGAGGGTGCCGGCCGTGACCAACATAGCCGTGACCAACGAGGACGTTGGTTCTTCAAAGCGTGGGGTATTGTTATGATCCCACATTGGCTAGAGTAAAAACTAAATGGTGGCTTATAAGCCTAAGTGTCCCCTCCTCCTTCAAGCTAGCTTTTGGGAGTGAGTTCTACACTTGGACTTATAAGTATGGTGCGAGCCTAGTATGGGATGGGTTCGTATCATAATTGCATGGGAGAAGAATATATTATTTTTTTATTAAAAATTGTGACATAAAATAAAACCATACATATACCAGAGAGCTCTCTGTTCCCCAAAATCTTCTCATATAAAACACCTTGAAAACAGAAAGCTTATGCTCCAAGCACAACTTATTTTCATTTTTCATTTCTATTTCAAATATTATTAATTTAAATTAAATAACAACAAATATTCATATATTTGAGCTAAAGAAGCAAAGCATCTCTTCATCTCTTGCTCTTGCACACTTCCTGTAAGTATCTCATATTTCCTTTGCTTGCAATTAACAACTTGATATCTTTTCGTCTTCTTTCAATAATTTACTCATATTTATTATTAAATCCATATCTTTTTATGGAAATTCAATCCTAAAGTTTGGAATCAGCCATTAATGAGGCTAAAAATGCAGTTTTTTTGTCTTTCTTGAAACCCCTTCATTGCTATATATCACATGATCATCAATTCATGATCATCTCCTTTCATAAACTTATTATAAAACTTTATTAAAGTTCTCAACTTTCCCAGAAATAATTCACATGAAATTTCAAATCTTTTCATGTTCATAGTGTAGTTTATTTTTTGATCATTTGGTATCCTTAGAAGTTAGAACACATTAATTATTGTTACAAGAAAAAGAATGGATTTTTTGACAGGAGGTTCAAAGAACACGTGGCAGCCAGTGATGGGGCCTGATACAACAACTTCAAATTACTGGTTAAACTGGAGAGTGTTTTTATGTTGTGTTTGGCTCTTTACATCAATGGGTATGGCTTCATATCTTGTAACAAAATATGAAGGTCGAAAATCAAGAAATAATGAAGAAAATGATGATGATTATGGTGGTATTTTGTATGATGATGAATTATGGAAACCATGTTTTAAAGGAATCCATCCAGCTTGGTTGATGATTTTCAGAATATTTGCTTTTTTTGTGCTCTTAATTCTCATTATCTTAAACGCCATTGTTGATGGTGGGAGCATTTTTTACTATTACACACAGTAAGTTTTCTCAATCTTGAATTTTTCACTTCATTTTCAAGATTCTTGTTGGGTAGTTAATTTTCTTTCACTTTACCAATTTACCCATGATTTTCTTGCAAAAGAACATCTTTCTTGAAGCGTATTTTAGACTTCAGATATTTAATTACATTGATTTTGTTCTTTCTTATCACAATTGGTTTAAGTATCACCTTTTAAAAATCCTACGGTGTTCAAGTTCTTATTTTTTTATATATATTTTTTGAAATTTGATAACTTTTTGAAAGTAAAATATCAGAATTGCTTTATTCTGATTCTTTAATTTTATGCATGTTTAAAAATGTACGATTTTTAACATTTTTATTCTGAAATTTCACTTGCAGATGGACTTTTACATTGATTACTATATATTTTGGGGTATGTTACATCAGCATCATCTGATCTATACCCACCCTTTTTCTTTTTCTTTCTTTATTAAAGCTGATATATATTTTTTTATCTTTTCTAATTCTAATTTTTGTTGCATAATTCAATGCACAGATTGGATCTTTGCTATCAATTTATGGATGTTACCAAAATCATAACAAAGTTGGTGGTGACAGAAGTGAGGAATTGGATGAAGAAAATGCTGAAATTACAAATTTGCCCCATGCTTCTAAATTTTCAGGCACAAAACACCAAATACACCCTCGCAAAGTTGCAGGCTTTTGGGGTTATGTTTTTCAGATCATATTTCAGGTAAATATAAAATCCCAAAAAACAATAAATATAAAAATAAAAACCGAAAATTAAAATCTTGTTTTTTCAGATGCAAGCAGGTGCTGTTGTACTTACAGACTGTGTTTTCTGGTTTATCATAGTTCCATTTCTTGCCATTAAAGATTATAATTTAAATTTTGTAAGTAAAAGACAACCCTTTGTTCTATTTGATTTGAAAATTATCATTTTTTCATGTTTATTAATTTTTTTATTCGGGTATTATTTTGGTGCAGTTTATAATAAATATGCACTCGATCAATGCCGTGTTTTTGCTTGCTGAAACTGCATTGAATAACTTGGTAAGCTTTTTTCTTGTTATTAACACAAAAATATAACTCAGATTTTTATACTTTTTAATAATTATACCCTTAAAAATTTCCATTTTTCAGAGATTTCCTTGGTTTCGAATTGCATACTTTGTTCTTTGGACGTGCGTTTTTGTTGTTTTCCAGTGGATCGTTCATGCGTGCATAGCAATCTGGTAAATTATCGCTCTTTCTATTCCTCTACAAAAACGGGTCAGAATGAGTTTGGGTTGAAATGGGTCGGGCCTGATTGACCTGAAAGCACTTTTTTGTCCATTTCTACAAATTTACATATAATTAATGGTGTTTGTTATGATAACTATAGACTTTCGGGTGCAATCCGTTTGAACATTTGACCCGTACCCCTTTTATCTAAAGAGAATATTCGACCCGTTTGAAATGAAACACAAGAACCGACCCGTTTTTAAATAAATGGTTCGAAATTGCCACGTCATTGCTAACAATATATTAATCTTGACAGGTGGCCTTATCCTTTTCTTGATCTCGCAATGCCATTGTCTCCATTATGGTATGTTCTCTTACAATAACACACAGTGAAGGTGTTGTGTGTGTTTGACGGTTTTCATTAAAAATAATTTTATATATATGTTTGTTATATATGTATGCAGGTACTTATCAGTGGCATTACTGCATGTACCATGTTATGGAATTTTTGTTCTACTGATAAAACTAAAGCATTGTCTCTTGTCAAAACATTTCCCTAATTCTCACCGATACGTTCTATAGAGGAGTTTGACCGGAGGTTGACTTGCTAAAACAATGGCGACATGTTATAGTGATTGACCGAATATTGAGATTTTCTTGTGATATTGATAAAATTGTTAGAATGTTAATAGCATTCGTAGAAAATATGGAATTATTATAAGTGTTTTCTGTAATTATACGTTTATACACAAGTTTCGAGCTTTATAAAAGGCATGTTTCTTGAATGTTCTTTTGTAACCGGTTAAATGGGCCGATGGGCTAAAAGTTAACTCATTGTAGTTTTAATGCATATTTGATGAAATTTAGATTATTACTAAAATGATACATCTTGTGATCATATTCAACAAATGGAGTATTTATAGTTTTTTATTAAAAAAACTAGACAAATCTTTCGGGTAAACACGATCCATCCGGATTGTCCCACCGATTCGGGTATTGATGGTTATGGTATTGGATGATTGAGTGTTAAAGATGAAAGTGGCAAGAACATAAACACATGCAAAAAGTGTGGTGAAAACCAAAACCTCACTTTTGATTGTAAAATGATGGGTGGTTGCTAGAGCCGGTCAAAAAGATATTGGAGCAGAATTGGGAACCTTCCACTTTTATGATTCATCGGTTTTTGATCCTTCAAAAACCCCACCACCATTAATTCCATAGCTTTTAGAGACATAGAATTCAAGTTTGATGATGATTGTTTCATAAGTAGAATTTGGTAAAAGTAAATGATAGTACAAACTATTTCAACTAAACCGACACAAATTCCGATTACGCGGTATTCGAGCAGTTGTCCGGGACCCCAATAACAAAAATTAGATTTGGAAGCATAAATAAATATAAGTCGTATGAATTGTAAACCTCAACCTCATTTCCCTAAAATTTCTCTAATGCAGTCGTGAATTAAGTCAGGTGATGCTGGGCTTCACGAAGTGGTACCACTTTGGCTCTGTGAATGTGTGTTGGTACCACTTTGGCACACTGAATGTGTGTGATTAATTTTTTTTATTTTTTATTTTTTTATAATTAGTTAAACGCGAGTGTTGTCCACTGCATGTAAAAAGTTGTTCAGTATATATGGTTGTTGATGTGATCCTGATGTGACTAGACATGCACACCAAAACCTGTTTCAAAACCGTTTTGGAACTAGATCGTAACCGCTTTTGGACGTTGCTGGATCGGATCGAGCTACGGAGTTAGAACCGGTTTGAAAATCGGTTTTACCATTAAACTAGCCCTTACAACATGTTTAAAACCGGATTTTGAAGCCAAACCAGTTTGGATCCGGTCCAAACCGGTTTCAACCGGATACACACCCCACTCCTCAAATCCGGGTTATAAACCGAACGGTTTCACCCAAACTGATACTGACAAAGGTTGACCAAAACCGACTTGAACCAGTCTTGAAACCGACCTTGTTTGGAGAAAAACCGGTTTATGCATATCTATATGATTATATATTTATATGTGAGACTAAGCACACAATTAAAGTTGTGTAAATTCCACCCACTATATTATTGTGATTGAATAATAATCACCTAAAAAGGAGTTATAATGATACGTACCTAGGGACCTTATGCTAAGTTAATTATGTTGTTTTGCAATTATGTTATCTTCGTTATTTCAAATTATGTGCAGTAGGATTAACTTGGTCAAAGAGTTAAGTCCTAAAATAAAGGAGTGGTGATCCATGATCTCCTCCATGTGCTTAGCGGTTAATTGCATTTTCCTTTATATGTAATCGTTTGGTTTTTTAATGGATTATTCAGAAAATTGCCCCAAATCCTCTTCCTTAATTCCTCTGTTTTCCTTATCTAATTTCTGGCTATTGAATCGGATTGATCGGTCCACATTAGTGGTATCAGAGCAGTCGTGATCCAATGGAAACCTGTAACAAGAAAACACTCGAGCAATTCCAACAGGAGACGCACGACCAATTCACAAAAGTTAACGACATGTTTCAACAGCTAATGAACGAATTCCAAACCATCAAGCAGACTCGATGCGGAAGTTCATCGAGTTCCAGTGGCAAGCTCGTCCTCTCGGGAGACACAGCAAAACCATATCTCAAGCTTCAGTTTCCTCGATTCAGCGGAGGGGACCCAACCGGGTGGCTATACCAGGCCTCTCAATACTTTGAATTTCAGAGTGTTGCTCCGGAGGAACAAGTCAATTTGGCCTCGATCCATCTCGACGGTATCGCCCTACAATGGCATCGTTGGTTCACAAAACTTAAGGGACCAATGACCTGGGATGAATTTTCTCAGGCATTATTGACGCGTTTCGGTCCGACGGATTATGAGAATCCGGCCAAGGCTCTATCTCGTTTAAAACACACCACCACGGTAGCACAATATCAAGAGTCGTTTGAAAAATTGTCTCATCAGGTGGATGGCCTTCCCGAAGAATTTTTATCGGCATGTTACATTGGCAATCTCAAAGATGAGGTCAGATTAGAAGTGAAGATGAAGAAACCTCGAACCCTTATCGAGGCGATGGGGCTGTCACGTATGGCAGAAGAGAAACTGGGCCTCACCAGGAAAAAATTTCAGCCCAACCGTTTCTCAAACAACATTTCTGTGGGCCGTTTAACTAGGTCCGATTCAGCTGGGATACTTGGCCCAGGCCCAACCAGTACTTTAGCTTTACCTGGCCCTTCTCCTACACGTCGAATCTCGAACACAGAAGCTAAAGCACGCCGTGAGAAAGGGTTATGTTACTACTGCGATGACAAATACTTACCCAGCCATCGGTGCACTAAACCACAATTCTTCACGATACATGATGTTGGGGAAGATGAAGAACCTCCCCCGGACACCGAATCAGCAACTGCCGATCACAACGAACCCCAAGCCGAAGTCTCTTTCCATGCAATCACAGGAGCGATTCACCCCCAAACGTTACGGTTGACCAGCAAGATAAAAAATAAAGAGGTCATCGTCCTAATCGATGGAGGTAGTACCCATAACTTCATTGATAAGGCGTTAGTTGACCGATTTGGTCTCAGTATTGACCGGGAAATCACATTTGAGGTAGTTGTGGGAAATCGAGAAAAGGTAATCTGCCCCTATCGTGTTAAAGAGCTGTCACTCATTATACAAGGGTATACAATTACTACCGATTTTTGGGTTTTACCTGTCGCTGCTTGTTCTGTTGTTTTAGGGGCTTAATGGCTTAAAACTCCGGGGCCGGTAGAAATGGACTATCAGAAGCTCACGATTGGGTTCAAAATTGGGGGGTTAAGACATACCCTTCAGGGCCTCAAGGCTACCGAGCTACAAGCAGTATCTGACCATGAGCTCGTAGCCCTACAAGGGGTAGCTTATCTCTTACAGATTGAGCCTTTTGGGATGACCGAACCAACGGCCCACGTTCCTGACCTAACGATCCAAGTATTACTAAAACAGTATGATCGCGTTTTTCAAGAACCCCGAGGTCTTCCGCCGAGTCGTTCCCAAGACCACCAAATACCGTTATTGCCTAATTCCGGGCCGGTAAGCTCTCGTCCATACCGCCAGCCTTATTATAAAAAATCAGAAATCGAAAAACAAGTACGGGAATTGCTTCAACAGGGGTTGATCAGACCTAGTCATAGCCCGTTCGCATCACCGGTGCTACTGGTTAAAAAGAGTGACGGGACTTGGCGATTTTGTATAGATTATCGAGCCTTAAACGATATAACCATTAAAGATAAGTATCCGATTCCGGTCATTGACGAGCTACTAGATGAACTATATGGCGCCACTATTTACTCCAAATTGGACCTTCGATCAGGTTACCACCATATACGAGTTCGCGAGCACGACATTTGCAAGACAGCTTTCCGGACTCATGAAGGCCATTACGAGTTTGTTGTAATGCCTTTCGGGCTTACGAACGCGCCGGCCACCTTCCAAAGCTTAATGAACGACCTCTTTCAGCCCTATTTACGTAAGTTTGTACTTGTGTTTTTCTATGATATATTGGTCTACTCCCGAACCTTAGACGAGCATTTACAACATTTATCTACTGTTCTGGAGATTTTGGGTACTAACAAGCTTTTTGCCAAAATGACCAAATGTTGTTTCGGTGTATCTAAAGTTAATTATCCGGGCCATGTTATCTCATCTTCCGGGGTGGTAGTTGACCAATCCAAGGTTCAAGCAGTATTAGATTGGCCGACCCCGAAAAATGCTAAAGGGGTGCGTGGGTTCTTGGGTCTTGCGGGGTATTATCGAAAATTCATTAAACATTTTGGTACCATCGCAGCCCCACTTCATAAATTGGTGGGAAAAACACCTTTTTATTGGGATTCAACAACCGAGAAAGCCTTTCAACAGCTCAAGCAATCCCTTACAACCACTCCAACCTTGGGGTTACCGGATTGGTCAAAACCTTTTACTGTGGAGTGTGATGCTAGTGGGGTGGGTATCGGGGCCATCCTTACTCAACAGGGTCACCCAATCGCGTATTATAGTGCCCCATTAAAAGGCACCATGTTGTCTTGGTCTACATATGAAAAAGAGATGCTGGCAATAGTCAAAGCGGTCCGGAAATGGAGGTCATATTTGTTAGGGCAGCCGTTTGTGGTCAAGACGGACCACATTAGCCTTAAATATTTATTGGACCAGCGCGTGTCCACACCGGCCCAAACCCGATGGCTCCCGAGGCTAATGGGTTATGATTTCCGAGTTGAGTATAAAAAAGGGGTGACCAATAAAGGGGCAGATGCATTGTCAAGGCCACCGGAGTTTAATTTCCTGGCCGTCTCGCATGTGACTGCGGATTGGTGGGCAGAATTGCAACAGGAAGTGAAACGGGATAATTACTACAAAAAATTACCAGGGTGTTCCCCGACAAAAGTCAGAGCTCAATTGGTGCAACGAGACGGGGTTTGGTATCGTGGAGAGGTAATTTTATTGAGCCCAACCTCACCTCTTATCTCTAAAGTTTTGCAACATTGCCACGCTTCCCCGGAAGGTGGGCATTTTGGATTTCACAAAACTTTGGCTCGGGTAAAAGAAAGCTTTTGGTGGTCTGGTATCAAGGAGGGTGTAAAGAAATTTATTAAAGAGTGTCATACATGCCAAAGGTTCAAAACAGAGAGTTGCCGACCCACCGGGCTACTTCGACCGCTACCGATTCCCTCTCGCATATGGGAAGACATATGCATGGATTTTATAGAAGGATTGCCGGCTTCTAACGGGTTTACCACCATCATGGTCGTTGTTGACCGTCTCTCTAAGTATGCTCATTTCGTGTTGATCCGACACTCATTTACTGCAGCAACGATCGCAAAAGAATTCATCTCACATGTTGTCAAGTTACATGGCATTCCTTCCACAATAGTGAGTGACAGAGACAAAGTTTTTATTAGCTCATTTTGGCAAACACTTTTTAAGCTGCAGGGAACGGAATTATGTTTGAGTTCAAGCTACCATCCCCAAACGGATGGTCAAACCGAAGTGGTTAACCGAACCCTTGAGCAATATCTTCGCTGCTTTGCGGGTGACAGGCCAAAAAAATGGGCCGAGTGGCTCTCGTGGGCAGAATTTAGTTATAACACATCGGTTCATTCAGCAACCAAAATGACCCCTTTTGAGGTTGTGTATGGCCGCCCACCCCCTGGGGTTCTTACGTATGTCCCGGGAACTTCTAAAGTTCAAGCTGTTGAAGAGTTTTTGATTGATCGGGGTCAATTATTGAGTGAATTGCGCTCCAATTTGTTGGTTGCTCGAGACCGCATGAAAGCAAAAGCTGATTTAAAGAGACGAGAAGTGGAATTTTCGGTAGGAGACATGGTTTATTTGAAGCTCCAACCGTACAGGCAATCGACAGTAGCAGTCCGTCTATCAGCTAAGGTAGGCCCAAAATTTTTTGGCCCGTATAAAATCATTGAACGAGTGGGCACTGTTGCATATCGGTTAGAACTTCCACATGAAGCTCTTATACATAATGTGTTCCATGTGAGTTTACTAAAGAAATGCCATGGCGAACCCCCAATTCCGGTGACACCCGAAGTTAGTCCGGAAGTCCTACCCCAAACCGGACCCCAACCTGAATTTGTATTAGAAGAACGGGTGGTACAGAAAGGCAAATATAGGCCCAAGACGGAAGTTTTGGTCAAATGGAAGGGTTTTCCTCGAGAAGACGCTACCTGGGAGACGAAATGGCGTTTTCAGAAGGCGTACCCCGACTTTCACCTTGAGGACAAGGTAAATTTAAGCAGTGGGGAATGATACGTACCAAGGGACCTTATGCTAAGTTAATTATGTTGTTTTGCTATTATGTTATCTTCGTTATTTCAAATTATGTGCAGTAGGATTAACTTGGTCAAAGAGTTAAGTCCTAAAATAAAGGAGTGGTGATCCATGATCTCCTCCATGTGCTTAGCGGTTAATTGCATTTTCCTTTATATGTAATCGTTTGGTTTATTAATGGATTATTCAGAAAATTGCCCCAAATCCTCTTCCTTAATTCCTATGTTTTCCTTATCTAATTTCTGGCTATTGAATCGGATTGATAGGTCCACATTATATAACTAACATGTTATTGTGATTCTATGAAAGTGATTCTTATAAGCAACCGCCTTAAAATGGTAATACCGTGATACAAATTGTTAATTAGCCGTAGTTAAGGCTTATGGTCATACAAACACATCATTTTATGTAACATTTAAAAACCATTTGATCAATCTCTTTTTCAGCAAAGTTTTTTGCATTATCTTTTATTTTATTACTTTATTATTTTGTTGTTATTTGTTCCATTGGGCTCTAGAAATAAAATGCACCCTTTCATTTGTACATAATTAAAAAGTTTTGGTTAAGTTTGATATACTTTTTGTACAAAGTTTTTAAAACTTTAAAGTGGCCATATATCCACATCCACTTAATGTGTGTCAACTTCAACGTTGATGTGTATATTGGTTGGAGCCGCTGGATCTGCACTAGCATAAATAGTCGTTCGACTGTAATCTTAGTGTGTGTATTTCAACAAGTTAATCGATTATAAATACGACTCGAACCTCAACCGACACTAAATTCAACTAACGACTTTGTAACCAATTTTAAATATTTTAAATAACTTAACATGGTTTCAGTTGAATATATTGACTGAGCTTTGGATCGAAGTTATAAATTTAAGAATTTTAACATCTATGCTTTCAAGATCATGATTAAATAAAAAATGTGTAATGTAGAAAACGTAAAAAGAACACATTTACTTAAAAGATAGGTGATTTATATACCACTAAAATTTTCCACAACATGGTCACTATTAGCTCATGTTTGATGGTGTAGTTTATTGGTTTGTAAAAGTGACTCAAAAATTTATTGGTTTTAATCCGAACTCAACAGGTTATTCTGGTTTCACGATTTACCTCCAAAAACCGGATACAATATGATCTGATTTGATTAAAACCGATCCGGATTGGATATAAATCCCATTTGATTAAAACACATTTACTTTCATGCTTGGTAATTTGGTATCACATGTAACGATCGGATCGGATCATAAACTTCGGGTCGGTCTGTAAAAATATCTAATATGGGCTGAGATTCAAGATTCAGAGTATTGAACCTAGATTGGATAAGCCCATTTGGAGTTATCAAAAAAGTGGGCTGGGCTTACAATTTATAGTTTCGAGTAAAGTTTGTTCGAAAATTAATAATTTAGAAATCAAACAAAAACCCTTGAGAAAAAATCGAAAGTGTCCCTAAACCCTTAAAAATGAACTACATCTTCCATTACAAACCCTAGGTCGCTGTACTTCATCTCGAGTTCTTGTTAAAGATCGCAGTTGCTTATTTTCCTTCAATCTCCAACTCACAGGTTTGTCAATACTCAATAGAGTTTATATGATGAATTTAGAGGCTATCATATATATTATGTGATGATTTGCTTTAGAATTTGTATTGCTTTCGATGCTCTTAAACTAAACCATATGCACTCCATATGTTCGATTAAATGCCTAAGTGAACTTGGATAGCTATATTAAGCTATTGATTACTGTTACGAGATTCATTATTACTTGATACATACCAATTCACTTGGCCTAACATGATTATGCCAACTAAATAGAAATTGAATTACAACGAATCAATTGTATGACAAATTTCAATTCTTTTGACAGATTCAAACTCATTGACCTTTAAACCCTAAAACGTTGCTAAACTCATCAACCAACTGATTAATTATGGCGGCACCACCCTCTGCCGGAGTAGAAGCACTCCACCGCCTGAAACAAACAGAACCACCAATGTATCTAACTCCTTCACCAGAACTTGCTAATGCCGCCCGTATTGCCTCGGAGCATTTATTCAGTTCACTCAAACCCTACACCCCTAAATCACCATTCGATCGTCTTCTTATAGATGAGAAATTTGATGCTGAACAAATTTGGCAGCAAATTGATCTTCAATCACAGCCGTTGATCTCTGCCATCAAGCGTCAAGTAAACAAGTTTGAGAAAGATCCACACATGCTTAAAAACATTTTCAAAAATGCTGAAATTGAGCAAGAGAAAAATGAGTTGGTTTTGGATGGAGATATAAAAGCTGACAATGATGATGATTTGGATGATGATGATGGTGATGATGATGGTGATGATGATTTGGATAATTATGACATGGAAGATGATGATGATGATGATGATGATAATGAAAGTGAAGGAGAGAGAGAAATTAAAGAGAAATCTGCAAATGGTGTTGAGGATAAATTTTTTAACATTGAGGAAATGAAGGAATTTATGGAAGATGATGAAGCTAGAGAATATGGACTCGATAAAAAGACAAAAGTGGTGAAGAAAAAAGCTAAAAAAGATGATGAGGAAGATGAATTTGATGAAGAAGATGATGATGATGATGATGAAGATGAAGACGATGATGTAAGCATATTTTAGTAATTAATCTAATCTTTTGATTTGGATTAGAGCTACTACTAAAACAAATTCTATATAATTTAATCAGTGTTTATGTTTGAAGAATTTGTTTGTCTAATTATGTTATTTGGTTATTGTAGCTTGGAGTTTTTGGACTTACAGGGGAAGAAGACGATTCAGAAGCTGAAGATGCTCGGTAATCTTTTATTTATTATTATTATTATTATTATTATTATTATTATTATTATTATTATTATTATTATAATTATTATTATTTTTATTATTATTATTATTATTATTATTATTATTATATTATATATATGCAATCAAGCTTGTTACTTTCTGTTACTCCCATATGTTATAACAGTTTTGGGTCCTAAAAATGTGTTTTTTATGTCTTTTAAAGATATGAAGACTTTTTTACATCTGGAAAAAAATCCAACCAAAATAAGAAACTTCAATCGAAAAAGGAAGTAGAGGATATAGACACGATCGATGAAGAAGAAAATGAGGATTCAGAAACTGGTGAGGATGATGACATGGCATCTGATGATGATGATGACATGGCACCTGATGATGAGGTATGCGTTCGTCTGAGATTTTCATAATACATTTTTATTAATTTACTAATAATTGAGTAATGTAATTCTTTTAAATAATATATTAGGTTAAGCTAGAGAATCTTTCTACTCACGAAAAGCAGCTTCTAGAACAACGTGCCAAAATAGACAAAGTGGAGATGGAAAACTTAGACAAAAAAGCATGGACAATGCAAGGGGAGGTAAAAAATTAAAAATCTTGCTTATTATTATTATAATTTATTAATTATAGTAATTTGATAATTTAATTATGGTTTAATGGCAGGTAAATGCTACAAAAAGACCTAAAAATAGTGCATTAGAAGTTGATTTAGATTGGGAACGAAATTCAAAACCGCCACCTGTAATTACAGAGGAAGTTTCCCAAACTATTGAAGAAATAATTATGAAACGAATATCTGAGAATAATTTTGATGATATTCAAAAGGCTCCTACTTTGCCTTCTAACGCACCAAAGGAAATTAAGGAACTGGTAAAAAAAAATAGTTATTTCTCTATTTATTATTTTTAATATTTGTTTTGTTTATGTTTTTGGCATAGTTACCAGATACGCGGTACGCTCCGGTACGGGGACGAGTACCCGGTACGCGATACGCCATATTGGCCGAATCCGATACGGTAGGGGTAGGTTCATTCCGGTACGTGGTACGTACTCTGGTACGATGTACCATATAGTCTGGTACGGTGTACCCATTTTTATTATAAAAAAACTAAGGATTTTACATTAAACATACACAATATTAAGCATTTAATACAATCATTATGAAATTGATGCTGTAGAAGAGAATGAGCGAATCAAATTGTTCATCGCACCTTAGATTTTATACAGGATAGTGAATCGTATAGTTGATATAGTAGATTGCGTTTCTTAGGTAAAACGAATCGTGTAATTTTGTTGAAGATTTTTACCAATTCCTTTATAAAATGGTAAAGATTGTATACAGATTCGTTTCCTAATTGGTACCGAACAACAAATCGCCGTTTCTAGATAAGAATCGGTTTCGATTGTAATCAAGTTTCGGGATCAATTGGGTACGTATTTTGGCGAACTCAATCGGGAATCCAAGGGCGTACCGGACGTAAAAGTATCGCGATTCGGTACTCCAAGTACCATACGCCGAATCGCGGGTATTCCCAAGAATCTGGTAACTATGGTTTTTGGGATAATTAATTTTGTAATTTTTATCGTGCAGGATGAGAATCAGAGTAAAAAGGGCCTTGGTGAAATATATGCGGTTAGTAAATATTTGATTTTCGTTCTGTTTATTTTAATTTAATTGGAAGACATTTTTTAATTTTTTATTTATTACACTACTGTAGGATGAGTATGCTCAAAAAACCGGCCTGGTTTCACAAGCATTGACCTTTTCAGATGAACAAAAGAAGGAGGTATAATAATGATCAATTCTTTATTCTTTAATCATAAATTTATTTTCTCCGATATAATTATACCATAAGTTTCTTACAAATTCATATTTCATTTTATGTTGCTAGGCAAGTGTTCTTTTCAAGAAATTGTGCTTAAAGTTGGACGCTCTCTCGCATTTCCACTTCACTCCAAAACCAGTATGCATCCATATATAGATATAGATATATAAAACAAATTTTCGAAAATTATTATTATATGTTTAAATTAACCCGTTTGTGAACTGTGAAATAACTTGTAAAAACAGGTAATTGAAGACATGTCTATCCAAACAAACGTACCTGCCCTAGCAATGGAAGAGGTATTTGTAACAATGTTTCATAGTTTTTCTTGTAATGCATATTTAATTTAATTTTTATTTATATTTTTTTGTATAATGTAGATTGCACCAGTGGCTGTATCAGATGCTGCCATGCTGGCACCTGAGGAAGTGTTTTCTGGTAAAGGAGATATTAAAGAAGAAACAGAATTAACACAGGCTGAAAGAAAGAGAAGGAGAGCTACCAAGAAAATGAAATTTAAAGGTTTTTTTACTTTCTTAATTCATGTTTAATTTAATTAAATAATATCAATTGCTTGATAAGTCATTATTAATGGTTATGATGACAGCTGAGAATGCAAAGAAGGTGGCAAAAAAGCCACGAGAAAACACAGAAACAGGTGTTGATGGTGAGAATTATAACTCGTTTGCATTATATTATAATCTGATGTGCTTGAGTGCATGCGTTATTGTGCAGCCTCATTTATTTTTGTTTCTTATGTGACAGGTAAGGAAGAATCATGATTTTAGTGAGAGCGAATGATGGTAGAAAGAATTTTGTTCAACATTTAATTTATTTGGAGAAGTTTTGTTCTAAATTTTGTAGAGGTTTAGAAGATTAATATATTTTTATTTGGGTTTAAAGAATCTCATTTGTGTTATTTTTTTAATTTAAATATAACTGATTTTAATCATTTGCCTAATGGTTTTTGTTTTCGTAATTCAGAAATATTTTGCAAGATGGTCCTTTATATTAATAGCAATTACAAAAGGTTGTATTGGCAGTCTTTACTATTGGCATAAAAGATGGTGCAAAATGTTTTCAAAGGATTACTAGTGTAATTTTTTTAAGTTTAAAGATAGTCTTAAAAAATACCTAAAATTACTAACTAAAAATTTAAGTCGGGTTAATAGAAAGTTTGGAACCTAATTGGTTCTCATACCTAATTAGTACTGTATTATACTGTCTCAAGTTTTCTCCTTAAAATTCTTGACATTTAATTAGGATGATAATGGTAAACATACGATTCCAAAAAAACAAAACAAAAACAAGATTCTAATACATGTCTGATAAATTTTTATTATAAAGTTATTACATCATAAAGATGGATAACAATTCAACATTTCATATGCTGGAGAGCTGAGCAGAGTTATTCCCAATGGCACCTGCTTCTGTCAACAATGGCACCAGCTTCCCAGCCCTATGTTTCTCCATTACAGCTGCAAACAAAACCAAATAAAGTCAACTCACCATAACAAAAAAGTCAACACACCAACAAGAAACACACACACACACACACACTCACCATCTGAACCACCAATATGTTTCCCACCGATGAACACATTAGGAACAGTGCTCTGACCAGTCAACTCCTTCAAAGCAGATTGAATTTCATCACCATCACCTTTCAATTCCAAATTCATAAATGTTAGCTCTTGAATTAAAAGTCGGTCAGTAATAGAATGAAGGGGAAAAATAAATCAAACTTACTTTCTTCATCCAATTCAAGAAGCTTGTAAGCTACATTAAGCTCAGAGAACAATTGTTTCACCCTCTTGCAATAGCCACAGTAAGTTTTGCTGCCAAAATTTATACAGTTTTTGTTACAAAAGGTCAATTAATTATAATAAACACAAAAAAGTAAGTACTACACGATTGAAAATTGTGATCTATTTCATCGTAATTTTAGATATGAAGAATGATTTGACTTTTTTACATCTACGATTAATGGATGAATGATTCCGAAACATGAATTAATATAGTTTAGTTGCTCAATTTTTGCTAAAAAATGAATTCGACAAGCAAAACATGATGTAAAGCTGAAACAATTTATGAATAATTATAGCAATACAACAATTCAAACTAAAAACCTAATCAACTAACAATACTTGAGATACGAACTACGTACCACGAAGATCAATAAGCACAGACATAGTTGAACAGATTAGTTTGAAATTAACAAACAAAACAAAAACTTGACAAATTTGAAATATTGAATCGTAATCGAAAGGAGGAAAACCTGAAGACGACGACAGGATTAGAGGAAATAGTTTGCTTGACTTTGGAAAGAGCCATTTCAATTTCTTCTCTGGATTTCTGTTTTCCGCTCCACACGGTTCCCATTTTAAACCCTTAAATTTAGCTTATTGTTCAAGCAATCAATTAAATCGTGATGTGTATGAAGCCGGCATTTGCTGTGTATTCATACCATGCCAACGTGGCATGTACACGTCATATCATCTAGATTTTGACTAAAGTACAACTTTAGTCCCTAGACTTTCTCCCAACCCGTATGTAATTAGTTGACTTTTGTTTACATCCCTAAATACTTCTAAATAGTTTGATTTTGTAAAGGATACTACTATGAGAAATGAGATGTTTAATAGTATTCGTTTATATTTTACTCCATCTTTCTTACAAATTTTTTTTATTTCTCTTAAGCATAAATATTTCAGAGATCGTTAGTGGTGAAGTCTTTAGTAATATTTTTAATTAGAATATAAAGTTATTTAGAGAGAAATGTATTTTTAGGAGATAGTATTTTTTAAAAGATAGTTATTTGGGTGACAATGTACTTTGTGAACTTGAGTCAGGACGTGTTAACTTCCATGAGTTTTTTTCTCATAAAAAATATCTTAAAATCTATATTTTAATAAGATAAACAATATGTATTTATTCTTTAAACATGACATACCTTGTTGAATACCATTCCTCTAATAAATTAGGTTTGCACTATTATTATTTTTAGAGAGATATGAATACTTACTATATATGTTTATTTATATTGCTATTATTTGGAATAAAATCAAGGAATATATGAAGAAAAATAATTGGTGAGTTATATATATCATTTTATAGTGATGAGCAATCTTGAATGGACGTAGACATTAATATCATTTCTCTATTATTTTTTATTTATATTGCTATAAAAACGGTGTATATTTTACGAATATTTATAACTGTAAAAACGTAAAAACCAAAAATTTGAAGGTCACAATTAACAGGTAATGTTCGATTATGAGTCCGCATAATTAACAAAAAGTGTCAAAAAATCTGTAAAAATATACATAGCACATGGTTAATTGGACTCTCAGATATTTTCTACAAGCTCACCACAAATCCTTTCTTGATTAATCACTATTTACAAGCTAATTAAGCTCCAAGATACCAATTACCAAAACCTTATTTATCATGCATATAAAATCACTTATTTGGACCCAAAAATTGCTTCAAAATCTTTATACATTCCTTTCGGTTTCGATTTCGAATTCGAATCCAACGATGTTGTTTGAGACGAACTCCCGCTCCGTTTCCCGCCCCAAAACCCGCTCCATTTTGTCTGACTACTTGACGGGTCAGTCGGGGTCCCACTAAAACTAGACTTAGCCAAATCTCTCAACTGCTTCATCCACGGGCGGTCCGGTGTGCTGGAGCTTCTAAACCGCCCAACCGCCGCCCCTGCCGCCACACCGTTACCCTCCCGCCATTGACTTTTCAACGGGAGTTGACTATCGATGTTTTTCATCAACCGAATAGGGACAAAAAGTAAAAGAATCCCCCAAGATGCAATTTTCAAACCCGTTAATATGGATTTGTTATCGGGATCCAGCTGTTTTATCTGACAAATTAACGAGTTCCATTCGTTCAAGATTTGAGCAATGAACGCGAATAAAAACAAACAAAGCATCGCGATCCCAATCTTGGTTTGATCATGGGTAGAAAGATCTTTCCTTAAAAGAATCAAACAAATAGTAAAGATTGCAACTTGACTCGAAACCGCAATGATTTCGACCAATTGGACCTTTTTCTTGATAAACGGTTTCTTGAGGACCATGAAGAACAGTTGAAATGATGTCACACAAAGTAATGTTTTCGTGGGTGTTTCAGAGTACCCGTTTCTTGAAAAAGTACCAACCAAGATTCCTAAAATAACCCGTTTAATTGATTCAAGAAAAATGTAGTAAATTCTTAAAATCCCAAATACTTTTTGGACAAAAGGTGCTTCTGAATCTTCATTTTCATCATCTGATGCGATTATACTGCCGCCATTTGTGCTGTAGTTTAATCCTCCTGCAATTTGTGACAACATGTACTTTGGTGGGCCTCTTAAATCTTCAAAAAGTGGACCTAAAATGGTCAACCATTTGGATTTTGAAGTGTTGACCCATGTCCATTGACCTCGTTTTCCAGGACCTAAAGTTACCTTTATGAGTGCTTGATACCAGTGTATTTTTTGATCTTCCTGATGAACTTCTTTGTATTGAAGTAATTTCCCCAATGATATTCCAAATGAAAGGAACATAAATAATGATAATATTAGGAAAAACACGGCTCCTAATAGTAAAACACCAACTGCAATCCCCGAAGCTGATCCACCTGAAAAAAGTCAAAAAAAAGTTTGATTTTTGAAGTCAAGAGGACTAATCTTCGGATTCAAAAACTGATACAGAATCTAATGTTTTGAGAAATTGTTAAAGTAAGAGGTTTGACCTTTAAAGTCAACGTACCTTTGAGTAGAGATGCTGAGGCTGCAGAAACACAAGGAACTGCAAGAATCACCAGAAATATTTCTAATCTAGGGAAAATAACAGAGACATAAGTGTTCTCTTTCTCCTTTTTCTTTCTTAATCTCAGTATCAGAAGTAACAATATATGCAGAATAATTATTCCGCCACTCATCACCGCCAGCCAAAACATGCTCCGGTTAAAATCTCTCCACCTAAATTTAAAAAAATATATCCATAATGAATTGAAACAATTGAAGAAATACTCATAAACGATCAGATTGAATCAAATTGATGTAGTACATAAGAAATTACCCGTGTGAATCGTTTGAATCTGTGATATATTCAGCTTCCGGCATCACATTTTGGCTCTGCATAAACCAACCGCCAAAATCAGAAACCCTAGAATAAAAAATACACGAATAATTTTGCAAAATCACAGGCTACTAACCTCAAAAAACGACTTATATTCCATTGCTGTAAGTGGTAATCCATATACTGAATCTAATTTGTTTGGATCCACAGCTTTAATTCGCGAATTTTGAACTCCTGAATCACCAATTTTCGAACCGTATGAATGTGGATTCGTAGGCCAAACAGGCTTCACATAACCAGATTCCCACGGGAGTCTAAAATACGGAATACTCCATCGTAATCCCTTCACAAATTCGCTATACTCAATCGGTAAAGGAACAGCTAACCATCCCGATAACGCGAAGATTTGAATATGGCATACAATTCGCTAATTTCACAAACGCAAAACCACAGATTAGGGCTAGAATAAAACTGTAACAGTAGTTACGATTCAAGGAAAGTATGTACTTACAAATAGAATTCTCGCCGGACCTGTAGTTAACAACGGCGACGGTGTTGCAAATGCACCGTAATTCTGGAGAGAAGCTGTGGAAACGGTGAGTAAGGTTGCAACGACGGCGGTTAACACGAATGCAGCGGTTGCAGAACATGATAGTGCTAGTGATGCAGCAGGTACTGAATCTGTAAGAGGTTTGATTTAGTTGTGTAGATTGTAGATTTTTAGGGGAATTATGATATTGAGATGTGAGTTCATACAGTGAAATAACTGTAAGATGTTCGATTGTAGATTCTTGTTTCCGGCTACATCTTCGGCTACGTTTTCCGGTACGTGCACGAGTATTGTATCTTCGATCGGTAGAATCTCGAGTGTATAGATACTCTTGCTTACTTCACGGAATCTGATGGAATCATGCACAATATAAGTCAATAATCAATGTTTTATGGGAATTAATTTACATATCATATTTTTTGATTAGTACAAATAATACTGCATATTGTACAAATAAATAATGTAATTATTGTGGTAAATAGATTAAAATATGTGATGTAAAAATCACCAACTATGTTTTATCCACCGGGTTGGAACGAAAACCGGTGTAGTGCTGACCGGATGTAGACTGGTCAACATGCAAGATGTCGGCCGGATTGAACCGACGGGTTTTTGACCGAACCGGGTTGGACCATGCCCAAGAAACCACATTGAGCCGAAATTTTTATTTTTTTACTTTAACCTAATGTTATTTGATAGTTTCGTGTATCGTAAAATGTTTTAACCTGATCCTAAATTCGTAAATCTTCACATTCCTTATTTTCTTATCCTCTTCAAGATTGATCATTTTCATAATCGTTAATTCTAAGAATTTCAATTACTTACAAAATTCCCCATAACTAACTTATCATAAATATAAATAATAAATAATATTATAATCCGGGTCAACCAACTTGTTCAAATGGTGCGATCATTTTTAAGGCATTGATTGGTATGATTCAAAATCCGAGTTTTTAAAACATTGGAAGTAATCAAATAATAAGTTCAAAAACATAATCCAAAAACCACATAAGAAACACTAACCCTTGCATTAATCCTCCGGAAATAGATAAGTGAGACGAATTAAACCCAAAAACAGGCTTCATAAACTTTATCGTAACATGGATATGTTCTTGTTGTGTCATCATATGGCTCGTTGTGCTTAATCTCACATTAGGCCTTTCTGAATCTACAAAGGTTTCCAACAAAAAAGTAATCTAATAAATCCGTACAAAAACGAGCTACCCTTTGACTTTTGAGGTCAACTCTACCTAAATTTTGAATTCAAATTTCAAATGTACCGTAGAGAAAAGTGGCCGGTGCAACTGGAGAAACTGGGGTGCCTTGTTTGGTTAATAATGATCCTGAATCTATCACCGCGTTGATAATCGCAATGTCGGATATATTTACAAACTGAAAACCGAATCTTTGGTTTCCAAGGCTTTCGGTGTTGTTAGTAGCAGAAACAAGTGATCCTTGATTAACTATAATCGATTTCAAGACTTCATCAGATGTGTTGACTATAGGTTGACTAAAATATAAATATAACTTCAAGTTCTTGTATTTATTAGTCGCTTGAACCGATCTAACATTATTATCGAGTTGAAGTAGTTGTTCGGGTACACGAGTCCTCACATCAACGTATACATTTCGTCTGTCTGTAAAATCCAACCAACAATTAATCAGTTAGACTTTGACTTTTTAGTCAGTCAAACTACCTACTCAAGGAAATTATTCTCACCAAAATGAACCCATGAACTAGAACTCATGGTTCGTATAAATTGATTTCCTGCAGCATCTTTACATAATTCTTTATCAGTTACTAACACAACTCTCCCATAATCTACACTTGAAGACAATTTCACATTTATAGAAAATTCAAGATTTGGTTTGATAGTCTTTAGAGTGTTGGGAATAACTTGGCCCGAACCATAAGCTAGAAGCTGCAAGTTAAAAACTTGATCAAAATTTTGTGACCTATAGATACACAATCGTATATCTAATGTAATCGGCAACACCTACTTACGCTGCAGTTGTTTGTAGATACACATCTAAAATTGCCACCAGTACCACCACCGCAGGGTTCACTGAAAGATATATGAACGGTAACATTCAAAGCATTTGTGAAAGTTGTTGATGTTGTGACGGTTGCTGTGGGTGGTACAGTGTCTGCAGGGAGAATGAGTAACTAATTAGAATTATAACATATAAAATCAGGCATAAAAACCCTAATATTTATTTAATTAAAATAATCTTGGATGAAGGAGAGTTAAGTAACCAATGGTCCAGTTATAGGTAGCACAACGGATTGGATCAGACTCGTTGATGCACACCTCAAACGCATGTTTCCCGTCTTGCAATTTCGTGTATGAAACTTTCCCCGAAGAACAGTTTGATGGCGGGAAATCATCCAGCTGCATGAAAAAGAAAAGTAATTTTTATGCTAAATTGCTGATTATGAAGTTTGATTTGCAAAAGGTTTAATCTTTTTCAATTTCGCAATCGAATTCTTTTGAATTATTCTCTCAATTTGAAAAATTTTGAGTTGACTTTTGTGGTGGAGCAAGAATGTTTGACTTTGACCACAAGAACACCATTGCATGATTTACATGATTTTGGAGTTAAGATTTCAATTTTCATCATAAACTTTTGGGTTTGGATTTAATCTTCATGATAATTGCATGTGAGTTTCATTAACAACATTCAGAATCTCGAAACATTTGAAATTCATGATATCATATAAAATGTACAAACCTTGCAGCTGAAGTTACAACTGGTGCAAGAAGATTCATCATTTCCAGCTTCAAAAGCAAATGTAGGGGAATGAAGGTTAGAGATTAATTCAGGTTTCTTGATAGAAATGATCTTTGAGCTATCAGAGTCAACTACTTGCATAGACAAGAATCCAACAATGAGTACAGAAATGATGACCCGTGAGTATGTAGTGAAACCCGTTTTGTTTGTCCGGGTCGGAGCCTGGAAATTGAGTTGAGCAGCCATTGGAGAGTGGCTTGAGGTCATGAGTGCATGGCTGTTGTGAATGAGGATGAGAGAGAGAGAGAGATATTATAGATGAAATAATAAAGAGAAAAAGTGTTGGTGGTAATTTGAAGTTTTTGTGGAGGAAAAAGCATGTGAAACTGACACTCTATACACAAGTGTTATTGTGTAGATAAGTGTGTGTGAGTGTGTGAAAGAGAGACTGGTGATTCGGGCCTTTATGATATGAAGTATGAACGGATTTATAATTGTGTAATTAAGCCGAGTTAAGTTACCTTTTTTACCGTTCAAAAATAAAGTTATTTGAAATCAACTCCATTTAAATCAAGCTTCAATATTGACATATTTAACTCGTAAACTCTCGAGCCTTGTCGAGCTTCTATCAATTTACAGTTTACCTTTTGTATTTATACATATCTATCATATCATTCACTTGAGGAAAGTTTCATACACGAGTCTTGAACTTTGGAGTTCAATTCACGTTCACTTATTAACATTAACATTATATGTATAATGAGAGTTGGAGTTATTTTTTAAAAAACGAAATTAATTTTAAAATCAGATACTCGTAGATTATTTGATGCATTGATTAATGGTTTATTTTATCATGCAAATCAGGACATGATATACAGTATTAAATTTTGGTTTTTAAGAATACGAGAAACTGGCTATATATACGAAATCACCATTGTGTTTTACGGAGTAGTTTTTATAATTTGTATCTTGCATTTCACTTTCTTGCAAAATGTGTTATTAACTTATTTTAAATGTTTGCATTTTGACAACATTATTTGTTTTAACAAAAACAAGAAGGTTTGCAAACTCATTCATTCCTTTTAGAAATTGATTATACTGAAAAATTATTTTCATTGAATATTTGCTTGAGGTGAAATAAGAGGGGCAATTAAAACGGACATTCGCCAGGTACAACAATAGCAAAAGATTACCTAATTTTGACAAAGAAAGACATTCACCGAAAAATATAGTACAAATAATAATGATATGCGTATTATTTAATTTGGATTTTAGGACACAGAAAATCACACAAGATTTTATAAAATATTGATTGGCACACATGTTGGTTGAGAAGACCAAATGGAAGACGCATATAACATGCTTAGACAGCTAATACTAGCAAGGACACACCAATTACAATTTCTCTAAAGAAATTACCCACCATTTTTGTCATGTTTACGTGTTTTATACATTTTACCTGATATTTTAGCGCTACAGATTTACATATCTTAAATATTTTTCATATAATATATATTTTACTTGTTTGACACTATTTTATATCTATAAGATGTTTATATATTTATAAAATCACACATTTTATCATCATATACTCTTTTGAAAGTCTTTCAAGAAACAGTGTATCTATTCATTAGTACATATATAAGTATATATATATATATATCTTACATTGGTACGATTGAATACGTTATTTGTCAAACAATACTTGATGTAACCTTTGTGTCTGTATGTATGGGTTGGGTGGGGTGGGTTGATTGCAAAACAACAAGGAAGGTGATAATGTTTATGAGGCCAAAATAGAAGGCTCAATCTATCATACTCAAAAAATAGCAAACTACCAAAATGCAAAGAAACAGAAAATAAGGGGGCCCACATCGTTTATTCATGAGTAGTAACTTTCTTTCTTTAACTATACCTATTTATTCACCTTACCTTTTCTTATTTATGTTCTTCAAGTCACTATGGACAGGCCACTACCCTGGTTCACCAAGGTAGTTTTTTTACTGGGTTAAAAATGTCTTTTTACACAATTTTTAACAGCTCCTAACATTACAGTTGTTCTAAGCCTAATGTGGACTTCTGATATAATATCTATAGTTCAACAATTAAAGAGACATCAAAAGAGAATTTCTGAATGCTTCCAAAATAAATAATGTTTTTAGTGTATACATGTTATCTTCAAACATTAGGTTATAACCACAAAAAATCAAAACCACTTTACTCTCATTTATATCCAATAATGAAACCTCAAAATTTTCTCCACCCTATCTATCCTTTTCAACTTAATCCGAATGTGACACCAATTTCAAAGAGGTGTCAATTCGTGTTTGGGTTGGTCGGTTGCTATCATCCAACATGAACATGATCCGTTAGTTAAATGTGTAATAAAACCCTAACTGACCGTTTATCTAAACCATTAATCGGGTTGGTTCGTTGTATTTTTAACTTTTAGGTATAAATCTGAAAAGGGTTGGTAGGCTGACCCGTTTATTCACAAACGAAAACGAACATGACCCATTTATAAAACAGATTATATATGTGGTAGCCCAAACTTCAAAGTCATGGGCTTCCCATTCTTGGAGTATGTTTGTTTTGGACTCGTGAAGTGAGATTATTGAGACTGACCTGTTTGATAGGCCCGTTGAGACTGGAGGAACTGACTTTTTGGTTATATGCCTCCTTCAAAACATCCCCTAGAGTATTGAAAAAAAATCTAACTTTTATTATATATATGTCACACTAATTATTTATAAACAATAATAATTTCGCATACCATTAATGAAGTTTTGTAAGTGATGAACCCTAAATGACCTACCACTGGGTTCCATTTCATATCAAAGATGCCAGAGCTCAAGAATGAACACATTTCAAGAGCTGATTTTGGGGCATGAAGATGGAAGATTTTAAGTTACAAAGGTGGCAAATACCGTTGATTCGTTGATAATATGCCGTTTTTGTTCGGATGGTTAAGGAAAAACATCGCATGTTGTAAGATTTATGGGCAGAAGTTGGGCTGACAAAGGGCCCATTTAATAGCAAACTGGACTCCAACCGATATGGATTCTTACTTTTAAAAAATATTTTATGTTTCATTTTTCTTCTTATATACAGAGGAAATTTCATTAACTTTTCATCTTCATTTTCTTAGAAATCAAACAGAACGGTGTGGTTTACATAGTTTTTTCTTTCTTCCTATTTTTTAATTTATTTATATCTTTATGGAAAATGTTCTAAGGCAGTATTTTTGTGTAATTTTAAGAGACTAAATATCAACTATTGATAAATAATATCTGATGATCAAGATTAGTTATATATTTTATACATGATGAATGAGGTATTTTGATCATTTGAGACTTACAAACAAAATTATATATTTTTTAACTTTTTTAAAATTATTATTTATTAAATATATAATTACATGTGATTACATTATGTGTTATTAACGAAAAAAATTTAAATTTTTATAAATAATAAAACATAACCAAAGTACTTATCCCTATATAAAATATGTGATTAATCATTGATCAATGGTTGAGATGTATTTTTTTAGAATTCAAAAATTTTAAATACTACCTTAAAGACATCTCTATCTCTATATTTTATATAGTGGAGTAAATTTAACATCTTACCGTAAATAAGCTGAGACGATATACTAAAGTTATTTATCCATTTACAATTTCACATTAGTATTTATCTTTTTCTAATTATATGAACAGTAACAATTATATTCAATAATTAGAGAATTAGGGAAATAATATTACTAATAAAAGTATTACTATTATCTAGAGAAAGAATATTATTAAATAGATAAAAAAAATATTATTAATAAGTTATGTTTTTTTTTACCGTTTTACTCTTTCAACTTATTTATTTTATACTATCTTAATGTTGATTTATTTACAAAAATATTATTATAAATTGAGTTTTAATAATGACAGCCTTAAGGGGTGTTATAAGACATGCATAAAAAGATTGTAATCTATCTATAACCGATAACCGAATTTTAGGAATTCCTCTTTCATACCACTTTTAATGCATTTAGAGACATCACTTAGGGCTGTCATTATCAAAATATTTATAAATTTAATCTTTAATTTTTTAATCTCATGGTCACAAATATTTTTACAAATCTAATTTTTCGGATGAACGCCCCCGCATCTTTACTGTATATAACATTCGTAAGAGCATCCCCAATGGTTAACCTCATAAAAGCTTATTAGTTTTGCCACATCAACATTCTAATAACAAAAAACCTTTTCATAAATGACATCTCCAATGATTAACCTCTCCAAAAGCTTATTCTTTTATAATATTTCTAATCTACCTTTATCAATCTCAAATGTTTTATAAATACCCCTATATATAATTTGACAATTTTTTTGACATCTTACTAAATATTAGTATATCTTTTAGAATGTCTAATACAAAAATATTATACTAATTGACATTAAATATTATATAATTTATTTATTAAGTAATAAAAATATAATAAAGAATTTATATATAACAAATCTAAGGTTTCAATTGAAATGTTATTAAATATAAGGGGCTAAAAATGACAAACATTAAAAGATGGTTAAAAGGTTAGTAGAGAATAAGTCTTTGCAATAAGCTTTTCAAAAAGCTAGGCATTCCAATGGTAAAAAGTCTTTCAAAGACTTATTAGAATAATAATAAGCTTTTGAAAAAGCTACCATTGGAGATGCTCTAATAAAAGTGGGTTCTTTAACTTTTAGGTTTGACTTTATATTTGCACTTTTGTACCTTCCGGTTCCACACATGCTCCTCCGTTTCTTTACATCAGAGTCGATCCAAAACACTCCCCCCTTTTCCCTGCCGCCGTCGTACTCCACCGTCGTTTAGTCGCCGGAGTTGATTTCCCCTTGCAATCGACAATCCAACACTCTCATCGCCTCTTTCAGATATTTCGCACTCTACTGCATGCCTCGAAAGAGAGAAATTTCAAATTCCTTGTGAACCTAAAACCCTATATTTTGATTTTGAATTTCCCCTCTTTTGCTCGTGGCTTCCTGAAGTGTGGTTTGATAATCAAAAGAAGAAATCTACTGGTAGGTATCTTGCATGCACCGTAACATTCATTTATAGCTTTTATTCTTTTTTTTGTTCTTAAATTTGGGGGTTTTATCCAAGTAATTCGGTTTCTGAAAATCTGTCTATATCATCGTTTCTAAAAGTGTACTATACGCTTTAATTTTGAACTGCAATAGATTCACTTGATCTAGCAAGAATGCTGATTATATCAAATTTTACGAGGAGGGTTGTATGACAAAATATGCAAAATTAAATTCACATGAATGTGGATTTTAGGAATTACTAGAAATACCACATTATTATAATTCAGTGCATTATGTTAACATTTTGGTTGATTGCTAAAAGTCTCTTTTGTGAAGCCAGATTAGGGTTTCTGAGATTGTGTCTTTTACATACTTTTGTGTTATCTCTGCAGTGAATTAAGTAATGTCGATGGACATCAGTGAGCTTTTTAGTGATAATGATTTTCTAGATATGGATACAAATTCTGTTAAATTGGAGAACAATCAAGGCGGTTATAATCATATGGATTCTTTCCTGGTAAAAAAGTCCAAGATTCATGGTGTAAGACAAGAAACTGAAGAAAATAGGAGTTCTACTGGCACAAGTGTGTTAGATCAAGAACAATCACCAGTTGATGATGCAAATCTTTGTTCAACATCACCAGTTTGTTCTGCACCACTTGTTAGACAGTTTTGGAAAGCTGGTTCTTACAATGACGACCTTGCCCCTAAATCCACAACTAAATGTATTATATTAAACTTTCATACTATGAATTACTTAGCTTTAGCTTTTTCTAATGTCTATTTTCCCTTTTATAATGACAGCTGGTTCTAGTTATTTACACATACACCCGAAGTTTCTTCACTCGAATGCTACTTCTCACAAATGGGCATTTGGTGGTATGTAACATGCTGAGCTTATTCTTATTTTTTATTTTAATTTAATTTTAAAAAAATTGCAACTTTTCATATGTTTTACAAAGTTTCTAATAATTTGCATATGCAGCCATAGCAGAGCTTATTGACAATGCTGTTGATGAGGTAGTTAACTTTTTTCATTTATCATAAATATCACTTTTGTGAATCATTTTATAATATTTTTTAAATAAAAAACTTAATAATTGGTGCTTTGCTTCTTGTAGATACAAAAGGAGGCAACTTATGTCATCATAGACAAAACAATAAATCCACGAACTGGAGCTACAGCATTGCTAATTCAAGGTAGCATTTCTTATACCCTATTTTTTTATTTAATAAAATAATAATGATTTTCATCACTAACTTAATTTTTTTTAATTAAATTAGATGACGGGGGTGGTATGGATCCAGAAGCAATGCGCCATTGTTTAAGTTTCGGGTTCTCAGATAAAAAGTCAAAGTTTGCGATTGGAAAGTGTATGTTTTTCTTGTTATGCAAGTTTTTAACTGTTTTGTTTCTTTGTTTTGTACCTTCATTTTGATTGGTTGACTTGTAGACACGTTCAGATGGAAATGGTTTTAAGACCAGCACTATGAGGCTTGGAGCAGATGTAATAGTTTTCAGCCGATACTTAACTGAAAGGTTGACTATTGTTGACTTCATCACCTTCAATATATCTTTAATGTATTATTATGTATGTATTTGACTATTTGTTCTATTCTATATGGACAGATCACTGACCCAAAGTATCGGCCTTTTATCGTATACGTTTTTAACTCAATCAGGCTATGACAGGATAGTAGTCCCAATGGTGAGTCAAATTTTAGTTATTTATTTATTTATTATTTATTTGTTTTTATTAAATAAACTGCATGCAGGTTCACTATGAGTTCAACTTTGGGACTGGAAATTTTGACCCGTTACATTCACAAAGTAGTGGAATCCCGAATTCAAACTTATCTGTCATTTTAAAATGGTCTCCATATTCAACAGAGGAGGAATTACTGAAGCAAGTAAGCTGGTCCTACCTTTTTCTTTATTTTATTTATTTATTGGAAATTTTGCACTTATGAAACTATAAACATAACGGGGTTATTGATTTGTGTAGTTTGAAAATGTTGGTTCTCATGGTACAAAAGTTATTATATACAATTTATGGCTTGATGATGACGGTAATATGGAGCTTGATTTTGACTCAGATCCCGAGGTCTTATACCTATCCTTAATCCTTATATGTGTGTGTGTGTGTGTGTCTATATATATGTGTGTGTGTGTGTGTGTGATTTTTGATGAGAATTTGGTTTCAGGATATATGTATTACTTGGGATGGAAAAGGTAAAGTGAAAGAAAGTTCTCGCAAGGCAGTATCTGATCAGCACATTGCTAATCGCCTTCATTATTCTCTTCGTGTAAGTTCACAACTTTTGGAATATATTTATAATTTTATCGTTCTGTGATTATGATATATTTATTAAATTTTATACATCTGATTGTATTTCAGGCATACTTATCTGTTTTGTACCTAAAATTACCCGACACTTTTGCAATGGTATTGAGAGGGAAAGTTGTTATCTATCATAATATTGCAACCGACCTAAAGCACACCGAATATATCATGTATAGACCGCATAGTGATGGACGTTCAGAGGTTGAAAATAATTCATAGATTCTAATATTTAATTTTAATTATGATATTTAATTTTTATAAATGATTCAGGGCACGGTAGTTACAACGATAGGGTTTGATAAGGATTCCCCAAATGTCAGTGTCCATGGTTTTAACATCTACCACAAGAATCGTTTGATACTGGTAATTAGCTAATTTGAGGAATTTATGATCTATTCAATTATTATAAAAAAAATTGTTGCAAAATTGAAAATCTTTTTGCAGCCTTTTCATCCCGTTGTTCTCTATGCCGACAGTCGAGGCAGAGGTGTTGTCGGTAAGAATTTCTATACCCGTTACGAGTTTTTGTTTTTCTTATGAAAATAAATAAATAAATAAAAAAAATTCTTTCTTAAAGGTGTTCTCGAGACAAATTTTATCGAACCTACTCACAATAAACAAGATTTTGAGAAAACATCTGTTTTCCAAAAACTCGTGACCCGTTTAAAAGAAATGACATGGGAATACTGGTAAGTAATATCCTTTAACCATTATTATAATCCAAATTATATACATCATATAATTCCAATGTGATTGAAATTTGGAATATTTAGGGATTATCATTGTGGATTGATCGGTTATCAAATTAAGAAAAAAGCTCGGGCCCCATCAGATACACCGGGTTCATCTAATTTTGTTCATCAGCATGTTGTTGATCGATGTGTTCCTAGAAAACCCATTTCTGATTCTGGAAATAATAAAAAACCGTTTATAGCTAATGTAAACAGTAAAGCCGCTCTTTCGTCTTCTAGTTCACGGTTTTTAAAACCGGTTGACTTAGTACCACCTCCAGGTTTCAAACAAGGTAACTATAATATAGTGAATAAATTGAAGTTAAAAGAAAAAAAATTGATTTTTTAATTTATTTTTATTTGTATTTTTTGTAGGGTCAACTTTGAAACGAAAGTTGAGAGATGAATCTCAACGTGGAATGGTTACTGTTGGTTCTGATACGGTAAAATACTATAAATTTTAATTTAAAGATTGAAATTAAGCTATTTAATTAAATAATATATTATATGGTTGTTCACTTGCAGGATGATTTGGGGAACAATGGGGCATTAAGTGTGATAGATGAAAACAATAAGCTTAAAGCCCAGTAAGTCTACTTTTTAGTTATTTTTTATTATTTATTAATTTATTTTGCTTTTTGAGATTCATGGTGATCCTATTAATTAATGTTTTAATTGTTTTACTGTTTTTCCTTCAGATGCTTGGAGCTTGAAAATGCAGAAGAAGAACTTAAGCAAAAGGTATGCCCGATTATGATTAACCGTTTGACTAAAAAAATCCAGCAATGTTTGACTTATTTATGGATGGACGACAGGTGTCATGGTTAAAAACGGAATTGGGAGATGCACAAGAGGAATATGGTCGTTTGTTGGCTGAATTGCAGGAGCTAGGGTTTGTTAAGGGGGAAAACTAACGTAACCATCTAGTTGTCTAACTAAGATGTTTTTAGGTGTAAAATTGTGTTTGCTTTATTGAAATTAGGTTGACTGATTAGGTTTGTAATTTAGGAAATCCCCTTCATTTTAAGATTGACTGATTAGGTTTTCATGATTGGCAATTGACTTCATGTTTTTGGACCTCGGGATCTAGAAGGGATTGATTTGTAACTTTTGATGTTTGTAAAATACATGCCGTGAACAAAAGTGGGTTTAGTTTCTGATGAATGTTTGACGGGTATTTTCCTATTTGGTGCGAGTACCACACTGAATGTAGCCAGTTGGTACCCGTCTTTTACTTGTGAAATAGTATAGAAAAATAATTTAAATAAACATAGGTGAACACAAAAACATAATAAGTTGCAAACACTCCAAATATCCCATAACCTGTATCAAATATTAAAATAAAACCAAGTACTTTATCTTCTGTGGTATTTTTCCCTTTTGAACAATGTTTAAAAAACCCAGGCCCGGTCGAACCGAGAAATGAGAAGATAACTGGCCTGAACGAGCCGGTTAGATTGATGGTTATGGATCGATTGGAACCAGCTGATTGGACATAAAAAGATGGTTAAACTGAATAAAAGCAATTGGATAAATAAATAAATAGAAGAATTTTTTATATAGTTTTGGAACTTAAAACTGATAAAATTAGTTGAAAATTAGTGTCTGGATTTTTTTGGTATTTAATTTGTATTTTTTTTAAAAAATTTATATTTGTAAACAATTTACATACTTATTGCATTATAAATACTTAAAAATTTATATTTGTATTTTTAAGTCATTAATGCAGCCAGTATGGTATCTTGAAACGTTTATTTTTTTGAATGACTAATTATTAAGTTAGTGGTTCGAGCCTATATAGTGATATTTACAACGGGTATCATGCCTTTCTTTGAACCCTTCACATATGGGGAATAAACCCACCACCTAAGTCCACGACAGGAGTTGAACCTCCAACCTCAAAGTTATAGAGCAAACACCACACCGCTAGACCAAAGACCCTTTAATAGTATCTTGAAACTTAATAGTAATTCTTGTGATTTAATTAGAAATAAAATGATTCATTATAAATCGTTAGTCAACTTATAATTATGATAGGGTCTAAAGCGGTAAAACAATCAATCATATTAAAAAATGTCTAAAACAAAAGGTATTTATATTTTTCTTAGGAACAAAATCTTCACCACAAATAACTTTTTTAAATTTTTACCAAATACTCTTCCGTTTTCATTAATTTTATTTCCATCAAACGGCACCAAAAATAATTATACAATATTATATAGTCCGGTCAGGCAACGACCGACCCTGCAAGTTGCACCATCCCTGCCCGACTGCCCTAAACCCTACCATAAATACCAACACTTACCTACCATTATCTTTGCACTTTGCAGCCTCCATCTTTCTTCCCTAGTTTCTGTTTAACATTCAATTCATATTTCTTAAGTTTCTTCTGCTTCTTGTTTATTAAGTGAAACTGCTTCTTGTTCATATTCAGAAAGGGTACAACTAGATTTGCTTTAGGTACAAGCTTAGTTTATATCTGTATTTTGAATCTATTACTGCAAAACTCTTCCATCCGCATGTGACGTGTTGTGGGCACTGCGGCCATATCTTTGCGGATATTATTGTTGTTTAAACATTTATTTTTATAATAAATGTTTAATTGGCCGTTTTTAATATAGATTTATGTGCCTATATTCACATTCATCGTTTTCTTTAAACTTTTAATGGCCTACATTATTTAATTTATTTATTTAAAGCCTTTTTTAATTGTTTTATTTTTTATGTAATTAAAAAAAATTACTGCAAAACACTTCCATCCGCATGCGACGTGCTGTGGGCACTGCGGCCATATATTTGCGGATATCATTGCTATATAAACAATTATTTTTTATAAATGTTTATTGGCCGTTTTTATAAGATGGATAGATGTGGGTATATTCGCATCTATCGTTTTCTTAATGGCCCACATTTTTATATACTTTCTGTTTATTTTTAGTTTTTTTTCGTTTGTTAGATCTGACTAAAAAGTAAAAAGATTATTTGGATTACTCGATATGAATATTCGATAAATAACTATGGTATTCTTTTTAGTTAATTTTTTTATTAATATTGGAAATTTAAAGTTTTGAAAGATAATTAATTTATTAATATTGCAATGAGATTGATTTTAGTAAATTGTGTGAGGTTGAATCTCCCAATGATCGAATAAAAATTAGTTTCAGCCTTATCTGAATTTCTATGTTGAATTCATTATATTTTTATGAGGGAGATCTAATTTCACACCAAGAATAAATTTATTTAGAAGTACTCTTGTTTTCTCCTTTTATTAAAGCTGTTCAAAAAAAAGTTGTTTATGTGATGAATATGTGTTTTCCCATTGCGCTGCAGTCCTTGTTTTGTTTTAAGTCCAATGTAGTAGTACAATAATAAAACAGTTTTTATTTATAAGTGCGAATGGAACGTTCGATATATAAAACAAGTTCTGTTATAGCCGTGTGTTGCAGCGGAGTTTTAGATCTAATTATTTAATTTAAAAAGTAAAATTCTTATTTCAATTAACCTCTATGCTAAATTGTGGTTTGTTTGTGATTCGAATCAATAATAATAATAATAATAATAATAATAATAATAATAATAATACTTATCATGTTAAATTTTGATAACATTTCTATATAGTCAATATATTGATCGTGAATTTTAATTTTATTTCGTTACGAAAAGTGATTTCATATGTATAATATATATCATCTCAATTTAAAAGTTATACGAAAGAAATTTATTTATATTAAACTTACTTTGGTTGTATTTTAGTGAACTTTTTACTGTTGAACTTTTTAAAATATAAAATGTTTCGTTTAAGTGCATGTTAAATTAAAGAGGAAATGTCGTAATGGTATTGATTCCTACCATTTGTTTTTATTTATCTTTATACTCATTAAATCAAGATATGTGTCAAACTTAAAGGATAATATTAGCAGAGAACATATATGTATCTTTGATATAATTATAATATTTTTGTTATTTGTAGGTTGGGAGATGAGTATGAATAAATCATTTCTCTAAATTAAAATCATAATTATAATATTTTTGTTATTCGTAGGTTGGGAGATGAGTATGGTGAAAAGCTACAATTTTATAATTATTTTCAAAAAGTAACTTTTGTAAATCTCACTTGCTTGTATGTAGGGTCTAAATTTTCGTTCATGCAACAGCCGTCCCATTTTAAACTATTATAAATCTCATTTAATTGTAGCATCTAAATTTCATTTTACTCCGTTCATGTTACAGCCGTCCCGTTCATTTGTAATGAACAGTAAATTGGGTATGAGAATTGTATATTAGAAGAATTATTCTGGGCTGTTGAAAGAGGAAAATAAGTCACACAACCTAATTTATGGTGCTTATACTCTTGGCAATGAGGACATATATGTATCTTTGATATAGTCGTCCAAATGTCATTGGGCTGTATGCAATTCTTTGTAATTAATAAATTGATATAATTCAAAGTATGGTAACATATTAATGTATATATAGTATCTGTTTTGTTATTCATCTAGCAGCTGATGCTGGAAGTTGGCCATTGATGTTCACTCTACCTGAGACAAAACTTTATTGATCGAGATCCACAATGTAATTGCCATTTACATATTGTAAATAATAAGGGGTGATGGGCATTGTGGATATTGATCAATAAACAGTCTTTCTTGGTTACAATGAAGATTAATTGCCCGATATCCAACATTAGTTGCTATATGAATTACACAACGTATAGCCAACAAATTAATGTGTTACTATATTTTGAATTATAATAGTCATTGGATTGCTTTGCTTGCACCCTGACGACATTTGTTGAGTAGGTTTGAGATAACTGTCATGTTTGGCTACAAATTTGGTGTAATCGTCCATTTCCTAAGCACTAACAAGTTAGGTTGTATGATATAAATCCCCTATTTTGAGAGGGCTTATAAGAGTTTTATAATCTCTTCGTCCCTAAATAAAGTTCTCATTTCTCATTTAATTTTTATTCCTAAATAAAGTTTTCATTTCACAAGTTGATTAGGTCCACTTAATAAAATAATATAATTATCAAGGACCATACTACTAACTATTCACTAACTATTTTCCTCTCTCCAAACTAACTTTATATTTTAATTAAATTTATTACCAATACCCCACCATTAACAATCTTCTTAAAATTTGTGCCCAAATAAAATGGTAATTTTATTTACGGACGGAAGGAGTATAAAAAACTGAATGCTTGCAAAGAGAGAATGTAATCCCTCTAATCACATCATATTGGAATCAAAATAGTGGTTGGATCTCAATGGGGAAAATATGTATTCATCGCGTTTACGTGTTTTAAACAACTTAAGCATGTTTGGTAGAGGGTTTTGATTTTTGGGGAAGAAGATGAAATAGGGGAACTTAGGCTTGATTTTTAATTTTATATAAAAATAATGTGAAAAGACAAAAATACCCTTATGTGCATGCATATGAGGTCACTTAACCGAAAAAATTAACACCGTTTGGCCTAAAGGACCAAACGTGACAAAATTGTCAACTTAAAGGATTACACTTGTCGGAATTGGAAGTTTAGGACCAAACTTGAAATCTGGTACCAACTTAAAGGACCAAACGTGTAATTAACTCTTCATGTTATATTGTATACTACATAATCACATTAAAATGATATTAATTATAATGATATTAATTATAATCGCAGTATGTAGATAAATTTCAGATGATTTTTATGAACATGACACAATGTGGCTTTTTAGTTTTAATTCTTTTTTACTATAATTTCAATGAAAGAATAACTTAAATCATTCTAATTATGCTTTTAAGGATCTAGAAATTCTTGAACCCAATATTGTATGGATGATTCAAAACTAAAAATATGACCTTGATCTAGTGGGAGTAATTTAGTCATTGAACATGGAGCGAAGAAGTGACAGCAGCAATTTTTGAGTAGATGCTAAAAAAAGGATCAAGAGAGATAGATAAGTGCAATTATAATCGCAGCGTGATCTTGGATGATCGAATCATACTTTTGGGAAAAAAAAAATGATATATTTTGAGAATTATTTGCATTTTAGAAAAAAATTTGTCTACTTGTTGGACTATAAGAAGTTAAGAACCATTTAAGTTAACATTAAATGGATTTTATGATTACGATATACAACTTCTTAGAATTTAAATACTAAGGCCAAATCGAAGCATTAAATGGATTTTAAGATTTCGATATACAACTTCTTAGAATTTAAATACTAAGGCTATATGGTGCGGGTATAACGTCGCTCGGCGTGGGTGGTGACATGGAGGGCCACGGCGTGGGCAATGCAAGGGAACACCCCCCCCCCCCCCCCCCCAACGACGTTGGGGTGCGGCGTGGGTGGAGATGGCAACGGTGTGGAACATTTGCTTTTTGGCCGAATAGATCCGTTGGCAACGGCTATAATGCCGCTGTAAATTAAAAAAAAAAAAACTTTTTTTCTTTTTATTATTTCCCTATATATATTTACCTATTTTCACTCATTTTACACACAAAATTCATCCATTTTACTCTCTACAAACTCATATCTTCACACCTCTTTACTTACAATAGATCCACACAACAACTCTCCACAAACACTCAACTAACCTTAACAACAAAATATACCACCGAACCTTGGATTTGGTGGCTACGAGCAATATGTCAACATCCTAAGTTCCGGTGTTGTCCCACCTCCACAATTTTATCCACAAACCGCACCTCAATTTCAACAACCTCAATATTCACAAAATGTATCTCAATTTGCACCCACATCACAATATTTTCAACAACAAACATTTTCTCAATAAACGCCCTACCAAACCCAAACACAAGAACCACAAGCGGGAGGGAGCAAGCGAAAGGGGAAAGGGAAAGGGAAAAGGAAAGAAAAAGAAGTTGTTGAAGAAGATGTGGAACAAGATGTGGAAGAAGACACACAAATTCCATGGACAGAAAAGGAGGAAATTGCGTTGTGCCGAGCTTGGTGTGAGACTTCTAAAAACGAGAAAGACGGGGACGGCATGAAAATTAAAAGCTATTGGGAAGCCATTCTTTCTAAATTTCATAGCTTCATGGGAGTCCCGTCATACCGAAAAGACAATAATATTAGTAGCAAATGGCGTGACATAAACAACAAGGTTACAAAATCTAATGGTATATACAACAAACTTTCGTCGGAAAGAAGTAGCGGAATGGCCGAGTTTGATGTTTTGGAGGCCGCCAAGAAACAATACAAAATTGAAAAAAAGGGCCGTAATTTTGAGCTAGATCGACATTAGTTGATTTTAAAAGAGGATCCAAAATGGATCGGAACAATTACTAAAGATCAACAACAATCGAAGCGCTCAAGAAATTCACAATCGGTTGATGTTTCTGATGGTCGTTCTCGTATCGACCTTAATGCAGGGGATGATGACATTCCAGATGACCTATTCGACGATATTGATGAAACTTCACCTCCTCAACGACCAATTGGAAGAGACAATGCTAAACGAGCGGGTAGGCATGCGGCGGAAATGGAATCGAAGAGCAAGCATATGGAAGCAATTCAAAAACGATTAAGCGACCACGTTGAGACAACGAAAGAGCGCATAGAGATGCGTCGTCAACAAGTTTAATTGGAGAAGGAGAAAAATGAAAGAGATAGGGAGCTTGCAACCGAACAAAGAATTATCAATAATATGAATATTTTGACTATGCAACCGCCGCCAGGCATGCCGCAAGAAGATCTTCAACATTTCCTAGCCGCGAAGGAAAGAGCCCGAAAAGCCATGACCGATTTAGGATTATAGTTTTTAAATTTTTAGTATTTTAGTTTTTACTATTTTTAAGTCTTGTATTTTTAATTTTAAGTATTGTATTTTTAATTTAATGTATTTTTATTTTAATTTAATGGAAGTTTAATATTATGTTTAAAAAATAAATGAAAATGAAATGATGAGATGGAAAATAAAATGGTGTGGTGTGGTAGGTATTTCCACCAAATGATGTGGTGTGGTGGTGGTGTGGTTACTTAGGTGGCAATGATGTGGCAAGTAAAATGGATACCACATGTGATACTCATACCTAGTAGCCTAATGCTAAATCGAAGCACAAACCCAAAAGCAATAATGAACTCGAATTAATTCAAACTAATAATATTATACAAAAAAAAGAAAATGAAAAAAAGATGAAAACTAAACAAGTGATCTCATTGAGTTTTCTCTACTCATACTATCATGAAAAATACAACTCGCCATTGAAATATCTTTCTTCGAATGCGAACATGGCAGCAATGTCATCTTATTCAGATCCCAGTACTCATTACTCCTTATCGGCCGATCACCGTAAACCCATTTCTCATCTTTTCCGCCCAAATCAATCACCCCACCACCACCATTGCCGCCATCAGCATTTGAAATTGAAGCTTGTTTCCATTTACACCATATTCTCAACATCAGATATAACAGATACAAGCAAATCACCGTTGCACTGAAAACAATCGCCACCACAATTCCGGCAGCTGCGGTGTTCGAAAGCTGCTTTTTCCGATGTCGGTTTGACTCCGAACAAGAAATTAACGGCGGACCGCACAAGTTATCATTCCGCGTGAATGAATTTGGCGGGAATCTTGAAAAAGTTGATGGGATTTCTCCTTGGAAATGATTGTTTGTGAGATTAAGAACATGGAGACTGGTTAATCTTCCTAATGATTCCGGAATTCCACCATGTAGATCGTTGAATGATAAATTCAATCTTTCTAATTTCACTAAATTCGATAACGAATATGGGATCTCACCGGTGAGATTATTCGTGCTTAAATCGAGAATCACTTGTAGTTCAGTAAGAGTTCCCAATTCAGGCGGTATCTCGCCTGATAACGAGTTTTCCGATAGCCGTAACTCAAACAGCTTTTTACACCCACCAAGTGTTCGAGGAATTGCCCCAGAGAGATTATTTCTTTGAAGCCTTAAAACATTTAAACCAGTTAGATTCCCAATCTCTTCCGGAATCCCACCAGAAATCCTATTCCGATTAACAGAAAGCTTGAGTAATTTTGAACAATTTCCAATTTCTTTCGGTAATATTCCATTAAAATCGTTGCTCGAAAGATCGAGTTCCCCAAGCTCTTTCAACCTTCCTAACCATGGTGGAAACATGCCCGAAAACCGGTTATTACTGACTAAAAAATGGCTGATTTTTGTACAGTTTGAGAGCTCAAATGGCAGTCTCGGATGCACGGATACGCCTGAAAGGAAGCCGCTCCCGTATCGGATACATGGGGGATACAGATACGCCATGGATACGCCTGGATACGTATCGGCGATGGAGGAAACGTATCCGGGGGAAGTATCCGGGGAGTATCCGGCGCGTATCCGTGTAGTTTCCAGAACATATCTGTACGATTTTGGGTAGATGGGCTTTTTGAGTCTAAAATGGTCTAATGGGTTAAAGTAAACTTATAATAATCCCTAGAAAAATACGTATGTTCCCCATAGGTCTACAAAACAACTTGTCGATTTCATAATTCATACCCTCGTCTAATCGTCTCTTCGTTTGATTATTGATACTTAATTACCTTTGAAATATTTATTATTTTTGTAGTTTACACTTTACATCAATATATACCTATTTTGGAATTTCTTTAACATATATATATTTTTTATATATTTTATATTTTCCGTATCTCTGCCGTATCCGTATCCTGAATTTTTTATTTTTGCCGTTTCCCGTATCCGTAGCGTATCCGTTTCCCTGTGCCGTATCCGTATCCGTGCAACATAGATGGCAGTTCCCCTGTGAAGATATTGTACGAAAGATCAAGAAAATTTAGATTACTAAATTGACCGAATTGTGAAGAAATTGTGCTATTTAGAACATTATGACCTAGTCGTATACGCATAAGATTCTTTGACATTACAAGTTCAGTAGGAATTGGACCCGAAAAACTGTTATTAGTTAAATCTAACAAAGACAGCAAACTCGAGCCCAAAAGAGGATAAATCGAACCATACAATCTGTTATGAGAAATGTTGATAATTGTGAGGTTTTTCATGAGAAATAAAGATTCTGGAATCGGGCCTTCGAGTGAATTATTGTAAAGACTAAGAAGTGTAAGCTCAGAAAGATACCCGAATGTTTTGGAGATCGGGCCCGAAAGCTTGTTATCACCCAACGATAAAGTTTGAAGCTTTTTGCAGTAACCCAAACTTACAGGAATCGGGCCCGATAAATCGTTCTGCCTTAACTGAAGAAAAACCAGATTTTTGAGCTTTCCTATTGTTTCAGGAATCGGGCCCGAAAAATGGTTCCCGAAAAAATCAATTTCGGTTAAACTCGAGCAGTTTATTAACTCGTTTGGTATGTTTCCCGACATCTGATTATCGTATAGATACAATACACTTAACTTCTGTAATTTCCCGATTTCGGTTGGGATTTCACCTGTGATCATGTTGTCAAACAGATAAAGATTCATCAAATTAGTTAAATTCCCGATTTCAGGAGGTAAATTACCCGAAAAACTGTTGTTGTTTAGCAAAAGATCGGTGATGTTCTTCAGATTATCAATTCCAGATGGTAATTCGTTTTCAAATTGGTTATCAGAAATGTCTAATACTTCAAGTGAAGAACATTTTAGCAACTCGATCGGGAAGCTTCCGGAAAGACGGTTTCCCGTTAGGAAAACATGGCGTAAATTCGAGTTTTCTGAGCAAAGATTTTGTGGAAAAGCGCCCGTGAAAGAATTACCCGATAAAACAAACGATTCAAGATTATCGTTTTGAAAATCAAAACGGGTTATGTTGCCCGAAAGATTGTTTCTTGAAAGATCAAGATTTTGGAGTTTGGGTAATCTGATCACTTCATATGGGATTTCACCCGTTAACTGATTTCCAAGAAAGTTTAAGTATTTCAACCTGGAAAGCCCTGATAACCCAGATGGGATCGAACCCGAGAGGGTGTTATTTGCCAAATTCAAAATCTCGAGGGACTGAAGTTGCCCAAGTGAAGAAGGAATTTCGCCTTCTAGCTGGTTGTTTGATACTGCAAAATCTTGGAGTGATTGACAACCGTTGATCTCTAACGGAATTGTACCAACAAGATTGTTGGTTTGTAGATGGAGAGACTTCAAATGCTTTAATTTGCCAATTTGAGATGGAATGCTTCCATTAAGTTGGCAATTAGCAAGCCCTAATACTCTTAATTCGGTTAATTCTCCAACACTTTCGGGAATCTCTCCGGTTAACAAATTATCTCCTATTCTAAGAACTTGTAGTTTCTTCAAGAAACGAAGTTCGGGAATGATACCCGAGATATAATTTGAAAACAAAAGTAGTTCTTGAAGATTCCCGAGTTCGGGAGGAATCATACCCGTGAGTGAATTCATTGAAAGATCGAGTTTTTGAAGTGAAACGAGGTGTGAAAAATCGGGTGAAATTGATCCCGAGAGACCCGAGTTTGAAAGATTTACACCCACGATTTTCGTTTGATCTTGTGAACATTGTAACCCATTCCATGTGCATAGATTTGAATTTGGAGACCAATTGCTAAAAACTCCCATTGAATCAATGAATTGTGATTGAATTTTGAGCAACCAAAATGAATCATTTGAAGTAACTCCTAGTGAAACTTGTAACAAAGAACCGAGTATTATGAACACAACGATATTATTCGGTATGTTACCCATTCGAGAAGCTTCGGTTGAATCGGTTAAAATGAAAAATTCATGGTTTTGTTCTTGAAAAAAAAATATTTTTTTTTTCTAAAAATGTGATGAAAAGATGAAGATGAAGGAGGGATGGGATAATGGGTGGTTTCAGAAAGACAAATTGATATGGGACAGATCAATATTCATGTTACACAGAGGTTATGATTATGATGATTGTGTGCATGAAAAGTGAGTGAACCTTTTAGCTTCCAAAAACTTTATATAAGCCTTTGTTTCTCTTGCTTAAGCTATTAATCTAATCACTTTTATTAGCACAATTTGACTATTAAAAGATTAAGAAAAGTGCAATAGTCAAACATTTTATTTGGTCAATTAATATATGAATTTTGTTAACAAAGTTATAAGAGTTGTCTTTAAAAATATATAACATGCTTAGAGTTATTGTACACTAATCACAAATCTTATAATTAATAACCACATACTTCGTATTATATTTTGATCATAAAGGGCTTTTATAATCATCAGCCAAACTTGTAAGGACTTTTATTGTTCGTAAGTTGTCAAATATTTGATAATTGATACGTAATTTTAATTAATTGATACGTAATTTTAATTAATTTTACATTAGTTTCAGTAGAGTACAATAAGAAGATAAGATTGTGATGGTTGAGAAGGAAAAAAGAGAATTAGGGGTACCCACACGGCCACACCCACTTGCTCTTTATCAATTGGACCTTTTTAAGTTGCAATTTCTAATCCGTATCCAATAAAAAACCTTGGAGAATCTTGACATACATCACATAAACTAGAATAGGTTTGTTGACTTTGTAAGATATAAAGTCAAAGATCCCTCATTCTACTCAAATAAATTGGTATGAATCCATTTTCTCTTTATGAAAAATGAAACACATGTGCCCTTGGGGTGGGTGATGAATATGAGATGTTGTTGTCACTTCATAAGGAATTGAATTCATAAATGAAAGACAAAGCTCAAATTTTGGTATAATCTCGAAACGTGATATTTATCTTCGTTTTGCATACATGTTTATTCGAGGATTATCGATTTATCATAAGAAAACTATAAGGGGGTGTTTGGCTCAACGTAATCCTCCGTAATGTAATTGAAATCGGTTGTATTTGAATTCGGTTGTAATTGAATTGGGTTGTAATTGAATACGCTTACGCGTTTGGTTACCAAAATTTTGAGTTGTAATTCAAATCAATAGTTATGACTTTTTTTAAAAAATTTTTTAAATTTTTTTTCAAAATTTTATTATTTATTATTTTTTTTATTTTTTAAATTTTTTTATTATTTGTTTACATTTAAAAAAAAATTAAATAGTTTTTATTTTTTCTATTTTTTTCTATTTTTTTAAAAATATTAAAATTTTTTAATTTATTAAAAAAAATTTATTTTTTTTTAATTTTTTAAAAATTTTTTAAAATTTTTTAAAATTTTAAAAAAAAAATTTAAAATTTTTAAAAAAAAAATTTAAAATTTTTAAAAAATTTTAAAATTTTTTTAAAATTTTCTTAAAATTTTAAATTTTTTTTAAAATTTTTTTAAAATTTTTTAAAATTTTTTTAGAATTTTTTAAAATTTTAAATTTTTTTTAATTTTTTAAAATCTTTTTAATTTTTTTTAAATTTTTTAAATTTTTTAAATTTTTTTTATTATTTTTAAACGATTTAAAAATCTGAAGGATATAAAATATTCAAAATTTGTTAGTTTACAAAAGGACCGTAATTGAATTCTTAGGGTTTTGGGACGGAATTCAATTACAACGAATATCGTAATTCGAAATTACGTCGTAATCGAATTACGAAAAAAAGTGTTCATCCAAACGTCCTCCGTAATGTAATTGAATTACAATTACGGAAGATTACGGAGGATTACGTCAAAACAAACGGGGCCTAAATGTTGTGACCCAGTGGTTGGATTTAGACGAAAGAACTTGATATCTTGAAAAAAGATTGATCTTGTTATAAGGATTAAATTATGGAGATCATTAACTCTGCCTTAATCTTTGGGACGATTTGTCAAGCTAAAGTTGTATGAAGAACCTAAGGCGGCAAATAGGACAAGTAGTCACATTAATCCGGATTAGTCCCTAAACTAACTTCTTCAACTCGTAATTCAAATCACTCCACCAAATCCTCACCTAATACTAATTAACTAAAAAAAACTAAATTGAATAACCACCACATGGGAATTTAGAATAATTTGAAATGTCTCTTAATCCTCAACCATATGTGTTCTTTTCAATGTCAAGAATCTATCTTGATTTGCACATTATGCATTCATAGTTGTACCTTGTGCTATTTTAGATAGCTTGATAAGAAAGATTCACTAGTGGGATTGAAACCAAAACAAGAAATGCCAAAAGAGATGGCTTGATAAACTTGCGTGTGTGTGTAGTGGGTAGCTAGCCAAGCTTTATGTCTTTCAATATCACCTTTCCTTAGTGTTTGTGTAATCAAAAAGAAAATGCAACCACTTTGGACTTGTATCCCATGAAGTTTTGTCCCATAAAAACCCCATTCATGGATACATACATATTCGGGTGATTTTCAAAAAAAGGTATAGTAAGATCCAAAATTCTTAAAAAATACTTCGCTTTTAAATCTTACCAAAATAGACCATGCGATTGTGTAACTTCACACAAAACTTGACAAACGTCCTATGTCCACATAAAAAATAATCTAATTTAAGAAAACTCTCTATTTTGGTAATTACCTCTACATATTTGCTTGCTTGGTGGACTTTGGACCATCCATCACTCATGGGTGCTTTTGTATTCATATTTCTAAACTTTATTTTAGTTAGCACATTTCGTTTTCGTGCTCACCATTCGTTTGTCATGATCATTCTACACTCAACAAGATGAGCGTAACTCGTGTCATATATGAAACATAACCCTCACATCTCGGTGTTCTTTTCACAAAGATTGTAATCTGCAAAGTCTTTTTCCTACCTAATATTGGAAATTTTATTCTTACTAAAAAAATGAGGGTAAAAACAAAGAGAATGACACCAAAACAGGATACCTAATATGAAGACATGGAATGAAATTAGAGGATGGTTGGATTATAGTAATAATACACATATAATAACAAAGAAATGAGAATATATATATAATAGACAAGAGATAAAATCCAAGGTAGAAGGTAGTGCATTAATGGATGCTTAATAATTGTAATCATATAATAATGATTTAGAGAGGGGAAACAAGTGCTAAAAAGGTAGTATTACTTTTGTATTATTTGCTTAATTTTGTAGGTTTTATGGGGGAAAGTCAAATGAGCAAAGGAGATGAAACAAAAGCTGAGATGGTCCATTGCGTTGAAGATCAAGTAGATTCCAAGAGTAGTTATTGACGGAAATATTATAATTAACGGATAACAGCAACAATTATTATTTTGTTACAAGGAATTATGTAATTTAGAGGTGGCAATTTCTGACCCGAAACCCGGTCTAAAACCGACACAAAAATAAAAAGGTAAGGGTTAAGGAAAACAAGTTTTGGGTTGACTCAATTGATCCTTTTATTAAACGGGTTAGTTTTGTTGATGATAATTTAAATGGTCAACCCGCCAACCCGTTTAATTAATAAAACATGTTTAAAAATAGATATATTTAATTTTACTAGTTTATAGAAATATTTGAAAAATAGATATATATTTTTTAAATTAGATATATTTTAGTAGGTTCTGCATACACATTTCAAAAGTCGACATGTTTGACCCGTTTGACTCATTCAAACCGCTAACATGTTTAACTCAATTAATTCCCGTTTAATTAACGGTTTATATGGTTCATGTTAGTAACCAAGTTGGTATTGAATATTTCTGACCCGCGAACCCGAACCTATGAACTCAAACCCACCTGAATTGCCACCCTAAATATGTATTACTATATAGTATGGGGCGTCTGTATTAGCATATTTAGAACTGATTATGCTTATTAATAAAATAATTTATTAGGTTATGTATTAATTCATTGAGTTGAAATTGAAATTACATCACTTGAATTGCATTTATCCATTTCTCAAGTAATAGAAACTACTTTTACATATCATCCTATTTCATCCCCAAACAATCGGTATTTATAGCAATTTTTTAATATTGAACTGATTAATGCTTCGACTATATTGCATCCATCACATCATATTAAACACCTGAAGGTGAAATGTAGGCAGTAAAATTTCAAAAGCGTTGTACCAACTAATGTTGACTCTATATCTTTGACCAAGTAAGGTTTGACCTTTGACTTTGAATTCCCTTTTTCAATGTATTTGGTTTTAGTTAACCACCTTGACTTCAAAATATTGGCAAAAACGCAGAAAGATGCAACTTTTGGCTCACTCCAGTAACACTCCCCTGCAACACCTTCAATATTTTAGTTTATTATAAAAAGAATATATAATACTTTACAATTCCATTAACATTTGTCACAATATAATGACATTTTATAATTCACAATCGTATGACTATGAAAGTTACTCGTGAACAAATAAAAATCTTGAATTCGAGCCTACAATCATCCTACAGTTTACAAAACATCCGTTCAAATAAAATAATAATACAATACACGAACCTATATAAAATTGGCTCGTTTCAAAAACCTGATAAATTTACAATAAGAAGGCCATATCGATTCCACATAATCCATATATTTATCCACCAGCCACATTTGAACGTCTTTCTGGATTCTTCTCAACATTGTGACGTATCCTAAGTTCCAAAAACCGATCACAGGTGTCCAAAAACGAACTCTAGTTGTTTCTTGAAGCTTCCCGCCAGCAATATAATCGTACACCATTAATGATCTTTTTAACACATTGATTGATTGCTTGAAGCTAAAAATATAGAGTGATGTTATTAACTTAATCATGGTTATATATAAACCCATGATTAGAGGTCCACTAATCCATAAAGGGGTTAGCTCGTTTGCAACTTCTGTTCCGTACTTCATATAAATTGTTAGGTACATTGGTATGCTGCAAAATTAGATTACATGTTTGCCACAAGATTAATACAAATCAATCATATCGTATATGCATAAGTTTTTGCACAAATGTTATTTTGTGAACTTTTTTAAGCTGTTGTCGCAGTTTGAAAGTGTAAAAATCAGTTTTTAATGGATAAATATAGCTTAGCTTATATTATATTATAGGTTAAAATACATTTTAGTACTTTAAATTTGGATGACTAGGTCCTCTACTATCTTAAACTATGAATTTGACAAAATGGTCAATTTAGTATCATGACTCACTAATTTGGTCTTGTTTTTTTTATGTGATTTGTTTTTAATTTCAATATATTGAAATGAACGTATACTTTTTAGTCCATCAAAAGCTTCAACGAAAGTAAGTCAGGTAAGAAACCGTGATCAAATTAATGAGTCAGGGTACTAAATCAACAATTTTATCAATTTCAAGTTATCATATTGCACCTTTAATAGTTCAAAGTAGTAAATGAACTACTCAGCCAAGTTGAGGGTAATAAAATGGATTTTAGCCTGTATTATATCTCGGAAAACCCAAATGCTAAATATATATAAAGCAATGTGGAAAATTACTTACAATATCATTGTGGGTATCTTTATTGTTGCATTAAAACGCCAAAATTTGCACCAAACCATTTTCAAAACCTCACTTTTTCCACTATTTTGAATCTTCTCCTCTGATTCAACTATTTGGTTCAAGAACGGGCCCTCTAGTGTCCCTTCGGCTACTTGATCCGATAAAGGCATTCTTAACAATATTAACCAACTTTTAAACAGATTTTGTACGGCTTGAGACCCTGCTATTGTCCCATTTGGTTCAAATGTAACTGGGGTTTCAATGTTTTGAATGATCGGTTCATCAAATAAGATTTCTTTGCTATCTTGAATACCACATTTAATGGATGATTTACTTCGGGATTTCAGGTTTGATCCATTAATAAGTGGAATTGTTGTTATGCTGTATTTAGAAATAATATTAAAAATTATATTCAAAAGGTTAATAATCGATGAATAAACACGGATACTTACCACAAACATGATGTATGATTTAATAAAATACCGTCTGTTCTTTTAACTTTCGGAAATGCTGCTAGAAGTTCTTTTGATTTTATCTCTTTCTTCCAAGATAAAGGCTTTAAAGGAGCATATGGACACTTAAGAGGAAATATACAATATTTGTTAGAACTTCTTAAAACAGTTATGTTTTAAGGATTTTGTTAATGACAGTCCTTAGAGATGCATTTAAAAGATTATTACATGCATTATTAACTTGTATTTTGACTATTTTCATTGATGAAGGGGAGATTCCGTAAATGATGGGGTGGTTATTAGTTGATATACAACTATTTATACATGGTGTAACACCTTACAGCCCTAAGAGTTGGCGTTAGCATTTCCCTTTTTTTAAATAAGCAAAAACGTACTTTTATTAAAATACTAAAAAATGGGCTTTAGCTTCTGAAAAATGCAACAAACCATACACTTAAAATGTCTAATAATAACTTAATATGTTGATAAAATGAACACATAATTTCACTTGTAACCAAAATAGTACGTGATCTAACAATCAGTCCATTTTTCCCTGCACTAAAAATACCCATTTCGACCCGTTTTTCAACCCGCCTTATCCGCCCATTTTGCCATCTCTGTAGATGAAAATTATATTGTTTACTGGAACAATAGACTATATGATTCTAATGAAAGCAACTAACATTTTTTTACCTGAACCTGATGTGTCACAAATGCCATTATCTCTGGCCTTTAACAACACCCAATCATCAATGCAACCGCATTACAGATAACTAACAACACCTGAAAATTTTAATTTATAAAAAATATTAATAATTTAAGTCAATTCACAAGAAGCAGGCGCAATAGCCCGACAAAAATCTAACTACAGAAATTCGACTATTTAAGGGAAATGAAATATTTCTTGATTAAATCGAAAATTTACATAAATTAAAGTGTGTAATGGAATGTGAGATAATTTGTTTGTATTATTTGTAGAAGAGAAATAGTCGAACAAGAATTGAAAGCTGTTTATCTGTTTTCTTAGGACGGAGCTACCGGAAGAAAGATGTTTTGGATAGAAAAGAGGATGGAGGAACAAAGTCTCACAATACAATTTCTTTTAAATATATAATTTAAAAAATGGGCAAATATAAAAACAAATAACATAATGTTCCCAAAAGTTCGATAAAATGTACCACTGATGCTTTTGCGAAAAAAAAAAAGAAGAAAAGAAAGTGGGGACTGATTTGCCCTTAAAAAATGGTACAATTAAATGAATTAATCGAGCTTTTGGTGATTATGTTACTCTTTTTTTGTAATGCAATCTTTTTTCTATTATTGAAAAAATTTGTTTGAAAAAGGAAAATGGTAAATCCAATGGTCCAGTAAAATTGGAGGAAGACGGCTTCGTAAAAGTAAAACCTACAAATTTAGCATACCACATGACGATTCCTTAAGCTTACTTTTCAAGTCAAGATTTGGTTTAACCTATTTTTTCTGTGGGGTAAAATCAAAATTGTATTACTTCAGTGAAGACTGCACAAATCATAAAAATTTCAAGGTGCATTTAGTTTATGATAATGAGTTTGGGTATGGGGAATGTTTTATGTGTCCAACAAGAGAAACATTCATTAGAATTTACATCTATGTTATTGGAAATTACTTTCTCACTCCTTTGACATGCTAACCACAAAACACAGTTTATTTTGGATAGAGATGACTTATTAAAAACTTAACATGCCCAAAATACATTTGACTGACTTCTTGTTGCTTGGTCAATGGTTAACGCCACCATTTGTACTAGGACTATACAAACTAGACCGAGAACCACAAAACATAACCAAATCAGACCGAACAGAGCTATGTCAGTTTGGTTCTCAGTTCTAATTTTAATACAAGTTAAAAAAAAAAAAAAAAAAAACACATCCAACAATATCTATCTACCAGCCAATAATTAGGGCAAAACAAGAAAGGGCTCATCTCATCTCATGTCAACAACAATTCACCAAATAACATGTATCTAGACTCAATTATCACCATTCATTCAAAACAATTACATCTTTTCTTTTCTAACACAAAACCACAACAAGAAAAATGCCACGCCACAGCCACGTTCATGCTCCTTGTCCCGTGCCAAAACCAACATTTTTCCTTTCCTTGCTCACCCACTATTTGCCCTAAACCATTTGCCTGCAATTTCAATCACAAATTTATGTAGATAATTATTAACCAACCAACTTGTAACCACCACAAACTATAAAAGTTACCTGACACCTAACATCAATTTTCTGACTAAAAAAAGCTCCTTTCAATTCACTCATTATTGGCGCCCGTAAAAGTTACCCCCACCTCGTCTGGGTTGACCTTGACTTTGACCCGAACCTGAACCTCTCTCTTTGTACCTTGGACCTGCATTACCAGATGCATCAGATTTATAATTACTGTTATTGTTGGATCCAACTGGTTGGTACTCATAATGCAAATTCTGTCTTCTTTCTCGGTTTGCATTTGGATTATGTTTCCTTCTATCATTTTGACCTCCATACTTCCTAAAACCATGACCATGTTGCTGATCAAACATGGCAGCTTCATCTTCTAATGGAGATTGTGGTCTGTATGAATTTGGTTTTCTTTCTCTCCTAATCTCTTGTTGACCATCACGTTTGACTTCTGAGCTACCTCTATATCCTTGTGGTTTGGGTTGCCAGTGAGAAGAATGATTCTCTCTAGAAGCAGGTCTATCTGTTTGTTGTATCTCAACTTCTGAACCAATTTGATCATCATAATTCTGATTTCTCATTGTACTACTCTTCTGGTTCTTGTAAGCTGGTTTTTTCCCTTTACCACCTTCATCTTTAACAAATGTGACTTCAACTGGTGGCAATTCATCAGGCATAAACCAACCATCAGACGGGTCCCACTCATGTGCTGTAACATTGCTTTCAGTTACAACAGCAGGTGCTTCATTTTTATATGTTTTCACATGGGGCTTCACTGGTTTATTCTGCTTATTATTATCAAAACTGTTCTTGAGCTCAACAGTAGGGCCCACGTGGGTTACAGCTGTCACATCTTCTAATACAGCTTTCTCGGGTGAAGATGATTGTTGTTGAGCAACTGGTTTAGGAACATATCTTTCCATTTCTGCCCTTTTGTTTTTCAAATTAGTCTGGATGCTCTTTGCTGGCAAAGCCACATCATCCTGACTGTTTTCTTCTTCTTTGTTGGAGGCCCGCACCGGGGCCCACACTGCCACGTCACCAACATGGAATCTATCACCTGTTCTATTATTAGCTTGTGGGTTTCTTGGCATCCTTCTAGAAGGTTGAGGTTTGTTATACTGGTTAGTTACTTTATCACGTGTTTCATCCAAATTTAAATCATTTTGGGGAATTGCAACATCAGCTTCTCTTGAATCATCGATTTTATGTTTATTTTTGCTACTTTTATTATTTCTCTTCTTCTGTTGTGTTGGTTCAGATGATATCTTCAAACTGTTTTCTTGATTTGGTACAGATTCACCTGAACCACTCAGAGTTGACTTGTCAACAGAACTCTCAACTGTTTGTACAGTCTGTTTTTGTCTATGATTAACAACATGTTTCTGTCTGTGGGGACCACCATCATTACCAACTGCAGCATCATTTGCATTAGCGACACTTTGTTTCGTAACGACAGTCTGGTCAACAGACTCTTGTTGACTTTTCTCATTGACCTGAGCAACTCCTTGAACTTTTGCATCCAAACTTGAAACCACTGGCTCACATTTGCTATCATCAATAACTGGTCCAGTTTGTTTTTGAAATCCTTCCACATTTTCCTGCTCTGGAACACTAGCAACTGTTTTTTCTGTAGCTTGAGTTGTACCGTCTGCTGTTGCAAGTGTACGCCTATTTAACTCTTCCAATTTTGCAAGAGCTTTTGCTTTCTGCTCTTTTATCCGTTCTTCCTCTTCCTTCTGTAACTGAATTGCACGCTGTTTTGCTAACTCCCTCATCCTAGCACGCTGATGATGCATATATAAACATATATACATACACAATGCATAAGTAATAAAAAATGGCGAGTCAGTGTGTGTGTGTGTGTGTGTGTGTTTGCAGGTTACCTGTGCTTGGCCATCAGATTCATCTGTATTTGAAGTTTCAGAATTCTCAGCAGCCTCAACAGAAACTGTATTTGAAACAACTTGACCACCATCTGAACCTAAAATTTGAGGTTTCTTTCGCCATCCATCATTATCTTGATTATTTAATCTTCCTTTATTATGATGATCTGCTCGATTTCGTACTGCATGATGCGGTTGTCTGAAAAAACATAAGTTAGTTAAAACAAAAAACTGACAAAATATAAAACAATGACATCAGCAAACACGAATCGTAATAACCTTGAGAATGATGATACGTTTCCAGTATCCGAAATGGTACCGAATGCAATTGTCGGGTTTTCATTAGGGTTAATTAGTAACCTATTTTTTTGCTCTGGATTTTCTCGAACATCAGAAGCCCGTGCTTTTGCATTCAACCCTTCAATCTTTTCTATCAAGCTCGGATCTTTTTGGTTAGTTGGAATATCATGAGAAGCTTCCGGAACCGTTGATTTATTTCCCCAAATCTCATTGAATTGTCTAGACTTGTGTGGGCCCTCATTTACCCGTTCATTTTTGTGAAACGTTGGTCTTGTTTGATCATTCTTTTCTAAAGTCTGCTCCCAATTATCTTCTTCCCAGTCAGCATCGCGTTCATTTTCACGTTTTCTAAGAACTTTGTAGGGCCCACGAGATTCTTCAGGTGGAATAGAATCCACTTGTTCTGGAACATACATATTTCCAACTGACCCCCGCCCAGTACCTCTAAAGTGTGGATCGTGAAGCTCTGGATGGTTCTGAGGTGGGCCCATGTTGTAAACGAGCGGGCCATGTGGCCCAGGTGGTCCAGGTGGTGGCCCGTGTGGTCCAGGTGGCATTCCCATGAATTGCATATCACGTTCATTAGGGTTATACCCCATTGGAGGACCATAATAACCGTCATACGGGCCTGGGCCAGGGTAAAACCCGGGCCTCATCGGCATACCTGGGCGAATAAACGGGTCGGGCATTTGCGGCCTGTAAAAATCTCCGCTTCTTGGATGATGGCCTCTTGGACCGGGCCCAGGTGGAGGGCCCGATTGTGAATTTGCTAAATTAGGAGGGATTTGAGGGTGGTGATAGTAAGGAAAAGGTTCCATTGGATACCCGCCGTGAGGAACAGGGGGATACGGTGGACCTGCAGGTGGTGGTGGTGGTGGTCCTCTGTACCAAACACCAGCAGGTGGTGGTGCGTTCATTGGTGGGCCACGCCATGTGTCATAATGCTGAGGGGGGCCATTAGGGTTCATATATTGGTGTGGGTCCCCTTGTTGCCACTTGTCAACAGGAGGATGGGGCCCGTCTTCAAAATATGGAGAACCTTCTCTTGTCCAGGTGTCAACAGTTCCACTCTTGTGATCTGCTGTCCAGAAAAGATATCAATTATTATAAAAATAACTTCAGAAGCTAATAAAAAGGTGAATGTTATAAATAGACACAAACCAGACTGTGTGGTTCTGCCAGAGCTTGAGCCAGGGCGTACTTGAAAATCGTGATCTGCCATAAATACAAATTCAGTAGAATACATAGTAAAAATATATATAATAAATGTACAATAATAAGTTAAATAATACCGTGTGGTTCACTGTTCTTTACAGTATTATCTTTTTCTGAACCCAGTGTTGGAAAATCCCCAGAACTCAGAGAGAAATCATTAGCTTTCGAAGGTACCGACTGCAAAAAAAATAAAATAATAAATAAAAAAAATACAATAAAAATAGAAGTAATTAAAAGATGATAATTTAAAGCAAAAAAACAACAAAGAGCGTGGAACTAATAACTAACCAGCTTATCAGCAGTACCATTCGGGCCCCAGGCAACAGGATTATTATTAATATTATCATAAACAGGTTCAGCAAAACGAGACAAATGTGAGCTACCCGGCCTAGTTTCAGCACTGAGTGGTCGTGAAGATGCTAATGATGACTGATTTGACGTTAATACCCCTGAAGCTGATGATGGTCTAGAATTTGGGCCCCATGTAGTAGTAGTAGGAGGCTCGTGTCTATCACTTCCAGCTGTCGATGGTCTACTAAGTCCTCCACCTGATGATGGTCTGCCACTTGGATGATGTGGCGAACCAGTAGCACCATCAGCATTTGGAGATGCTGATGATGAACCCCAAGGATTTGAGGTTGATGATGATGGTCGACTGCCCCAACTAAGACTACCCCTGTTACAAGGGTAAAATTGGCATAAAAAATTGTAAAAAACGGAAAGTATGCGGTTAATTAAGCAATACTTACTTGGGAACAATTTCCACATTTGGATCTAGACCATGGTTTTCTAACCTTAACAATGACAACAGAAAATGTCAGGATATTATTACATAAACCATAAGATACATATTATTATTAATAAATAATAATACGGCTGTAGAAGCATACTTTTGGCTAGGTAAATTAATAGGTTTAGGAACAGCAACTTTGCCCAAGACAGTCATGCCACCTCTTCTTGCAGAGGCCCACCTATAAAATTAAAAAAGATTAAAAAAAAAGAACAAAAACAAAAGAGGGCTAAGTATAATAATCTCGGTAATACTTCTGATTTCATCATGAAATTTGCATTATTCTTTAAGATTATAGATGTCATATCATTGTATTTTAATATCTCAAACTGTTATGTCATACTATGATTTGTTCATAGTTTTATTATATGTAGTTTATTCACCATGGATAACATGTTTTATGAGATAAAAGTATAAGCATGGAACTATGATCAGATGTGATACATATAAGTGAAAGAACTGTACCTCCGTTCTCCAACCAACATACTTGAGGTCATTGTTCAAATGTAGCCCCAAGCTCATCCAACAAGTACCTAAATTAATAAAAAACATGGATATAAAATCAAAATATTTGCTTTTCTTAATATAAAAAAATACAAACTGTAACTCAGCCATGCAAATATATATTATATAAGGATTACAACAACAAAATGAGATGTAAATGTTTAAGAAAAATACCTATAAATTAAGTAAATTAGCAGCTTATAATCTGATGACTGTCAACTGTATCCACTCTCTGAAGACAGGGATAACTACAGCATGCCTGGCTGCTGATCATAGTTGTCAAGCTGACTTAGTGTCTAAGCTGAATTGTTACTTCAAGCGGGGAAATTAGTTAAGCATGGAACCTACTAAGTTTTAGTATAAAAGCTAATAATTAGGTCATTTGTACTAAGTCCATATTTTGTAAGAAATTAGTTTCCTATTCACTTTCTAATCGTATAACCTTAGTTTGATTAATAAAATCATTCAACTTCAGTTTATCTTCAACTTCTGGATATTTGGTACCGGATCTACAAACCTTATTTGATTCTAGAAACGGATCGTATCAATACCTAACGCTAAAAACAAAAACAATACAAAAGGAACAAAAAAGTACTTCTTCTATAATCAATTAATCATTATCAGACCTGTGAGCGTTACCAAACCCTAGCTTTCAACTTTAATTTAACAAAGACTGATAAACCAAAATAAAATTAATGATCAAACAAAAAACGATAACCGCACATACGTAGCGAGAGAAATTGCTCACCGGAGATGAATATACAGGAAATAATTTGGATCTACAAGTACGGGTCCGATCTGCGATCTGCGGTGTTCGAAAGCGATGGCAGCAAGAGCGAGAACGGTGAGAGGGAGACGGAGATGGACGGAATCGGTAACGGTAGCGTTAGCGGTAGCTATTCCGGTGGTTTTGGGCGTCCGTGTGGTGGATGGATGTTTGCGTGTGTGGTGGATACAAGTGATGCAAAGGGGGATCGAATGTGTTGGGGGCAGTGGTGTGTGGGTGGGTCGAACACCGGAATAACCGAATAAGGCTTAAAACTGGATTTGGATATAGTCAAGTGTCGTTTGACATAAAGATCGTGTCACATTAATTTAACAAGATAATTTACTTCCTCCGTGATATATAGTTGGTTTTATAATTTTTGAGATAAAAAATTATAATGAGTATTAAATTAAATTAATTAGATGATTAGTGAGGAATATATCTCACACTTTTTGAATAAAGTGAAGTTAATGATGTGTTAGACATAAAAGTAAGGGTGAAAATGTCATTTCAGTATATTAAATGAGATAATCAGTAGGTGTGGGACCCATCACTTTTTACCAGATTATGTAAGTTTCAAAGTGTATCACTTATTTTGATACACCTAAATATATAATGTGTATCACCTATTTTGAATTGATAGAAGTATATCTTAGTGAATATTATAAGTAAGGTATCACTTAATATGATGAGGTTATCTTATAAATATATTTTGTAGTGATCAACTGGTGGGTGGTGGTGGCGGTAATTATGGTAGTGGTCACTTGATTGATACTTCGCCCGGCATTAAAATCGTTGGGTGCAAGTGGATTCAAGAAGAAGATTGACATGGATGAGAATATACACACCTATAAGACTAGGTTGGTTGCAAAGGGTTACACTCAAACTCATAGGATTGATTATGATGAAACATTTTCACCATTAGTCAAATTAAAGTCTATCAGAATATTGCTTGTCATAGCTGCATTTCATGATTATGAAATTTGGCAGATGGATGTTAAAACCACTTTCCTTAATGGAAAACTTACTGAGGATGTCTATATGACACAGCCAGAAGTTTTTATCAACAAAAAATATCTTGATAGAGTGTGCAAGCTTGAGAAATCAATATATGGATTGAAACAAGCTTCTCGTAACTGGAATCTTTGCTTCCACGAGAAAGTCAGGGAGTATGGTTTCTCTAGAAGGGAAGACGAGTCCTGCGTTTATATCAAAGCTAGTGGGAGCGTTGTAGTCTTTCTAGTATTGTATGTGGATGACATACTACTCATTGGAAATCATATTCCTACACTGCAAAGATGTGAAGTCTTGGTTGGGAAAATGTTTCGCAATGAAGGATCTAGGAGATGTAGCGTATATACTTGGTATAAAGATATACAGAGATAGAGAAAGGCGTCTAGTAAGATTGAGCCAGAGTACATACTTGGATAAATTACTGAAATGTTTTAGTATGGTTGATTCCAATAAAGGGTTCCTACCCATGAACCATGGCATAACATTGTCTTAGAGTCAATGTCCCAGTACTGAGCAAGAACTGGAAAAGATGAGTCGAATCCCATACGCCTCGGCGATTGGATCGATCATGTATGCCATGATATGTACTCGTCCGAATGTCTCATATGCTTTGAGGATGGTAAGCCGGTTCCAGGACAACCCTGGCAACGATCATTGCACTGCGGTGAAAACGATTCTCAAGTACCTAAGGCGAACAAAGGATATGTTCTTAGTGTATGGTGGGAATGAAGAACTTGTTGTGGAAGGTTATTGTGACGCGAGTTTCCAAACGGATAGAGATGACTCGTGCTCACAATCTGGGTGGGTGTTCTTATTAAATGGAGGAGCTGTCACTTGGAAGAGTTCCAAGCAGAAGACGGTCGCTGACTCGACTTGTGAATCTGAGTATATTGTTGTTAGTGAGGCAGCAAAAGAGGCTACATGGTTGAAGTATTCAAATAATATTATTGATAATAATATTTATATTTTAATGTTTGTCATTAAAATATATATTTGAAATAGTGGTTTCATTTCTTTGTAATGAATTATGTTAAATTGACATAATGACATTAATGTGTGTCATTAGACATTTGGACCATTTCTATTATTAATAGAAGAGTTTGGGTTCATTTATAGACACATTCTTTTGAACACCAACACACATTCACATACTTTCTTACACTACTTATAAGTTATCACCATTTGCTCTCTACTGATAGTGTTCCTTAAACACAAGAAATTTCGATAAGTGTTCGGGCTTGGATTATTCGGTAGTGTAAAACTACTCGGTTGTTTTACCCTGTGAACGAATCTATTTTAAGGGGATCGTGAATTTCACGAGACTCAATCAAACTTGTTTCTTCTTTTTTTCTACATATTCTTGTTTCACTCTTGTATTTGTTTTAGTCATTTCCCAATTGTATTGTATTTTAATTAATAAAATTGGTATTAGCTCCTACACAAAAAACACAATGTTTTGTCATATTGATTTTAGTTGCAACAATATTATGGGTGGTTTTTTGAGATTTTTAAAATATAATGTGAAATAGGTTAAAACGCATATTTTATAATAGGGTTCATCTGTATCTATTAATAATAATAAAAGAAGCTTTTTAGGGTGCCACATGGCATCTTATTAGATAGCCACCTTAACACATGGCAGCTATTGATTCGCTGCTGCATATTTTTCCCGCTCAGGTTTTCGTGCTCTATATTTGTAGCCAGCCTTTAATTTCAATTAGTCAATCCTTTAAATAGGGAATTAGTTTATTTCATTACAACGAATTGAATGAGTTTCCATATTTTTAGGCATATTTTGATTTCAATATCTCAGCATTCAATTTATTCTCTCACATAATTCATCTAATTGTTCTTCCTTACGCCAATAGGAAACTAAAAGTATAGTTTACCCTAATTTCTGGTGTGTGAAACTATATTTCTCCAACGTCATTATTACGTCGATTGGTTTTGATTTTCAATATGTGTTTGATTATTCTGATTTAATTACTTTTTTTCCAACGAATTATAAAAACAATTTGTGTGTGTCTGTTTTATATATTGACTGTCAATGAATCATTGATTTCGATTGTTAATGTTTGTGATTTTACTTAGATGTTTTAATTTGATTTTAATATACACCAACAACATATTGAACTCTGATACCTCATCTTGGCATCTTAGGTGTAATTGAGCTGCTGTAGTATTTCGAAAAATGTGGTGATTTAGAGATGCAAACCAACTGCTCGATGAAATGCTTGAAAGAGATAATGTTTCTTCAATTCAGTGATTCAGAAATTTCTGAAGGTATCTCATAAATAATTTTAAGCAATTTGTGTTCTCTGAATTACTCCTTTAGCTATTTGTCTTTCAAAATAATTAAATAGATAATTGGTCAAAACAATAGTTAGTTTTAAGGAATAAGGAATTTAGAACAAGTGTTGTGGATTACAACTGAATAAATTTTTAGTGTAGCTTTATTGCTCACAAATTTTTTTGTTTCTGTTTTGTAACTGACTGGTCTTTGTTAGTTATAACAATCTGGATCGTAGTCAATTTCTTTGTATGTTTGTTAATATTTTGTTACTACTTGATATATATATATATATATATATATATATATATATATATATATATATATATATATATATATATATATATATATATATATATATATATATATATATATATATATATAAATTTAATATTGGACAAGTTGAGATCAAAAGAACTATTCCCAAAGGCTTTGCCGAATCATAAAAAATTAAAATAAAAAAGAATTTTGTTGGCGGGATTCCGGATGCAGTTACTGAAGGTTAGCATGCATTTTTGTTAGGGAAAACTACACTGAAAATTAGTTGATCTTAATTGTTGACAACTCTAATACTTGATTTATTTATTTGTTCAGAGGAGTTGAAAGAATTCTTCTCAAAGTTTTGAAAAGTAGTTGAGCATGAGATCATTCAAGATTATGTTACAAAACATTCTCGAGGGTTTGGATTTACTGTATTTGAGATGAACAAACCGTTGAAGTTACTCTTAATAATATATTTTTTAATTATCAGGTGTGTAAAATTGTTTTTCAGAGGAGAAAAAAACGGGATAACATATTTATTTGGTGTAGGTTTAGATCAAGAAAGTTGAACCAAAGAAATCATCCAACACAATATCTCATTCGTACAATAAGGAACCTAAGGCACGAGGATACAATGATGGTTTTGATGATTCATATGGCTATTATGATGCTGGTGATGGTTATGAGCCGCCCTGTACGTCATTTGGTGGTATTTTGTCGTGTTAAAATGTTATGCAAGTTTTACTTTCCAAAACCAAAATCATATATACAAATTGTTAAAATAAGATCCACATCTATTTTGCTTAATATATAGTATATAGAAGTCATAAGTAGTCTAATACAACATTGTTTTTATTATTTGATTTTTATTTGTGTTCAGAAGTTTGTGAGAAATTTAATAACTTACATGTGTTTAACATTATGAGGCAACCGCCAACTGAAACATCAGCAAAAATATGCAAGTTGTTCAAATTCTCAATTTCTTCAGTCAAATTTTTTAATTTAATTGTTTAATATTCAGTTTGGCATCTTAATAGTTGCCTGGATGCAACAATAATCATTTTGTTTGATAGATTTGTTCGTGAAGTCAAAATTACAAGTAATTTTGTTGATAATTGCTTCTAACTAAATTCTATATATAATCTATGTTCTAACCTGTTTTTTTTTATTAGCAGCCGTGAGCACATCTGAATTTGCAGCAACCTTTTAATATATTATTTTGCAGTCGTTAAGTATTCTTTATTCTTTCATCGGACTTACTCAGGTGTGTTAATCAGTAAACACTTCATAATCATTTTGTATGTAAATCAGTAAAAATTATAGAAATTTAGAAACATTTTTCTCAAACTTTTATAATAGAAATATTTGATGATGTTAGACTCATTAAAATTTTAATTCCACGGCCATGTTATTTAATCTGCATATCAAACTCGATAATTATAAATTTCCCGAACCCAATCGATTTTCTCGGCCATGTACCGTTTGTAATTCGGGTTTATACATTATACGAATCAGGGGAAGAAAGCTTCACAGTACAAACCCAATACATGTTGGAAATGGAGAACACCGAGGCGGCCGCTGAAGTTTACTTATTACACTATGCATTTAGGATGTATGGCCATACCTTTTTAAGAATTGTTACATTCCAAATGAGATATAATACAATGGGGTTTTATACCTTAAATAATGTTTTATATCTCATGTTCAAATAATTGTGAATAATATTCTATAAGCTACCCGTAATTATTGGAACAATGATAGAAGTTATTACACCAATATTGCATTTGTCAAAACAATTGATATGAGAGAATTACAAATTTTTGTAATTACAATTGAAATAAAACTAATGTTTTTTTTATTAAGCATACATATAAGTAACCATTTTTCTATTATAGAAATTTACGTTCAGCTCGTGATTTATCACGGGTCATAACCTAGTATATAATAAAACAAAGCTTTTTAAGAGACAGGTGGCACCCCTTAAAGCATAGCAGTATACGTGTCACCACCTCAGTATTCTCAGCCGTTATTTGCAAATCTTACGGAGGAAGACATGAACTTTAAAATTGAAACCGTATACAACCTACTATTTTTTGTTGACATTCTTCCTCATCTTCATCAAACCCTCTGTTTCTCTCTACAGACTTCACCGTCGCTACCATGGTCATCTAAGCTCAAGGTAATTTACATCGCTGCCTGATTTGATCGAATTGATGTTTCGTGATTAAACTAGGATTTTTTTAATAGCAAAATGTCCGATTTTTCTTCTTCAAACCCCTGTTGCTTCCTTCTCTTTACAATTTACGATTACGATATGTTTTGTGTGTTTGATTTTGTACATCGGAATGTTTTTGGTTTGTGATTAGGGTTTTTTAATTCACATTCTGAAAAAGCCTTCTTCTCTGATTCACGCGAATATGGTTTGTGTTCATGATCCCATTTGCTATTGTACTCTCAATTCTCAACCAATTTCGAGAAATTATAACTCAGTTTACTGAAATTATAAGTATCATCAATGTATGTTTTTTAACTCAAATTTATGGGTTATTTGCTTTCGTAACAGAACAAAGTTACTAACTTTTGTGATTAATTTTCAGAAACTAAAAGATGACAATGAATGATTGCTGATGGCTCAAACAACTCACTCGAAATTCTAAGATGTGGTCGTATTAGTGTATTACAAATATATAGATTTATTTTTTACTATATATATTTTTTGGTTTGATCTACAGGTGTTCACTTTTAAACATTAGTAATTAAAGTAATTTAGGCTTATATTTGTTTATGTGCAGTAACATTTCAGGCAGTTCCATAAAGGGATTCATTGCTAAAGAATTGTTTCAGCTCTCAGTATTGCACGAACTGTACGTTAACATTCAAGAACATATTTAAATAATTAAATAAATAATCACTTAACAATATAATTTTCATACTTGAACGATTTTGAATGTGAACAATCTCATTGGTTCAATACCTAAAGAGGTTGGACTACTAAAAGGGAAGTGATTTTGGGACCACGTAAAGTACTCTAAACCCTATAACCACTGCTTTAAATATTGTACAGTGTGGTGGGTGAAGTAATTTTTGTGGTGTTAAAATCACTACCCTTACTAAAATGCTTAAAAGTCATAGATTTGGGTAGAAATGCGTTATCTGGACCAATCCCACCTGAAACTGGTGGTCATTCCACAATTTTCTCATTTCAAGAAATGGGACTCTGAATATATTTTATTCTTTTTTTAGAAATTTACAATCGAATGCATTGAATTTACAAGATGATATAACCGGGGTAGATGAAAGTTTGTTGAATTTTTTGAAGACTCAACATCTTTACAAGTTCAAGAAGTCCTCTTTTGGGCATGAGTTAGCCAAACCCATAATAATAATATGGAATGTGTAAAAGGAAACTTGAGATTAAGCGTAAATGTGTTAAGGTAACTAACTAAACTCAGTTGACATTTGCATTAGTCAACTCTTTGACTTTTTTCAATTTATAGTTTGACATTGTTTTTTATCTTTTTAGAGGGCTTTGCAAATGAGGATTTAGTTCGTTTAGTTACTACAAGATCTACAATGGCTAACACGTTAGCATGTGTTGTAGTTTGTGAACGTGATCAATGGGGTTGAGCAATTGCTGGTAATCTTTATTTATTTATTTTTATTTTTTAAGGGTTAACATATCTGTGTGTTTTAGGACATGTGAATGTTATGCCTCATCATTTAACACCAGAAGCTGAAATGATACTTTCGGCTACATTCATATATGAAGTGAGCTTGATTCCTGTTTTTTATTTTAATTTCAAAATTATTTGAGGATTTGAAATGGTTTTTTATTTTATATATGTTTTGTAAGCAGATGTCATAGGAGCTGTATATGCAAATATATTTGGAAATTGCTTTCAAACTTCCAATCCGCTATTTTGGAATTGGTTTAAAACACTTGTGGCTGAGAAGAAGTTACACAAATTCTTATGTGGCAGCCTGCTTTTTCAAGGTATGATTAATTTTCATATCCTTTTTTTAAATTCTTGAATGCTTAGTATAAAATGAGTATCGAGTTGTATCATGTATCGGCTCCTTTTAATTATCAGCAGTAATCTAAACTTTATTAACAAAGTATGATTCTGATCTATTTGAATTTAGCTTTTTTATACATAATAGTTTTTTTGTGGATTTTCTGTCTTTGTGCAGTAATTTTAGAAAATTAGAATTATAATTTGTCTGAATGATGAATTTTTTTTATAGCAGATTAGAAGTAATAAAGCTACAAAATATGGTGGATTGGTGGATATCATTGGTTGGTGAAGCAGTTTCTTCATTAGTCGTAGGTAAAGCTATGAATGACAAACAGGTGAGCAGAAGAACAAAGATTAAAGAGTGTAAGAGGTTGAGAAAAAATCTGCTGATATATTTGTATGTGAACGCATTTGTACTTCAAAAAGAATGTTGAAAAAAGTTGGTGCATTTTCAAAAGATCCAAATCCTGACACTTGTGTCTCTATTTGTGGTGTTTCTGAACTCGATGCTTGTGCACGAACTGTGTGGAATTCAACATGAAGTGCCAAATTGATCAGAACGTTTTGCTTGAAAAGATGCCAAACTGCCTAAAGCTCTCAAACTCTTCATCTTTGTCTTCATAATTATTAATATTTATTGTGTTTTTATCAAGTTCAATTAAATTTTCTGTTTTGTTCTGTGATATCAAACTTCGATGATTGAGTTATGTTCTAAATATGATGTGTCTCTTTATGATTTAGTCAAGTTTGACATAATTAAAAAATATAATGTGACATAAGTGAACCAAGTATACAAAGAGCCCTTTAGAGTAGACATGAGAAATTGGGTGGGTCGGACAGGTAGGTTAATGGGTCATATTGGAAACGGGTTTTAAGGGTCGAGGTTGAAAATGGCTGCATTGTGTCCACTTTTCTGAGTTCTATTAGATTTTATGCATTTCAACATGTTTGACCCATTAGACCCGTTTCAAATCTGTTGACCCGAACGGGTTGGGTTGAAACTTGAAAAGGGTCACCTTATTGTCTATCTTTTAATAATATTAAGAGGTCAATAACGATTACAATATTAATACTATTACAATGATATTCTGAATATGTTTGCCTCCTTTGTCTCATTCTTTTAACTAATTTTTTTTATTTCACAGTCATTGTTTAGTGCTGATAAGATGTTCATATTTAAGGTGTGGGAGACCAGGTGGAACTTGGAAGTAAATCATTACATCCAAATTGTTTAGTGTTGACAAACTTTATAGAGTTTTGTATTTAAATGACAGCGCTCTTACAAATAAAACAATGGTTGTATTTAAGGTGTTTAAAAGTTATCTTATTGTTTTGTTTAAGACTTTGTTTTGTCTTCGTAGCACATTTATTAATAATTTTTCTATTTCATGTTATGTATTTATTATGTAACTACTAAATTTTAATATTTAAAAATAAAATTATTTTATTATGTAAGATCAAGTAGCATATAATAAATTGTTAACTAACTTTTATTTATTTAATTTCATGGTAAATATGTTCATATAAAAGGTATGATAGACATAACCCACAATAAATCATATAAAAATCTCCTATTACTTAAGGTAGGGGTGAGCACAGTCCAGAAACCAGACTGAATTGAAACCTATAATTAAGGACCGAAACCGAAAATGATAAATTTTAAAAACCAAAACTAAACCGATTACATGTTATCGGTTTTGGTTCGGTCCGGTTCAGTTTTTTAGCCTAAATGATCTATCCTATCCGAGAACCGAACAGAATTGAAACTGAACCGATAACAGTTTCGGTTCCATTTTTTTGGTCCAAATGCTCACCCCTAACTTAAGGTAAAAACCAACTAGTTTTGAACATTTAACGACCATCAAACACGTTTGAAGAATATATTTTAATTGATTATTCAACATAAACTAATTGTTATATACGAAATTAGCTTCATTACCCGCCCGGATGGGTGGGGTAGCTTCGAAAAATTATAAGGAAAATAACACAAAAATACACTTACACTATCGAAAAGATATAATAATCTATACAAAGGCATAAAATGGACACACATAAAATCTATACAAAGGCATAAAATGGACACACATAACACAAAAATACACTTACATAGATAGTATAAAATGGACACACATAAAATTATACAAAGGCATAATTGTCAACTGTTTTGACTACATACACATCTTAATTATTATTTTTTCGAATCGAGTATGATATTTTAAAAAAATCGAAAAAATTAAAAAATACTCCCTCCGTCCCTTAATAAAGTTCCCATTTCATCTTCAAATTTTGTCCCTAAATAAAGTTCTCATTTCTCAAACTTAAGGGACCCACTTAATATAATAATATTATTACCAATACTTTCACCACTAACTATCTCTTAAAACACTTTCTCTCTCCAATCAAAACTTATATTTTATTCAAAAGTAATACCAAATACCCCACCACTAACCATCTCCTAAAATGTTGTGCGCAACACAAATGAGAACTTTATTTAGGGACGGAGGGAGTATAAAAAACTGTAGTTTTTGATTCATTTAGTATAAGGCCGTACAATAGATAATAAAATAAACAATTGTATTTACACAATTCTATTTCATAAAACTGATTTGACTTAAATTTTTTTTGAATCAACTATGAAATATTCAAAAATTATGTTAGTAGAAGGCTGCAGATAAGCTAGCTTAATAAGTACGAAGTATTATAATTTACTAGCAGGGTACCCGCGCAATGCGGCGGCGGGTACCCAGAAACTATATTTCGTGGCGAACAAGTGTTGTTCGTTTACACGGGTTTTCCAACAATAATTGCGCAAATGAATGATTTTTTCCGTCTTTAAAAATTGCAATTAGTAATCATTATCATCTAGAACATAATAATACATTCAAGTTAACCAACAAACTTAAGAATTATAATTAAAGAATATGTGAGCACACAAACAAATACCTTGATCATGGAAAGTTCGATAAATTTGTTGCCGGAAATCGCTGGCGGGTATAACGTCGCCTGATTTGTAGCATCGTGTTTATGTGTAGGTTGTGTTTATGTGTAGGTTGTGGTCGAGGCGTTATGAACAAAAGCTTTCTATATTGTTAAGATATGCGTGAAGAAGATTTAGTATAGTCAAAAGATCAATTAATTTGGTGGTAAGACAATTAATAGCTCCGGAAATATAAACCGATACGGAAATAAAAGATGGTAAGAACAATTTAGTATAGTCAATAGTTTCCGGAAATATAAAATGAAACGGAAATAAAAGGGCTGGTCAAATGCGATGATGTACAGCCTCTTATAATTTGTTTTGGGGGTTTGAAATAAAGTGTAATTTATAGCAATTGGTTAACACATAGTGATTACTTAGAAGAGGTCTTGTGTTAGAATCCTGTAAGCAACACTTTTTGATTTTATTTTAGTTGAAGAAATTACTAAAAGTGGAAATTTCCTTAAACTTAAAATTAAGGAGCTCCTTAAAATTCCTTAAAATGGTAGTCCTAAATGCATTAGTAAGTAGTAAGATTTAGTGGTAAGACAATTAATAGTTTCCGGAAATATAAACCGAAACGGAAATAAAAGATGGTAAGACAATTTAGTATAGTCAATATTTTCCGGAAATATAAAATGAAACGAAAATAAAAGGGCTGGTCAAATGCGATGATGTACAACCTCTTATAATTTGTTTTGGTGGTTTGAAATAAAGTGTAATTTATAACAATTGGTTAACGCATAGTGATTACTTAGAAGAGGTCTTGTGTTCGAATCCTATAAGCAACACTTTTTGATTTTATTTTAGTTGAAGAACTTACTAAAAGTGGAAATCTGCTTAAACTTAAAATTAAGGAGCTCCTTAAAATTCCTTAAAATGGTAGTCCTAAATGCAATAGTAAGTAGTAAGATTATTGAACATAAACTCATCAAATAAAACTAGTAGGGTACCCGCGCAATGCGGCGGCGGGTACCCTGCGAACTATATGTTCTCGGCGATCAAAATGTTGTTTGGTTGCAGATTTTTTATAACGATTATAGTACAACAGCATGATAACTTGTATAAAAGTAGAGATATAAATTAAGAATGATCATCGGCGTGTAAATTTTGTTGGGTTACATGCTTTGATATATAATAACATAAATGATGCATCTCCAATATTATTGGCATTAAAAATAAAAAACCTAATTAAGTACAAATAGAGTTATAAAAAATCTTACTACTATATGATGCATCTTACTCATCATGTAGAACCTCCCGCTACACCACGTTTCGCATGTAAACTCCATCAAGATTAAAGTTTTTTGCTGGAGCTACTAATACTTTTGTTGTGTGACGTGAAATTCCTCTTGACAGGGCAACGTAAAGTTGCCCATGCGAAAACACCGATTCCGGAAGATAAACGCCCACGTTTGGAATTGTTTGTCCTTGGGCTTTGTTGATTGTCATGGCAAAGCTTAGCCTAACCGGAAACTGTTTTCTTTTCAACTTGAAAGGAAACATGTCGGATTCAGACGGATATAGAGGTATTCTTGGCAAGAAAACCCTTTTTCCAGCATGCTGGCCAACGGCTATTTCCGCATCAATTAGGTTTGGCTCAAACTTTCTGCATATAAGTCTCGTGCCATTACATAATCCATGGGAGGGATCGAGTTTTCGTAAAAGTATTATCGGGCACCCAATTTTGAGACGGAGAACATGAGGTGGCAAACCACTGACGCTAAGTGAGTTTAAGAATTCCATAGGATAGAATCCGTTTCTGTCGTCTTCTGCTTCGTCAAAACTGTAATATGTTTTCTCGACTCCACAAAATCTACCTATTAACTTATCGTTAAACTCATCAACATGGTCATTTTTTGTTGACAAGATTGCCCGAGAAATGATATAATCTGCTGAATTTCTGTTGACCTCCATACAAGGAAATATCGCATTAATCAAGTCTTCCTTGGACCCATCCGTATTCATGTATGGAATTGTCATGTCATCTGGGATGCGGATATAATTTTCATCAATAACTTCTTCATCTCCATCCCCCACTCGTAAAAGAAAATTGGAAAACCATGGATCTGTTCGCGCTCTCATATTCAGAGTGAGCCTCATCTTTTTAATCACGGACCATAGCGGTGACATTCTTAGACTGGAATCTACAATTTGAGCTCGTGTTCCACGTCTAATGACCGGCAAAACCTGTCTAAAGTCACCACCTAACACCATAACTTTTCCACCGAAAGGGACTCTGATCCCCGTGATGTCTTGCATTGATCGATCAAATGCCTCCACAGCCTGCCTGTTAGCCAACGAAGCCTCGTCCCATATGATCAGTTTTGCAGCTCTAAGCAGTTTTGCGGTCCCACTTTGTTTTTTAATGTTACAGAGTGAGTTGTTTTCAAGGTTAATTGGAATCTTGAATCGGGAGTGGGCCGTTCTACCACCCGGCATGTTGTTAGCTGCCGCACCTGATGAAGCTGTATGGTCAAAAGTGCATTTTCGGTTATAAATTTTTGTATCCCAAAATGCTTTGCATGAATTGTAGATGGTTGTTTATGTATGGTCAAAAGTGGATTTTCGGTTAAAAAATGGTTTTGGTACGGTCAAAATTTGATTTTCGGTTATAAATTAAACGGCTTTTGTTTCTAGAAATTGTTGATATACAGCCCGTTATATATGCTTTTCGGTTATAAATGAGTTTGGTATAGTCAATTGTTGCTATAACTAAAGCGGTATAGTTAATGTTAGTGATAAATCGGTTGGAGTAACAGGTTAATACGGGAAGTGTGGGTGGTTTTAAATAAAATGTAATGTAGAGCAAGTGGTTAACACATAGTCTTAAGTTAGGGGAGGTCCTGGGTTCGAATCTTAAAAGCGGCGATTTATTTTTTTTAAGGCAGAGAAGTAAGTAACAAAAGAGGAAAGCTCCTTAAAATTAAGTTTAAGGAGGTCCTTAAAAGTTGCCTAATGTGGTAGGCCTAAATGCATTATATATTAGTAAGATAAGATATATATTAAAAAATTAGAATGCATATCTATATTTCAGCTGAATCAAATTGTTACATAGATACTGAACATAACATCACAAATGAGACATAAATCAAAATCATGAGTGAAATCGAAACAAAACATCACTATCGTGAAATTGAAACAGAAAGAATAAGACAGAAATCGAAACAGAAATTGAATGACATAAATCAAGCCCGGGGTGTTTTAGGGGTCGCCGATTTTCACAATAACCGATCAGGTTGAAACCGGTCAATAATGAGCAAAATACCAGTAAGTTTAAACCCGCAACGGGCCGGGTTGACATGGCTTTTAAAATTATGTGCAGAATTATAACCATTAAAATAAGATACCGTTGGATCCATGATAACAAGCCATAAATCTCGTTGTTTCCATTGATAACAACAAAATATTAACCAAAGATTGGAATATTCATAAGTGATTCAGTCTATTGCTATATTAGACGGCTCCAAATAATTGATTCACATCATGATGAATATGTAAAAAATCAAAATTATAAAACAGATGGTTGATCACAAATAATTGTAGAAATCTACATTCTAAAGCAAAATCTTATTTTGTATTCGTCAAACGTTTGTTGCTCCAATACATCAAAGTGCCACCTTTATCGGGTAGACCCGATTGAAAAAAGTTGGAGAAAGACGACCAAACTCCTCCCAAAGGTCGTCCACTCGACCATTCACCTCATGAGACGCGTCGGAGGTGGGCTTAGTAGAAGGCTGCAGACAAGCTAGCTTAATAAGTACGAAGTATTATAATTTATTTAAGTTGTTATCAGAGTTAGTAATACCCAAACCCAAGTTTAAAGATCCGACGAAAAACCCTTCTTTCCCATATACATACCAAACAGTAGTTCATTTGAATCACTCTCACCGAGAAAACCAGAAGAGGTACGTCGATCAAATTCTATCTTCAATTCGTGTTCATCGTAAATAAGTTATATTCTATCGTATTCAATTAGTTCATCGTTATATTTAGTTCAATTCGTCGTAAATAAAGTTTTAGATCTTGTTTGTTTTAGAATCAGTCTGAAGAATCAATTGTTAGTAAATAGTGGATTGTTACGGATGAATTCCTTACGGAGAAGTTTTAGAGTAGGAATTTTGCCATGTTTGTGCCGCTGAATAATACATTGTTTGTTCCAGTTCATCGTTTTCATAGTTTAATCCTAAATTTTGCCTCATTTAGATGATATAATGTGAGTTTATTAAAATTATCTGAGTTTTATATTTAGAAATGGTGAATCGTGAAATGAGGTCGAAAATCAATGCGAAGTATTGCATTTGCAAAGACTGTCAGGTGAAATTCAAGTCCCCTGCCAAGCTCCAGAGTCACCTTGCCGTATGTGAGGTATTTAGGGATCATCGATTAATTGTAGTATTATTTTAATTATATTAATAACTATTTAGCATATAATTTGCAGAAAAAAAAAAAAAAAAAAGAGAGAGAGGGAGCCTACCCCGGGAGAGAGGAGGCTGAAGCTCGAAGCCGCCAAGGCGAGACGGCTGATGAACCCTATGGCGGTCCACCCAAATCCCCTTCAGGCTGTGGGCCCTGCCCTAGCCCCCGCTGCCGCCGCTCATGGTGGCCGTGGCGGTGCTGGTGTTGGCCGTGGTGCTGGTCGTGGCGGCCGTGGTGGTGCTGGTCTTGGCCGTGGTGGAGCTGCCGGTCGTGGAGGTGGTGGGGCTGTTGATGGTGGCCGTGGTGGTGGAGCTGTTGGTCATGGCCGTGGGGCTGCTGGTGATGTTCTTCCCCTCACTTGACTTGAAATCTTGCAGATGGTGAACAACTTTATATAGTAGTATGTTAAATAATAGACTTTACCTTTTGAATAGTTGACTTGAAGTGAACCTGTGTTTCGTTATTTCCACAATTGAAGTTTTTGTAGTAAGATTCGAGGAGAAGAACATTCCTAATCCCGTACACAACAAATTCTGACTTTTCATGGAACAATTATTGGGCATTTTGCACGAGCTTTGGACGGTTGCCTATTTTTTATTTTTTTATTTTATATTATTATTATTATTTTTTAAACGCCAAATCTAATCTACTCTTAATTACCACATATGTCCACGACGGGACTCGAACTCCAGACCTTAAGGTTGAGAGTCATACACCATACCTCAAGGTTGCCTTTTTAAAATCTATTTTTTTTCCCAATAATAATCGATTTAATGAGGATATTTTTCCTTCACATTGCTTAGGGATTTTAAAAGGGATTTTTTTTAGAGTTCAACACATTGATTTCGGACCCGATTCCATCCCTATCACTTATTTTGAAACGTATGAAGTATATGCGTAACAACGGTTAATACAAAATTAGTTTATATACAAAACTTTCATAACCAATTTCAGCCTTTAGATCTAGATAATTCAAGATTGAGATTAATTAAACCTAGATCTCACGACAACCAAACAAACTGTTGAATCTTGATTATGCTACCCGTGATTTCCAAAATAAGCCAATAAATGAGAAATCAAATACATACGTGGGACATCAACTAACCTTACGGAATATGATCCAATGGAGATGGGATGAAATATAGAATACCAAACTTCGATTATTAGGAAAACCTCATTGAGATCGCATCAGAGTGGAAGAGAAGCAAAAAAGGATCACATCGGAGATTGTTATGTGATTAGAGGGAATATGTGTTATGTGTATGCAAAAGAGAAACCTAAAATCTCAGAGTCTCTCCCGTAGGGTTTCAAGTTATATATAATTCGCATATAACTGTCGCTTAAATAACGGGCTTCATCAATACAAAAGGCTGAACTTTAACAATTTCTTGACAAAATCAAGAATTGGGTATCTTGAATATGAACTTAACAACACAAACTGAAATTTGTTATTGAAGTTGAGTTTTAAAATCACTGAAGCGTTATTAGAGAGAGATCTGAAACGGTTTGAAGAAATTGAGGATGAAGATTTTAAACGCCCTAATTTATGCCGTCAATATTGCAGGAGAAAGAGACGTTTTCGGTGAAGAAGAGGCCTACATGGACTTATGTGCTGGCATTGAGGTGGCAATACATGCCATGTGGCTTTAAATTCAAAAAAACTATCATTTATCTTACTACTTACTAATGCATTTAGGACTATCATTTTAAGGAATTTTAAGGAGCTCCTAAATTTTAAGTTTAAGGAGATTTCCACTTTTAATAAGTTCTTCAACTAAAATAAAATCAAAAAGTGTTGCTTACAGGATTCGAATACAAGACATCTCCTAATTAATCACTATGTGTTAACCAATTGCTATAAATTACATTTTATTTCAAACCACCAAAATAAATTATAAGAGGCTGTACATCATCGCATTTGACCAGCCCTTTTATTTCCGTTTCATTTTATATTTCCGGAAAATATTGACTATACTAAATTGTTTTACCATCTTTTATTTCCGTTTCGGTTTATATTTCCGGAAACTATTAATTGTCTTACCACCAAATTAATTGACCTTTTGACTATACTAAATCTTCTTCCCGCATATCTTAACACTATAGAAAGCTTTTGTTCAAAACGCCTCGACCAAAACGCCTCGACCACAACCTACACATAAACACAACCTACACATAAACACGATGCTACAAATCAGGTGACGTTATACCCGCCTGTGATTTCTGGCAACAATTTTACCCATGACATATGCTCCGGTGTTAAGGTTTGTTGTCCGTCTTACATCACATATGGCGTTGTCTCAATTTCAGGGTTTCGATTGCTATCAACCTCGGCAGTGGTCGAATTAAGAGTTACGATATGATTTTTAAACAATTTTCTTCAACCGAAGTTTAGTGATTTCGTTATTCCAGAATCATTTATCTAGCTGGTTTATTTTTCTACACATCTTGGATTATTAACCTAGATGATTTCGTCTCATTAGGATACAATTTTTTAAAAATCTTGTGAGGGTTCATCTTTGTAACACCTCAAATTTTTAATACAAAATATTTCCGTAAAATCCTTTTAAATTTAAATCATTTAGAGTATTGTCCCAAAATATGGATTTACAAAAACCTTAGTATAAAATAAAAGTCACTAGTGGTGTTACAAAGTATATCATAACCAAAGCCAAACGTAAATCCACCTTGCTATCTCTACTAACCCGTGCGCCTTCATTAGGAAACGCACCTAATCCTTAGCTCCCGAACCTGAGTACATAGCATCACAAACAAACATAGTACGTAAGACAAAATTGTCTCGTGAGATACATGGGTTTTAGACCCGACATTAATATATAAATGATTACGCATAGTAAATATATATATAGACATACATATTTATATACTATGGTTACCTCCGCGGTACCCCTAACACATTCATATACATGGATCACCTCCTCGGTAATCCCATCACATTCAATCATAGCCTAATCGACCCGTCAAGTTGTTCGGAATGCCTCCAATCCAACGAGACCCCATTTTTGTCCTACTAACCAGAATGCCTCCAGTTCAGTAGAACCCCCTTTGTCACCTTGTCCAAGCAAGGTGACCCATCTTATCTCACTAATCAGAATGCCTCCAATTCAGTGAGATCCAACATCGTGTTGGGAGATCGGAATGCCTCCAATCCACCAGATTAAAGATACCATGATAATTCAGAATGCCTCCGAATCTATCATGTACCTGTCCTATTTCAAACTACCCGTCTTAACTATTTCATGTGACTATATGTCACATCCATCATCAATACCATAAGACCAACATACAAACTATCCATATACTAGTCTCACTTAGTATTCACAAAATCAAGCAACTAGTTAATATAGAGAAATTATACAACTAGTTTATCATTAATAGTCACATATTAAAAAAAATATTTCTTTACCGCTATGTACCCAGTTTTAAAGTTCACATGTACTCACCTTAGCAATAAAATGCTCCAACCGTATTCCTTACGTCAATCTCCTTGCTTCACGATTCGGTCAACCTTCTAAGATCTCACCAACAGCCTAAAACAATAATCATAAGATTATCAACATCACATAATATTACTATTGTGTTCATATATCTCTAGATAACACTTATTAACACATTTCCCCCAAATATGGTGATTTACCAAACCCTAGGTTTAACCAACCCTTAAGATTCTTACAAATCATAATCATACACTTGTTTCCTTTGATAATACACCATCTATTAAGCATATCCATCATTTATATCACCATAATCCATAACCCCATGAACTAGGGTTTCAAACCCTTACATCCAAACACATAGATCTTAAGCTACAAAGATCAAAGAGTGAAGATATACCTTTAATCTTCAACTAGGAGTGAAATCTACCAAAGATTTGTGAAGGATTCGACCTCGATCAGCCTCCAAGCTCGAAAATCGCCAAAGAAGAAGCTAGGGTTTCGATATGGCATCAAATGAGCCAAAACCCGACTTAAAGCTGCTCGACCATAGTTCACGACGCGAACTAAGTTCGCGTCGCTAACTTTCCCATGCACGCGAACTTCGCGATCGGTAACCAGTCGTGAACAACTTCACGCTCGAATGCCCTTTTCTCTGAAGACAGTTCCCGATCGGGAACCCATCTTCGCGGCGTGAACTCTTCAATGCAGCAAAGCTTCATTTTTCGGTTGTTGTCTCGACCCGGTTTCGCCCATAACTTTCTCGTACGGTGTCCAAATGACACGAAACCAATTCCTACGTTCTTTAAACGATTTATCCATATTTATCATATTTTTATACAATTTATTTAATTCCAAATTTCGGGTCGTTACAATCTTTATGCATATTATACAGTCAGAAATCAAATCGCGAAGATGAAATTAATGGACCTTTGATTTCGTTTGTGTTTCTTTTACCAAATTAGCTGCTTAGATCGATATCATTTTAGTGTCATTTTGAGGGTTTAAATAATGTATCATGTAATTTAAGTGGAATTTTTTAACATAATTTAAGCTAACCATGTGCAGAGGCATTTGCAACTGCAGAGGTTCAAATGGGATTCCATCTAGATACAGAGGCTTCATTTTTTCTTTCTTGTCTTCCTGGTAACTTTGAAAATTTTAATATCTTTAGCTTTAACTCCCGATAGGTGTAAGTTTTGGCTAGGAAGGCAAGTTAAAAAGGACGGCTAACCTTTACACATATACCGTAACAAATTAACTAACTTTAATATTTTAAGTATTTTTTCTTTTTCAACTGATATCTTAGGTTCATAATTCATAGTCTTTGCAGGTGTCTGGTCAAATATATAAGACTCAGTTTGAGTTGACCAAAGTAAGCTATAAATTTCCTTACTTTTTTTTAGATATATGAGATCTTAAAGAAAAATATGACCCAATGGCTACTTTCACAAAAACGTAATTGTTTATATGGGTTTGTAGTCAATTAAGGTTGAATGTTTAGGAAAAATATAATCTTTACTTTTGTAGTCAAAATTGAAGTATGATATGTATTGACTTTTGTAGCAATTATATAATTTTGACTTTTGTAGTCAACTTTTTGATTTTCATTGCCATCATGTATACTGTAATTTAAAGCATCTATTTCTATAATAAGCATCTATATTATTTTTAGTTTGCAACCTTTGTAATTCTGATTTTATATAATATGGTATTATGGTTAATTAAGATTAACTTAAGCGAGATTCACGGGTTATAACTTTTGCTTTCACAGGTCATATTGTGTATACAATTGACCAGTTTTTAATTTTTTTTTACCTGTTTTGGATTTCATTAGTCATTACATTACTTCAAAACAGCTTGACTTCAAAAAGTAGTCAAATTAGTTAAAAGTGTGATTTGACTATAGATTGAGACTGTTGACTTTAATATTGGACAAAAATGCACTTTACATGGATTTATTGAAGTTAATTGATTGTAATTTCATTAATTTAAATATTATAATTACAATTTAATATTTTTTTTAATTTTTTGAAATTACATCATAATTACAATTGACATTAGTCAACAATATTTTCAAGTGATATTTTGGTTTCGAGAAACTATTTTTTTATTTTTATACTTTTTTAAAATTTATTTATATTTATGCAAAACAATTTGACTTTTGATAGTAGTCAAACAATTTGGCTTATATGTTGCTTGTGCCTATTATTTTTAAAGAAGCATAAATACAATGACCATTAATAAAAGTCAAGGTCAGACGTTAACTCAACATCAAATGTCGTTTACAAAGATGTAACACCTCAAAATCTGAACCATTTTTTTTTTTTTTACAACAAATGCGGAAGCGTTTCAAAATTACATATATATAACTTGTTATTCACAAGTTATAAAAAAACATAAGATATATAATTTTGCAAAAGTTAACTTTCCGAAATAGTGTTACTTAACATTACGGCTCAACATCAAAATCATTTCTTTAAGTCCTGGTCAATCATTCCTAATCTTAATCTCCGAAAGACTCATCCATCTACAACCTGTAAAAGATTCAACATAGTGGGGGATTAGCACAAAGCTAAGTGAATGAAAATATAACCAAAGATATTGTATAAATACAACAATCTCGATTCACAATCTTCGCAGATTCACAATCTTCACAGATTCACAATCTTCACAGATTCACAATCTTTACAGATTCACAATCTCTATCACTTAATCACATATAACGAGAGGTACGCCGGTTTTGCGGAACCTTACAACTGTTGTGGGCCTAACAACAGCTTACCGATAGCCCTTTACTCATTAGCAATGGTAAAGCTTCTTTAAGGCACAACGAATATGCCAAGGTACAATTACCGTTATCTAACAGTAAACGAAAGCCCAGCCACCCAGTCAAGCTGCCTCTATACTTTTTCATGTGCACATATCAGATTCCATGTGCACATATCATTCAATTAACACATAACCAGTTAATTATCATTATACTACTAATACTGGTCCAGAAATAAGGGAGCAGTACGAACGGATCAACACTAACTAAATCAGCACTAACTGATCAGCACTAACTGATCAACACTAACTCATCAACACTAACTGATCAACACTAACTGATCAGCACTAACGGGGTCAACACTAACTGATCAGCACTAACTGGGTCAGAACTAACTGATCAGCACTAACTGATCAACACTAAACACTTTCAATTGCAACCAAAACCATTGCAATTTAAACAATACAAAGGTTATAAATCCACTCACCTTTGCCAAGTCTCTTTCCACTCAGTTGTCTAATATCACTGAGCCTCTCTCCTTTTCCTGATAATCAAAACAATACCGAATTAGTACAAAACTTATCAAAATTGTACAAACTCTTTATACAACTTCAAGTATTCAACTACTCACAACAATTACTATACTATTATCACTTTGACTCCATCAAAGTCAAAGTTGAATCAATAAAATTGCATTTAACATTTACCCTCATTTTAACCAAACCACCACATACTTGTTAACTAGCTATAACAACCAACTTATACACAATGTTTTCATATAATGTTTTCATATAATAGATAATTCGCTACTTTAGTTTATTTGACCATCTTGACACAGTCAAACTCAAAAACCATATCTCACTATTTTATTTTATTTTCTTACATGCTACAACGTAGCAAAGACACCAAAACAAATGTTCTTTTGTTTCTTTTTCTTTTATTCCAAGCACAGCATCACAAAACCAAAACCAAAATCACATTTCACTTTCATTTATTTCTTTTATATTTTATGTTCGATGTCAACACTCACAATAACCCTTTTTAATAATTTCTTATTACCAGCACTAATAACGACAAACTATATTTCACTTTTCTTCTTTTAATCCTACTTTAGTTAGTAGCAGCAAGCAACCAATAACAAACTTAATTGCTATCTACTTCTTTCCTAAGTATGCAAAAGATCAAATTCTCACTTTCTATTACTTCATATCATAAGAGCAGTACACACCAAAAACTATGTATTTGTCTTTTTGGTTCCTACACAACAGGTCCTTAATACACACACAAAAATTTCTACAATTCTTTAGATGTAAAGATTTCAGCCATAAACAAAGCAATTTCATAAGTATAAAACCTAATTCATAAATAATAAAAGTTTTGAGAACAGCATGCGAAGAATAAGAACTTACCAATTACTTGAACATATTCAAATTAAATGCTAGAAATTAGAGGGATTCGGTAATTTCTTCAAGTATAAATCACACACATAAGTAAAAGTGGAAGAAAATGAAAGTGTGGATCATTTTGGAAGAACACGTGTGAAATGAGAAGCCAACAAACCCCAGGTATCAAACACATATGTCCATACGTGTCCATATGGAAATGAGTTTTTAATTTTCACTTAATGCGCTATAAATACTTGTTGTATAATTCATAATTATTTATTTAAAATACTTAGCTAATTTACTTTTAGGCAACGATGATATATTTAGAACTTTGGTCCAAAACTGAATCTGATGATATAAAGATCATTAAAATACCTACATATTTTAATTTCAACTAATTTTAACCCCTTAGTTAAAATATCAATTAATTTAATAGATTATATATAAACTGTATAAATTCAAATAACTTAATAAATAATATTTATCACTCACCAAAAGTGATAAAATACTAGGCCGGGTCTTAGGGTGTTACAAAAGAAGTCTTATTTCGTCTATAAATTTTATGTAACATTTGTTCATGTATCAAATTTTGTACAAACTCATCATTACAGCTATCGATTCTTATGTCATTTTTAAAATTATTAATATTTATTGATATTTTTCTATAATATAAATCTTGAAGCATGCCCGCCCAGTCGGGCGGGCTATGAAGCTAGTTTAGTTGTATATGCAAATATGGACAATCTAAGATGAACGAGTAAAAAATATAGACAAGTTAAGGTTGCGTTTGGTATGCCGGAATCAAAGAAGGAATAAAATGATACATTCCATCGGAATGAAAAAAATATGTTTGTTTTAACCGATGTAATGAAATGGATCATTACTCATGTAATGTGATTCCTTCTCTTTCATTACATAGGGGGGAAGTGGTTTTTTTTCATTCCATCATGGAATTGAATAGAATAGATACAATTAATTAACATATTTACATATAAGCTAATTTATATAATTTAAAAATGTAACTAAATAATTCTTTTTAGAAAAATAACTAAAGATTGTGTTTTCTTTACTATAATATGTATTTTGGTTTAGCGAGTTTTTCATTCCTTCATGCTAACCAAACATGATAATATAATGTAATGTAGCATTACATTACGCCACTCATTTCATTATCATGTTCATTTCATTACGCTACTCATTCCATTTATCAAACCAAAAAGACCCTAATAGTTATCGACTACTTTGAAATTCAAATTTATATGAGTTTGATACATACCAAATAGACCACCATGTACGTGATATTTTGAGATTGGAAACTGTGAGCAACTGTTTGAAGAAAATTTATTTATACTAGTACTTTAATTTAATTTGCATTTATGTAGTACTCCTTTCGTCTCACAAAAAAACTTCTCATTTGCCTTTTGCACAATTTTTTAGGTGATAGTTAGTGGTGAGGTTATTGATAATACTTTTGATTAAAATGTAAGATTGAGTTGGAGAGAGAAAGATAATAAGTGGATATTAGTAGTGATGTCTTTAGTTTAATATTTTTTTATTGTGTGGAGCCCATCAAATATGAGAAATGAGAAGTTTTTTTGTGGAATAAAAATTTAGAATGAAATGAGAAGTTTTTTGTGGGACGGAGGTATATGTTTTTCTTAAGGCTTCTCTAAAATTAAAGATTGGTCCTATATACTGATTAATACGGAGTATATTTTAAGTAAAATGGCTGGAATTAATGTTTTTCCAAATCAATGTATGGTAACTAAATGTGTAACGAAACGTGTTTGCTTTTGAATAAATACTACATTAGTCTAATTAGACTTGACTGATCGATGTTAATACTATGGTTTGTTTTTTTTTTTTTTTTTTTTTTTTTTTTTGAACGGCAAAGACATTATAATAAAAGAAAACTAGCAAGGAGCTGACACAAAACAAAGACAAAGGAACAAACAGAACATAACAAGGAAACTAAACTAAGTCCAATGGACTATTACACCAAAGTCCCCAATCAAGGATAGACACTTGATAAATTCGATCTATATTTGATCCAATAAAAAGACTGTACTTGAATTTGTGACGTAATTGAAATAGCCTTTGTCCCGCCGTTCTTGAAAAATGATCTCGTTCCTATTCCTCCAAATGAATCAAAGAGCAGTGAATACACCGAAATAGAATAAAAGAGCCCTCTTCCCTTTGACACCAATCCGATCACCCCAATTCAAAAGATCTTCCACACCGTTGTTACTTGAAATGGAGATGCCCCACCAATCACAAAACTCGATCCAAATAGAACGGGTTTCACGACACGAACAAAAAAGATGATCCTCGTCTTCAATTTTTCTTTCGCACTTACAACACACCGCCGATTGCAAAATAACACCTCTTTTTAACAGGTTAAAACACGTAGGTAACCGACGAAATGAAAGTCTCCAAATAAAAATGTTGATTTTACTTGGGACCCATTTAACCCATGGCACCTTATATGGCAATCTAGGGCCGACGAGAGTGTGATCGATTGCTGCCCGGGCTGAGGCAACAGTGAACAGCCCGTCACTGCTCAAAACCCACTGCCACCGAGCCTCCTGACCTGAGATATCAGGCTGCTGCAACCTTTGAAACCAACCAATAAGAGGAATGTTAAATATTATTCCAAACGCCGGGGAATTTGCCAATAAGATTACAACCTGATAGAGGTGGATGAAGAGTTGTAATTACCTCCTTCCATAACGAATTAGGTTCACTAAAAAACCGCCACCACCACTTACAAAGTAGCACGAGGTTTTGAGCTTTTAAACTTCCAACCTAGACCTCCGGAGCCCTTCTTAACGGGAATAATCTTCCAATCAATCCAATGTATCTTCCGATCACCTTCTTTAGCTCCCCAAAAGAACCTAGCTCGCATTGACTCGAGCTTTTGAATTATTTTTTTTTTGAAAAGCTGATGGATTTGTAAGGAAAGCCTTACATGGAAGACATTTGATCACTCAGCCTATAACCCATCTTTGCTAACAATTTTACTTAAATTATATATATATATATATATATATATATATATATATATGCCCGATTCAGCGCAGAACCGTTTAAAGCTGCAGAACCGCAGAACCATCCTAACATCCAATGTTTTCTATGTTATACATAAGGTGTACATTTCCATACACGTTGTAACACATTTATACATTCAATGTTTCCAATTTTTTATACACATAATATATAAATATATTTATATATTATTTGTATGAAAAATTGGAAACATTGGATGTTAGGATGGTTACAGCGTGTATGCAAATTTACAACTTATGTATAACATAGAAAACATTGGATGTTAGGATGGTTCTGCGGTTCTGCACCTTTAAACGGTTCTGCGCTGAATCGGACCCTATATATATATATATATATATATATATATATATATATATATATATATATATATATAGTGCCCGATTCAGTGCAGAACCGTTTAAAGGTGCAGAACCGCAGAACCATCCTAACATCCAATGTTTTCTATGTTATACATAAGGTGTACATTTCCATACACGTTGTAACACATTTATACATTCAATGTTTCCAATTTTTTATACACATAATATATAAATATATTTATATATTATTTGTATAAAAAATTGGAAACATTGGATGTTAGGATGGTTACAGCGTGTATGCAAATTTACAACCTATGTATAACATAGAAAACATTGGATGTTAAGATGGTTCTGCGGTTCTGTACCTTTAAACGGTTCTGCGCTGAATCGGACCCTATATATATATATATACTAGCTTCATAGCCCGCTCAAAATTTATATTATAGAAAATATCAACAAATATTAACAATTTTAAAAATGACAATAATCGATTAGTGTAATGATTAGTTTGTACAAAATTTGATACATGAACAAATGTTTACATAAAATTTAAAGACGAAATAAGACTTCTTTGTACACGACATTTGCTGTTGAATTAGTATAATTGTCATCTCTGTCACAACAAATGACCTTCAATCCGTTCTTGTTCTTAACTCGTGATACAGCTACAAATGACCTTCAATCCGTATATATATCTTCTGTATAAAAACTTCTAATACAAATTAGTATATGTATAATCTGATGTTACACTCTATTTAGACAATAAAATTTCAAATTTTTTTGAAGCAATAACTGTTATCTTAGTCAAAGTAATTTTTAAAATGGGTACAAAAACTACTAATTGTTAATGGGCTACATAAATTCGATCATATTAATATCTAAATTTGTCTATTAAAAAAATACATACACGTGTAGTAACAGTATATTAATTACTCTAAAAAGTCGTATATTTTTTTTTAGGAATTGTTGTGTTAAAATGATTTTCGCAATTTAATAAGTATAATATACTAATTTCGTAATTTATGTGTTTGGGACGAAGTGGGCCCGTTAGCCTGTTTACGAAATGTAACGACCCGAAATTTGTAAATAAATAAATTTTTAAAAAATATGATAAATAAGGATAAATCATTTAAAGAACGTAGGAATTGGTTTCGTGTCATTTGGACACCGTATGAGAAAGTTATGGACGAAACCGTGTCGAAGCAAAGGTCGAAAAGTGCAGCCTGGGCTGCACAGCCCAAGATAGCGACGCGATTTTTGGGATAGCGACGCGATTTTTGGCTGTTTCCACAGAAAGCCGAAATAGCGAAGTCTTGGATCGCGATTTTGGATCGCGGGCAAAAGATAGCGACGCGATCTATAGATCACGACGCGATTTTGGTGTCTGATCAGCATTAAAGTCGGGAAATGCTCATTTATTGCAGACCAAAAGCCCTAGTTTCTCTCCCAACGACTTTGTATACGTTTTTGAGTGGAAAACACCATTTGGAGCCGATTTCTTCATCAAATCTCGTGATTCTTCACTCCTAGTTGAAGATTAAAGGTAAATTTTCACTCCTCCATCTTTGTAGCTCAAGATCTATGGATCTTGAAGCTTGGGTTTGAAACCCTAGTTCTTGGGGTTATGGGTTATGGTGATATAAATGGTGTATACACTTGATAGATGATATTTTGACAAGGAAAACAAGTGTATGATTATGATCTGTAAGAATCTTACGGGTTGGTTAAACCTAGGGTTTGGTAAATCACCATATTTGGGGGAAATGGATTGATGGGTGTTATCTAGAGATAAATGGATACATTATTAGTAGTATGTGATGTTGAACATCTTGTGATTATTGTATTAGGCTTTTGGTGAAATCTTGGAAAGTTGATTGATTGTTGGAGCAAGGAAAACCGGCGGAAAGAATACGGTTGGAGCATTTATTTGCTAAGGTGAGTACGTGTGGACTTTACTGAGTACATAGCCATTGAAATATGTTTTCTTACTTGTGATTTGGTCTATTTGATTAATTGTGTAGATTATTAGTATGTAGAGTTAGTTATATATTATTATGAATATTATGACTAACTTGTTTGATGAATTATGAGATAGCCAAGGGCTTAGATGGAATAACTCGAGAAGTTATGACGTGTGATAGTGTGGCGGTGATTCGGGGGATCCCCGGTCACTTTGGATGGGGCTGATTGGGCATCGACCCATGGACCATCATGTGTTAGGAGGCTTGCTACCGGACGAGATCCGGCTAGAAGTCGGGTAATGGTAGATTGGGCGATTCCCTCTTACCGTTACCATAAGGCTTATTAAGGCGGGGGATCCCCGATTAATAAGTATGTGAGATGACGGGTTATTTGGAGATGTTCCGGATAACTAGATAGACTTGTTAGGAAGGCAAGGATGATAGAGTCACAATAGGGTGGCTAAATGTATGATGATGAGATATATATATTTGTTTATATATATATATAATGTGATACTTGTTGTTTTATCGGGGTCTAAACCCATGTAGCTCACGAGACTTTCTTGTCTCACGTACTACTTGTTTGTTTTGCTATGTACTCAGGTTCAGGATCGGAGATGTAGGTACGCATGGATAGAGATGCGGGGCCTAGAGTAGAAGAACTTTAGATTGGATTTGTGCTTAGCTTTGGTTTTGATCTATTTTGTAACACCAAACTTTATACTCTGATTTTCATACCAAAGGTTTTTGTAAATCCATATTTTTGGAATAGTTCTTCTATTTATGAAAAATGAGTTATTTTGGGCAAATGTTTTGTATTAAAAATTGAGGTGTTACAACTTGGTATCAGAGCTATAGTTTAAGTGAATTAGGTTGGATGACCATCCTAGTCTTAGACTGTAGCATTAGGAATATAAGATTCCTTGAGATCATAGGTTGACCTTGAGACTTTATGTTAAGTTTAGGGTTGAACCTAGGGGACCTATAGAAGATGTTATAACTATGGAAGTTATTGTGGATAAGAAATGCGAGTCTTATGTGACTAATGGATCGTACCAAGAGTACTAAATTGTTTGGTGTCTTTCATATAGACTTGAACGAAAGAAAATGGTAAATACTCGTAGAAGTGGAAAGGCTCCACAAGATCAAGGGGATAAAATACCCCGTGTTGAGGTTATGGTTGAACAAGGAAGTCAACCGTCGATGCATGAGGAGTCGGGGGTCGGAGCTGATAAGACCCCGGTGACTATGGCGGACCTCCAAACTATCATTGAGCAAGTCAAAGGGATGGTGGCCGAAGAAGTGCACCGTATTATGAGAAACCGTGAAAAGTTGGGAAGTGACCGTGAATCCGAAGCTAAATCGGATGATAGAGTCGAGGGTAGTGGTACCCGAAAGGATAAGTCCTCAACTGGTGGTGGTGATGCTAGGGCAAGGCCCGATGAAAAAGATGGTTGTTCTTTTAAGTCCTTTATGGCTTGTAAGCCCATCGTGTACACGGGTAGTTCGGACCCGAAGGTGACTATGAGGTGGATTCGAGAGACCGAACGGGTCATCGGAAGTAGCAAATGTAGGGAAGCCGATATGGTGGCGTATGCGTCACAATTGTTGAAAGAAGATGTGATGGTATGGTGGGATATCGTCTACGAAACCCTCGGAAGGGAGGTGGTGAAAAAGATGTCATGGGACGACTTTACCACGAGATTGAAGAGAAAGTTTTGCCCCGAAATGGATTTGGAGAAGATGTATGAGAGGTTTGTAAACCTAAAGAAGGGTGATAGGTCGGTTGAGGAGTACTCAAGGGAGTTCACGGGAATGCTCCCGTTTGTTGCAAGAACTTATTTTGAGGAAAGATCGAGGGTAGTCCGTTATGCTTGTGGGCTACCTTGGGAGTACCAATTGGAGGTAAAGAGAGCGGTCACACTTGATGAGGCCATCGGTGCCGCCCGGGGCGTGGAAGAGGTGAATGCGACGAGGGTTGCCGAGAGGGCCCATGTAAGCGAGAAAAGGAAGGCCGAGAGTGGCTCGGGAACTTACAAAAAGGGGAAGTTCGCATCGAATTCCTCCAAGCAAGGAAGTGTTGCCACATGCAAGGGTTGCGGGAAGAACCATGCCGGCGAATGCCGAAGGGATTCGAAGGCGTGTTACAATTGTGGGAAGGTGGGGCATATGGCCCGAGATTGTAGAACCAAGGCATTTTCCGAGATAGAGTGTTACTCGTGTCACGAGATGGGACACTACAGCAATGTGTGCCCGAAAAAGGGAACCGAGCCGATGGTGTCCACGGCTCAAAAGAAGGTGGAACCGGCTATAGTGAAGGGGCGTTCCTTCCAACTGATTCAGGAGAAAGCAAAAGAGGTGCACGATGTGGTATCAGGTACTTTATTCATTAATTCCCTGTCAACTCATGTATTATTTGATTCGGGTTCTACTTATTCGTTTGTGTCTCACAAGTTTGGTAGAAAGTTGAATGTGATATCGGGATTGTTAGATGAGGTCTATGAAATAGAGGTAGCTAATGGAAAATCTCAGTGGTCGAATGTGTTTATAGAAGTCGTGAATTAGAAATAGATGAGGAAAAGTTAAAAGTCGATTTATTGCTCTTGGGAATGAAGGATTTTGATATGGTTATCGGTATGGATTGGTTGGGTAGACACTAAGTCAAGATATTATGTGATTACAGCTTAATTGTTGGGTTGTCGCACGAATCGGTGCTTATAGAAGTTAGAGATAAGTTGTATGACGTGGATATTTATGTTGGGAATGGTCTTCCCAGTTAGTTATGTGTAAGGAAATATGTATTTGAAAAGATTTTAGACAGGTGTGTCGCAGGATGTAAGGATATAAGGGTTGATACTATTATGTAGTATCAAAGGACGAACCACGAGGATGGTAAATGTGTTTCAACAAAGGATAGTAGTACAAGGAAGTACTAGGTGTTGGTAAAAACGTTAGTGTGAATTGGAATTCTAGAAATAGAAACCTTGGGGAATGGAACTTGGATGTTGGCGAGAAGCCGAATAAGTAACATAATGGTTGTTACACGTGAATGGTAAAGACAAGAATGACTAAGGTATAGTGATGTCGTAGAACTCATAAATGGGAAATATGTGGAAATGAATGAGTGTCGGGAACGTCGAATTTTGATTGTCAAAGGTGATTGAGTAAAAAAAAATTGGCATATAGCTATGTCAAGTTTTGTGACAATAATGATGAATTCGATATCAACGGTAAGAAAACAATTATTGGTTACATGTCATGGTAATAGCATGACGGTATGGGGCATGGGGTAGTGTGATACTACAAATGGAAAATAAATATTTCAATGTACCGCGATGTATAAAGGTAGAACATTGAGTGTTGAGCTATTAGGCGCTAAAGCATAGGTTGCAAGAGTAGACCGGAGTCGATTGGTTGACTCAAGGATGACCGGATTGACCGGCAAATTATGGTGAATAGAATGGATTGGAGATTACCCCGGTGGCGACAAAAGATTTGGAAAGTGGTAATAAGGAAATGAACCGTTTAAGGGTGATTAATGTGTAAGTGAAACGGTAAATGGTAATCGAAAATTTTATTGGTTACCCGCGGGGTTCAATGCATGTGCATTATGTGATGGCCTTTGAAGGCATATGATAATGAAAATGGAAGGTTATATGAAAAGTATTAAGTTGTATGTTCAATGAGAAATGTGTTGGATATGAACGAAAAATGTTAACGTGATATTATGGGAAAAATGTGCTAAATTGCATGGTGCATAAATAGACGATTAAATGGGTAAGATAGTGGTAAAGTATGGGATGTGAAAGGTGTATACTAGTGAAGTATGCAAGATAGGGTAAGGATGAAAGGATGTGTTTAGCTCGGGGGGTCCCCGGCTACTATGATGTTTGGGATGGAGTCGGTTGGGCGAATCCCAATGATTCCATTCCGTGATCGGAGGATTTCCGGTAACTGGATGGTGTGAGTCACTTTGGATTGGGGGCTTTCCGATCACTGTGACAAATTAGATCTTGATGGATTGGAGGCTTTCCAATCATCTTGATGTGATAGTTATATTATGGATTGTTGTGTCTGTATGATATATTTATATGTATATATATATGTGACGAATATAGAACCATGTGAGTAATGTGAATGGTTATGACTTTGTGATAAGTGAGAATTTGGGGTAAAATTTTCGGATTACATTAGGTCATGTATGGGTAGGGGATGCCTAGACTTCTAGAATATGAGAAAAATGATGCTTTTAGGAAGCAATTGTTATTGGGAACCAAGATATGGTCAACTTGTGTGAAATTATGGTATGTGAGGCGAAGGTGGTTGAAATGGTACTAAGTAATGGTATAGGTGACCAAATGAAAGTTAAGAAACGGTAAAGGGTTGATGTGACCATAAGGGAATGTGAGAACTCGGAGAAATTTGAAAAGATTGGAATTTTGGAAATATGAACGATTGTTAAGAGAACAATAATGAGTATAATGGGGAGTGATAAGCCGAGAATGATATCTCGCGGGTAGGAAATTTGTTAATTGGAAAAAGTATGGTTGACTTTAGGCAAAAGTCAAGATTAGTCAACGTGTAACTAGTTGACTTGGTCAAAGATGGGTTTTAAATTTCGTTTCGAATGACTCGCGATGATGAGAGCATAATGTATCAGTTGTGTGTATGAGAAAGGGGAAACGAAATAATTAAAAGAGTTATGGTCAAATTATGCGACTTTGACCCGTTGGGCGTTTTCAAGTTGAATTTGGGAATTGGGTATCTAATGGTTGATAAATCATAATTAGAGGTCGATGGTAAAGGAAATTGTTAAAGTATAGTTGACTTTGTTCTTAAGTCAAGGGTTAGACGATGTTGGAATGTGGTAACTTGGTCGAAGTTAGACTTTGACATTGGTGTTGGTCAATTAGTTGATTATAATGCGTGGGTCATGTCATTTCTATGAGTATAAGATGAGCGGTTAAAGGATTGAAAGTCTTGTGGCCAAAATTGTGCAAGTTTGGCCCATTTGGGCACTAAAGGCTTAAGATTGATCTTTGACCCGTTTGGATCTAACGGGATTAATTGAATGTTTACATACATATTGTTGACTAATTCGGGATGAGAAAAGTTTGACGGTAATAACCGCGGGAGAATGAGAATGGATACTCGGTAGAATGTGGACTGGAATTTTTGAGTGATTCCGAGGACGGAATCCTTTTAAGGGGTAGATAGTTGTAACGACCCGAAATTTGTAAATAAATAAATTTTTAAAAAATATGATAAATAAGGATAAATCATTTAAAGAACGTAGGAATTGGTTTCGTGTCATTTGGACACCGTATGAGAAAGTTATGGACGAAACCGTGTCGAAGCAAAGGTCGAAAAGTGCAGCCTGGGCTGCACAGCCCAAGATAGCGACGCGATTTTTGGGATAGCGACGCGATTTTTGGCTGTTTCCACAGAAAGCCGAAATAGCGAAGTCTTGGATCGCGATTTTGGATCGCGGGCAAAAGATAGCGACGCGATCTATAGATCACGACGCGATTTTGGTGTCTGATCAGCATTAAAGTCGGGAAATGCTCATTTATTGCAGACCAAAAGCCCTAGTTTCTCTCCCAACGACTTTGTATACGTTTTTGAGTGGAAAACACCATTTGGAGCCGATTTCTTCATCAAATCTCGTGATTCTTCACTCCTAGTTGAAGATTAAAGGTAAATCTTCACTCCTCCATCTTTGTAGCTCAAGATCTATGGATCTTGAAGCTTGGGTTTGAAACCCTAGTTCTTGGGGTTATGGGTTATGGTGATATAAATGGTGTATACACTTGATAGATGATATTTTGACAAGGAAAACAAGTGTATGATTATGATCTGTAAGAATCTTACGGGTTGGTTAAACCTAGGGTTTGGTAAATCACCATATTTGGGGGAAATGGATTGATGGGTGTTATCTAGAGATAAATGGATACATTATTAGTAGTATGTGATGTTGAACATCTTGTGATTATTGTATTAGGCTTTTGGTGAAATCTTGGAAAGTTGATTGATTGTTGGAGCAAGGAAAACCGGCGGAAAGAATACGGTTGGAGCATTTATTTGCTAAGGTGAGTACGTGTGGACTTTACTGAGTACATAGCCATTGAAATATGTTTTCTTACTTGTGATTTGGTCTATTTGATTAATTGTGTAGATTATTAGTATGTAGAGTTAGTTATATATTATTATGAATATTATGACTAACTTGTTTGATGAATTATGAGATAGCCAAGGGCTTAGATGGAATAACTCGAGAAGTTATGACGTGTGATAGTGTGGCGGTGATTCGGGGGATCCCCGGTCACTTTGGATGGGGCTGATTGGGCATCGACCCATGGACCATCATGTGTTAGGAGGCTTGCTACCGGACGAGATCCGGCTAGAAGTCGGGTAATGGTAGATTGGGCGATTCCCTCTTACCGTTACCATAAGGCTTATTAAGGCGGGGGATCCCCGATTAATAAGTATGTGAGATGACGGGTTATTTGGAGATGTTCCGGATAACTAGATAGACTTGTTAGGAAGGCAAGGATGATAGAGTCACAATAGGGTGGCTAAATGTATGATGATGAGATATATATATTTGTTTATATATATATATAATGTGATACTTGTTGTTTTATCGGGGTCTAAACCCATGTAGCTCACGAGACTTTCTTGTCTCACGTACTACTTGTTTGTTTTGCTATGTACTCAGGTTCAGGATCGGAGATGTAGGTACGCATGGATAGAGATGCGGGGCCTAGAGTAGAAGAACTTTAGATTGGATTTGTGCTTAGCTTTGGTTTTGATCTATTTTGTAACACCAAACTTTATACTCTGATTTTCATACCAAAGGTTTTTGTAAATCCATATTTTTGGAATAGTTCTTCTATTTATGAAAAATGAGTTATTTTGGGCAAATGTTTTGTATTAAAAATTGAGGTGTTACACGAAATCCACAAAACCATTAACATTTTAGCCCATCTTCTTCAAACAGGCGTGAATATTTTTTGTGTGCTCTAATATCGACAGAAAAGGGGAAATGTATAGGAATGCTAACCGAACAACAATCAGATGCAGAATCAGGCTCTGGCTACACCCATTTTGTCATATTTATTTGTTAATTCGATTGAAGAAGATATTATACGAATGGTTCAGCGAATTACAGTCTTCGCTAGGGTTATTACATAAAGCAACCAAATCTGTTCCTCGTTAAATCTGAACCATAATATGACTTATGCAAAAAGCTGCTGAAAGACAAGGTAAATTACAAATATTATTTAATCAGTAATTATGTAATCTTCTCCTAGGGGAAGATACAGGTTTGTTTGAAATTGGGTGTTGAATTTGAAAAACAAAACCCTAAATATGTTGCAGTGTTCGTCTCTGTCGAGGGTACTACAACGGGATTAAGATTTAGTTGATTAATTGTTGCTAAGTAATATATTTCCGAGATGTCTTATAATTAGTTAAGGAATATCTTGTATTGGGGATTTTTATTGAAAATTCAAAAAAATGTTAACAGATTTCGGAAATTTTACAAATCTGGTTTTGTTTTGATTTGTTTAAAAAATGTAGTAGGGTAAATTAATGTTTTAATTTAAAATTTCAGAAATTGGGGAAGAAAGTAACGAAAATTATGTCAAATTTGGTTGTGTTTTTTATATTGTTTTAGTACTGGGATAAAATCTTAAATAGAAAAATCATACCTTGATTTTCAATGTTGCATAATTAATTAAACAACCGTTTTCTGAATTAGTTCAAATACTGTAATTTCCTTGTGATGCAGACTTTGTATGTGTGCAGGTATACCACTTTTGTTATTTGCTGCAGTAAATGAGCACATATTTTTGCAAGTGTGTCATTAGCACATGTGAGTGTTTTATCTTAAATTGACAATTTATTGAATCACTCTTACAAAACACCATTAATGTATGAAGAATACTTATCTTGAATTGTTTGTAGATCGAAGATGATAGAATGAAAGAATATGCGAGCGTACGAATTAGTTGCCTGTAATGCTATGGCACATTCAGAAAAATTGGTTATATAATGAAGGAGAAGATCAAAGTACGTACTATGGCTTGTTATTCAGAAAAGTTGGTTATATAAGGTGGATGCAATCACAGAAACTTTACATAAGTTTGAAAGGAAAAAGAGTGATTTGAAGTAATCCACTATGGGTTGTTAGTAATCCTATTCATTTACCTATAACGTTTTCTGTGATTGCATGCATTTTGACTATTATACGTATTACTAAAAATAAGTAGTTGTTAAGTATTAGCCTAAAAATAATTATTTGCAATTTAACCAAGGTGCAGCTAATGGAAATTAAGCATTTATATTAGCTAATGGGTCGATCATTTTATGGGTTTAAAAAAATCATAAAAATACAGAAAATCTTCAAAAATAGTATTCACTCATATTAGGGATATTTTTTATTTTTACTGTTTTTTAAGATTTTTTAAAGATTTTTTTAGTAGTGCATTTGGTTTGAAATAAAATTATTTGATTGTAAACAAATCATAGTATGAATACTGATATTTTATTAAGTTTTCTTAAACTTGTCATTTTTCTTTTTATATTTTATCCCTGTTTTTTAAAATATAACTCATTCAAACACTCCCGGCAACAAAATTTACATAAGTTCACAGTTTTGCAACCAAATTTACACATAAAAATAACAGGTAACTCCAAATTGATACATAATATAAAAATATTTTTTAAAGAGCACAAGCCAAATGGGTTTTATGTCTTTTGAAGATAAGATAATAAAAGAATGGGAAGTAGATAAGGAAAAAGGAACAAGGGGTGACCCCCTTCCCCATGGCTGCCGAAGCTCACCAAGAGGGGGGGGGGGGGGGGGGCATTACTTTAGCTTTTTTTTTTCTTCTAGTTTTTTAAACTATACAATCCAAAAGTCCCGTTCGTAGTTAATTTATTTAAAATACCAAACGAACTTTGTTTTTAGCCACGAAAATATATTTGGAAACGAAATTAAAAGGAGAATCCAAAAATATAAAAATCATACAATTCTTTAAACATTTCAGAAGCCGGGTATTTTAATTCCTTGATTAAAATACCACAAAAGGACAAAAAGGTCAAACAATCCTTTTAATATTTAATCAATTCATTTCACATAAAGTCAAATAGACATTTATCAAATACCAATATTTACCTAAAACTACTAGGCCAGTTTAAAGATGTTACAGATGAACTAATAGTTTTATCACAAGGGCATTGATGAACGAATGGTTTTAACACAAGAGCATTGATCTCAGCATTTATGCCATCGCGGCAGAATCTGAGAATAGATTTCAGCCATTGGGTGAGAATGTGAGAATAGATCTCAGCCACCCAATGGCATTGATGAACGCATTTATGCCACCGCACTCACTAGCCCCAAATCCACCCAGATCAATGGCTGAGATCTATTCTCAGATTCTGCCGCGGTAATTGGCGACTCCATAATAATCCACTCTTGGGGATTATTCATGTAAAAGTAAACTTGTTGGACCGTACAAGTGAGATAAAAGTAATAAATAATTGTAAAAAAAAGTTAAATAGGTTATGTTTGAATTTTTTTTATTTTGGGGGAGATAAAATCGGAGTGGGTGTGGTCACGGGTCAACCGTCCTATAGTTACTTGGCTGGTGCTAGTGAGTGCGGAGGCGTACTCATCTCCCAATCCTTTTTCTCGTAGGCAGATAATAAACCAATTAATGCCATCAAATATGCTCCTATCCATTCGAAACACTTTCTAAGTAGAGAAATATATTTATCAGTTATATACTTATACAAGGGATGTGTTACACACGCTTCGTTGCGTACATGGCCTACTAACACTTACCAAGTTATCAACATGATTTATTTATGTGTCTAAATAACAATATTAAAATATAGAGAAATGATATTTCTTCCTATATTTTCTTCATGCCCAATTAAGACCGGTGCCAATGGGCGATCGGTTGGCCGCCGGTTGGCCACCGCCGGAACCGGCGCCGTTGGCACGGTCCGCCGGTTGGCCGCCGGTTGGACCGCGGGTCGCTTAAGCGGCGAGAGAAGGGGAGCGTGATGTGGGGCCCAGCCGTACCCTCCAGCCAATGAAAAAAAAGCATTTTTTTTCTTTTTTTTTTTTTAAACGGTAATAAATTCGAATATAAACGGTAATAAATTTAAAAAACGGTAATAATTCCAAAAAAATCCGAAAAAATTCAAAAAAATTCAAAAAAATTCAAAAAAAATTCCCCCTCATTTACATCTATAAATACCCACTCATTTCTTATATTTTTTACACCACAATCACCTTCTTTCTATCTCAAAAAAATCATACCTCCTCCCAAACTTTTAAAAAATGTCCAAAAGACGTCAATCATCGGTATCCAACGACATGTGGGATTACCTTACTGGATCACCGGTTGACGCCCCACCCTCACCGGCCGGTTCTTCGTCGGGTCAAACAAGCAACCCGACACCATCGCTAGGTTTTGGGGCTTTCTCCCAACCACAACCAAACTACCAATACCCTCAACCACCACCCAACTTTCACTACCAACAACCACCACCCAACTTCCATTACTCTCAACCACCACCAAACTTTCAATACCAACAACCACCACCCAACTTCCATTACTCTCAACCACCACCCAACTTTCAATACCAATAACCTCCTCCCACCACACCTATCTATTCACAAAATTTCCAAGAACCATCACCAACCGACACCCAAAATGTGGGGGACACCCAACCGGAACCGACACCCTCAAGAAAAGGGAAAGAAAAAAGGGTGGAAAAGGGGAAAGAAAAAAGGTTGGAAAAGGGGAAAGAAAAAGCGTTGCCAAAAAGGGCACAAACAAAGTGGTCAACCCCTGACGAGGTGATTTTGGCCCAACGTTGGATTCATAACTCTGAAGATGGTGTGAAGGGGAATAGCAAAAAATGTTTCGTCCATTGGGCTCGAATTCTCGAGGACTTCAACTCGACTGCTTCTGTGAAGCGTAACATGAACCAACTCACGGGCAAATGGTCCAAAATAGCGCATGACGTGAAAAATTTCAGCGCTATATACAATTCGTTAAACGACGTGCGTGGAAGCGGTACGCGAGACGAGGACGTTCTAAAAGCTGCTCGTCAACAATTCCGTGAAAATGTCGGCCGTAATTTTGTATACGAAGACTGTTGGGAAGTGGTGAGAGATAGCCCAAAGTTCTATTTTTCAGTGGGCGTCATGGATACCGAGCCGATAAGCCTCGATGAAGACACCGAACCGGCGAGCATGGATCCAGGGACGGCGGCACCAAGGACGTCGACACCGGCTAACATGCATGCGTTGTTCCAAGATGACCCGTTGAGGCGCCCCCCACGGCCGCAGTGTGAGCAAGAAAAGTCAAAAGACTTCGTCTTCGTCCGATGCCGCAAGTTCCCGAAGGTCCATTAAGCTGGACACTTTGGACCTCGTTAGAAAAACCTCCAATAAGCATACAGGCATTATCAAAAAGGTTGCAAAAATGGCACACAAAAAATTGATTTTGGAAACTTGGAAATTCCTAGCCATAAAAGTGCCAAACGACATTGACGAAATTCGTAAGCAAATGCTTGAAAACGCTCAAGATGAAATTGCACAGCAATTTGAAAATGATTTGGCGATTTTTAAAGACGTTGACGAGGAGGGTGACGGTGAGGGTTCGGGAGCACAAGGACCGGTTGGCGAAGACGAAGACGAAGACGACAATGAATCTCTTGATTAGTAGTTTTTTTAGTTTGAATGTCTTTTTTTTTTATTTATTAATGGCTTTTTTTTTAATTAATGTCTTTTTTTTTAATTATTTTAATGTCTTTTTATGTATTTTTTTTTTAATTAATGAAATGTATTTTTATTAGTTATATGTTTTAATTAGTTTATATATTTTTATTAGAAAAAGAAAAGTAAGTGGTGGGGCCCAAATTTGGTGAAGTGACGGAGTGCTGTTGGCATGGGTACGTCAGTTTAGTGTTAGTTAGTTTGTATGCTGACGTGGCGCTGAGTTGGCAGAAACTGACGGCGTCAGTTTGCGTCACCATTGGCACCGGTCTTATAAACTTGACATGACTAATCTACTAATTCTTTTACCTTATATCATTACTTGATTTTGACACTTATCATGATCAAATTGGTAGACACATAAATATGAACAAATGGTAATAACGAATACCATTTCTCTGAAATATAAGTTAGATTAGCATTATAGTTGTAATATTTTAGTCATTAGTAAATACATAGGGGTTAATAAATAATGTTAAAAACTATACCAAATTGACATTGATTTAATTAGGACTTTTTATAAAAATTTGTAAACCCCGTTTCAATTTTAAACTCCGTTTATGACTTCCTAATGAACAGTGCACACTCTACCATACCTTACTTAAAATATATATACATTATAATAAACATTATTTTGTGTCAAAAGTAATATTAAAAGAAATATATTTGTAAAGTATTAATATTAGGGTTCGATTTTATAATACAAAATCAAGATGATAGTTGAAATATTATTAGTAATGGTATTGTTTCTTACCATTTGTTTTTATTTATATTCTTACTTATTAGATTAAGACATGTGTCAAAATCAATGAACAATATTAGGATACATAATTAATGGATTGGTCATGTTATTTTATTAAGTGGGTAAAAATGAGTATGTAGTAAGAATAAAAACCATATATCTAATATTATTAGTAAAATTAGTTTATGTGACACGTAATAAAACATATACCTTAGTTTAGAGGCATATGACACGTGGTGATATTTTGAGACATTTGGAATATTATAAAACTCAATATGTTTCACTCTATACACGGCAAATCCCATTCTGTTGCACTACTAATGATTCACTCTTTTTACACTCTTTGCAAACCCCGTTCCGTTACACTCTTAATGAACAGTAAGACCTTTGGTACAGAGAATGGAATTGCAGAGAAATGATTCCAGAGAATAAAATTGCAGAGAAAGAGAACTGTCTGAAGAATGATAATCGACTCTTCTGTTTGGTAGCACAGAGACTTCAAAAGAGAAATGTGAAAGAGAATCATTTCTCTTGTTTGGTAAAACAAAAAATTCAACAGAGATTTATACCAACTCTATCATTAGCATGCATATAATTATTTTTCACAACAATCATTATTCAAGCACAAAACATACAAAAATAAAATTAAATAGATGAATTAATAATAAAAAATAGATACCATACAAAAACATAGTTTTTAATCAAACTGTCGTCACATTCAAAAAACATCACTTCAATAATAGTGTAAACAAACAAAGTGGTTCTAAATACTTCAACCATAATGTAACCAAGAACAATATTTGAACCATAAACAATCATTACATAAATTTTGAAACCGAACTATACTCTTGACTACTAAAAACTCGTTACCTTGAAGTTTTACATCTTCGATTTTAAGCGTTTCCCAGTTTTAACTTGCTATTAAATTATACTCGAATGAAATGTTGAATCGTTTGCAATAATTGAATTACCGCCGGCCCGTTTTGTGTAATGTCTCACCCAAACGAAAGCCAGTTTATAAATGGGCATGCTGAAAGATAAACTTGATTTCCTTGCAGCTATTCAGCAGCTGAGATATACATAATGAACATTTAGCTGCATAAAGTTAGAAATTGAATTATTAGAAATTAAACCAACCATTCTAGGCATAGGTCTCATAAGCAATCCCTGATCATTATCAATCTCTTATGACACCACAGAAGGAGTTTAAAATTACATAATGATGCCTGAACCAGTCTAGCATGACCACATAATTATCCACAAAAGTAACAACTTTATGCATTCTAAAGATAGTATATACATGTATGTATGTATGTACTCTGTAAAGTGTAAATTGCCACTAAACACAAAAAAAAGAATACCTACCTAATCATGAAATTCACAACTAATAACAATGAAAATCAACAACTTTATGCATTCTAAAAAATATAATCAATGTGTGGTACCCTATAAATGACTATTCCGTTCAACAAAAGACCATAAATTTAGATTTCAAAGTTAATAAACAATCAAACTAAACTATGTCAATTAATTCATGGTCAAAGAATAACTAATACGAAAACAAATATTCAAACACATATCAATTAGGTCAATCTGATTTAGGGACTGTAACTGAATTGACCTGAATTTTGACATCTGACATTGGCATTGACAGCCGACAGTGAATTTTGTTATACATATACTCATGTATGCACCAGCCTCCGTTAGACAATGTATACATCATGCATACAGATACCATAAATGTTTTAAAACCTAGCCGGTTCAACTGGGTAGGTTTAAACACACCAGTTTTTTGTTCATTATCGACCCGATCGACTATTGTGAAAACCGGTTATCGTTAAAACTCACCATTAGTTTGATCTACAGTTTATCACTTTTTTGCTCAATTGTCATAATTCCCTACAACTCAACTGATATAACTTAACACAAGGAATTCTGCAGTTAATAAAAAACAATATTATTTCATTATATAAGTAGCTAACTGATAATTGTGTCACATTACATACTTCCACAAAATGGTTTCTTAATAAAAAGCTAGGACCAACATGGTTCAATCCATGCATGGGGGGAGAGAAAAGATTTGGTTCCAAACAAGTCCCCAAAATTTTCTTGGTCTTTGAACGTATGAAACTTGCATGTTTCAAGTGAATAAAACACTATATCACCGTTCTCAGAATGTATCAGCGGAAAATAGATCTTGTTCTCCATCTTTGGTGTTTTGGCTTCGATACACAAACAATTTAAATCACATATATAAATCATGTGCCTTCCTAAACTGTCGATTTTCTCCCATTTTTCGCCGTCATTTAATTTAAATACCTCAATGGATTTTCCAAACTTGCCCACAACGACTAGTAAAAGATGTTGATCACGTTTCACCAGAAAGTACTCTCCCAACGATTCACAAGAACTTGTTGGCAATTCACTTTGAACATTGTCCCAAGAGAAATCTTCTTGATCAATTTGTTTAAAAACATCAAGATTTCCATTGTTAGTCAAGGCAAAAAGATCTCGTCCACAAAAAGTTGGAAAACGGAATAAAACTGGATCACCACCATCAAAATTTAGAGGATATTCACCCCATCCCATGTTTAGTCCCGGAGATACAAAGTGGATGTAAACATGATCATCAAGAAATCCAACAACCATACAATCCGGAGAAGTCGGTGGCGCTGAGAAAGAATAGTTTTCTAAATGTATCATATATGGAAGCTCACGGATATCACTTGTGAAAGGGTTAAAGAACACATGCTTTTCACTATCAGGTACATCCAGCAACAACCAACCATACCCCGAACAAAGTATTCTAAAACCATCAATCAATTCTTGAGGTGTTTTTATGACATATTTGTCCCCAAACATCGGATCTGTAAAAGTGATAATGCCTTTAAGATCGTCAAACACTATCAACCAGGGTGAAAATGCCGTCCAACATTTTTTAGTTTCGTTGCTCCATTGTATCAAAGTTGCTGCTAAATGACAACGTTTGCATGTAGCACGGAACTTGAGATATTCGATGCCCACACAAAACTCCATAAACATTTCCAAAATATGAAACGGAATATTAAGCAAAAGTGATTCATCATCATTTGTAACCGATCTTGCAAGTACTATCTCATTGTCCTTATCCTCTACTTCAACATTATCCTTTTCCAACCTACACATAATTGTTAATACCAACGATTTTAAGAAAACAGTTAATCTCCTCAAAAATAAATTAAAATTAAATTTATAATACCTTGATTCAAGCACTGTCCATGTTGAAACGTGGATTGATCGTATTGGACAAGGTATAGAAGATAAGGAGAGGGTTTTATCTTTAACATGGTACGAATATATCATTGTACGATTTTCACAAAGAAAATGTATATAAATACACTCTACCAATTGTGTATAATTGCTCTTTAAAACAAATGTTGTCTTTTTGCTTTATAAAACCAGTTACAATGCGCGCAGAACAATTCTGCATTAGATTCTTTCAAAACAGTTTGGTCGCCGATGCAACCAATGTTTAAGTACGGATATGGGATATCTAAAATAGGCAATAAATTAATGACAACTTGGTTATCTTTAACAACAAGATCAACGTGTATGAGAATAATATCACAATCGCCAGTATTAGTTGCATATATTTTGCCATTACATAAAGTTGGTGCAACTAGCAACCCATCTGTTATGTTTCTTAGCTGTGTATCGTATGTGATTTCGGCCCATTCTATTTTTTTTTTTTTTGTTTTAGGATGTAGCCTACAAAACACAAAATTTGGTTCTCATTAACAAGAGAAGTGAAGTGGGGTGATTAGGAGGGGATGACAAACAACAAAGGTTTAGGATCTTTCAAGGGCGGGAGATTGATGCGAGTGGGTCCCACATGATGTCATCCGGACGTTTGGAGAGAATCATGGAAACAGCCATGGATACGACTAATTCCGGCACCGATAATGCTTATTTAAGGTGTAGAAGATCTGAACTTCCCAATTCTGAGCAACAAACCACGGGGACTTAATGGAGGCACTACATCGTATACGGGATCGGGACAAATTTGATTTTGCTCCATCACCTGAGTTTCATAATAATAATATATCAATTTGAAATAAATGCCGGCCACAAACTACATTAACAATGATCCATCGACTCATATAATCTCAACCCCTAAATCATATCTTATATAGCTAATTGGCAAATAGTTACAAAAAACACAAAAGTAAAAAATTCACCAAATCAACAAGATTAAAAACACAAACTTTACCTTACCTGTGTGGTTTTGGAGAACGATTTCCAACAAACGGTTGATGGCAGAAACGATTCAACAAACGGTTTTGTTTCGTGATTTGTCGTCTGATCGATTTGTTACGGACGGTGAAGTGGAGTCGATCTGGAGAGGAGGATGAACATACGGTCAATACTCAATTGTCTGCTGGAAACCAAACATAAAGAGAAAATATTAGATGGGCTTAGGTATACAGGAAGCCCAAGCCGCCACACCCAACATTAGATTTTTATCGTATTTAAAAGAGATTCGAAAGCAGGACTATTTATCTATTATTATTTTAAGAAATTCCTTATTTATATACGAGTATTAGATTAGATAATAACTTTCATATACCTAATAAGATAAATAATAATAATAATAATCTTATACAAAATAAATGAAAATTTGAATTTGGATTCTAAAAAAAACAAAAAAACGAGAATTCAACACACACACATACTACTGTGTCTCTATCTCTCTCTCGCATGGTAAAACCCGGTCTTGGGAAAACCGAATGTCAGATCCGGCCTCGTGAAACCGGATTTGCAGCGGAATCCGGCTTCAAGGAGTATTATTTTTGAAAGAGGAAAAAACAACATTATTTGTAAAAGTTTTTGAAAAATTTATGTTATATGATTATTATTACAATATGATTAGCCGGACAATATGATTATTACAACCTGTTAAGCGACTCTTAGCCGCACAATATGATTATTACACAATGAATTTAAGCTTAAAGAACCCATACCTCAAACTTCACGACTGAAACTTTGAACGTTAACCGAATCTGCAACTACGATTTATCTTCGGAAAAACCAAATAATTTATTTTTATAGGCAATATTTGGGTGAGAAGGATGCAATCGGACTCCAAATCGGTATTTTGGAGAGATTACTGATTTTATAGGCGATGGGTATATTCAATTATTCGATTTTAGGTTTCTATTTCTTGGGCCAACACCAACTCAATATGACTTTTTACTTTTCTTATTTACATAGAGGCCCTTCAAATTTGAAGTTTTGAACAAAAAATAACTTTTTTACATTCTTTGTTTATATATAGATCCTTCGAATTTCAGAATATAAGGCAGTGCAAATATCGAATCACTACCTAAAATCAATATATTCAATTATTCGATTTTTCTAATATGAGACACATCAAGGCTATTAACTTTCATACACCTAATAATAATAATAATAATAATAATAATAATAATAATAATAATAATAATAATAATAATAATAATAATAATAATAATAATAATAATAATAATCTTATACAAAATAAATGAAAATTTGAATTCAGATTCCAAAAAATCTGGATTTTAAATTTGAGTTTTACAATTTAGGATAGCTTTTAATTTTTGCATTCTATCAACTTAACTTCTAGAATGTTTGTTAGTATTCTATTTAGCATTTACAGTAAAAACCTTTTGAATTAATACTCGGTAAATTAATAAATATTCTAAAATAATAAAATGTCCGGTCTCGACTTGGGCCAATGTAAAAAATTGAAAAATTCGATAAATAATAAGATTATAATTTTTTGAGAGATCTGTTTATAATTTTTGGTCCCAAGAAAATCATAAATTCATAATTCATAAAAATTGAAAAAACAAAATACAATACTCTATGGAAATATGATTTCTTTAAGTTAAAGTCTACTTGAACCTTATTAAAAAATTCAAGTTCATTTAAAGTTTTAAAATGCATAGATTTTTTTGTATGATATGTATAGTATTATTACTTAAAAACTCTTTAAATTAATAATTTATTGATAAATTAATAACTCTTTATATGAAGAAATTAAATTATTATGTTAATTAATTACATTTTAATATCTTACGTATTATATTAATTAATAACATTAATGAAAATGTAACAGTAACCATTCCTATTTTAATTTTGTTCATTTCTTATTAATTCGTATGTTTGTACCTATTCTTTTTCCAGGGAAACTACTCTTGTTTTCAATTACAAACAACTCTATGTAGCACTATTGAGAGTCACAACACTTATGTGTTATGAATAACATGTTTTATGTTATACTAATTTGAGCACTCATGTTTATTTACTTTATATTTTCCTACGGCACACATTGTTTTGTTCGTACTTTGCGCTTTATATCAACAACTCTTTATCGTGATCAAAATCCGTGCATCGCACGAGTCATGTTTTAACGACGTTAAATTATAAGATTATCTTCTTTTCTTCGAGGAAGTGGTCTCCCATGTGTAGACTTTTTCTTTGTGTTCACACAAAATATTACTAAGTTGATACCAACTTTCATATTTTTTATTAATTTCTAACTTATTTATCCATAACCCAAAAAAGAATTTGTAAAATTTACTATTTAACTTTTTCGTTTAATAAATCAATTTTATAATAGCTGTGATGGAACTAACTATTTGACCCCTTAATAGTATGGTGTTCATCATTGATATATGGTTATGAGTTTGAGTCTCGTTGTGAACAAAATGATGTAGATGTATAAGTAGTTCAAAAGATGTGTGTGTTTTATGTTGATAAAAGAAATAGCCAGAAGCATAATTTGTCGTTTCCTTGTGTAGGACCCGAAACATGGACATTGGTGGCTCCAATTTGGGTCGGGCTTGCTCATTGGCTATTGGCCATCGTTCTTGTTTAGTCATTTGGAACGACATGCAAGTATGATACAATTTGGAGGGGAGATTGTGAACTCAAGATCAAGTGGTTATCACACTTCAGTTCAAATGGGTAGTGGTCATTTTGCAAATGAAGGGTTTAGTAAAGCTTCATATTTTCGAAATTTGAAGCTTGTTGAATGGGACAATAGCTTGCTTCCTTTAACAAACCTACATCTTTTGGCTGACCATCCAAATTGTTATGATATAAAAGCTGGAAAAATAATATTTGGGGGGGGGGGGGGGGGGGTGTTATATATATTATGGTCCTGGAAGAAATGTAAGGTGTCAATGAAAATATCTATGTGGTTTATAACATTTTATTCATATGTAGCTGATTTATGTACCATAATTTTTATTTCATATACCACAATAAAATACTTCACAACTATATCAAGCAACAGTTGTAATAATTGAAGTAAAAGTTATAGTACATAATCACCTCCTTGTTCATATGGTTAATACTTTACGTAAATGCAAGTTTCTTTCTAATATTAGGTGTTATGAAGTGATTCATATATTATGGTTTATTATTGAGGGTTGACCAATGCCTTTTCTATGTATATACATGTGTGAAATCATATGCTCAAACAAGAACGTGACACATCTTAAAAATGACGTCAATGAATTGGATATCTATTTCTATTACTACTCTCTCTTTTATTTGTTTGTATTCAAAACTAGCCTATAACCCGTGATGAATTACGGACGGCTTATAAAATTTTCTTTAATTATAATAAATTTTTTTAGTTACATGTAAATTACTCCATCTGTCCCACAAAAAAGTTCTCATTTCTCTTTGGCATAAGCTTTTAGGAGATATTTAGTGCTGAGTTTCTTTGTAAAATATAATATTAGATTGGATTGGAGAGAGAAAGTGTTTTAGTGGTGAGTTTCTTGGTAAAATATAAGATTAAATTAGATTGGAGAGAGAAAGTGTTTTAGTGGTGGAATAATTAGTAATAATTAAGTGGACCACTCAAATTTAAGAAATGATAACTTTTTTGTGTGACAAAATTTTAATGAGAGATGAGAATTTTTTTTATGAGACAGAGGGTATATACATTATTACTAAAGTCATTCGTTATAAATTTACATGATAAACAATCATAAGATAAGGGTACAAAATATTTAGAAACTTAAAATATATGCATAATATAAAATAGACGTGGCAAATGGTTGTGTCGTGTCGAGTTCGTGTTGTGTCGGAACCTTAAACGTGTTGAGACCCCTAAACACAAACCCGACACGTTTAATAAACGGGTTCAAAATGTTGACCCAAACCCAACACGGTTAATTTCGTGTCAACCCGACCAACCCAATTACGTCGTTTAAGTGGTGAAAATTCAGATAAATCGATTAAACATAATAATAATAAAAAATTCATATGATCGATAAACATAAAAAAACTTAAAATCGATAAACATAAAAAAACGTCATCCTTCATATGATCATATCCTCTAACCTAATTCAAATTGTTGTGTTTAAGCACTTGATTTGTTGTTTTCGTATAAAATTAGAGTAAAAAGATCCTATAAATTAAGGCAAACATTACCAATAACCTCAAACCTAATTAGATTTTAAGCCCAAATGAAATAAGTGCCCAATCTTTTCTACTACAACTACTAAGTAATAATATTTACATATAATATACTTAAAAATATAAGATTCATTAAAATATATACATACTTAAACGGGTTATTCGGGTTACCTTCGAGTTGAGTATATTGAGACTAACCCAACCCATTTATTTTCCGTGTCGTGTCGAGTCAACCCGTTTACTTAAACGTGTCGAAACCTCTAACCCAAACCCACTAATTTCGTGTCGGGTTCATGTCGAGTTGTCGTGTTGTGTCTGATTTTGCCAGATCTAATATAAAAGACATAACGTGAACATTTATTGATATGTAAAATTAGAAAAGTTAAAGTTTAATTCTAATAGATGGAATCTATATTTAATTTTGATTAAATTTTTTGTACTACTTCATGGTAGACAACGTTTGATGTCTTCTTACTAACTTTCCCGTCTTTATCGTATATAAATAACTTCAATCCTTTATGACTTTTTACCCTAGAAACAACGACACAGAGAGATAAAATTTCGGTTAGAGTATTGAAATAATGTCAAGTTTAGAAGTGAGTAAGCCTATGAGCATGCACAAATTGTAGCACAAATATCATTTCTCTTTCGTTTATAAAAGGAAAAAAAATAATAATACAGCATTTCATATATCCGTATATAATTTTTAGATAGACTCAGAAGTTTGAAAGTTTTTGAAACGTATATAATTTTTAGATAAACTCAAAAGTTTGAAAGTTTTTAAAATTAATATATAGATTGAACATAATAATGCTTATCGCCTTATCTAATTTCGGATAAATAGGAATTGAATTTATATAGATGGTGTAAAATCGGATGACATGGCACATATGTGGCAGAAGCTATTATGACATGACATTAGTGACATGGCAAAAAAGAAAAGATTCTTTTATTATATAGTAGAGAGATAAGTTCCATCAATGCAACCTAATTTTGGTGTACCAAACACCCTCAAATGATAAGCATTAACTAACATCAACCCCATTTTCAGGGGTGGGGGCTATGGTACGAGATAACAAATCATAGGTTCAGTCAACGATACGACCGAAACTATTTTCTCAATTCGATTCCGGTCGGTTCGGTCTAGTTATTATACCATGAATAAGCCTATACCGGAATATGAATTTCCGTAAAAAAAATGGTCTTTTATCATATAAAAATATATGAAACCCAAATCCTATAAATTAAAATGATCAGTTAACACTTCAAAAAATTTGTAGTCTACCCTGTACAGTTTATGTATATAAGACAAACATGCTTCTAAATTCAAGATCTGGTTTTGTCTTTATAAATTGTAACACAATTTTCAACTCCTAAGCCGCATGACAAATTTAACAAGTCAATGGTAGCTCCGACGGTATCTAACCCATTTACCAATGGGTTTTATATCTAGTTTTTTGGTAGTCAAATATTACTTACAAAAAATATTACTTACAAACCCGCAATAAATAAACTCATAAACATAACCTCGCCTAGTTTAATTTAATCTAATATTCAAGATTTTGTAAGGTGTCATCTATGAGAATCACTAAATTTTCAGAATTACAAACCACAGTGTTCAATAATTTAAAACGCTTTGTATCCACCAAATCGTCGATTAAAAAGTTCTTCAAATCATCGATTGATGAATGTTGATCGTGTATTGTAGCATATGTTTTTTCCAGTAGTTCCAAGAATTCAGGTTCCTTTAAAACAGTTCTGAAATCTAATGATACGTCATGTTTTTCAGATAAACATGTTTGTTTCATCTTTATTGCAATATGTTTTATCGACTCGAGATTGAAGATTAATTGGCGAAACACACTGTTTTTAGGAATATGTAAAAGTTGCATTATGTTTGCAAAGGTAAAACGAACCGTGAAGTTGAAAAAGTCATAGAAATTCATGCCTGCGAGAGAAAAATACTTTTTAAATTTGAGAAAAATAACATTGACTTAAAAATCTAGTTTATATAATTACTGAACACTCCAAGCTGAATATTCGAATTTCTAACTTCAAGTCACAATAACCAGTTAAAATGTACATCAAAACCCTAATAAGTAAGTTATAGTTACAATTTACAACGTACCTGTATTAGCTGCAAGATTCCGCTGACAAAGTTCCTCAAAATTATCACAAATATCTTTAATATCTTCAATATACTCTGCAGCTTCCTTATAATCTCTCAAAAGAAGATCCCACTACAAATATTATTTTAAAAATATATAAAAAAACTAAATGATAGTTTCAGTTTATAAAGCTTGTTTTACATGGCTCTACTTACCACATAAGAGAGGTTATACGCATTAAACCAGTTGTGATTTATTGATACTGTGTCCTCCTGTAATTATTATAAAATTAAAATCATTATAAAATCTGTATATATTTATATATAGCCACTCTAATTATGCTAAGTATCGTACCAGATTATGAACTTGATGATACCATCCACTAGGAACAAAAATTATTTCATTTTGATCTTGTGTGCATTCCAACCATAAAGTCTGCACAAAACACACTAACATAAGCAAATTAATGTATATAAAAAGGTAAATTTAATACGTAAATATTAATTAGTGTATACCTTCTTAAAGTTGGGAAATATTGTTTCGTTAACCTCTTCAAAGATGTCATACACGGAATTTTTCATGTTTCTGTATGTAAAAAAAACAGTATATGTTATATAAAAATACATAAATTTATAACAATTATCCGATTTTAAGAAAATTCATAAATACCTGTCGAAAATAAGGTGATGTTGTTCTGAAGATAGAAAATACCACTTCTTCTTGCCGCATACATTGGCTGACCAACTATAAGACCTAAAAACATCAGCATGAAAAGGTGTCCATGTTCCTGAATGTAAAAAATATAAAATATAAAATAAAATATAAAAAGAATTACTACTATTATTTTTTCACAACAAAACACAAAATTCTAACCTTTTGCACCCATGTACACAAACCGGTAGTCCGAACAACTAACATCATCTCTATGTTGATATGTATCAGAATCTTCATGCATGTGATAATGGTCAAGATACATATTTAGCCAATCATCACGAAAATACAGTGGAGTTGTATATGCTGTATAATCTGGGTACTCCTGTAATCTTCAAAAAATATAAGATAATTATATAAAAATAAATAAAATTTCAGTTCATGTTTTGATAGGCCTAATTGAAGTGACTACCTTTACAAAATGCCAATCTTTCAAATATAGCAAGGCTTTTCCATTTAATTTGTTGTTTGAATGGTTGACATGTTTGACTGAAGAATGGTCAACCCAGTGATTGATAAATTCTGCTACTGACATTTCAAACCTTTTTTGTTCTGTAAATTCTCTACTACCACAGTCAGCAACCTATGGGTTAAAATGTGAAATTAAGAAAATTAAAGTCAATACTATGTAGATTTTTATGATTTTTCAAACTGATTTAAACTTGAACTTGAAACGATTTTTCAAACTGATTTAAACTTGAATCTGAAAATAGGAAAACCTAATTATCGTTACATATAGTTGATTGTTAGACTATAAGAAAATGTTTCTCATAATAAAATCATCAATAACGTATTCATATATTACATATTCTCAACAGTCCTGCTCATATTCACAAATTAATTTAGAATAACTGTGCCTAGACACACAATTCACAAACAAAAACGCAGGAGAAAAAATGCTTAATATTAGGTAATTTAAACTTATAATTGGGGGAAATTAAGGCACCTGAACTTTAGAATCACCGAAATTAGAAGAGATGAACTGAAGATTAGGTCTTCCATCTCCAGAAACCCAATCTCTACAAGCTCTCCAATCGTCCATGAGTCCAGTTATAACAACGGGCTTGTTCTTCAATAAGTATTTCTCTACAAAATTACTGTAACTCAATTCATTATAATTCACCTTCTCAACGCTCCCTATGATATTCAATCCCATGCTTTTTTTCCGATCGGTTGTATTTCTAACCGGCCAACAATTCCTAAACACCGGCGAAGATGCTGCAAACGATTTGATCGAATAATAGCCGGTGGTTTAAGTTTTTTTTTTTTTTTTTAATTTAACTTACACTCCAGTAGGTAACACCAAAATGACAAATGCCCCCTCATCTTATGAAGATTTACTTCATGCTACCCCGTAACTTTTGATTTACTATATGCTACCCCACAACTTTTAAATTTAATACACGGCAAAACTAGCTGGAACATGAAGCTTTTATTAGGAGCTTAATTTTATGTATAGGTGAGGTGGAGCTTGAAAATATAAAATAACATAACATGACATATTATGTTAAAATGTCATTAAAACTATTCGGCCTTTTAAATTTTCAGTTAGTTGATACTTTTCTAAATTTTTAAATTGGATTTAAAACTATTTAAATTTCAATTTTTCAATTTTTTGGCTGAAAATTTGAACTGGGCTTCCCAATTCGGCCTTTTTGGTAGCGTTTGATAAGAGCCCTTTGTTTTCTAAATTTTTAAATTGGATTTAAAACTATTTAAATTTCAATTTTTTGGCTGGAAATTTGAACCGGGCTTCCCAATTCGGCCTTTTTGGTAGCGTTTGATAAGAGCCCTTTGCTTGTTTTTCACAGTCCACGATCAGCTCATGTTGAGGAAGTAGAGTTTTTTTATATTTGAAAAGAGGCAACAAATTTTATTAAGACATACTAGTACAATTTAGGCTTACAATGTGCAGAACTGGAAACAGGATTGTTGTGCAACGGTGGGAACCAAACCGACTAAGAATTGTCCTCTAAAACTTCTAGAACCGAACAAAAGACTGTTTTGTTCAAACTAAAATCACAACTTTATGACAGGCTAAATGGCAAAATAGTTTAACCTTATAACCAATATAAAATGAAAAGGCAACACCTATAGTTGATCTAAACTTTGTGAATAAGTCCAATGAACTGTCAAATGTGAGTGACATTTACGTATTAGATTAGACAATACATGTTGATAGTGTTGTTAACAATGAAATCACGAGAAAAAAGAATATGAAGTTTTGTTTACAACACACTAATAAATAGTATTCCCATTTATAGCGCGGTTCCCTTGGAATGTCCGAGTTTTGCTCGTGATGCAAGTGAAAAATCATTGCCATGGTTGTCTTTGAATCGTTATCTAGTTATCTAGTAATGCTTACCTAGAGAAATAATTGAATTAGTAACTTGTAGGAGATTATTTCAAACGTTATTACCAATAGACTATTACAATGTGGTTTTATTGTATGATTTGTGCATTTCATTGATACCCATATCAATTTCACATGGCAAGGGGTCCTATACATGAAGTAGATGCATGAAGGTGAGGAAAGTTCTTGCCACTTTTGGACAAAATATGGATGGGAATTAACACCATAAGTAGGACATGCCCAAAAGCATTTTGTGAAAATAGCCAATCAAAAAAACAAGCTATACAACTCATAACAAATATCCTTGTACTCCTTGTTTGAGTATGACATGATCCTACATCCAACCCAAATGGGGTCTTTCTTATTTTCAATCACTAGTTGATTGGATAGGCTTTGATGCAAAATGTGATCATTGCTCTGTGTTTATCATCTTTTTTGTTGTTTTTTTAACATTCCATTTTCTTTTTATGTAAAGCTGATTTCGACGTTTTGGACATTTTATCTGTATTTGTTTTGTTTTGGGATGTATAAAATATGCGGTAAAAGTGCACATCAAGCCAAGAGTTATAAAGTTTTTCAAAGATTTGTCCTAATTCAGGACGTATTTAAAAGCAATATTAGATTTGTTACCAAATGGTTAAAAGAATATTTGGAAATGATCACGAAAATAGTTAGGTCGCGTAAATGAAGAGCAAAGTTCGGCTTGCTGGGAAGCCCGTTATAAACAGATATACCTTCTTAAAAAATAGATCAAAATAGATAACTCAATTATAAGAGACATTGTCTCTCTCAATTTGCGTCAATCCACAATAATACTTATCTATAATGGTTAACGTCTAACAGAAGGGGATTTGTATTCATGTTTAGAATGATTAAAGAATTTAGTTGAGGAATGGCCCTCTATCCCTTTCCCATCTTGTTCTATATATTTGAATTTCTAAAAAATTACAAAATAAAAAAGCACACTCCTATAACATTTTTACAATGCTAATATATAATCTAAACCTATTAATTTATTGTAGTGATTTTTCAATCGGTCTTGATTATGACGAGTAAGCAAGCGAGCAATTTGATGAGCCTTGAACGAGCAATTGAGTCGGTGTTACCGATGGTGATGAATACGAACCAAAAGCGTTTGAATCTTTTTGTAGCTTGTTGGTCTCTTTATGTGACTCGTTGGTTGTTACAGGATCGTGTCTTATTTCTCTTAATAAGGCCACCACATCTTTCATTGTGGGCCGGTCTTCGGGCCGATTGCTAGTACACAAGAGGGCTATCCCGAGTGCTTGTAACATTTCTTGTATCTGTGAGTCAGGATTGCCATGTAGCTTTCGGTCTATAATATGTACGGGGTCTTTCTTGCTTTTTAGGTGATCACGAACCCATTGGATCACATGTTGGCCTTCAGAAAACGACTCATCAACTGGTTTTTTGCCGGTTATTATCTCTAATAACACCACTCCATAGCTAAAAACATCACTCTTTTCGGTGATTTTCAACATGCTAGCATATTCTGCATATAGTGATAATTATCTGTATAATTAGACTTTTTTAAATAAAAATGTATTAATGTAGTAAAAAGATGAACAATTTACCTGGAGCCATATAGCCATATGTGCCCGCAAACTGAGGTTTAACCGAATACGAGGCGTTATCGTCTTCCACTAATCTTGCAAGCCCGAAATCCGCCAAACAAGCATCATTACGATCACCCAACAATATGTTCTCCACCTTCACATCACGGTGGATAATTGGCGGCACACAATCATGGTGTAAGTATGCTAAGCCCTCCGCCACCCCTAAAGCTATTTTAAACCGTGTTTCCCACTCCACCACCTCGATAGTACCTTCATGTAACATGGTACCGAGTGTGCCATTAGGTAAAAAGTCATACAACAATAGTTTGTTTTTCCCATTGGCGGCCCACCCCAACAAACGGACAATATTCCGATGGCGGATACGTGCCAGCGTGGCAATTTCTGATGAGAACGCGGCGGCAGAATAATTCTCTAATAAATGGAATCTTTTCACGGCGATGGGAATTCCTGACGGAATATTCGCCCGGTAGACTGTGCCAGAGCGACCGCGGCCCACCACATTGTCAGGTGTCAGATATTTTGCCATGTCAGCAATTGACAAGTCAAGTTTTTGATATAATGTAATCTCCCATGGTGGGCCCATTTCCACGTCAGAATCATCCAAACCATGGTCCCGAGAACGAATTTTTCCGGCGAGTATGATGTAAAATGCTGATACGAGGAGAATACATGCAACGCAGATCAGCACCACCATCGCCACCCTAGCACTCTTGCTCCGCCGTGAAGCGCCGCCTTTGTCGGCTGTGCACTCGTTGCCTGCCAAACATAACGACGGGTTGTTGGATAAAACGCTGAGTGGTAGTTTGGAGAAGAAAGGCGTGTCCGGCATGTGACCTTTGAAATTGTTGTGCGAGATATTAAGAGTCACGAGATTTTCAAGGTCGACGAGATTTTGTAAATCTCCGGAGAGTTCGTTGTAAGAAAGATCTAGAACTCCGAGTTTATCCAAGGCGGCGAACTCCGACGGTATCTTGCCGGAGAGTTTGTTACAGCTGAGATTAAGAGCGATTTCCAACGCTGGAAGCTTGCCTAAATTTGCTGGAATCTCGCCGGAGAATTCGTTGCTGCTTAAATCAAGTAATTGAAGGTTCATGCACGAACCAATTTCCGACGGAATTGAACCGGACAACCGGTTCTTACTGAGAACGAGTTTGTTCAGTGAAACCAGTGATCCGAGATTAGGGCACAACGTGCCTTCTATCTGATTTTCAGAGACATCAATGAGCTGTAGTGAGACAATCTTATCTAAACTTGCCGGTAAGCTTCCGGAGATTGAATTAGAATGCAAGTCTAGAAATGTCAAATTCTGGCAGCCAGATATCTCCGGCGGAATGACTCCAGTCAACCTATTCGATCCGAGATCAAGGAAATTTAAATTCTTTAACTTGCCAATCTGAGGTGGAATAGATCCAATCAGGTGATTATTGTTGGCACGGAACCGGATCAATGACGAACAGTTTCCGATCTCCGGAGGAATCTGACCGGATAAATCATTTCCTAATAATAACAACTTATTCAGATTCTGCAAATTGAACAGACCTTTCGGAATTGGACCTGTCAATGAATTCTGAGAGAAATCAATCGCTTCGAGATTCTGACATGACGATATAGAACTAGGAATTGCACCTTCTAGATGATTCTGCCATAAGAACAACAAAGTAAGGTTTGCGAAATTTCCGATTTCAGAAGGAATAGTACCAGTAATTTCATTGTTGTCGAGTTCGATGTGAGTGAGACTTTTACAGTTCCCTAACTGAGTCGGTATCGAACCAGAGATCTGATTCACACTCAATTGAAGCTCCTGCAACGACGTCAAATTTCCAAACGACGCCGGAATAACTCCGGTCAACGAGTTCATCGAAATGTCAATTAGAACAAGTTGCAGACAGTTTCCGAGCTCCGGTGGAATAATTCCCACCAAACTATTCTGCCATAGCAATAAATTCTTAAGGTTTTTCAAATTGCTTAACGTGCTCGGAACAGAACCGGAAAGTGAGTTTTCATACAAATAGATATTTTGCAGCTCGGTGCAGTCACCAATCCCTGCCGGAATTTGGCCGGAAAGTAACGTGGTGTAAATAGCAAGTGTCTGAAGCTTCTTTAGATTACCTATCGTTGTAGGTAGAAAACCTGATAAACTTGTTTCTGCTACACCTAACATCATTAAACCAGTACAATTACCAATTTCTTCCGGTAATGGGCCTTCAATGTTCTTGTTTCCACCAGCTCTAATCACTTGAAGATTCTTCAACTCACCGATTGAACTCGGGATACTCCCCCCGAGTTGATTATCATAACATGTTAACACAATCAAACTTTTAAGATTCCCAATTTTATTAGGAATCGAACCTTCGAGCTTGTTCGTGTTGACGTAAAGTTCCACGAGCTTTGTGAGATCACAAAGCTCGTCCGGAATTTCACCGGTCAACCCATTGTCACTCAAATCTAAATAATTCAAGTCATGTAATGACCCAATTGCTTTCGGGATCGAACCAGTAAGATTCGTTCCCGAAAGCACGAGCTTTTTTAAACTCGTCAACGAGCTAAAATCGGAAGGCATACTTCCAAGTAAGTCAACGTAACTCAAACTCAATTCAACAACATTGTTGTTAGCATCACAAGTAATACCAAACCACCCACAAGGTGTTTCATTACTTGAATCCCAATTGCTTAAAACTTGCAAATTTGGTCCTTTTAAGGTTTTCCTCCATGAGAGAAGAGCTTCACCTTGTGGGTTGAGGGAGAAACAAGAAGGAATTAAAATTAAAATTAAAATGAAAGTGAAAAAGAGAGATTGAAAGATAGGCATCACAAAAATCTAAAATGATGCTAATAACAAGGTTTTGCAAACTCCGATGAAAGGCAATAGGGGAAGGAAGGGGATGAGCCTAGGGAGGAACGATGTGAGGGAAAAAAAAAAACCAAATCATTTGTCTTGTGAAGTTGTGTTGGGTCTAGTGGGGTGGGTTTTTTAAGTGTTAAATTATTTATATTAAATTATATATTTTAGTATATAAAATGGTGAAAAGGAGGTTATAGTGAGAGAGAGAGACCCAGAATCTGCGGATCAAAGGACAGCTAGGCCATGATGTTTGAGCAGTGAGAAGTAGTTTGAGCAGTGAGAAGTAGGCCTGTGCAGAAGCAAAAAACCGGACCAGACCGGTTGGGACCGGACCGGACCGAGGACCGAAAAAAGCAGATTCGATGGACCGAGGACCGGACCGGTGATCGACGGTCGGTTTCTGTTAATTTCCGGTTTCCTTCGGTTTTGAACCGGTTTGGACCGGTTATAACCGACTCATAAGCATACATAGTATATTTTCACTCTTTGTTTTTTTAAAAAGAAGATGGTAATCTCATTCTTCACTGAAAATACATGATACGAAGTCATGCATCTCATAAGCACTAATATTGATCGGATTGCGAATCACTAACTCATAAGCAATCATAATTAAGACATGTTATAGTTATACAAGATTACAATCATACCTGAAATTGAGAATCACTATTATTTGCGAGTTCGACATAATATTGATCGATTGTTGGAGCTTGCAACGAACGAACGAAGAAGTTGAACAGAAACGAATTGAAGAGACGGACGGTCGTAATCGTACGTGTGGTTTGAACGTGAGGGTTTTTTTAATAGGATGTTGGGCTAAAGCTGCTGGATGGGCTTATTAGATGGGCTGGACAGTAAAAAATCGCAGGCTTCTTATTTTTTCGGTTTTTTTTCGGTTTTTTCCGGTTTTTTCGGTTTAAAACCGGGCCGGACCGGTAATATCGGTTCTCAAAAAACACGGACCGAGGACCGGACAGGAAGCTACGGTTCGGCGCCGGTCCGGTCCGGTTCTTCCGGTCTCGGTCGGTCTTGGTCGGTCCCGATTCAAACTGCACAGCCCTAGTGAGAAGAAGTATATGATGAATTACATATGGGTGTTCTTTTGTTAATTGGGGTTTTTAATGTTTATATTTGTATATGTATAGTATGGGCTACGGGCTACAAGAAAGTGGAGAGTGGGTGATGTGAAGTTGAAGTTTTGGATGTTTTCATCCTTGATTAATACAAAACGAAACACGCTATTTATAATATAAAAATCTTTAGGTAATACATGATACTCCGTATATGTTTGTTACAATCGTCTAGTGGCTTAGTTAGTAAGGACTCCAAAATAAATATATCTAGAGGTCACGATTTGATCCTTTTATGAGTAAACAATTAAACATTTACCAGATTGTTAGAAAAAAGTTCGAAAACGATCACATCAATAATTAGACCGTGTATATCACGTGTATAAGCTCAGCCTTCCGGAAATATTTAAAAGAAAGAAAGATATAGGTTTGTTCCAAGATACGAAGTGCAACTAACATTTGGCAAACATGAAAATGACTTATTCATCAATGAATAAGTATATATTTCAATACATTAACTACATCAATTTTGTTACATAAAATTTAATTTTAGTGTGTTGGGTATCTAAGTAACAACCAGTCATAAGTCTTATCATCAAATTCATATGTATATTGAGTCAAACATGCAATTTATTTAGAGATGAATTAATGGAAATGAACCCTTATTGTATGCATATAGTACATTATACGGATAGAGGAAGTACACCTTGCATTGACTATATGTATAGTACAAGTTTCTAAAGCATCAACGAGAAGGGCCCAACTAGTTTAACGTTTTGTTTTAAAAATGGTGAAGCAGAGATCTGAGTCGAGTAAATAATGAAACTGCAAATGAGTTTTTTAGTACATCACTTTTATCACCATTGTTAGAGCAAATCACAGATCAACTTAGTACTGATGCTGCAGTTGGTAATAATTATGTTTATTACTGATGGGGCAGAAACATTTACTACTGATGAAGTTGATGCTGGTGTTCTCTATAACTTAGTTACTACTGATCATACAAAGATTGAAGATACTACTGATCATTGTAGTTACTACTGACGTTGGTTTCTGGACTTACTACTGATCACCAAGTTTACTACTGATGTTACTTATTTACTACTGGTGATTGGTTTTACTACTGATACGCGTTTATGGAACATATCAAGTCCGAGATCTTCGCAGAGATAGTTATAGAATGTAAATCAATGTATATCGTTTATAATTAGATGTAAATCGTATCCTAGAATAACTAGGGTAAATAGTTTAGCTTCAAGGACTATTATATATAGTTCCTTACGAATTGTAAACGTACGTGTGTATTGTTAACTTAATAATATACATTGAAGCTTTTTGTGAAACTGTGTTCTTAATATTTCTCATATTGTTCATACAGTTCATCGTTCTTAATTATTGATATAGTGTTGATCCGCTGCAACTTCTATCATCAAATAGATCTAAGGTGTTTATTAACTTGTTTATAGTTAATCGATCCTGACAAGTGGTATCAGAGCTTATTGGTTCTAGATCTACTAATTGTTAAGAACAACAAAAAGTTTTAATCTTTAAAACACACACATTATTAATCATGACTGATAATAATGAAAGCACTCAGGCCAACAAAATTCCTATACTCACACCCAATAACTTTGGGATGTGGAAGAATCGTATTAAGCAATACATGCTTATTACAGATTATTCCATGTGGGAAGTCGTTTGTGAAGGAAACAAAACTGGTCAACTTCAAGCAAGTAGCTCTGCAACTGAGGCAGACAAACTTAAATGTGAGAAGGAGAAGAAAGATAAAGGCATTGAACTCAAAACTCTAAGCACTCTCTTACTGGCCATTCCTAATGATTATCAACATCTCTTTGTTGAATATGATGATGCAAAAATACTGTGGGAAGCACTGGAGAAGAGATTCGTTGGGACAAAGAGCACCAAGAGGAATATGAAGTCTGTTCTCAAACAAGACTTTGAAAATTTCAAAGGAAAGCCCAATGAAACACTCACTCAAGTGTTTGACAGATTCAACAAACTAATTGGTGAACTCAACCAAGTTGGTGTAAAGATGGATCAAGAGGATGTCAACATGAAGTTTCTAAGGTCTCTTAGTGAAGAATGGGCCATGTACACAGTGGTGTACAGACAAAGAGATGCTTTAGAAGAAAAGGAGTTAGATGAACTCTATAATGATCTCAGAGTGTTTGAAACTGAGGTAAATCACAAAAACCCTTCTATTTCTTCTAACAATGCTGCTTTTGTGTCTAGTACAGGTCAAGGACAGGAAACCTCCGCAGGAAAGGCTGCAGATTCTGAGGATACTGCAAGAGAATCCTTCTTCACTAGTCATGTGCATACTGCATTGATTAGTGATGACTTGGAACAACTGAATCCAGATGATCTTGAGGAGATGGATCTTAAATGGCAGATGGCTATGCTGAGCCTAAGGACCAAAAGATTCCTAAAAAGAACTGGAAGGACAAGCCTCAATTTCAACAAAGGTGACAAAGCAGGATTTGACAAAACTAAAGTCAAATGTTACAACTGTAACAACCTTGGTCACTTTGCAAAAGAATGTCCTCATCCAGACAAAAGATCAAAATCAACTGCTCTTGTGTCACAACAAGGACAAGGATATGACTGGAGCTTCCAAGCAGAAGAGCATGCTCAAAATCAAGCTCTCATGGCCTTTACTGACAACAAAACTGAGGTAAAATCTAAACCTTGTACTCCTGAATGTGCTAAAATTATTAAAAATCTAGAAAAAGAAAACAATAAATTAAATGAAGATTTAGCAAAAGCAATCAGAAGAAATTATGAGTTTGATGGGGTGATTGCTAAATGAAGATCAAATAAAGGTGTACAAGATGATTGATCAACGGATCAAGGAAGAATTGCTTCAAGCTGTGGATGAGAAAGAGTTTTATGAAACAAAAAATAATGAACTTACAAGTAAAATAGAAGAATGTCAACTTGAAATTGAACAAAATAAATTAACAATCAAAAAGTTTGAAAGAAGCACTAAAATTCTTGATGAATTAACTAATAATCAAACTACAGAAAAGGTTGTTCATGGGGTGGGATATCATGCTGTACCACCTCCATATAAAATCATTCCACCTCTTAAAAACAGTTCAGAAAGAATCATTAATGAATTAAAAACTGAAAATCAAACTGAATCATCTAATGAAACATCTGAATCAAATAATTCTTCTGATGATGAACAATCAATTGAATTTACTATATCTCAAAGTGAATCACCAAAATCAATTGATACAAGTTTTCACACAGCTCAAAGTCCAAATGAATCTCCCAAATATAATGCAGATAATGTACCAAAAATTTTAACAAGGGGGAATGAAAGAAATAAAACACAACTCTTAGACCAAAGAATACCTGAAGGTGCTAAAAATAAGAAACTAAGATGTGTTATATGCAATAAAATGAACCATTTAGCAAAGGATTGTCACTACAATCCAATAAACTGCAAAGAGTTAAAAGAATTTAAAGTTCTTAAAGAAAATGCTAAAACTCAAAAGTTAAAAGTTACTACTGGTCATTCAGTAGTAAATAAAATTAAAAATCCAATTGTTGAAAATCCAAGATTTGGAAGAAGTAAAACAAGGTTTGTTCAAAACAGAAGAGCTGGAAGCCCAAAGTACAGCAATTACTTCAAGAATAATGGAAAATCCAATCAAAATAAACAATATTTTAAATTTTCCAACACCAGTAGAAACTCTAACAAATTTACTACTGGTGTTAACCCTAATTATAATGCTGTATGGTACCAGTACAAGAATACTACTGGTAATAACCCTAATTTCAAAAATACTACTGCTCCCAAAACAAATTTCAAAAACACTACTGGTGTTAACCCTAAAAACACTACTGGTCATTCTAAACATGATAAGTACCCAAATACTACTGGTCCATCAGTAGTAAAGTATTCAAAAGCTAAAAACAATGGGTATAAACCAAGATCAGTAGGAAATTTTCACACCAGTAATAACTACAAAAGGACAGTAGTAAAACAAAATACCAGTAATAAACAAGTATGGGTACCAAAAGTCTTTAAAGTTAAATCCCCAAAAGCTCATTTCTCAAAGGATGAACCCAAGACATATAAAGCTTGGGTTCCCAAACTTAACTAATCCTTTACTCTCTTGTGCAGAGCATTCAGATCCCAGAAGAAGGTAGAACATGGCATATTGATAGTGGATGCTCAAGGCACATGACTGGAAATCTGCAAATTCTTAAAGATTTCAAGTCCTTTGATGGTGGATTTGTGGCTTTTGGTGAGAACCCAAAAGGAGGTAAGATCACAGGTAAAGGTACTGTTACTAATGGAAAAATTACCTTTGATAATGTATTTTATGTAGCTGAACTAAAATACAATCTTGTCAGTGTGTCTCAAGTTTGTGATAAAAAGAACAAGATTCTGTTCACAGACATTGAGTGCATCATTCTTTCTCCTGAGTTTATTTTAGATGAAAAATATGTTGTTTTAAGAACCCCAAGGAGAAACAATGTGTATTGCCTGGATATAGGGGGAGAACTCATTTCTACAAATGAGGTCAACTGTTTTATATCCAAGGCAAACACCACTGAATCAGAACTTTGGCATAGAAGGATGTGTCACACAAATTTTAAAAACATGAATAATTTAGTAAAAAGAAATCTGGTCATTGGACTTCCTCAAAAACAATTCATGTGTGATCATCACTGTGTTGCATGCCTAAAAGGTAAACAACACAAGACTTCTCATAAGTCCAAAACTGTGAACTCTATTTCTGTTCCTTTACAGCTCTTACATATGGACCTTTTTGGACCTACAAATGTAATGAGTATTGGAAAGAAACAATATTGTCTTGTTATTACTGATGACTTTTCCAGATATACATGGGTTTTCTTTCTCAGGACAAAGGATGAAACAAGTGAACTCATAAAGAACTTAATTGTCAAACTGGAAAACACATCTGATCAAAAAGTGAAAGCCATAAGATGTGATAATGGCACAGAATTTAAGAATGCTAACCTAATTAACTTTTGTGATCTTAAAGGTATTGACAGGCAATACAGCTCACCTAGAACTCCACAACAAAATGGTGTAGCTGAAAGAAGGAATAGAACCATCATTGAAGCAGCAAGATCAATGCTAGCAGACTCAAAATTACCAATCACTTTTTGGGCAGAAGCTGTTAATACTGCTTGTTATGTTCAGAACAGAGTATTAATAGTGAAGCCACATTTTAAAACACCATATGAACTTTTTAACAAAAGAAAACCTTCTATAAGTTTCTTAAAATCATTTGGTTGTCCTTGTACTATTCTGATTACAAGAGAACAAATTGGTAAGTTTGACTGCAAAGCTGATGATGGAATATTTGTGGGATACTCTACTCAAAGTAAATCATACAGAGTATTCAACAAAAGACTAAGGATAATTGAAGAAAGCATCAATGTATCCTTTAATGAAAATATACCTAATGAACAAGGAAATGGTCCAGATTGGCTATTTGACATAGACAATCTAACCAAATCCTTTAATTTTAATATAAATTTCAATGCAGGTAATTCAAATTGTCTTAATCAAAAGGAAGGAACATCATCTGTTTATACTGGTCAAGAAAAGATGAGATACATAGTTGTTGATACTGCTCCCATAGTTAATACTGATGTCAGTAAGAACTCAAATATTGAAAGCAGTAGTAACTCTGAGAATGAGGTCAGTAGTAATTCCATTACTACTGGTACCAGTAATAGTACTGAAAATACTACTGGTCCCAACTATAACCTAGATTCTCAAGATACTACTGATACCAGTAACAACTTCAATACTACTGATCTCAATGAAGATGATAGCAGTAGTAACTCTGACCAAGATAATGATGAACCAAATACTAATGACAATGAAGGATCTCAAGAAGAACAACTACCTGAGGCAAAAGAGTCCAACCTTGAAAATCAACTAGTGGTGGATAAAGCTACAACAACAAGGACTCAAAAGAACCATCCTTTAGACCTTGTTCTAAGTGATGTTAACTCACCACTTCAAACAAGAAGCAAATTAAACAAAAGTTTAACTGCAAATATGTGTAATATAAGCTTAATTGCTAATGAATGTATGTATGAATGCTTTCTGTCTCAGGATGAACCAAAGAAGATCCAACAAGCAATGAAGGACTCAAACTGGATTGAGGCAATGCAAGAGGAACTCCTTCAATTTAAATTACAAGCTGTTTGGACACTTGTACCTCTACCCAAAGGAAAAAGAGCCATTGGAACAAGATGGATCTTTAGAAACAAGAAAGATGAAAGAGGTATAGTGATCAAGAATAAAGCCAGACTTGTAGCCCAAGGATACACTCAAGAAGAAGGTATAGACTATGATGAAGTATATGCTCCTGTTGCCAGAATTGAAGCAATAAGAATATTCCTAGCATATGCTTCATTCAAAAGGTTTAAAGTCTATCAAATGGATGTGAAGAGTGCTTTCCTGTATGGGAAGATTGAAGAAGAAGTTTATGTTTGCCAACCTCCAGGATTTGAAGATCCAAAACATGGTGATTATGTGTTTAAATTGGATAAAGCTCTATATGGCCTACATCAGGCACCAAGAGCATGGTATGACACACTATCATCATACTTATTAAAGAACAATTTCAAAAGAGGAGCCATTGATAAAACTCTATTCACAAAGAAAGTTAAAAATGATATCCTACTGGTACAAATCTATGTAGATGATATCATCTTTGGCTCAACCAATGATTTATTATGCAAAGAATTTGAAGAACTGATGCAAATTAAATTCAAGATGAGCTCCATGGGTCCAATGAACTTCTTCCTTGGACTCCAAGTCAGTCAAAGAACTGATGGTATTTTGATAAATCAATCAAAATATGTCAAAGACATCTTGGAAAAGTTTGACTTGAAAGACAGTAAAAGTGCTAGTACACCAATGGAAACACACAAACACCTACATCCTGATGTTGAGGGGGAGGATGTAGATGAACACTTATATAGATCAATGATAGGCTCTTTGATGTACTTAACTGCATCAAGACCTGACATTATGTATAGTGTTTGTGTGTGTGCAAGATATCAAGCAAGACCCAAAGAACTACACTTACAAGCAGTTAAAAGAATATTCAGATACTTGAAAGGCAAACCATCACTAGGTCTATGGTATCCACATGACTCACCCTTTGAACTAATAGCCTATACAGATAGTGACTATGGAGGTGAATGTCAAGATAGAAAGTCCACTACTGGTGGATGTCAATTCTTTGGATCAAGACTAGTGTCATGGCAATGTAAGAAGCAAACAAATGTATCAACATCTACTGCTGAAGCAGAATATGTAGCTGCATCTGCTTGCTGTGCTCAAGTACTATGGATTCAAAATCAACTTCTAGACTTTGGTATCTCTATCCTTAAAACTCCTATTTTTATTGATAATCAAAGTGCTATTAGTATTGTGAATAATCCAGTAAAACATTCAAAAACTAAACACATTGAAATAAGATTTCACTTTATAAGAGATTGTAATGAAAAGAAATTAATCAAAGTAGTTAAAATCCATACTGATGATCAATTAGCAGATCTTTTTACAAAAGCATTTGATGTAGGAAGATTCAACTTCTTGGTCAGTAGTATTGGAATGATTTTAATAACTTAAAATCTCACTTAAAATTATGTGTAAAGTTAGTGTTGTAAAATATTATTTTCTTAAGTGTTTTACTACTAGTATTGCTGTACTACTGGTGTGAAAGTGTATGCACAAAATACTACTGATAGTTCATTACTACTGGTGCATTTTAGGTTTACATGGATACTACTGGTAAGTCAGTACTACTGGTATTCACATATACTACTGGTCTTGTGTGGTAATGGTTACTACTGATGTCTATAATTACTACTGATGTCAAAATCCTTAGTCATTACTGATGTTAGTAGATACTACTGACGTTTTACTACTGATATCTTATTTACTACTGGTCTTTCATAAACACAATTACCAAACTAACCCCCATGAAAATAACCGTTATGTTATGATTCGAAGGCTATTTTCGTAGTTTTGCAGGTTTAATCGAAAGATATAAAAGGCGGCAGATGATTAATTTAGCATTATCTTCACTTCGATTCTCTAAACACCTTTCGATAAACCCTAGTTTACGATCAAAAACCCTTCATCTTTAACAAAATTCTTGCAAAATCTCAACAACAATGGCAACTTTACAAGCTCTCGATGTGCAAACCGATCTCAAATACTCAGAATTTCACAACATGGTTGCATTTTTAAAAAATCCCGACGGAACAAAAGATTTCCGTCCAATCGTAAAATTCTTGAGAAATTCGTATATACAGTTTGCCTTAACTGTAAAGCCAAAGGCATATCAACAGCACTTGGTGGATTTCTGGACCAATGCTGAGCGAACAGAAGGAACCACATCATCAATGATAAAATCGAAAGTAGATGGAAAGTACATCACTGTAACTGAACAATCAATCAGACATCATCTACAACTTCATGATGATTCAGGTATGTCTACTCTTCCTAAGGAATACATTGCTGATACTTTAAATAAAATGGGGTATGAAGGCAGACTTAATATTGTAACTTTTCAAAAAGGCCTTCTATCCCCACAATGGAAATTTCTGGTTCATACCATTCAGCATTGTATTTCTCCTAAAAGAAGTACTTGGAATGAGTTTAACAAGGCAATAGCATCTGCTGTTGTATGTTTATGCACAGACCAAGTATTCAATTTTTCTAATATGATTTTTGATGGTATGTTGGGAAATCTTAGCTCTTCTAAATTTTTAATGTATCCCAGATTTCTACAACATATCATAAACTGTGAATTACAAAACTTGTCAACTCCTAAAAACATTTTTGTATTACCTGAGTTGAACAAGAAAGTTTTCTCAAATATGAGAAAACAATTTAAATTTTCAGGGAAGGAAACCCCTTTGTTTCCAAACATGATCAAAGATCAACCCAATATTGGAGAAGGTTCAACCATTGCTACAACCCAAGTTGAACCTCAACCCACTCCATCACCCCCAAATACAGCCCAAACACCACCCCATATAGCCACTCAATCACCAACTCAAACAGAAGTCCTGAATGTGTCCCAGGAACTTGATATAAATCTGCAGAGTGCTACTCTTCACTCTGTAGAAGACCTACCAGACAAAACCAAACATATATCTACAATCTATAAAAGAAAGAAATCTTTAAAGGACACCAGGGGACAAATCGAGTCACACCCCAGGCTCAAAGAGTTGTCCTCCAAGGAGGAGAGAGGACATGAGGGGAGGGCTTTCACTACTGATGCCCCAAAGGTGGGTGCACAGGACAGTGAAAACATCATTAGGACCCAAACCTCGGCAACTTTGAGTGATGACTCATTTGAGGAGTTACTCAAAGGACCCCGGTGCCAAGAAACCACAAGGGGGGGCATCTCTGCTTCTTCTAGGAAGAAGAGAATGTCTAAAAGACCCAATGACTCACCAAGCAGTGATGAGGGCAGATCTGTGGAATTGATGGAAAGGAAGGAAAACCTTAAAACCAATGTACCTGTTAGTAAGCCCGATGATCTTGCTAGATGGAGTGAGGGCAGTATTAAAATCCAACAATTGACGGCTAAAGTGGATTCCTTGGAATCCACTGTACAAGATTGTCTTTATTATCAAACAAATCAAGGAAAAACTATGGCTGCTATGAAAAGAAATGTCAATATCATCAACAAAAGAATGAGACAATATGAACTTAGGCTTCATCAACAATCAAAGCTTATCAGAAAATTGAAAAAGAGGATTGATGATAGTGAGGCTCCTCCAGTTGAGCTCACTAAGGGGGAGAAGGATAACATACAGACAATGATTGATGAATCCATTGCAGCAGCAGCTTCCTCCCTCTTGAATTTAAAAGAAACAGAAGTTGATGAAGGCCCAGAGATGATGATTACAGAAGAAGAGCCAATTACTACTGCTCCTACTAAAGAACAAGCTGAAAAAGACATACCAGTAGTAACTCCTACTACTGATATAACAGCAGTAGTAAATGAAGAAAAGGCAGCAAACACTACTGATGACCTATCAGTAGTAATCTCTGAAGACATACCAGTAGTAACTACCTTAGTTACTACTGATGACATTATTGAGCTGCCACCACTACTAGAGCCTACAATGATACTTCCACCATCTCCAAAAAGAACAACAACAACACAAATGGTGGTAAAAGATATTGATGATGATATCAACTGGTTAGAAGTTGATGAATGCTCCCTGCCTCCACATCCTAAAATACTTCCCATATCTCAGATACACTACTATGGTCCCAAATTTGTTATTGAATCTGAACCAAATATGAAGAAAGACAATTACATAGGAAAGGGAAAAGAAGTTGCTGATGAAGACCAACCCAACAGAGCACAAGGTCATGAAATTGTCAACAAAATCAATTATGCCAAATCAGCCAAACAGGATAGGTGGAAGGTAAAGAGAGCAAAATATTTAAAGAAGGTTGAAGTCTCTCTAGCAAATGAAAACAAAAGATTAGCAGAAAGGGCTAGAATATTGAGACAACCTTTCACAGAAATCAAATTGGCAGATATAGCAGATATATCAAAACTGCCACAATTTCAACAGAAGATCAAATCTAAACAAGTTGCTGAAACAAGAAAGGAATTACAAAGAAGAGAACTGAAAAAATTTAGGCAACTTGAACATGAAACAATAGAACTTCTTGAAGCACAAGTACAAGAATGCAAAGAGCAAAAGGCTGATATGCCAGAACAATTTGCAGAGAAAAAGAAAGAAATGATCACATTCTTAAAATCAAAAGGGTATAACACAAAGGCATTTGGAAGAATGAAGCTGATCAATTTAATTGAAAAGTACTGTGTAGAGAAGAAGAAGGATCTTACTGAGCAAGATAGTAATGAGAAGTACACCACTAAACTTGAACAGATAGACTCCAAAGAAATGAAAGAAAGAAAAACAATATCTGGAGAATCATCTGGTGTATCCTCTCAAACATCAAAGAAAAGAAAGACAATTGCTTCAGAACTTGATCAACCAAATAAAAAATTACAAATGGTTCAAGTTCATGATCTCCCCATTGCTCCCCTACAAAATAATCCAATCATCAACTGGAGGTACATAGATGATATGATTGAGATTATAAGAGAAGATAAGGTCACTCAAAGATTCAGAGCTTGGAAACCTTTGGTCATGTCCCTAACCAGAAGTGACATTATTAAGATGTTGATCATTGGTAAACCAAGAATGACTAAGAAGAACTGGAAGAATTCAGCTGCAGGTTATCTTACTGAAATGATTGATGCTGCTTTCTATCCAGAAAATTATCCAGAGAAGTACACAGATTCAGAAAATGTTCAAGCTTGGAATGTGCTACCAACTGTCAACATGTACTTCTTTGAATATACAAGTAAGAAATGTGACTTATTCCTTTATGAGAAAGAGTATCCTCATTCTGAGAAGACTCTCTATCAACTATGGTGCATGAATTTTATTAAACCACATGATGCTGTGATGCTCCAAAACAAATTGAATGAATTTGTTAAAAGAATCAGCAAATATATCATTGCACAAAGGAATAAAAGGAACCAACAGACTTTAGAAGGTGATAAGAAAAGAGCAAAGTTGTTGGAAGAAAAGAAAAAGAAGAAGTAAATAAGAAACTTGATTGATTAAAGGATAATCAATAAGTTTAGGGGGAGATTGTTAGAGCAAATCACAGATCAACTTAGTACTGATGCTGCAGTTGGTAATAATTATGTTTATTACTGATGGGGCAGAAACATTTACTACTGATGAAGTTGATGCTGGTGTTCTCTATAACTTAGTTACTACTGATCATACAAAGATTGAAGATACTACTGATCATTGTAGTTACTACTGACGTTGGTTTCTGGACTTACTACTGATCACCAAGTTTACTACTGATGTTACTTATTTACTACTGGTGATTGGTTTTACTACTGATACGCGTTTATGGAACATATCAAGTCCGAGATCTTCGCAGAGATAGTTATAGAATGTAAATCAATGTATATCGTTTATAATTAGATGTAAATCGTATCCTAGAATAACTAGGGTAAATAGTTTAGCTTCAAGGACTATTATATATAGTTCCTTACGAATTGTAAACGTACGTGTGTATTGTTAACTTAATAATATACATTGAAGCTTTTTGTGAAACTGTGTTCTTAATATTTCTCATATTGTTCATACAGTTCATCGTTCTTAATTATTGATATAGTGTTGATCCGCTGCAACTTCTATCATCAAATAGATCTAAGGTGTTTATTAACTTGTTTATAGTTAATCGATCCTGACAACCATCACATGTGACATGAATGCCTTTTATGAATTCATACCATTTGAACACGTACGCACGTACAATCTCCTCTAAACTTGAACCATAATGGTTTTAAAAAAATGTAAAATTATAAAGAGTCATAATTTCAATCTCTATGAACAACCAAAATAACCTCCTTGTGGGTTCAGAGGTTCATCAATGTTGTCTCTAGGCTACTGGCAAAGTAGATAGTCGGCTTGTGAGTAATCGGCTTGTAAATTGAATTGGAAATTAGATTTCTAAAAAAAACTTCATTCGGAAATATATGCATCTCTTGTCCTTCAAACTTTAATTCTTGGATCCAAAATCTTCCTCATGATCTATTTTAGGTGAATCAAGATAACGAATACTGATCCTCGATTAAAGGTGCGTGTAACTTACAAACTAACAACAATCGTGACTAAATAAAAATGATTAAAAACAGGAATAACCACAAGATGCTTTTAATTAATAACACGGATTCTAACATCAGTAAATTATCTTATACATGTAACATAAAATTTAAATGTAACCTACTAGTCTACTACAATTAGGATCTTCGTTACAGAATTTTAATTAGATTAGTATAGAACTGGTGGTTAACTGTCTTGTAGCTAAGTTATCAACAGCCGTTGCAAAAACCTGCAACATTGGATCTAGATCTACATCTACAGGCAGTTAAAAATAGGGCTTTTACAACATTTTTATATTTTATGAGACCAGATCTGCTAAATGCATTTGAAAGTTTATGTAATCAGACAAAAGCTACTTACAATGCCAGTCCCTTCCTTTTAAGTGCTGCACAATATATATTTCTTTTCTTTAATTAAAATATAATTACCAGTATTATGTGATGTTTAGAGACTTTAGACTTTTACCACCAGAGCACGTGGTACTTGAATTTTTACTAATTACTTTTTAAATAAGACTTTAAAATTAAGTTATTCTAAAAGGGTATGCATTATTCTTTTTCTTTTATGAAACTTAAAAGTTCAAGAAGTAGTAGTGTAGTACATATACATAGTTCAACTGGTGTTCGTAATTCATTTAAATCTTGCCTTTGGGCCTTCTTAAATTAGCAGGCCTAATTTTCAGCGAACATACTTATTATTTCGGGACATATTTGTATTTATTAAAAGTATGTAGTATGTGAACTTGAACTTGCGACCTCTGTTATTAACATAATGTCCTACCCACTGAGTAACTAGACCATATATTTATTAGCTGGTTATAATTATTTTTATTAATCCCCTAAACTTTAATATGTTAAAATTACACCCACTCACCAATTGGTCGCCGCAAAATATAGTTACAGACTACTCGGCGCCGAATAATTATTAGGGTTACATAATTAATTATCTTTTTTTGTGTAACCTAAGTTTCCAACCTGGATAGTTATTTATTTTGTTATAGTCTAGCTATTGTTGTATATCTTATAACTAATTTAATAATTCGATGAGTGGGCTAGCTTCAAGAGATACAATGCACAATAACGAAAAAACATAGGAAATATTGTTGTAAAATATTAGTGAAATGATAAAAAAAAAAAATTGTTCTTAGACGAGGTTAAAAGTATACTGAGTATAATTTATAATGATGAAAATTGTAATACTTGTTGAGTAAAAATTAGACGATGTAATTCTAAAAGAATATATTCTGGTGAAGTAGTTGAAATCATAATATTTTTCACATTCGCAAGATCTCAACTTTCGTAGCTGAAGATTCGATTTTTTTTTTCAAATACATGTTCATATTCTTAGAATTATTGATTAAAAATATAGGAAAAAGAAGGGAAGGTTGGATCACGTGATGTCGCGTGACAAGAGGTATGTGGAGAATATGATTTGGATTTTGGTATACTTGATCATCCATGTTATGGAGTATGGGTATTACTTTACTTAAAATTGCATTACAAGTTAAAGTATGCCCATTTAAGGGAATCTAAGCACGAGATTAGAGTAGAGGGTGTCACATGATACATAAATGGTTAAAATACTATAATATGTGTGTACGCATATAATTTCAACATCCGGTCTAGTGGACAATTCCTTTAAAATCTTATTATTGTGATACTAAATTTTAAATTGATTTTTGTTAGGTGATGTTTTAAACGGGATTATAAAGTTTAGAAAATTAAAATAATATTATTTAGAAAATTAAAGTATTTAATTGTTTTATAAACGTAAATTAAAATAATATTGTTATTATAAAGTTTAAAGAGACTTGGAGAGGGTGAATGGGTGATCGTGATTATGTAGACAAACACCATGATCGTATGATGGGGTATGCGTGGAATTTTAAGGTTGTTAGGTTTAATTCTTTTGCGCTAACTTTTCAAAGCTCAAATCATCATCAACTAACAATTATTATTTAGAAAATCTATTATGTAACTTAGAACCATCTCACAAAATATTTAGACCTAAATGCCCAATGCAACTTGAAACCAAACCTTCTAAATGTTCCCACTATGACGCTTTGTTATCGAATTTTATGATTTTTTTTTTAGGCATTATGATTGGTTGATATATATGTATGATATATAATACCTACAATATTCTTATAACGAGTTATTTTCTAACTTTTGTTATAGTCATTGTATAACATTTCAAACTGAGTTTAATAATTACACTTTTAAATCAGCCAAATAATCACGCTTATAAAAATTATTCAATAGATATTGAAGCTATTTAAACATGATAAATTAATTCTTTTAATGGCAGATTATAATTTACTTCTAGATTTAACATATAGATGTGACTTGAGCCCCCAACCACAAGAATAAACATAAATATTATACCATTAGGTAAAGTCCTTTATTGATAAATTACTTAGATAGAGTGATTTATGTAATGAAAGTTATAATTGTTTGGAAGCTATTGCGTGTGCGCATTATTTTGTTAGGTCAAAATATTCATAAACCTATCAAGTTTATAATTATATTTTTTTGAAGGGCAAATTACATAAAATAGCAATGAATTATTAGGTGATTCCTAATTTTAGTAACATACTATAATTTTTTTCAAAAATAGCAATGAACTTTTTAATTTTTGCAATTTGAGAAACATTTTACAATGAACGTGAGTAATCGGTATTTTCTAGTGACATAAGTCATTATAAATATATTAATATTTATTATGTGGACCAACAAGTGGAAAAAGGAGAAAAATAAGTAACCGGCCACGTCACTAGAAAATACCGACTACCATCATTTAAGGTGAAATATTACCCAAATTGCAAAAATTCAAAAGTTTGTTGCTATTTTTGAAAATTTTGATAGTTGGTTGCTAGAATTATGAATCATTTAATAGTATATTGCTATTTTTGAGAATTTTCATAGTTGATTGCTAGAATTAGGAATAGCTTAATAGTATGTTGATATTTTATGCAATTTACCCTTTTTTTAATATAAGGCAACTTTGATACTAATTTTGATTAGTTAATTAACTATTACACTAATTATTGCATGCATGCATGGATTTGCAAAGCAAGTTGGTTTTCTTTTGGGAAATTATTGAGTAATAAAGATAAACTAATTAAAGTGAAAGATTAATATTTAATTAAAAGTTAAGGCCTATAATGTCAATTATAAAAAATCTAGTCAAAGGTAACACACTTACCAAACCTTTTTTAAGTATTAATGCATTTTCTTTTTGGTGTAATCTATACGTTTACAAGTGGTGATTAACGTTGTGTTATCAAGTTTGTTTGTAGGGAACTAATAGCAACGGAAGGAATATTACATCCGAAATGGGGCGAATTTGGAAAAAGAAAAATAAAACTAAATATTTCACCACTAACAACAACCACTATCCACCATCACTACCGCCATCACCATCCACCATCCGTGATGCCACCACCATGCACCACCAGCCACCATCATTGTTGCCACCTCCCACAAATTGATTCGCTCCAAACATGTTCCATTGTCATGTATATACGTACCACCACCTCACTATTGTCACTGCAAAATATAATTACAGTGTATATGTCGTCGAATTACGTGGGTATCTTGCTAATACATAAAAATATAAAAAAACGTTGCTGATTTTTTATATTAATATATGTTTTCTTTGAATTCTAGGGTTTAATATATTGTGTATTTGTGCTTTTACTTCCAGTCATATATTTATCGGCAATGAGATCTTTTGGTTGTATTTGTTGGAAGGTTCCTTCCATGTTTCAAGGTTAACTTTTGATCTTTCGGCTCTAAAGACATGTCCATAAATAATCTTGTCAAAATCAAAGTATGCACGTTGCTTTCAATTACCTAAAGTAATGCATTTTAAAATAAAGGTTTTTCTTAACGATATTTTGTACTAATGCGTTTACTTATTTCATTAGACAAAATTACAAACAAACTATACTCAATTACAATCATTAACTATACTCAATTACAATCATTGTAAATTGAAATATATACTTAGTACACTTATAAATAAACTTTAAGTTACAGTCACTTTATATCATAAACAATAGTATATATTTATGGTGCAATTAATTTAACGTGGGATACCTTTACATTCTCACACATGTGTCGTCCTTATCAAACGCGATGTCTTTTGTCGTATCAAAGTGTCATTCGCTAGTGACGGGTCTCTTGCAAAGACTTATATTTTTAGATATACTGAAAAAATCTCACTTAAAACATATGAAAAATTATTGAATTTACATTTTCTTAAAAAATGAAAATATTATTACGGGGAAGAAACAAATTAAGTTAACATGTGCAGTTTTATTTCAGAATAATGATAAACGTGTTCTGAAAATAAGATTTGTGGCATGTAAAATACGCCGAAGGTCTCATGTTTAATTCATAGGAGAAATTTTTTTACCCCTTTGTGGCCTGGGAGATTAACCCGCGCTGACTTCAGACTGCCCGCAAATCAGATGGTTGACTGAAATTAATCGGCTCGTAAAGTGGGTTGAAATCAAGGTTACCCAAAAAACATGTTTGACCGATATGATAAATTGTTTTACTTTTAAAATTTTCTATTTTTAGCGTTCAACAGTGGTTGGGGTGAGCTGCGTTTCCAAAAAACATGCTTAAGGCCTAAAAAGGTGATAATTACATTGGCAAAACACAAACACAAGCCCAAACCGATCCCAAAGATAAACCCAAACTGTAGTACTGAACCAAAAGACAAAACCAAACCCAAACCCAAACCTAACCCAAATACTCGATTCCTTTTTCTTTCTTTATTTTTTTATTTTTAATAATAATAGCAGCATAAAATTGGGGTGTGGGAAACGTAATCTAGATACCCCCATAATTATGCAAAAAGGAGAATGGGCTAAACCACTTCGATTTCATGGGCTTTGATTTTTTTTTCGTTGCCCAACACACAAGAACCAATGCAGTTGGCTTTGAGGTCTATGGCTTATGTTAGCGTTCTTTTCAAAACATTTACATTTGATTAAGAGATAATATTTAATTCTATCATTTGATTTTACTCATAATCCTATTCACTTAATAGGATGACATATGTAATCCACTATAACTATCTTAATATTACCACTGATTTTGACACATATCTTCATCTAATAAGTACGACCATGAGTATGACCAAATAATATGACTAAATATCATTACTCTCTAATTAATAACTTAAAAAAATCATTGCCCGACATGGGTTTAGGCATTATTGTTTACTGTCAGTACATGAATTGAAAACCCAATTACCCGGTTTTGAATATTTATCAGTTAACGGTTTGTTCGTTATATAGAGGAAGGAAAAGTTTAACCAGATTATATTTTTTTCGGATGACAAAGATATTGAAATCAAAATTTAGAAGCAATACAACAAATAATGATAAAATGGCCCATTATGTTTGTTTGTTTGTTTGTTTGGATTGACATGGGTTTTGAAATATATTCATTGGTATAAATAGCCCAAGCGGGTGTCTAAAGTCTAAACAACGGAGTAAGTCTCCATGTTTTATATTTCGTTTTGGTGAATGTGGTGTTGTTATACAACATATACATTAATTCATATCTACACATATACAAATAAACTTAATTATAACTGTATTGAGTTTAATTATGCATAATAAGAAATCTTCAAGATCTTGGTAATTGAACTCGTAGTCGTTTTTGGATGAGTGCTCGGGTTTGTTTCCATAACTTATGAGCTTCGGAATCATCATTTGCAAGTGAAGAACAACGACTCTCGTTACAATCCGCAAAATAACTCCCTGTCACCCCCTTTGTTTTAGAACTCAGAGCAACATAACATGTGGTCGATGCACCTTGTGATGTTGATTTCAACAACTTGGAAGCAATGAAAAACATAGAATCTGCAAAACACATATGATATTAGTACATTTAAATTAATTTAAACTTTTTTAACTTTAGAAAGGTGAACCATAAAAAATTATTTATATACTACAATATAACCTATGTTTTATACTTGTACACTCTGCTTTAAAACTCGTACAATATGGTGTGTGTGTGAATGAGTTTTTATGGTACATAACTTTGACCCAAATGAAATATAGCATATGTAGTTTATAGAGGCATGCCTGTGATGATGCCTTTATGATCTCTTATAATTCCGGTTTTCACAATCCCTGGGTGTACCGCGTTGACAGTTACATTCGCGTTAATTCCCTGTCATTTTATTCCAAAAACGTGACAATACAAATTAGACCACTAATGGCTTTTTACATACGTTTTTATCAAACTTTGTAACAAACAAATTAAGATTCATAGCACACGCGTACCTTCATTTGTTTTGCAAGTTCTTTTGCATGCATGATATTAGCCAACTTCGATTGGGCATATGCACGTGTCGCATTATAACTATATAAAGACAAACATATACGTATAAATTACATTACCGATCGAAAATACAATAAAATGAAAAGATCGAGATTTAGAGATCGATTTGATTAGCACATACTGTTTTGGTTGTAGCATTTGGTTGAATCTGAAATGATCTTTTTTGACCCAACTATGGATCACAGATGAAACATTCACTATTCGTCCTTGAACTCCGGTGTCTCTTGCAGTTTCTATCATTTTTTCTAGTAGTAGTTCGGTTAACAAGAAATGACCTGTTCAAAATCAAATTAAGCCGTAATTACTTCTAAGTTAAACACTTAGCAAATACTTATAAACTCATACTATTTCATAAGCCAAAAAAAGTATGCATCACTTTCATTTCTTCCCAAAATAAACCGCAACTCCACACATAAATTTGCAAATCTGGTCTGGTTGCACAAAAATATGGTCCGGTCATACTGGTTCGTACATTAGTATAACAAAAAATTTTATGGTCACACAATAACATCTACCTACCACATAGAGTCGGATAGTCACACAAAAACATTAAGTCACGCGGTTTATTTAGGGAAGACCAATGCACAAGTTGTTTTCTAGGAAAAAAAACTATTTTTAGTCTATTTTCGTAATTATCTCTAGTTTATAAGCTAAAACAAACACCCCGTAAATGTGTCATTTTAATAACTATTAATATATTATTATTTATATATTTTTGCGTTTTTATTTGGAATGGTGGTACAAGCACCAATCGAAGTGCATCAACTATTCATAGTGGTAATCGATGCGACATTAGTTGACCTTCGCTTCTCACCTCTATTTTTCCTAAGTTACTTTACTCTATTGCTTTTTTCAAACTAATTATTAATAAAATACTAAAGAAAATAAAATTATGTTTCTTTTAATAAAAATGCGTTTCAATTCTGTTAAGAATATCGAATCAAGAGATTAGTTACCGATATAATTTGTAGCAAAAGTCATCTCAAATTTGTCCTCCGAGAACTCCAACTTTTGAGAAAACTTCCCCGCATTATTACTATCAAAAGGATTAGATTCATCAATATTAGTAACAAAATTATAAACCAAAATTCAAACAAACGGACAAGTTCAACATTAAACCTTACATGAGAATATTTAAAGGTATGTCTAGTGACAAAAACTCCGAACAACATTTTTTAATAGAAGCAAATGAACTCAAATCAATTTCCAAAATTATGATCTCGGCTTTCGGGTTCTCCTTTTGTATATTTTCCTTCACTTGAGCTGCCTTTCGTAGGTCTCTTGCCGGAATCACGACCCTCACACCTCTTTTTGCTAAAACTCGTGCCGTCTCTGCCCCAATCCCGGATGTAGTCCCTTCAGAATTTAAAATAAAATATTATTAAAACAAGTAGTATTAATTTTAGCCGTTAAAAAAATAGTATTATTTTTAGCCCAATTAAGGCATTTGAAATATATTTTTATTTGTGCATACTATGTTTAGTTTTATTAATATTAAAATGATATACGTCCAAATTATGTAATTTATAGAAGTAGAAGAAATCAAGATTGTTACCCCTGGCACATTTTTACTGTTAAAGAAAAAGGGAATGTGTAAGTAAAGAATTAAGCCTACTAAAAAGTGAAAACATGATTGTGATTTTGTCTATGGGGATTGTCTGGCAAGCAGTGATATTGTTGTGTAAACCATTGATAAAAGGTATTCATGAAAGACAAAACCATATTTTGCCCAACATGGAATAGGGTCCCACTTCATATTTTCCCTTATACTGTAATATTTAAATGCAAATTTAGACTCATTAAATTTTTTAAATTTGGAAAATTTAGACTCATAAACATTTCAAAATGAGTTTTTATCAAAATTTTCAAATTTCAATAAGATTGTGCGTGACTAATTGTTGTCGTGGCAAGACCGTCAAATTGTTGTCGTGGCAAGACCGTCAAATACGGATCAAAATCGCGTATAGTGCATTTAGTTATTGATATAATTTATAAACCATGTCTTCTTTTTCTAAATAAAACTTATGATATTTATTTTAAAACAAATAAATGAAATAATATTTCAACATATACGTAATATGCCATTAACGCCATGTATATGATATTTAAGTCGGATTTTTATGAGAAAATTTATGGTGCTCTGGGAATTTATTTCAGAACCCATTAAATTGGTCACCTCCTCCTTCCTCGTGATTCTTACAACCCTACCATACACTTTGTGTTCGATAGAAATAATATTTCCTAAAATTTATTAATTATCATACATTCATTTCAATATTTATACACAATTTCAAAAGTGGTGATGATTTAATGATAAGAGCTCTCAAATAACTTCTTAAAAGTCACAAGTTTGATTCCAAAATGAGTAAACATTTACCGGATGATGACTATAGAGGACACGATTAAGTTGCATACATACATGGTACATCACGAACATAAACCTGGCCACCCGAGCAATTATAAACGGAAAATACACTTTTAAAATGAATATATACATCTTATAAGTAGTATATATGGTACTTCGATATTATTTTCAATAAAATATATACATCTAATAAGATCTAGATTGAATCGAATAGTACACACTTCCAGAAAACGAATGAAATAATTTTTATCAAATTGCATGGAAATGTAGATTAGAGGAAGGTTTACATCGCGATGTACACACAAATATACATACATATATAGATATACAAGTTTAATTTGAGATAAAATTAACTTACCGGTGACAATAGCGGTGAGATGAGGAGGAAGTGAAGAACAATCTTCGGTAACTTCATCAGCGGTTGATTTTGACCCGTACCCGCTTTGACCTGCAATCCCGGTCAAGTACCTCACGGTTCCCTTCATGTTCGGTTTACACTTGATCACAACTTTACACACCAATATAATGGCATAAAACATATAAGCAAAAATATATATGGGGAGTTTTAACATTCTCCTACTCCATGGTCCACCATAAGCTGGTGGTCTTCACCACTAAGATTGCTTTGTTATTTAGATGGGAAATGGAGTGAGCAAGTCAAATATTTGACTTGTGTATTTATTGCTTTGGTGAGTTATTTGAAAGCGAAGCAAAGGAATAATAGTGGAAAAACATGATTAATAATGTTGGTTTTCTTTCTACTTGGTGATTATTGGTGTCCTCTACACTCGTCATTTATATTGTCTCATATCTTTTTATGGGTTAATTAAATATAAATATATATATGTGTGTATGGAACAAAAATTAATACAAAACTAGTCTTATATACTTCATCCGTTTCAAAATAAGTGATACACTTTCTTTTTTGAGGTGTTTCAAATTAAGTGATACATTTTTAAAACTTATCTTATTTGGTAAAAAAGTAGGACATTTTCTCCATTAACTATCGACTTTAATAAAGTGAAATGACTCATTTACCCTTACTTTTACTTTTAAACATAATTAAACTCACTTTAATTCAAATATGTGAGACTCATCTTTCACTAACTATCCAATTTAATTTAATTAATCTTCATTATCATATTTTGTCTCAAAAAACGTGCAACCTTAAATGTATCACTTATTTGAAACGGAGGAAGTATAAAACTGCATAACCAATCTTAACATCTAGGTATATGATCCATAGTTGAGATTAAACTTAATATATAATTTATATCAACGGCATATTCATATTTGATCTACCTAAACTGTTACATTATTGAATATTATCCCCAATTCTTCCCTTTTTCGCCTCCAAACAATTTTGTAGGAAAAGACAACATGGTAATGAGATAACATGTGTGTGATCTGGTTTCAAACACGCTTTGTTTGCTTATGCACCACTACAAATTTAATTCCATATCACGCACTCTTCACTATCCTCCAGTGGCGGATCCAGAAAAAAATTGCAGGGGTGTCACCAGTTGCACATAGTTTTCTCAGGGGTTTCACCTATACTAACAAAAAAGAATTAATTTTTTGTAATACTATTAGGAAAAATTCCAGGGGTTGCACGGGCAACCCCGTGCACCATACTAGGTCATCCCCTGTATATGTCAATTGTGTCGTTTTCGCGTTTGGACATGTTAATTGTCATTTTATTGTTAAATTTGGAATATTTACTAAACACAATCCCTGCAAACCTCCAAAATGTTATGACCAAATATATTGTGTTAGGCCATGCACCAACCACTAGAATGATTAATGGAATGAAAATTGAGAAAAAGTTGGTACCCCATAAACAACCGCGTAACATCCATACTCATTTGTTACTTCTCTCTCACACGTGCGTATCTAGATGAAAACCCTATTCATAATAAGTTTGTCTTTCCTTTTACCTTTTATTTTATTTTCCATTTAAATTTTCTGTTATACCAAGAGAGAAAACTAGGACAAAATTCAATATTTGAACTAAACTTATCTAATGTTGTAAAAAAGAGTATGTGCCACACTTTGAAGATAGTATGTATATTATATTTATAAAGTAATATATTATATTTATAGCATTGTATTTTATTAAAAAAATAAATTTAAAATTAAGTATAATATTATTCATGAATAATAACATTCCTTTTGGAAAATATTATTATAGGTAATATATTTAGCAAAATTATGTTCTTACAATACTAATCATTTGTTTACCACAACAATTTTATGAGTTTCTATGAATTAAAAATGCGTTTTGTACCTTTAATCCATTTGATTTAATTGACTAATTTCCCTTTTTAGATCAATACTTTTTATAAATTACCCATTTGAAACTTGATACAAGGAAAATGATAAACATGACTTTAGGTTAAAGGACGACGGTTAGATATAGTTAAGTTGGTTAAATTATGATTAATGTACACTTAAACTAATGGCTTTATTTAATAAACATGACATATATTGGTAAATATTATTACCTCTAAATAAATAATTTGGGTTTTAAAAAAGAATGTTGAAGACAAGAGTGCTTTTGGTGCGTGCAACCAACCGTGTCACTCACGTATATATATTTTCTTGTCTTTTGGGTCCAAAATTTCCACCCATTTAATCACTTTTTAACCTTTTTGTCTCTTGAAAAAGAATCCATACCATTTACAATAAATAAATAAATTAGCTCATGTTTGACGCCATAATACTTTATTCCGTTATCTTGATGAGTTCATACTTAATATTGTCTTACAGTCTGAAGCTTCTTTAAGATCATACAAATATTTTTAATTATATATCCACGTGTTCTTTAGTGATTATTAAAACAATCTAAATACCTGTATATATTTTAAAATGTATATCTCTTTACAACAGTCTCTTTCATACATGGTGACAGAGCTTATGCTCGAGATGTATACGATCTAACAATTTTCATCCTCATTTCATGGTATTTTCTAGTAATGTAATAAATGTTTATCATATACGAGAAGGATTTTACCTTTTCAACCGACCAATTTACCCACATTCAGAATTTGGGTGAAATTTGGTGTCTTGAATCAACAAAAGGGGTAGGGAAGCAAAACGAGTTAATTATATGCTAGTTCAAACTCAAACTCTATAAAAATATGACCTGGACGATATCAAGCTTAACAAGAAATATATAGAATATAGTTTAAAATAATAAATAAACTAACATCTTCTAATAAAGTATTACAAGTAATCTGTTACTTTCACCATTTGACATTGTAGCTACACACTAGTACATGCACATTCAATTTCAACCACATTGAAATAACTTTGAGTAAATCTTGCATGTAAAATGTAATTCCAGAACTATTGATCCGTCATACTCGAAAATGGAAAACTCACATGTATGCATAGTCTTTATATCCTCCACTTATTCACCTTCTTTCATCTATTATATAGTATTACGTTTCGAATATTGAATATCGTATATCAAGTTACACTAGCATATAAAACTTGAATAGTAGTCATGGTAATCAACTAAATCAGTGTCAAATTAGCTGACATTCAACTGACATATTCATGTCTATAATATTATTTCACTTAATATCTTTAGATCCCCCAATATAAAATATACACACAAAATACTCATTCTTTTATCCTCGTATGTCCCTATTCTCCTTCCTAGACTGACCTACCAATGATTTCAGCAAACTGACGCCCTAATATCGGTTGCCAACCGAAGGTGCCGTTGGCACTGGGCTTACGCCTAGTCTTATAATATATCGAATATATGAAGTGGTATTGGTGAAAAAATAAGGTGTTGCCCATGACCTATTTTCAAGTCCCGTCGTGGACAAATGGTGGGGTTTATTCCCCATAGGTGGAGGGTTCGAGGGAAGGCATTGTGAATGTCACTGTTTAGACTCGAACCACTAACTTACTAACTACCCGTTCAAAAATAAATAAATAATATGACATATAAGTATATAACTTTCTATAGTATGAGCTAATGTGTAAGAGAGATTGCATAGAATAGAGGAACATTGAAGTTGACTACTCAACAATGGAGTTTTGAAATGGAAAACAAAAATGGTCCCATTTGTTTCCTCACTTGTTTACATCATCCATCAAGCTGCCTCTTGTTTTCACAACCACTTCGCTTTCACTTTCCATGCTTTTTACTGTTTTCTTGCCCATCCAACTAAAGTAGTTACAATTAAAGGTTAATTTCTTTCATTTGGGTGAATTACAATCTTCAAATTGACTTTAATGCAATCATTATTTATACAATGTGAATTAGAAGTTGTACATTGTTCTGTATTTGTGGGGTTTTAAAAATGGGAAAAGAGGATAGGATTGATTAAAAGCCTAAAGTAGAAATCAATTGCAACCCCAGTATTTCTACATCCAATTGATTAGGGGTTTACAAATCTTGTTTGAAACAAAAGGCTACTTAATTAGCTCACCACCCTATGATTATTTCATAATTTAATTAGAGTGGGGACTTAATTTACTTATGTTAGTTAAGGGGTAACCGCACATTTTTACTCCAAGAAAATGACATATGATATGACATAAAAGTAATAATATTGATCGCCGTAAATTTCTGAAATTTACCTATTATACATTTGTCACTATTAATTTACCTATTATATTGATTGCATTAACATTTTATTAACATATCTCATGTATGTGTTGACAAAGTGGTAACTTTATTAGTTGCATTCGAACCACTTTTTTCAACTTTTACCAACCAACTAAACCTTTCGGTTGAAATTGTGAAGAAATTTCACATTTGACTTGTTAACTTGAATTAACTAATTTTATGTGTTGTGTCCTACCAAATAAAGTTCTATAATTCTACAACTTCAACGTGTAATAGATCAAGTTATTAAAGTAGCTAACGAAGGTTTATTCAGAAATGAAGTCATCTAATTTCTAAGACTTCAAGAATATGTAACTTTTTCTTTAAATTGATCTTATAATGACTACGGGTGGCACATGTTTATGTAAAAACAGATCTATTTGGTTTCCTTTTAATGTTATTAACAAACGAGATAATGCTTCAACTTAGAATACTCCCCGTGAGATACTTATAGAGAAGTAACAAAATACTCCATTCGTCCCACAAAAAACTTCTCATTTGGCTTTTGCACATGTTTTTAGGTGATAGTTAGGGGGTGTTTGGGATTGCTTATTGAAAATAGATTATGTGTTTTAAAAATGAATAATCAGATAATCAACGGTTACAAAACGTAATTCTGAAAAGTAGTGTTTGGATTTGATTATGTTGTTTGAAATCGCAATAATCAGATAATTTGTATTTTAGTGTTTAGCAAACCTGATTATTTGTTTAGTTAATAGGTAATATTCAAAACTACATTTTCAAAACGTAAATAAGTAGCTACCAACCTACTTTTTCAAAACTCCATTTTGAAAGCTCCATAACGCAAATAAGTCATTACTTCAAAACTTTTGCCAAACACTAGTTTTAAATTATTTGCGTTTTCAAAATGCAATAAGCAGATAATCTACTTCAAATCACAATCCAAAACACCCTCTTAGTGGTAGGGTCATTGATAATGTTTTTGATTAAAATATAAGGTTGGGTTGGAAAGAAAAAGATAGCTAGTGGATATTAGTGATGGGGTCTTTAGTAATAATATTTTTTTATTGTGTGTAGCCCATCAAATATGGGAAATGTAAAGTTTTTTGTGGGACAAAAATTTAGAGTGAAATAAGAAGTTTTTTATGGGACGAAGGGAGTATACCATAACACTTGATTTCCTTACAAATATGCAATTCTGTAGTACTTCTAAACTATTACAATAACGCCTCATTTAATTTTGAAATAAATATAGATAATTATCTGGTGAAAGCCTAGTGGCAAAAACTCACGAATAATTTAAGCCTGGAGGTCACGGGTTTGCTTCTCCCTTTGGTAAACATTCAGTAGATGACCATCAGAAGATCCGAAAACAGACAGAACCATGACAACAGTTAGGTCACGTACATTACAAGCATAAACTCAATCACCCTGAGGGAGTTTTATAATGGAAATACCATTTAAAAAATTATTTCGAATAAGACATAGAGTTCATCAATGCCTAACTTAGTTTCACCTAACTCCAAATACAGTAAAACCTCCATAAATTAATAAGGTTGAGACTAGGATATTTTATTAATTTAGCGAGATATTAATTTATCGATAAATTAATAAATTATTAATTTAAAGATAATATTATTATAAAATCACGGATGCCGTTCAAAATTCGGTTGATGATGATTCAGTTTCTTTGGAACCGGTCACTCGGAAAGACGCATTGCAAGCGGCAACAACTCTTCACAACTTCTTGTTGCAATACGAGAATACAATGTCTCAACTCTTAAGTGCAATTGGGAGATTTAAAGATGAACTCAATATAGATTTGAAGTTTACAAAAAAACAAGTGACTATAGATTCATTTGTTACTTGATAACTCTAGAATTTTGGAATTTTATTTTAATAATTATTAGTTTATAGTTTGGTTGAGACTAATATATTTACATTATGATTTCAAAAAAATTATTATCTTATTATTTTATCGTTTGGGGTCCGATTTTGTACTAGTCCCAAGTTGGGATCGGATAAATTATTAATTTTATCGAGGTTATTAATTTATCGAGTTTTAATTTATGGAGGTTTTACCGTACGCGATGGTTAAAACAAATATCTTAAGAGCTTGCTTTTTCCATAAGGTTGGTGACTACGAGTACCAGCTAAATTGAAAATTTTATTACATCAGATGCCACCTAAATAACCACACAACACTACTTTGCAGTAAACATCCACACGTGAAAGAGAACCCACCAAATATCCACCTTCCTCGTACAACCACAACGTGAACCATCTTACCATGGCCACGGTTCACCGCAAGACCTCACGACGTGAGAGGATGTTGTTTTCTTTTCTTCCACGGTTTGAAAGGAAGTCCACATCATCACCACACTGTGGTCACCTTGTCTATATCACACAACTTAAAAAAACATAAGTCACACCGTAGGTATCCTACCCATCACTATGCTTATACAAACTGAAATGAGAACTCGAGAGCTTATAAACCGAATTGATATTGCATGGAATCTATATTCGATTTAGTTATCATTTTCAGCTACTAACAAAGTAACAATCTATATTAACAACTTATAAGGCACATATTTTTAACTATATCAAATTTATATTCTTTTTGACTACTTTATGTTTTTCTTTACTTTAAAATTATTAAAATTAAATTATTTATTATTTTTGCGACGGAATTCGAACCGACGTTTTAATCAAACAGAGTTTTCCCTGAAAGAGCGTCTAATTCACTAACTTAAATGTCAATATACAACGGGAACAACTTAAAATTGACGAACAACTTAAATGTCAATATACAACGGGAACAACTTAAAATTGGGATCTTACGATTAACACAAAACCTAATATTTGGACCGTCAGTGGTGGTTGTCTACTTCCAATCTCTCCATCTACAAACTGAAAATTTCAAATTCGTTGTAGTTCTTGCCCTAATTTCTGGTTGTTAACACCAATGGCATCTCGTGCTCACATAGAAGACGTAAGTGATATATTCTAGGGTTTGTAACTTTGTATTGCATACGTTTCGATAATCAATTCGTTTTAGTTTGATTTTAATCGTTTTTTTCCTTATTAACGGCAACTGCAGGATGATGATTTCGATGGGGATTTTCCTGGAACTAATCAAACGAGGCGTGCAGGTAATAATCAAGTCTCTGAATTATAGAAGTGGTGGTTTATGATTATCGATTTATGATGTAAATCTTTTTGTTTTATGTTCTGCTCTCGTAATGTGATTGCAGGCACTAAGAGGGGATTTGGAGATCTCGATGATGATGAAGATGATATCTTTGGCTCCAAAAAGGTTTTTCATCTACTTATTTATTGGTTATACTAGATCTAGATGATTAGAATTCCGATTGCAAAATTTGTTTTGTGAGACTCACATTTAGTGTAGATGTGCCTCCATTTATGGTTTATTTCAGAGCTCGTTTTAGTAGGAAGAGACATGAAATAAGTGTTACTTGATCAATAATCTCTTACATATTACTGCTTTATTCACATCTCAGGCTAACTCAAAAGTAGAAGAAACTGCACCAGGTGTTGCAACTGGAATGATTTTATCACTTCGTGAGAGGTATTGACAGTTGACCATTGTTTGACTTCTTGTTTCATAATCATAGGCTATTAGCATCTAGCTGTTCTGTAATAGTTATATCTGTGTCATACATTAATTATCCATCATTGGTTTTTTGTAGTCTGCAGAGCTGTAAGGATGATCTTACAACATGCCAAGTATGTATGAAATTACTATTTAATCCTGTTTTAATTAACTTTAAACAGCATATAGTAATATCTTTTTAATCTATTAAACTATAAAATGCTGGCATTTTCTACTTATATCTCATTTGTAATTATACTGATATTGATCGCAGTTAGAGCTTGAAGCTACAAAGTCAGAAATTCAAAAATGGCATTCTGTATTTCAGAATGAGTCCATTACAACAGGCACAGCAGTTGGTTGGTTTCCATAACATATATTTTTTTTAGTTTTCTTAAAAAGATTAATTTTAACATATTATTATGATAATATTTAATTATTTGCATGCAGAACCTAAAGTTGTTGTCAGTTATCTCCACAATTTAAAATCTTCTGAGGAGTCACTGAGAGATCAGGTAACATGATAATGTTTTCATGTTAGCAAGTTAATACCAACCATAATATTTGAGTTCTATTTTAATTTTTTTTATCATATTTTTATTTTCAGCTAGAAAAAGCAAAGAAAAAGGAGGCTGCATTTATAGTAACCATTGCAAAACGGGAGCAGGATATATCAGATTTGAAGGTAATTCTGTCTTTGTGATTCTTTTTTGTTTTGTTTTGGTGATACATTGATTTAAACTATTGCTTGTTTATTTTTCTTTTAAAACTCTAATGAATATTTTAATTGTTCAGTCTGCAGTTCGGGAATTAAGATCACAACTCAAGCCTCCATCAATGCAGGTCTGCCAATGCTTATTCAGTTATCTATACCAAAAGTCAAACGAACTACTTTTGACTTTCATATTTTTCATGTAGGCAAGAAGGCTGTTACTTGATCCAGCAATCCATGAAGAGTTTACACGTTTGAAGGTATGATTTTTAAATGATTTAGAGATTCAGTTTAAATTTTAAAACAGATGTTGAATGATGATAAACCTTCTTGTGTAACATCCCAATAACATAAATTCTCCACCGAGCAAATTGAATAGTTTTGTTAACATGATTTAATCTAATAATAATATTGAGCTAAGCAATAATATTGTGCATGGGTCGCTTTTTACCTAATCCCAAACCCAAATCGAAAAACCGGTTCTTGAAACCATAGAGCCCTTTTGGTTAGGTTTTTCAAACGGATCGGTTTTTCGGGTTCGGTTTGGGTTTATTTCGGGGGTTTTTTGGACAGCAAAAAAGAGGTAAAATACAATAAGCCTATTATGATTTTAGCCCAATATTTTTAAAAAAAATATATGTACAGTACCTAGAAAGATGCAAATGGGTAAAATGCGGTTTTTTTAAATAACAGAATTTGGTAGAGGAGAAGGATAAAAAAGTAAAGGAGCTACAAGATAATATTGCTGCTGTTAATTTTACCCCACAAAGTAAAATGGGGAAGATGTTAATGGCCAAATGCAGAACTCTACAAGAGGAAAATGAAGAAATCGGTAATCAGGCCCGCGAAGGAAAGGTAACAAATTCATAAAATCACACTTATATTTTCAATTTCTTTGTGTAATTTATTAACAAGTTGTTACTGTATTGCGTAATTTAATGACTGTTGCAGATACACGAGTTATCAATGAAACTTGCTTTGCAAAAATCTCAGAATTTAGAGCTAAAAAATCATTTTGAAGGTTAAGTTTATTTTATTATTATTATTTTTAATAAAATTTATGTTTATGTATTCAGTACCATCCTTAGTTGTTTCCTCCTGTTAATGCTTATGGATATATGCTAATTTATGCAGGATTAAGTAAGCACATGGAGGGACTGACAAATGATGTCGAAAAATCAAATGAATTGGTAATAGTTTTTTTCTTAAAAGTGTAATTTATGTCGAATGAATTATATAATGGTTAATTAATTTTAGTTGTTGTTGCTTGTTTCAGGTACTAAGTCTGGAAGAAAAGCTAGAAAATAAAGATATTGAGATCGAAAGGCTAAAGCAGGAGCTGCAGAATAAGCAGCAGGGAACCGTAGATGAAACAACCGAGAAAGTAATTTATGATAAAAATGCTGACGAGGATGATATCAAGCCGATGGATTCCGAGAATGAGAAATTTTCATCTTATTGAAATTTAATTTGGTTTTCTTGTATTTTTTATGTTAAGAAGGATGAGTAATGACACACTCATGCAAACCGGGAAAATGCTCAAAAAACTTGAAACTAATGCTTTTTACTTATGATTGTTATATTTTGAACAAAATTTTACACACGTTATGTATTTTGGTCATAGCAATTAAAGTTACATAAAAATTGTTTCATTTTGGACTTTTATCAAATAATACCCCTAAAAATGGTTATGCTTACACTGGCATAGGTGGGATTAGGGTTGTAATCGAGTCGAGTTGACATAATGTCAAGCTCGACTCAATTATAAAACTCGAAGCTTGAAATTTGACTAGAACTCTAGTGAGACTTTATTTTCCATTCGAGCTTGACTCAATTAAATAGTCGACTTTTGAGCTAGACTCGATTCGACTTGGTTAATATATTGATTAACTTGATATTTTCAAGTTCAACATGACTCAACTTGATACTCTGGATGATTAAAAAATGAAGTAATTATGTCACTGTTTAGACTCGAACCACTAACTTCCGTTTAAAAATAAAATAAAAAGTAAAGTAATTATGAAAAAGATTACACATATATAAAGAGTAAAATAACACCTCTTCTAGAAACACCTCTTCTTCTGTTAATCATCCACCCTTTTCCATGTGCCCCTACCTACAAGGCAAGCTTCGTTCTTACCATTATGTAGTTTCTTAGGGGGTGTTTGGGAGAGCTTATTTAAGGGGCTTATTAGCTCATTTAAGTTTAATAAGCTCATATTAAGTGTTTGGATAAGCTTATGAGCTTGTGCTTATGAGTTTATTTAAGCCCCATTAGATAAGTCATTTTGTTGGGGATTATTAAGGCTTATCTAAGAATATCAAGGGCTTTACAATCTTAACCTCCACATCATTTTCTTTTCTTCACAACCTCTTTACTCATTAAACTTTTTTCGGTAATTTTACAATATCCTTATATAAACTAAAACAAACATTTTATTTAATAAAAGCTTATTAATTTAAATAAGCTTATAAGCTAATAAACTAATAAGCATGAGTAAATAAGCTTTCCCAAACAACCCCTTACTTTTCAATTACGGTTCACAACTCTTCTTGATTCAGCAGGTTATTACATAAATCTTTTCCTTTCTCAAGTTTCCTTTTCGATGTTAGGTTACTTTCTAATCTTTTCCTTTCTGATGTTTCCTTTTCAAATTTGGGTTTTTTTTTTTCTTTTTAACAGTAACTCAGGTTCACGCCAAATGCATCTAATCCACTCGACTTCTTCGATGTTGGTCAACATCCGTGCAAAATTTAAGACTTTTATTGTGATTAGATGTTTCTCTTTTGAGGTACTATTTCTTGATTCATCCTCCCTCTCAATCTTGAATATTTCAGATTGGTAGTTTAATTTTTTATTTGGGCCAACAACTTTATGTATCAATGGATTATAGGAACTTTGGTTGTTTGTGTTTTTCAACTAATCTGAACAACCATGATAAGTTTTCTGCTAGAAGTAATAAATGTGTTTTAATTGGTTTCTCTACATTAAAAAAGGCTTATAAATTGTATAATTTGGATACAAAATCTGTTATTTTTTCAAGGGATGTGAATTTTTTTTTCCCCTAAAAATCCCGATGATGAAGGGAAAAATTCTACTAAAGGTGATGACAAGCATACTTCTTCTAAGAATGATGCATTTGCAACATCTAAAGGTGATGGCAAGCAAGTACTTGCAACACCTAAAGGTGATGGTAAAAGCACTTCTCTTAATGAAGATGATGGGCTAGCAACATCTGATGTAGTTGAAAAAAATTATTCTGTCCCCGAGGGTAATCAATTTCAAAATGAAAGGTTTTATAATCCTGAATCTGTTCCTCGAAAATCAACCAGAAAATCCGTGTTACCAGTTAAATTCAATGATTATGTAGTTGAAAGTAAAGTCAAGTATGGGATTGAAAAAGTAGTTAACTATAGTAATTTGAGACCAACTTGTTTTTGTTTTGTGTCTAATTTGAATAAAATAACTTAACCAAGAAATTATGTGGAAGCTTTAAAAGATAAAAGTTGGGCTGAAGCAATGAATCTTGAAATGGAGGCTTTATATAGGAATAATATTTGGAAAGTAACCGAGTTACCTAGTGGTAGAAAACCTATAGGGTGTAAATGGGTCTATAGAGTAAAATACAAGTCTAGTGGTGAAGTAGATAGATATAAGGCTAGACTTGTTGCCAAAGGTTATAGTCAAAAGGAAGGTATTGATTATGATGAAACGTTTTCACCAGTGGTAAAAATGACTACAGTAAGATGTCTTATTAATATTGCAGTAAAAAAGGGATGGAATTTGTTTCAGTTAGATATAAAAGTAAATTACAGTTTTTGTCCTTGTGGTTTTCCCGATTCTGCGTTTTTGTCCCTGTACTTTTTTTTCTATTTTTTTTATCCCTGAGGTATGCAAAATTCCTTTTTTTGTCCTTCCGTCCACCCTCCGTTTCTTTTTAGCCGTTAAACCCCTCACATGCTGAAAACATGAGGGTATTTTAGTCTTTTTTCGCGAACTGCTTATACATTGTGCTTTAGAAGTTATACTTTTATGTTCATCTCCTTCTCTCCACCATCCTCATCATCAAGAACACCCAAATTACTTTATTCTTCCTAAAGAACCTACAACAATTTAAAGCAATCAAACCAAAATTAAAAGAAGCATGGTGGAGATTATGTAGAAACAAACCCAAAATGAAGAGAAAAAAACAATTTCCTGAATGAAGAAATTGAAAAATAAAAGAAAATAGAGTAGCCATAAAATCAAAATCAAATTTTGAATACTTCCTCACGTGAATAAATATCACAGATCTCGGAATTTTGAATAAATTTTGAATTCTTCCTCAAATTTTGAATTCTTCCTCACGAATCAAGTGGCGGTGGTGGTTGCTGGATCTAGGGTTCATGAACAGATCTAACATTTTGCTAGTCTGACGGCGTGAATGTCCTCCGTCTTCATCCTATGAAGATGACGTCGGCGTACCGTTCCCCTTTCTCGGCCGCCCAAATCCTTCACCACAAACATCCCAAATCCGCCACCGTCTTCATCGTCGTCATCTTCTTCTTCATCGAATTCCTCTCTTCGATACAAAGATTGCACGCGTCGACGACCGGTTTTCACAATCATTGTGCCGGAGATGCTTTCTCCGTCGTCGTCGGAATCTACGGCAGCTCCGAAGTCCTTCGGCAGGCGCTTGAGGAGAGGAGGTAGTACAACTTCTTCTTCATAAGATACATAGATCTAAACCATTGTACACCTTCCATGGATTTGATTGTGTGTTGAATATGTGAGCTTGGGGTACAGCTCTTAGGGCTTTGATTTATCCAAATCGTTTGATACAACTCAACGAAATTACAGGAAGAAAATTCTTCGAGTATGGAAGAAAACAAAGTAGAAATCAAAATTAGGGTATTTACACAAAGAGATAGAGATTTGTAGAGAGTTTTGAAGGTTTTGTGTTTAATCTAATCTGGGTTTTCATGAGGAAGATTTAGAGAAAGAAGATGGTCTGTGATGATGAAGAATTTGAGAGGAGAGAGAGGGTACAAATTTGAAAGCATATATTACAAGTAGTTTGGGCAAAAGACAGAAATACCCTCACATGCTTGGCACGTGATGGGTTTTAACGGCACTTAACGGTGGATTTTGGACGGAAGGACAAAAAAACGGAATTTTGCATACATCAGGGACAAAAAAACAGAAAAAAAAAAGTACAGGGACAAAAACGCAGAATCGGGAAAACCACAGGGACAAAAACTGTAATTTACTCTAGATATAAACAATGCTTTTCTATATGGTGACTTAGTTGAGGATGTGTATATGTGTTTACCTCCTGGTTATTTTGCTGGAAATGATAATAGGGTGTGTAAGTTAACAAAATCATTATATGGACTTAAGCAAGCTCCTAGACAATGGAATGCTAAACTTACATGTGCGTCCTTGCTGAAAATGGCTTTGTTCAAAGCAAATTTGATTACTCGTTGTATATTAAAAGTGATGGAGATCTGTTCATTGCTTTATTAGTTTATGTGGATGATATAGTTGTGACGGGCAATAATGAAAATGAAATAACAAAATTCAAAGAGTTTCTGAAAACTAAGTTTTTAATAAAAGATTTGGGGAAGTTAAAATACTTTTTGGGAATTGAAGTTCTTGAAACAAGCAATGGTCTTTGTTTGTCTCAGAGAAAGTATTGTATGGAATTATTAAGTGAGTTTGGGTTGTTGGGAAGTAAACCCTTAAATTCACCTCTTAAACAAAATTTTGTTCTTGCAACATCAGAGTCTGAAAATGATATATTTTTAAGTAATATTTCAGAATATCAAAAACTTATTGGTAAACTCATTTATTTGACAATTACAAGACCTGATATCTCGTATTCTGTTCAACTTTTAAGTCAATTCATGCATTCACCTCTTCAATCACATTTAAAAGTAGCTTTAAGAGTTCTTCGTTACCTAAAGCAATCGCCCGGTAAAGGTGTTTTAGTTAACAATTGTGATGACTTTGATCTAAGGGCATTTGCAGATGCTGATTGGGCAAAGTGTTTAGCAACAAGAAAGTCTGTTTCGGGTTTTTGTATTTACTTGGGGGGATCGTTGGTATCTTGGAAAAGTAAAAAACAAGCTACTGTTTCTAGATCTTCAGCTGAGTCTGAATATAGAGCTATGGATGCTACTGTTTCTGAGCTGATTTGGTCAAAAAATTTATTGGGTGATCTAAAAGTTGAAATTAAATTACCAACAGATATGTATTGTGATAATAAAGCTGCAATTTTAATTGCTGCAAATCCTGTTTATCATGAAAAAACAAAGCATTTTGACGTTCATCTTCATGTAGTAAGGGATAGAGTCTTGACTGGTTTTTTAAAAACTGTTAAAAGTGAGTCTTTAAATAATATTGCTGATATTTTTACAAAAGGGTTAAGTGGAAATCAGCATAAATTCTTGTGTAATCAATTGGGCTTGATAGATGTTTTTAAAGTTTAGATTAAGGAGGAGTGTTAAAAAGGTAGTGTTGTTCTAATCTAAACTTATATTTTGTATTTTGTTCTTATTATATGATTAGATTTTCAGGTTGTTGCTGTAAATGAAGTATGTCTTAAGTTGAGGGACTTGTTTGGACAACTTGGAAGAGATGTGGCAAGAGTGTGAAGAATAGAAGTTTGGTGTCAAGGCTAAAGTGTTTTGACTATAAATAGAACATGATGGTGTAGGGTTTCAGATATACTCTCACCCTTCAATATTATCGTCGTTTTTCTCTCATAAAGAAGCTTTGTCTTCTTCTCTCTGTTTAATGGAGATTCTTTTTCTTTTAATATAGTTCATACATATTTGTTGTTCTTTTCATAGTTTCTATAGTGATTCATCATATTGATGAATCAGTTCTTCTCTTGTAAGTGTTTTATGTAATACACGGTATATGTTTTTGTTATTAATCTGAGTAAATAGTTTAGATCTATCGTTTTGAACATATTTGATATATATACTCTCTTAAGATTTTGCATTTGAGCAATTGTTAATTTTAAGTAAAGTTTTGTTTTCTTGATATGTTCATGATACTTTTGGGGTTTTTTTACTTTTAAAATGGGTTTCTTCAGGTTATTTTCGATTCAGCTGCTTCATCCCTACGTCAACGATTTCAGGTGACCTTCTTTAGGTAACTTTCACGAATTTGGGGATTCAGATTTTCGAGTTATAGTTCCCAGTCTCAACAAGGAATTGTCGTCCCTACCCATATGGAAATTATCTTTGTAATAAAAATGCCAAAGGGCGAAATTTGTAATTTCAGACAGACTATATGGACTGTTTATGTAATTTACTCTCACATATATTATCAGGTTGAAGCATGGATATGAATTAAAAGAATCATCTCATGTTATAGTTGCTAGAAGACCAGTTTGTAATGTAATATATCAACACACATTTGACAACTTTCAATTATATTTTTTTTTATACGCTGGAAATATGACATTATAAATGTCACATTTGAAGGTTCTGTTTCGATTGTAATCTAATTTGATTTACGATGTTTTATAAATTGAAAATCTTTGAATCGCTATGATTGTGTTTAAAATTATGTTGATTAATGAAAGTTGTTTGTTCAAATTACTCATGATCATTACTGATTACTTTATTTGATTATTTTAAATAGATTCTGATTGCTACAGAGCAAGCTAACAGTTGGTTATTGGTTGGATTTTTTCTTCACTTTCGGTTGGCAGAAGTTGCAATTCTGGTGGAATTATTGTTCTCCAAGGAGACTATTTTTTCTTCACTTTCGATTTGAGAACCTGAACCATGATAACGCAAGTATTTGATAGGAATTAGAAGTCATCATCGGACGGAAAGCTTAGGCAGCTTCAAATCGGTTGTAAAATGGAACACTTTAAGTCCCGAAACAACGATTTCTTCCACTTCACTAACCCTCACGATGATATTAGCCAGTTAGATGACGATGATTACGATGAACTACAATCCTATGATTTTGATGATGATCGTAGCTGTGATTTTAGTTTTCATACCTATCGTCCCCTCGTAATTGATCAATCACCGCCTGCTAATTTCCAGGTACAGTTCCCTATATTCGATTTTGCAGTTTCGGTTTCAGTATCGTATTCGTAATTGTTGTAAGATTGCAAATTTGAATGTGAATTGAATTAACTGAAAAAAGGGAAGCAAATCATGTATTATGAACCCTAAGCTGAAGTGCTTGATGGTGAAGTAACTGTATTATGATTACAGTTGTTTACGAAGCTCATGAACCCTAAATTGAAGCTGCTAAAACCTGAATCGTTTGGTAGTAGAACTCATAACAGAAATCATGTTATTGTATTGTACAGATGAACAAGGATATCATGACTAATTCAATGGAGGAATTTCGGACCTTTGACAATGGAGCTTTGATTTATCAGTTAGACAATACAATGAAGAATCTTTGTGATAAACTTCAACACACAATTGAAGGTATCAACACACAAATCACTCGAATCGAGGATAAAACCTGCACAATCGATAACTATGTGGAGAATGTGAAGAACTCTGAGGAAATGTATCATGGGACAACTCATAGGAAGCTGTACCAGATGCAGAATATTTTACAAGAGGTATTAATCTTTACATGCCTATGGCAAACCAGATGATCCCTTTTATTGTGTCTCAGAATTTTTTCTCAGTTCATGTAATTGTTTTCATCTGATTCGTGTCAGGTGCAAGATGGTGTTCTGTTTTTGAGAGATAAACATGAAATAGCCGAAACACAAATTCATCTTGCTAAACTTAAAATTTCAAACAAAGTAACTACCAATCAAACAAAACCACAACAACCACCTGCTTCACAATTTATCAATCTATCACAAACTATTTCTTATACTCCAGCAATCCCTCAATTTCCTTGCCAAGAAACACCATCTTATAGTTTTCCCCAATTGACACATGTCAAATCATCAAGAAACTACAAATCTGAGTTTCATGCTAAATATATGCCCGAATCTGCTAGTTTTCCTTCATATGGAATCTCAAGTTCTCCACGCCCCCAAGAAGAAAGTAGTAGGAGTAATTACACATGTACCCCTGTAATTCAAACACTGCCTCATGCGTTACCAACTGCCATTGAATTGGAAGATGAATTGAATGCAAATTCAGTTGAAGATATAGTTGATAAGGTGGCAAAAATGGGTTTCAGGAGGGATATTGTAAGAAATTGTGCGAGGAAATTGATGGTAAATGGGTCTCCAGTTGATCTCAATGCAGTGCTTGATAGTATGATGAAGAACAAATGAAATGATATGATATTATGGGGTAAATGTTAAAACTTATAATATACAGAAATTTCCAGAATTTCGTACTTAGCATGTCATTTGTATAGTTAAAAATGATTTATAATTGAATTAATATTTGTATAAATCGTATTATAGTGAGTTGTATTAGTGTGAAAGTGATTGGATTAACTATATACCCTGATCATCCTTACAAATGCATATATGTATATGTGGCTGAAACCAAATACAACTGTCATTATCACATTGAAAAGTTTATAAATATTTTTCCGATATTGGTTTTAAGTAAATGCATCAGATGTAAAGGAAACATCAAACATATAAGGTGAGAAATCGTCAAGAAACAAACAAGATGATAATCAAAGTAAACCAATTAAAAGTTCTAGTACTAAGGAATGAAACCCATTCCCATAAACATACATTATGTTATTGCAGAGGACCATTTTGAGGGTAAATCAAAATTCCAAGATCACTCAATCGCAATTAAATAAACTAATGTATTTACATATCCATGATTTAAGTTAGCCAAGAAGACGGTTACTCTTGCACCAGAAAATGGCAATAACATATAAGAAAATGCTACCAGTTGTACCACCACCCACAGTCCATAAAAAGTTACGCATCCCAACTTCCTTTTCTGGATCGGTATCTTGGTTAAACAACTCAACATGAATATTCATCCCAAACACTCCAGCAACCACCACAAATGCACTCACAACCAAAGTTGCAGTTGTCAACATAACACCCATTTGTAAAAGATGGTTTTGTTTGTCATCCAGCATTATGTTGATGTAATCTTCCGTGTCATCCACATACTCCCTCAACTAAAACACACACACATTATTAAGCTTAAATTTAATTTAAATAAAAACATATTAATCAGACTTACAGTGGATAGTTTATTCAAAGTACCATCAATCTGAACAAAATATGCCTCTAACAGCATTTCAAGTTCTTCAATATCCAGCTGTTTGCTATTACTATCAGTTCGGGTCCCACCACTTTCTCTCCCAATCGTATTATTCTCGTTCATCCGTAGGAACAACTCTAATATAATATATAATTGTGCAGATTAGCTCTAGACCATTAGATCAGGTTGAAAAGTGGGGCCCGTCAGCTTTGATCCAACACCAGCCATTGGATCAAAGCTGATGGGCCTCACAAAAGGCATGATTTGATGGTCTAGAGTTTGCACCAAAAACCAAACCCTATAATAGCATCACACTATCACATGATAACTATTAATTAAAAAAACACAAACCTGTCATCAAGTTCAGGTTGAATAATTCCTTCATCCATGTCATCTTGGTCGACAAAAGTAGAAGAAGAAGAAGAATTGTCAAGTTGTTGGTCTAATTTGTCGGTTAAATACATTTCAGCCATATCTTCATCATCATCTAGCAAATGCTCTAATTCATCCCTAACCTGAATTAAACATGAATACATCATAAATACAATTATGGAGACAAACACCCGAATGTCACATTTTGATTTCTCAAACCTTTTGAACACGTCCTGTAATAGCAACCAACCGACTCTTTATTTGTCGAACACGTTCCAAATTAAGAGTACTAATCTTTGAGGCCAACTTATCCAGTGCTGGATGTGCTTCTTGCTCCAATGTTTTTGCCTAATTTAACAAAAAATAAAAATTTCCAACAAAAATCAATTAATTAAATTAAAAAAAAAAAAGAAAGAAAGAAAGTCTCACTTCATTATCTAAGGAGCCGCAAGCTGCTTCGAGGCAGGCTTCTAGAGCAACAAACTCAAAAGGAAGAAGTTTTGGTCCATCTCGTTTGTCAAAAGAATGTTTTCCATCAGCTTTGACTTCTTGACCACTTTCTGGGATACTTGTTGTTTCTCTTGGTGGGCTGACTTCTGTTGACCGTGGTTCTCCCAAATCATACAAATGTGTCCACCCATTATCACCACCATCTACCATTTCCGCCTAAACAGGATATTACATCAGCACTATTAACAAGTGGTTCACATAAACTTGCTGCAAAGTTTCAATAGATGATTTCACCATAATGGCACTAAAATTCAATCATACATTGTGAAACCTAGGTTGTGTTTGACTTTGATTATCATCACTGTGGTTTCACATAGTGATAGGCTATAACAACTATAGCACAGTAGAAGAAAAATTGCAGTTATTAAATTAGGGCATAATCCAGCAAATAGATGCTTCATAAACATCAGGTAATCACAAACTCACATTCCCTAATTCAGAAAATTTTAACAGTTTCTACAAAATTGAAGTTCAATTTCATGAAAATAGTAACAAATCATACTAAATGAGGCTAAGGAAATCAGAAAAGTATATAACCTGAGAAGTAGCGTGATGATGACGCAAAATACGGCGTTGAAGTTCGTCAACGAAGGGAGTAACAGAAGGATCTTTCGAATTAAGCAGCAACACCTCTTGTGCGGTGATTATAGCCTTAATATGTTCTAGATTAATGACAATTGCTCGTTCTCTTCCAAGAACAGTAGAAGGATACGACAGAATCGGGTCAAGAATCCGGAGATCGCGAGCAGGTAGTCCGGTCCGGCGCATGATAGGGTGCTTTCCGGCCTCGATTATCTGAGCTTGGCCGGTGTAATCGAGAAGGAGCCATGGCCTAACTCCTGTAGTCTTTTTCCGAAGACCTGGTCCACCGACGTTCAACTGTGCGGCGGCACTTCGTACGGGGTCGAAGACGTCTTCTTCCGGTGTGGCGGCGAACGCCACGGCTACCGGAGGCTGAGTCATCCTCATCCCTTCAATCTTTTACACTATTTTAATTTCTTTACATTATTTATGTATTTATAATTTATAATATTATATACTTTTATCGTTATATTTTCTATTTTTCGTATTAGATAGGTTTTTGAATGTTTTTCAGAAAAAATATTCTCTTATAAATTACTTCCTATAATATCTATATTTCATTTCTCCAACTTCATTTATGATGGGATTATATGGCATTATTGTTGTTGCTACTGGCTTTCCTATGGTAAAATATAAAAATACAAATAAAAAATAAGGAAAAAACTTATGACTAGAACTCTTGTGAATAAACGGCAGAAGAAAAGATTATACTTTTTTTTTTTTAACAGCAAGAAAAGAAAAAGAAAAAAAAAATTATACTTGTTTCGTTTCAAAATAATTAATATATATTTTTTATTTTAGGGTAAAGATTAAGCTTTAGAATATTGGGTGATGGCCTAGTAGAAAGACATTTTGAATGACTTCCTAGTAGTCGTGTGTTCGATCCCTCCCGGATAAACATTTAGCAGGCCTGGAGAAGGTTTGGAAACGGACATGACAATAGTTAGGTTGTATACATCATGAGCAAAATTCGACCACCTAAAGGAGCACATTATAATAAGAATACCTTTAAAAAATTTCCCACCTTGAAATGTAAGCATCTTTTTTGTGCATTTGGTTCTTTTTAGTGATTTTGTGATAAATTTATGATGCAAGTTGTAACTTATTTGGAAAATGATGGTTTTAACTTTTGACACGCTGACCAAAGTGTAATTGGCTTAGCGGTAAGGTGTTTACTCCTCATCCTTCTGGTTGATGAATCAAGTAGCATAATGGATATAAGTGGAATTTAAGAGTTCATTAGGATTTGGTGTTAAAAAAAACTTTTGACACGCTAAGGTGAATTATAATTTTAGTACTCTATTTGAGATGTTTTCAGGGTGATTTGGTGGGGGAAATGGGCCTTTGGATGGATACTGAAAAGCCCAATTCTAATTTCTTATTTTCAACATAATCAGTTTGGGTTGGGTATTTGGATATGTTACAGGTTAAATGTGAAAGTGATTGGACTAACTAATTAGGTAACCATGTGTATCATGTTCATCCGTACAAATGCATATATGTATATGTGGCTCAAACCAAATCCCGTTTGTTTGAAAAAAATTGTGAAAGTCGGTGTTAGTAACGGTCATTATTACATTGAAAATATTTTATGTATGGTTTGAATTTGTTTATAACAAACGCACACAAAATTTTAAATACGGTAAATGCATCGGATTTAACTATTAAAGAAACATTAACATAAAATGTTAAAAATTATCTAGAAACAGACACGATGATAAGTCATGGTGACGTATACGACAATGTCATGTGAGTGATGAAACAATAAGAGCAAAAACGACTGGAGAAGATCGATGAAGAGACAATAGAACACGATAAAAGTCATTTGTATTATTGTTTCAACGAATCGTTAAATACTTTTGTATAGAAATGACAATCGAGTTAAATTTAACAAACTGGAATAAGATTTTTAACCTGTATGATTGAATATATATTCAAAATATATTTTATATAAACCCAGATGTGATTTAATGTATTGCTTAAACTATAGTTTTCACAAAAAAGTAAGAGATGGCATAAATAAATAACTATTAGCTCAAGCTTCGCTTCGTATCGTAAAAGTAGTTAGTGTTAGTTGGTTTAATGATTTTGTATAGTTTCCAGAATGAAGTAAGTAACTTTAAGAACAAGTGGAGTGAGTTGTATGTATAAAGGTAGCAATGACCACTGACTTTACTTATTATAGGATCAAATTTCTCAGCACTTCAATCTGGGAAAAGGCAAAGGAATCTTGTAAAGTGAGAGTAGATTGTGCAGCATATTTTGCAATATTTCTTCTTTTCCAATGGGGTATGGACTATGGTAATGGTGCTACTGATGTCAGTAAAAGTCAGATTTTTCTGATGATGCATTATATTTCCACCTTTCTACTTTGTACTACAACTAGAAGGTACCTACGCCATGTGTTGTCAAATACCCGTTAACTATATTTTGAAGTGGCCAATTGGTGTATGGTGGTGGCCGGTGGGTGGTGAATGGTTGTCGCGATAGTGGTGGTGGGTTGTGGTGGCAGTAGTGATGGTGGGTGGGGTAGTCACGGATGGTGGGTGATGGTGGTCACGGGTGGTGGTGGTGATTGTAATTCCAATTTTCTGAGGTTTTGATAAATTAATAAAAATAATGATAGTTAGGTTGTAAGTTTGTAAAATTCCATCTTAAAATTAATTGGTTGTAAGAGGAGTAGCACATGAACTTTATAAATTTATTTGTTGTCTAATATGGGATATTACTCAATATAGGTCATGAATATATAATTAGTTAGCTAAGTTGGTTAGGGCTTTGTGTTTATAACATAAAGATCGCATGTTCAAATTTTGTATGGTGCATATTTTTGATTAAACACAGATATGTCTTGAAATATAAAGTGTGCTAGTTGAAAATTAAGACTTGCTAATTTGGGAAGGTTTCAAATGCATTATATATTGTAAAGATAAATTTATATCAGATGAGACCGTTCACATCCATGGCACCAACTGAATTAGTTTTTATCAAATCAACATCTTGCATAACAATCATATAGGTTTTGACTATTTTTTTCCTACAATTTGTTATGTAAAAGTGACGAAAAAGATAAATACATATAACTGTTATGTATAAATCAAATGTTACTCCTTATTCTACAAGGGGAAAAAAAAGACAAAAAGCATGTAATACTTGTAAAACGTACGACGTGTTAGATACCTAGTAGGGGACCTTATGGATGGACATGAGTATTTGTATTTGAGTAAGAAGAAATTGGGTCTCATGAGATGGACCATACATACCCTTTAATGCCATCTCCCTAATATTTATTACTATTCGGACCACTTTTTAGCCTTCCAAAATGACCACACTATCTTCTTCTACTCTACATCCTATCTCTATCTATACATCAATTTTGTTTCATTATTCAACTATTATTATTATTATTATTATTATTATTATTATTATTATTATTATTATTATTATTATTATTATTATTATTATTATTATTATTATTATTGATTTTTCCTATGTACTGAATCCATATAAATATATATATGGTTTCAGTAAGAATCAATAGTGACATTTTTCAAGTCATAAGTATGAAAATGAGTCAATTCTAATACATACATGAAATTAGATATGAGATAGAATGATAAAGATATTAGACAGTCTGAAACTAATATAGTTTTAACAAAAACTTAGTGATACAATAGTTATATTTTATAATAATAAATTAAATATTTATGATATTAACAAACTCGATTGGTTTAATTCAAATGAACCTATTTTACTCCAAATTCATACTCCCACTTTATCATGTCTAGTAAACGTCACATATCTTTCTTATTTCTATAACAGAAATATAACTAATTCATATCAACATTGCACGTGTTATCATTTTGTTTCATAAATTTATTCCTAAATTTGCTTGATTTTAACCTTTTAAAGAAGCTCTATATCTAATAAAAGATTTTAAATTAAATAGGGGTGCTGAATTGGGCCTTCATGGATGGGCCCACCAAAGGAGGCTTGATTTAGTGGGCCCGCAAATAAGTTAAATAGTTCAAAGGTTTGGATTTAGGGCTCATGTGCTAATAATTCCCTCCACTCGTCCTTTTCAAATTCCCTTTTATTATCATATATTCTCCAACCATATCAATCATATGGTGGGTCTATGAATTTAAATTTTTCGATAACGATTTATGTTGTAACCAAATTACTTTTTATGTATATATGTAGAAACATTAATGTTACTATAATGAATGACTTTAAACAAAGTTACGGATATTTAAATGAATGAAACATGGTTGTTAATATCTTTCGTGTGCATGAACTAAGTCTAAATATACTTCCAAAAAAAGAGTCATTTTACTTTATTAAAGTAGATAGTTAGTGGGTGTGGATCCCACTATTTTTTGCCAAATCATGTAAATTTTTTAAGTTTATCACTTATTTTGATTCACCCAAAAATAGAAAGTGTATCACATGAATAAGCACATTCAAATGAGTAATGATATTTATGCCTATTAAATGTGCTTATTCATGTGCCTACCAATTTGATTATGATAAGTTTCAAAATCACGGGATGATATGAAGAGACATAATTAGTGGATGACATATAATAAGTTTAAAAGTGAGTAGACATATAGACAAGCAAAAATTATAAACACAAATATCATTTCTCATATCAAATCACATTTAGAGCATTAGGTGTGGTGGCTTAAGCCACTTCGCCACCTTTGCGCCACCTATGCGTCACATCACCATTTCACATTTCGCATTTAAAACCCCCAAATACCCCCTCTACCATCACTAACCAATAATACTCCTTTGGGACCCACTAAAATACCCATCACTAACAAAATACCCTTTAAAAAAAAATAAAATTCCTTCTCTCTCATCCGTGAGTGATCCGGCGAAGGGACTCACTCACGTAACATACGGTGCAATGGCGAGCCTACGTGGCAAAACTGATCCGGCGGAGGGTGGGGTGTTCGTGATCATACCCAACTCTCTTATAGTTTACAAATTTATGTTTCTCTTTCATCATTGAATTTAGCTAGAATCTAGATCTACTGGCTGGTAACTAAAGATTTCAAAATCTTTCTTCAATAGATATAATTTACATTCCCAAACTTGATGGAATATTTTCACAACATAGATTCCAACTTCATTCAATCAAATACAGGAATTCATAGCACTTGGAGTTCAATTTTCTTCAAATACTCAAGGATTCTAGCAAATCGAACATCCGCTTAAACTCTTAAAATTCCGAAAAACTCTAGACCAAATATATTCCTTTATACATGATATCCATACAATCAAAAGAGGAATATACTTAACAATAAAAATATTATTCAGTTCTTCTTTTTTGTCTTCTGAGCTTCTTAGTTTTCTCGTTTGCCTTCCGGTTTCATTCCGATTTTTTCAGTTTTAGAATCCGAATTTTATAATTTCAAATCTAACTTAAAATGTAGTTCTTGTTAATAATTTAGTTTTCAGTCTAACTTTTACTAAACCCAAAATAACTTTACCAAACCCATCAAAACCATTTTTTTTAGTTGAGTTCTCAATTATTATATTTTTCAGTTTTCAAAATAAAAAAATGGGTTCTATGCGATTCCATAGACTTGTACTTCTAACAATAAAAATTAAAAGAAAAAGAGATAAAAAAAAGACCTTTATAAGCAAGTGGAAAAGCTTAACTGCGAAAAGAACAGTAAGCAGCCTTTGAAGCCCATTTCTACCACACCCCTTTCTCTACTCTTTCCCTAATTCCCTCCCCTTCCTTCTTATTTAATATAATTTGATTTGATGTGTCTGTGATCCTTGATTCAGTTCAACACTCAAATATCTCTCGATTTCCCCAAATCCTCTCCACAATCGATGCATACTCACTCATCTCTCCCACACAACTGCTTCACGCAATAATCGAGAAAAATGCCACTGTTTCTCTGTCCAGATTCATCACCATCCATCGCCACAGTTTAAATCGACGGTAACGTTTTCGAATAACTTCCTTCAACCGAATACCGACACCGTTTCTCAACGTTTTTCGAGTAATTTTCACTTCGTTTAGTCATTTTCAATGATTTGAAGTTGAAGCTATTTCTGCTTCAGCTTTGGATCTCTCCTTTCTCCTTGCTATTATTATTATTGCATTCAAACAGAAGACGGAGAGAGATGGGGGATTTTGTGTTTTTTCTGAAAAATGTTTTGGTAGTATCACTAGCAATGAATATGTGTTTCATTTGGAAAATAAGCTTCAACGATCAACAAACCTTACTGTCAAAATGGAGTAGCTGGAGGAATTTACCGCAGAAGCTTCAATTTCATAGCTCATGTTTTAATGGCGATGAGAAAAACAACAGAAAGGCGCATGTTAGCAAGAGCACGGAGATACTTCCAACGACGTCGTCTGGTGCTAGTCCTTTGGTTCCAGATGGCGGGGAAAGTATCGTCATCAATTTGGATCAGTAAGTACTCTACTCCTACTATTTTTAAAAATCATAATCGATATTTGTATCTAGTTTTTATAACATTTATTGATTATGATTTACAATTCGAAAATAAAATCTATGGAAATTTAGTCGCGGCTAACAATTTTACATTACATAAATGTTTAAAAAATTAAAATTTATCGAAAATTTACCTTTCAGCCATCTAGATTATCAAACTGCGGCACATATCAAAATTAATAGAATTTTATAGTGTTTTCTAACGCTAACACACCACTAAATCCGCGTCATCCTTTGTCCATAACATGAACCTTATGTACATCTAAACACTAAAATTACTAAACACTCCGGTATATAATTTTATAGTTAATCTTTCATATATCTAATATATTTGGGACCTTCTAAAATTAGTTGCTAATTTGGGACAGATATGTGTTTTATTGAAAATATATATGCACCAAGCAAGATTTGAATTTGTGAAGATTTGAATTTGTGATATATATGTGTTATTAACACAATGTCTTAATCAAATGAGCTACTATTATGTATATTCATTACTTGACTGTAATTATAATTATTAATCCTTTAAATGTTACAAAATTTAAATTACCACCTCCCATCACCATCACTCCTAGGGGTACCGAACCGAAAATCAAACAAAACCAAACCGAAACCGACGGTTTTGAAAATTCATCATTTTTTGTTTTCTTGGTTTCGGTTCGGTCCTCCGATAAGATGCATTTAGGCTAAAAACTAGAACCGAACCCGAAAATGAACCAAAACCGAAAACATGTAATCAGTTCGGTTTCGTTTTGAAAATTCATCGCTTTTTGTTTTGATTATATTGGTTTCGGTTCGGTTTCTGGACCGCGGTCACCCATAATCACTACCACTACCACCATCAACAGAGGCGGAAGCACCCTTGCGTGGATAAAAAAAGGCGTAGGTGAAGGGGGTTACGCTCTCTTGCACGGTCCTAGGATAAGCACCCATAGTGCTAGTGCGCCAAAACAAAAATGAATTTTACATAAATGACTCTATTACATAAACACCAAGTATTCAATAACTAATTATTAATTTCATAAACCTACTGTTGAGTTGAGTTTAGAACAACTCTTCATAATCGTCGATCTTTAGGCTCCTGAATAGTTAGTTCATGATCTTGGAATAAACATATACAAATCATAAATTTGCGGAATTAAACGAACAGATTTGTATTGCTAAACAAGGTTTCATCATCATCTTTATATACAATGATTACTAAAAGCCCCAATTCTACATACTTCCTCCGTATCAAAATAAGTGACACAAATTGGCTTACACATTTTTTGAGGTAAAAGATTAAAGTAGAGGTTAAAATAGATTAAAGTACATAATTAGTGGAGAATGGGTCCCACTTTTCTTGAATAAAGTGATATATGAGTTTTAAAAGTAAAAGTAAGGGTATAAGGGTAATTTCAATTTATTAAAGTGGATAGTTAGTGGGTATGGGTCCCACTATTTTTACCAAATAAGGAAAGTTTTCAAAGTGTGTCACTTATTTTGATACACCCCAAAATGGAAAGTGTGTCACTTATTTTGATACGGAGGAAGTATAAATATGTAGAACGGTTTTGGTTAACAGGATCAAACGACCTTGAGGCTTAGAGTACACACACATACACGTTAAAACGTGGGTTTCAAGAACGACTAATTCTATACCTCTAGGTTTCTTTATATACTAGAAAACCTAGAGATTTACAAGAAAAATTTGAGTAGTGTCCCGTGCCACTCCGCCCCTAACCATCAAGTCATCAACCATCCGCGAACACCACCACCAGTCATCATCACTATCGCCACCGCTAATTGGTCGTTGTAAAACATATTTAGAAGTACTCCTCATTGTGGTTTCCTATCTTCATAGGAATCAATGGGATCATGGCAAATTGCTCAAGTACCTTTCTAGTATTTGAAAATGGCATGATGACGTCGGACAGATCTATTCAAGTTTATTAAATACGCTTGATATCTTCACTACCTAATTAATTAGTTAAGTCTTGAACGAGATTTAATTATTTTTTTAATTTATGCTCATAGACGTTTTTCAAATATTTTCCCGACCAAACTAAACGGTTTCTGAATGCGAAATAAAAAACTCCGTATATAATTGTAAATTTGATAATTAATAATATAAAGTGAAAAAAATTATGTTTTCCGTATAGCTCGCCGGAGCGTAGTATGGCTGAGTGAGCCGAGCTGAGCCGATATGGGTGGGCAGTGTAGAATAGAATGGAAAAGTGAGAATCCACTAACGTGCGCCAAAAATAGCATACGTTCTTCTATGTCAGAAGATAGACAAAGACAAGACGATTTTGTGGATTTCGACGGTGGATGTCACGGTTCGGGGGAGCCACCCCTTTTTGCCTCTAAATTTTGACTTCCCGATTCTCGGGTCTACCCATTGATGCTAACGTGCACTCTGGGTTAATGTGCCTATTGTCCGTCCTCTTGCTTTCGTTTTCACCTACTCGATTTTTTGTGCTTTTATTTTTTAAAATTTTCCTTTTGATTGTCATCAGAGCAACCACCACTAATAGCTTGCACCACCGGCCACCACTACCTCCACCATCGCCGCCATAATCATTTCCATTGCTTTGCTGTCTTTTGCTTTCTTCTTGCACCTCGATCTTTTCAATAATAATATTAATAATTCGATTATAACTTTTCACTTTATTAATAGTTTAGTTAAAGCAACCAAAAGGAGGACATTTGCATGATCATTTGGCTGCTTTTGAAACAAGCCTACGTAAGTTTGTGAAGTTCCATCTTAAAACCAATTGGTTGTAAGAGGAGTAGCCCAGGACCTTTATAAGCACATTACAGGTTTGATATTTGTCCAATGTGGGACAATACTCAACAGCCTACTGTGTGCTTCTATTCATCGTTAAATCAAACATTTCAACTGTTATTGGTTTTTGAATGATTGGACCAACTACAATGGGCGGTTGTGGTTCATGAGTATTCTTTTGAGAATAATTAATAATTGGAAAGCACCACTTGTAATTGTACGTAAGCGTCTGAACAATGGCCACGAATGAAGAAAATGAACCAATTTTTCGTGTTTATATTCATTAAAAATATAAGTATGCTCGTGTTTATAAGACGCTAAACTAACATAAACGAATATAATAAAAGAATTCAATAAACGAACATTAGTACTCTAAAAATGTTGAAGTTTAAACAAGTTTTATAAAATAGTCTGAAATCCTCATAACTAATAACATACTGTAGCACATAAACGAACATCTCGTCGAATGGTTAATAACTAATAGAATGGAAGTTCTAGCTTCACCTAAAACCATGCAACACCATAGTTGACCCTGAGCTCGAGCTTGACTCGACTGATTAGCATTATTTTAGCCCTGGGTTAATTAACCACACATGCTATGTATCATATGAAATTTTCAAATATTTCACATAAATATTGTGTTCGATATGAAAAAGAAAACACAAAATATAATTTATCCTCATTGGTAGACATGATCTGCCCAACATACCTAACTCATACAATATTGAAATCCTAGTCTTACTTGCATATGTTAATTTCCTTTTTAGTTTACTAATGTTAGGTGTACATTGGATCTTTACACATGTCACACGTCAATCCTTATAATGATTTTTTTAAACTATACAATGTACAAACATTGTTTAATTATTGTTCTAATTTATTTTTGCAATGCGATATATTGTTTCTAATACAGTGGTGACCCGACAATGTACGAGAATTTTTGGAAGCAAAAAGGCGAAGAAACAACTGTTGTAACTTCCAGTTGGCAGCACATAAGTTACTTTTCGGATGTGAAAAACGTTTGCTGGTTTTTGGAACCCGAGCTCGTGAGTGCAATCACGAGGCTACACAAAGTGGTTGGTAATGCAGTTACAGACGGTTATCATATTGTAGTGGGAACAGGTTCTTCACAGCTTTATCAAGCTGCACTTTATGCCCTTTCACCTCCCGGTGATTTAGGGCCCACAAATGTGGTGTCTGCTGCTCCATTTTATTCGGTAATTAAACTGTCTTGATCTACAAGTCACATGCTTTCATTACTACATGCATGCATTTCTGCAACTATTTTCTGATCACTTGTTTAGAAAGCAAAGTCACAAAATGTTTCTATATTCAGTGAGGCATGTGTTTAGATCATGCATCCGTGAGTCACACGAAGACATTTAGTGGTTTTCCGCACCTAAGATTTGGTGAATATTTGTTTGACTTTGAGAAGTCAATCGATTAATATGTCAGCTTATATGACATGGTTACTTAGAATACAAGCTATCTACAATGAGTATTGTTTTTTAGGCCAAAATACATTTTAGTATCTGAACTTGGCTGACTAGGTTTTCTACTATCCTGAACAATTAAACTAAACGTGCAGCAGACAAAATACATTTTACTAGACTTACATTCGTTAGAGCTTTGACGGACTAAAAAATATATATCCATCTCAATATATTGATATTAGAAGCAAATCACGTGAGAAAACAAGGACCAAATTAGTGAGTTAGGGTGCTATTTTGACCATTTTGTCAAGTTCATGGTACCATGTTGCACATTTAATAGTTCAGGTAGTAGAAAACCTAGTCAACCAAGTTCAGGGTACTAAAATGTACTTTAGCATTTTTTTTAATGCAAACTGACAAGATATAAATATAAATGTTTGCAGTCGTACCCATTGATGACGGATTACTTGAAATCAGGGCTACACAAATGGGCGGGTGATGCGAATGAGTTTAATAAAGAAGAGCCTTATATTGAGTTAGTTACTTCTCCTAATAATCCTGATGGATTTACACGGGAAGATGTAGTTAAAGGAGATAAAGGAATTTTGATCCATGATCTTGCTTATTATTGGCCACAATATACGCCAATTTTATTAGCTGCAGATTATGATATAATGCTTTTTACTGTCTCAAAAAGTACCGGTCATGCTGGTACCCGAATCGGGTAATTTCTTATTGGAAAACAATAACGTTGACCATTGACCTTTTGAGGTCAAACAGACAGTTTTGATTGGAAAACAAAAAAGTGTTTTTTTTTCTTTTGTTGTTTCGAGGATATTCTTTTAACTGCTTTAAACTATGTACCAAACAATAGAATACAAAAAAGTTATCGGTTCGCGCAAAAACATCCATTACCAAATCTGGTTTTACTGGAAGTGAGAATTGAGTAAAAAGGTTATCAAGTTTGGTCCAATTATTAAAGAGATGGATAAACCCTTCAAAACTTCTGAAAAATGATGTTGACTTTTTTCATTGACCTTGAAAATCAAGTTTTTACCTTTAAAAAAATGAAAACGATTACCTTCATTTGAGTTTTTCAGTTGATATATTGCAGTTGGGCTCTTGTGAAAGATAGAGAAATTGCTAAGAAAATGACGACATTTATCGAGATCAACACAATTGGCGTGTCTAAAGATTCCCAAATCCGAGCAGCAAAGATTCTGCAAGCTGTAACTAATAGTTGTGACCAAAAAGTAACCGAAAGTTTCTTCGATTATAGCTTTAATCTCATGGAAGAAAGATGGAAGAAAATTAGAGAAGCCGTGAATAAGACAAAACTGTTCAGTTTGCCAAATTTTCCACTTGAGACATGTTCTTTCAGTGGTAGGACTTTTGGACAGCTGCCTGGTAAGTAAATTAGTGAGTCATGGCACACTAAATTGACCATTTTATCAAGTTCAGGTACTAAAATGTATTTTGGCCTAAATGAAAATAATTTTGACTTTTTTTTTGTAGCATTCGCGTGGTTAAAATGCGAAGAAGTGGATGATTGTGAAAGCTTCCTAAGGAGTCATATGATCTACACAAGAGGTGGGAAACACTTTGGAGCTACCACTAAATACGTGAGGGTCAGCATGCTTAGTCGAGATACAGAGTTTGACCTTTTGACCAAAAGGCTGCCTGCAATTACCTTATGAAATAAATTTCAACTTTTATTAACATAATGTAGAAGAAGTTGTTTGTAAAAAAAGACGTGTTTCCTTTTATCTTGGTAATGACTTTATTTGGGTCATTCTTGTTCTTCAATTATATTAGTAACATCGATTATCCAAGTAAAGAAAAAGTTTCATGCATGACCAAGGTTTATTTGGTGTAATTTCCATCTGCTTGCCTACGGTTTTGTTGGCTTGTTGCATCCTGCAAAAGCAGCAGTTTTTATTGCACAAAAAAGATAAATAAATTCAAATAATTATAATTCAATAAATTTATACAATTATAAATAAATAAATTTATTAACTTATTTATCAATTTAATAATCAAATGAGAAAGTATAAATGATTTAATGATTTTAATAAATTATTTAATAAATAATTAATAAAATTGTAAATTTTGAATTTTCCATAATTAATAAACGTGTGATATTTAATAAAAATAAATATGATTTTATATAATAACATACATCCGATTCTGATTAAATTAAAAATAGTTGGGCCGGAACCTATTCCGAACTAGGCTGATCATAAGGTTGTTGGGCTACAAATTGATGGCCCAAGTATTAACTGATTTGGGCTTATGAATAACAAAAGAAAAAAAAAACTGTTGGGCCTAAATGTTTGTATTCTTCGACGTGGAAACAAGCAAGGTTTTATAAAACTTTCCAATAAAACATTTGTCAATGGGCTTTTATAAAACTTTTATTCTCAAGCCCAAACTAATCCGAATCCTAAAACTAAAGGGCCTTTGGCCTAGTGATATGATGCTTGCCTCATAATCTTGAGGTTGGGGGTTCAAGTCCCGTCATGAACTTATGTGGTAGGGTTTTTCACCATAGGTAGAGGGTTTGAGGGAAGACATACTGCCCTTGTGGATGTCACTGTCAAGATTTAAACCACTAACTTATTAACTGGGCGTTCAAAAAAAATAATCTGAATCCCTAATAACGGTATAACAATACACTTTCCTCCATACTGCCTTTTGTGAATCATGTACGAATCTATTGAGTATAAAATTCATTCTTATCTGTATTCTACAACAATTTCTTTTTGCTATTACAGTCCTACTCCGTCCGTCTAAAAATTATTATTCACAGATAAAAATTACACAGTTTAAGAAAAATATATTTATTACACTATCTAACCAATAAAATCATATCTTTGCCACTTAATTATTTTTTATTGGTGTAATTTTCAATTTGACAATAATTTTGGGACAAACAAAAAAGGAAAGGTGGACAACCGACCCAAAATTATTATCCACAAAAAAAAATCACGCAGTTTAAGAAAAAATGAATTTATTACCCCGTCTAACCAATAAAATTATATTTTTTACCACTTAATTATACTTTGATTAGTGTAATTTTTAATTTGACAATAATTTTGGGATAAACTAAAAAGGAAAGATGGATACTAAACTTGGGAAGTGGGAATAGTTTTTTCTAATTTTGGATATGCCACTCATATTAGGCAACCCTTAACTTTTACTAAATGGCTTTTAACCTAAAATAAGTAATCCTATAACAAAGTAATTACGGATCTATAACATATTATATTAGTGATTCTGTTTCCTTAAGTTAGTTAGTCCTCTCATGTATATATATCGTGTATTGTACACCATTCGTATTCAACGAAACAATTGATATCAAGAGCCTAAAGCCTCACAAAAACCCTAGCCACAGATTACGATCGCCGGCAACAGTTTTTCTAAAGGATTGCCGCCGCGCCTCACCACCGTTGAATCCAGAAAAATGCCTAAGTTCGATCCATCACAACTCGTCGAGGTCTATGTGCGTGTGACCGGAGGAGAGATTGGTGCCGCCTCATCACTTGCTCCCAAAATCGGACCACTAGGTCTCTCCCCCAAAAAAATCGGAGAAGACATCGCTAAAGAAACAGCCAACGATTGGAAGGGTTTACGTGTCACCGTCAAGCTCATCGTACAAAACCGTCAGGCGGAAATCTCCGTCGTCCCTTCCGCCGCCGCTCTAGTCATCAAGGCGCTGAAGGAACCGGAACGTGACCGGAAAACAGTGAAGAACACCAAGCATTCAGGTAACGTTTCTCTCGATGATGTTATTGAGATTGCGAAGGTAATGAAACCGAGATCCATGGGGAAGGAGTTGTCCGGAACGGTGAAGGAGATTCTCGGAACTTGTGTTTCGGTTGGATGTACTGTTGACGGGAAGGATCCGAAGGATTTGCAGCAGGAGATTGCTGATGGTGATGTTGAAATCCCTATGGATTGATCGACTTAGGGTTTTGATTTTAATGGTATTCTTCTTTGTTTTAATTTGTGAATGTTCTGAGTTTTTTTATATTTACTTTTGAATATCTAATCAACATGCTTGGCTTGCTTGTTTAAATTTGATACATATATTGTTACTTGTGGTAAAATTCAATCGAATTTGCAATTGATTCATAGATGTTGTATTTAACCATCAAAACACTGTTTTCTTTTTTCTTTGAACACACTTTTATTTCACAGAATGACGACACCACTTTTGGTGTTGATGTCACACTATTAGGTGCATTCCAAAGTCTGTAAAACGTTGTCATAAGATCCGATTATAGATAACAAATATATGAGATCCCACCTCTTGATCCAATTGCCCTAGCGTTTTCTTTCGTGTGTGATAAAGCGTGAGGAATACCATTAACGTTTAGAATAGAATGGAAAAGTGACAATACACTAACGTGCGCCAAAATGAGCATACGTTCTTCTATGTCTGAAGATAGACAAAGACAAGAAGATTTTGTGGATTTCGACTGTGGATGTCACGGTTCGGGGGAGCCACCCCTTTTTGCCTCTAAATTTTGACTTCCCGATTCTCGGGTCTACCCATTGATGCTAACGTGCACTCTGGGTTAATGTGCTTATTGTCTGTCCTCTTGCTTTCGTTTTCACCTACTCGATTTTTAAAAAAAAATAATTCCTTTTGATTGCCATAAGAGCAACCACTACTACTAGCTTGCACCACAGGCCACCACTATCTCCACCATCGCCGCCCATAATCATTTCCATTGCTTTGCTGTCTTAATGTCTTTTGCTTTCTTCTTGCACCTCGATCTTTTCAATAATAATATTAATAATTCGATTATAACTTTTCACTTTATTAATAGTTTAGTTAAAGCAACCAAAAGGAGGACATTTGCGTGATCATTTGGCTGCTTTTGAAACAAGTCTACTGTGTGCTTCTATTCATCGTTAAATCAAACATTTCAACTGTTATTGGTTTTTGAATGATTGGACCAACTACAATGGGCGGTTGTGGTTCATGAGTATTCTTTTGAGAATAATTAATAATTGGAAAGCACCACTTGTAATTGTACGTAAGCGTCTGAACAATGGCCACGAAAGAAGAAAATGAACCAATTTTTCGTGTTTATATTCATTAAAAATATAAGTATGCTCGTGTTTATAAGACGCTAAACTAACATAAACGCATATAACAGAAGAATTCAATAAACGAACATTCATACTGATACGTGTCTAATATTATAGTTTATGGTATTTTAGTTATTTTAATTTTAATTAGTATTTTCAATTTTAGTTAAGCAAATTATTATTAGTAATTTATATTTTGTAAGTTAGTTTATTTAGTCAAACTAGTTGGTTTAATGTATGTTAGTGGTAATAGTTAGTGGAAGTAGTGGGCTAGTTAGTTAATTTGTTTTAGTATTTATATGTGATTTTGGTTTGTGGAAAAGTTAATGAAGAAAAAGTTATTAAAAGTATTTTTAGTTTCTTTCTTAATTTCTTGGGAGATTAGTCATCTCAAATCGACTTCTATCACATACTCTAAAAACATTAAGTTTTAACAAATTTTTATAAAATGGCCCGAAATCCTCATAACTAATAACATATTGTACTATATAAACGAATTCTTGTCGAATGGATTACGAATAATAGTTGAGCGTTCAATTCATTTACAACCCTAATAGAATGGAAGTTCTAGCTTCACCTAACACCATGCAACACCATAGTTGACCCTGAGCTCGAGCTTGACTCAACTTATCAGCAATATTTTGTCAATGGTCACCGGACCTTGAGACTCTATAATCTATATATCTCCCTATTAATGTGTCCAGGAGTTGGCTTGAGCAAATTACATAATTATACCATCTGTATTCTATAAACGGTTGTTTGTTCAAGTTTTGATTTAATCTTATGGTGGAAGAAGGAAAAGGAAAACGTGATTCAATGAACGGGCTGAATTTTGCAAAAAAGCAACGTAACTACTATCCAATTATGGATAACTGAAAGCTCGTTTCGGTCACCTTTAATAAAATCATTTCAATCAATATATGCTATAGCATAATCCTCAAGCACTTCTGATCACGATGATATGGCGAGTTTTCTTGGAGAGGATGGAAATGGTGAGACACAAAGACAAAGGTGGTTAGTTATTTGGGTTGCGTAAATATCACTTCCCACCCATGCATTTTAAATTTCTATATTATATCTTTTGATTCATACACTGCATTGTACAAATAATACTACAAACTGTTGGAACAGATCACAGATCAACTTATTACTGATGCTGCAGTTAGTACTGATCATAGTTATTATTGATGAAGACTATGGATATTACTGATGGGGTAGAATAACTTACTACTGATGAGTTGATACTGATGAAGACTATAACTAAGTTACTACTGATCAAGCACATATTGAAGATACTACTGATCTTAGTAGTTACTACTGACGTTGGTTTTGGACTTACTATTGGTCACCAGAGTTACTACTGACAATGCATATTTACTACTGGTGATTGCAGTTACTACTGGTACACGTTTTAGAAGCATATCAAGTCCGAGATCTTCGCAGAGTTAGTTATAGAATGTAATTCAATGTATATCTTTTATATTTCAATGTAAATCAAGTCCTAGAATAACTAGGGTAAATAGTTAGGCTTCAAGGACTATTATATATAGTTCCTTACGAATTGTAAACGTACGTGTGTATTGTTAATCAATAATATACATTGAAGCTTTTTGTGAAACTGTGTTCTTAATATTATTGCATATTGTTCTTACAGTTCATCGTTCTTAATTATATTGATATAGTGTTAATCCGCTGTAACTTCTATAATCAATTAGATCTAAAGGTGTTTATTAACTCTTCATAGTTAATCGATCATGACAAGTGGTATCAGAGCTTATTGGTTCTAGATCTACGAATTTTAAGAACAAACAAAAAGTTTTAATCTTTTAAAACACACACATTGTTAATCATGTCTGATAACAATGAAAGCACTCAAGCTAATAAAATCCCTATACTCACTCCCAATAACTTTGGGATGCGGAAGAATCGGATTAAGCAATACATGCTTATTACTGATTACTCCATGTGGGAAGTCGTTGTCAATGGAAACAAAACCGTTCAAGGTCAAGCAACAAGTTCTGCAACTGAAGCAGATAAACTCAAGTGTGAAAAGGAGAAGAAAGACAGGGGAATCGAACTCAAAACTCTAAGCACTCTTCTACTGGTCATCCCTAATGACTATCAACATCTCTTTGTTGAATATGATGATGCAAAGATATTATGGCAGGCACTGGAAAAGAGATTTGTTGGCACTAAAAGCACCAAAAGAAAACTCGTTTAGAAAAAGTTCTCGTGATCATGAAGAGAAAGAGAGTTACGCACCAAAGAGATTCTGTTAAAAAAATATGAATTGCTAAAGTCGAATTTTTCTTCAATTAAAGACGAGCTCCCATTGATGAAGAGGATTTTGAGGAATTTCGTAACATTGAGTTGCGACAAATTCGTGATAATTCATTAAAAGAAGCAGAAAAAGTACAAGAAAACAAAATCAAAGTAAAGGGTCAAAATTAAGAAAATTCGGCAATGGAATGGGAGGCGGATGACGGGAAGGCGGTGGTGGTAGGGTTGATTGAGAAGGGAACCAACTCAACTAAACCTGAGTTGGATCCACGAATCCTCAAATCAATCAAATCTGTTGTCCGACACTCTGATTCGGAGCTCCGGCTTGCGGTCGAAAACCTAATGAGCCTCATGAAACGAGATCACTCTCAGAAACCAACCACTCCCTGCTCCTCCAGCTATTGCATCCAAATTGCGTTTGAAAGCAATCGAAAACCTACTGGTCTTGATTATTACTGGTAAACGTTTATGCTTACTACTGATCTCAAATTCAGTTTTACTACTGACCAGTAACTTGACTGATCAGTAACAATTTCATTTACTACTGCTCATTCAATATTTCGTTGTTTACTACTGATCCAGTGTCTCGATTATTACTGATCCAAATTGAAATATACTACTGATCAGTAGTATATCAGGTTACTACTGATCCGATGCTCAATCAGTACTACTGGTCCGATTTTACTACTGCTGCGTTGACTGATCAAGTATTAATCAGTACTGACCGAAAAAAAAATTTAATTTTTTTTACTGATTTCTTTTTAACTGATACATCATATTTTGGAAAGCATGTCACACACCATGTTCATTCCATACCACGGTTTATTGATCGTATCTGATAATAATGTGAAACGAATCACATTATTCACACACACAGGTTGAAGGCATGATAAAGATAAAGGAAAATTTTATTTGTTACATATTTGATCTTTATCAATTGATTACAGAAGATAATTGATTATATTTTATTTGAAGAAGAAGTGGAAAGTCTTACTACATAAGATGTTATGTATTGTTGTAACTGCAATTCAACCGAATCTTAACGAAAAGATCTGTTGAAGACTAAGATAAGCAAGTCCCTCATACAAGATATGATGTTGTTGATTACTATATTTAGACGGAATGTGATGCTTAGTTTGAGTTTCTACTTCAACTTCAAATAGAAGATAGTTGGTTTTCAATGTAATTAATATAGTCTTGAAGAACACAAGAATGATAGCACACTTTTAGGGGAAGAAAAAGTGTTGATCATTCAAGGGGAAGTTCAAGTTTCTCGGATTTATTTGATTATGTCAAAAAGGGGAAGAGACTTGAAGATTTCTAGCTAATTCTACAAGTTTTGTCAAATCAAATAGGGGAAGATTGTTAGGAATATTTTTATTAAATATTCATTAAAGATTTGATTAGTCAAAACTATTAAACTACAAGGACCTAAGTCGGTGATATGAAATTCAAGATTTGAATAAGATTTAGGAGATAATGATAATTGTAAAAGATATAGTATATCTTGATTGAATTTAAAAGATTTAGTATTATCTTTTCCTTGTAAGTCTTGGATTTTCTAGTATATAAAGAAACCTAATGACATAGAATTAGATGTTCTTGGAACCCACGTTTTAACGTGTTTGTGTGTAAAACCTAAGCCTCAAGATCGTTTGATCCTGTCTAATGAAAAACCGTTCTACATATATAATGTAGAATTGAGGCTTTTAATGATGAAAACTTGTTTAGCTATACATATATGTTCAACTAATTCCGCAATTTTGTTATTTGTATATGCTTATTCCAGATAAGAACTAACTATTCTTGAGCCTAAAGATCTACGGTTATATAGAGTTGTTCTAAACTCAGCACAAACTGTACAATATATCAAACAAATATTATAGTCTATGAATTAAAAAGTGTGATGCATAAATGAGTCCCTATTTTAACTAGGACTGACGATAAACCGAACTGAACCGAATCAAAACCGAAAATGATGAATTTTAAAAACCGAAAACTAAACTGATTACATATTTCCGATTTTGATTTGTTTCATTTTCAATTCAAATGCTCATCCTCTTATCCGAAGACCGAACGAACCAAATGGAAAATAATGACCGAAAACTGAACTTATTACATGTTTTCAATTTCGGTTTAGTTGACTTTCAGTTCGGTTCGTTTTTCGGCCCCCTAATTTTTAACTGAATTCGATTTATTGGGCGGTAGGTAGTTATGCGCATTCAATTACAGCAAATGTGATTAACAGATCAAAATATTGATCGAACTAATACTATATATAGGAGTTAATGTAGGAGTAAGATAGATCGGCCCATACAACCAAATGCTCGAGGATTACTAGTTTTAGTTACACCATTTTTCTTGATTTAAATTTCAATATTTGTAGCAGTCTTTCGATCTTTATTTCGTACTCGTGTTCTCCTTTTTATTGGTGGTTGTTTAAAGCGTTGTTAAACTTTTATTTGTGAGAAATAATATTTGATGTATATTATTTTTGATATACCAATACCATTTTTTTGTTAAAGCACAAGAAAGACAACCACAATTCTTATTCAACTAATCATCTATGCATAAAACCCAACACAAGAGCTAAAGAGCAACAACTCTAAAACCATTACTTACAACTTTTCATTTACATATCGACCCGACCCGAGAAACTCGTTAAGTAAAAACGAATATATTATGAAGGCCCAACAACTAAGGCCTCCTTCACTTTCTGACCCACATATCCAGCTGTATCAAGCCGACCAACCACCGCCACCCCGGAAGTAGTTCAATATGTATGCAAGTGAAGATAACGCCGTGATTCCAAAAGCTCCCGATGTTAAAACTCCAGTGAAAGCCAGCCCGATGGTCAGCAAAGCCGGGACCAGAATTGGGCTGAAAATCACGAAAAGTGGAGTGGCGATAGTTACTCCGATTACAGTTCCGGTGAGAATGAGACCGGCGATTACAAGGCAAACGCCGCTGATGGGGAAGAGGGTGAGGACCGCTAGGGATTTTGATGTAGAACGGCTGCCGTTTTGTTCCCTGGTGGTGTCCATGATCGGATGATGTTGTTGATATCCATAGTGCTGCTGGTGGGGCTCCGCCATTGTCGGTTGCGAGGTAATTGAAGATGGGTGTATTTAAAGAGGAGAGGTGGTGGTGTGACACGTGGAACGCAGGGTGACAGATGTTGGACACTCCGACTTTTTTCCCTTACTTGTTTATATAAAAAGAAAAAATGTAAACATTTGGACTCTAAATTAATAAATTTTGGGTTAGTTCTCTGACGCATTTCGTCGAACAGGTTACATGCAGAAAATAATGAGCCAATGTCCCTACTGATTGAATAACTAAACAAAACCTTTAACCAAACATTTCATTTCGGTTTTTGAATACTGATTTCAGCAAAATGCTTCCACATATCAAACATAAAACCTCAAAGATTTAGGTACATTTTTCTTCCAAATCAGTCAATTTCCCAGTCACGAGCTATCATCCTTCCTACTTTCAAGATTCAAAACACACACTTCACCTGGAAATACCTTCTGGCTTGAATCCTCTACTTCCACACAACTCCCACCGACATATCCTTCCACATTCCTTCAACTTCTTCTTCATCTTCATCCAAATATCCGGGTCTTGGAGCTCCGGAATCACACACCCTTTAACAAATCAACCGATAAGCCGGAGTCAATATGAGCACTCAACACATTGCCAATGTTTATGAAAAGTGATATCGTCTTTCGAGTTTAGCGAGACCGAAATATTCTATTGCAATAGAAATTACCACCGGATCTAGTTCTTGATGGAGTTAGCCGTTATTGAAGATATCCGTTGAATAAAAGAAAGCTTTGATTGGGTCAAGTCAAGTGCACGTGCCTAGTCTTAGTCTTCCTAGTCTTTTGATTTTTCTGTTGCTTTCCTATTTTTTAGTATTTTTCCTACTTTCTAGCTTTAGTAGTTATCTTCTGGCTATTTCCTTTTGTGTATTTAAAGCCACTTTGGCAGACTCAATGAATATAACGAATTCAGTGAGCAATACCTTGTGAATACTGCTTTCATATTGGTATCAGAGCGAAACACTATCAAAAAGAGAGAAAACAAAAATGAGCGATGATAAGATGAAAGTGCCTGTGTTCGATGGCCACTATGAGCACTGGAGTGAAATGATGGAAAATTTGCTGCGAGCAAAACAGATGTGGAATCTGATCGATCCAGGAATTCGAGAACCCACTGTTGGGGTTGCTCAAAGTGAAGCAGAAAAGAAACGTCTTGAAGAATTACGAATGAAAGACATGCAAGTAAAACATTACTTGTATCAAGCCATTGACAGAGTCACTTTTGAGCAGATCCTAGATCGAAGAACCTCCAAAGCAGTATGGGAATCCATGCAAAAGAGATTTGCAGGAAACGAGAGGGTGAAGAAGTCCATGCTGCAGAAACTTCGAAGAGATTTCGAGGTTCTAGAGATGAAGGTGACTGAATCCATACCAGAGTACTTCGGTAGGGTTCTAACCATCTCTAATCAAATGAGAAGTAATGGAGAAACAATGACTGATGTGAAGATAGTCGAGAAGATTCTTCGAACTCTTACAGAAAAATACATGTATGTGGTTGTGTCAATCGAAGAATCAAAAGATATAGAACAAATGTCTATTGAAGAGTTACAAAGTACTCTTATTGTTCATGAACAGAAGTTCAAAAAGAATGAGAAAGAAGAAGAACATGCACTAAGGATGGATGTTGGTTCCTCATTTAGAGGACGAGGAAGAGGTCGCTCGAATTACAGAGGAAGAGGACGTGGTAGAGGACGACAATTCTTTGATAAAGAAACGGTTGAGTGCTACAACTGTCACAAGTTAGGGCATTACTCATACGAATGCCCGAATGGAAAAGAAGCTAATTATGCGGGCTTCGATGATAATGAAGAGGTTATGCTTATGGCTGAAGTTGGAGATGGAGGAAAGGAAGTTACAACTCAGATGAACCATAAAAGAAAGGGCCTACTATGGTTCTTAGATTCTGGATGCTCAAATCATATGTGCAGCGAAAAAGAAAGGTTTGTTGACCTAGATCACAGTTTTTCCAGCACTGTTAAACTGGGAAACAACACACGAATGAGTGTTGAAGGCAAAGGGAACATGAAGCTTGCCTTAAATGGAACGACATATGTAGTGAGAGACGTATACTTTGTTCCACAATTGAAAAATAATTTACTCAGCATCGGTCAGTTGCAACAGAAAGGTATGTCATTCCTGTTTCAGCATGATATGTGTAAAGTTTATCATCCAGAAAAAGGGATGATATTCCAGTCGGGCATGAGCACAAACAGAATGTATCCGCTCAGTGAAGATACAAATGAAGTTGTTGAACCAAACTCAGAAGGTTGTTTGTATTCAAGTGATGACATTGCTAAACTGTGGCATGCACGATTAGGCCACATTAGCAAAACAAGCATGAAAACTCTTCAGCAAAAAGGAATGGTACGTAATTTACCTGAGTTTACTATTGACACAACTGTTTGTGAGGATTGCATGGTAGGAAAACAGACCAAAGAAGCTATTCCTAGGTCAAGCTCATGGCGTGCTGGAGAAATATTGGAGTTAATCCACTCTGATATATGTGGACCTATAACTCCAACATCGCATACCGGTAAGAGGTATTTCTTGAGTTTTATCGATGATTTCAGTCGGAAGGGATGGGTGTATTTGCTGACTGAAAAATCTCAAGCGTTTGAAAGCTTTAAGGATTTTAAAGCTAAGGTAGAAACGGAAACGGGAAAGGTGATAAAAGCTCTCCGAACCGATAGAGGAGGAGAGTATCTCTCTAATGAATTTACCAAGTTTTGCAGGGATCACGGGATCAAACGGCAGTTGACCACTAGCTTTACTCCTCAACAGAACGGTGTGGCAGAACGGAAGAACAGAACAGTAATAAACATGGTGGTCACGTTGATTTCTGCCAAACAGATGCCCAAAATCTTTTGGGCTGAAGCAACAGTTTGGAGTTTCTATGTTCTAAACAGAATTTCGGCCAAGGCTCTTCCTGAAATGACACCACAAGAAGCGTGGAGTGGAGTGAAGCCAACCGTGGATCATTTTAGAGTTTGGGGGTGCTTGGCTCACGTACACGTACCAAAGGAGAAAAGAACAAAACTTGATAACAAAAGTTTTATTTGTGTTTTGGCAGGTCTAAGTGAAGAGTCCAAAGCATATAGGCTGATCGATCCAGAAACCATGAAAATTGTGGTTAGCAAAGACGTGATCTTTGAAGAACACAAATGTTGGAATTGGAATCAAAACAAAGAAGTGCATGCTGTCGATAAAGAACTGTCTTGGGGAAACTATGATTTCATTGATGATGACTACATTGTTATCAATGAAGATGAAGCTGAACACCAACCAGAAGATCATCCTATAAATGATCCAGGTCCTAGCAATACATCAACCAGGGAGGGAAGACAGCGAAGAGCTCCCCAATACCTACAAGACTATGTTGTCGGTGATGATGTTATCTCAGATCATGAAGATGAAATGAATGTTGCTGAGGTTACTGATCATGATCCAATTTATTATGAAGATGCAATAAAAGAAGAAAGGTGGAAAGAGGCTATGGATCGTGAAATTGAAATGATTGAAAAGAACCAAACTTGGTGTCTTGTCGATTTGCCAAAAGATGCCAAGTGTATCGGTGTGAAGTGGGTGTTTAAGACCAAGTTAAATGAGAAGGGTGAAGTTGACAAATATAAGGCAAGACTGGTGGCTAGGGGATACGGCCAAGAGTTTGGAATAGACTACTCGGAGGTGTTTGCTCCGGTAGCAAGGCTGGATACTATCCGTTTGATGATTGCTCTAGCTGCACAAAATGGTTGGAGCATTTATCAAATGGATGTAAAATCCGCTTTTCTTCATGGTACCATACAAGAAGATGTATATGTCCAGCAGCCTCAAGGATATGTGGTAAAGAATAACGAGCAGAAGGTTTACAAGCTTCAAAAGGCTCTGTACGGGCTTAAGCAAGCCCCAAGGGCATGGTACAGTCGCATTGAAGCTTACTTTATTGATGAAGGGTTCACGAAGAGCAAGATAGAGCATACATTGTTCATTAAACAAGCTGGAAGTAAACAACTGCTCGTGAATGTTTATGTAGATGATTTATTCTTTACTGGAAACGATAACAAGATGATGGAAGAATTCAAGATTTCCATGAAATCTGAATTCGAGATGACTGATTTAGGCAAAATGAGGTATTTCCTTGGACTTGAGGTGGTACAAAATTCTGCTGGTATTCACATTTCGCAGAAGAAATATGCAGTTGATATGCTGACTCGTTTCAAGATGATGGAGTGCAATGCAGTAGTAAATCCAATTGTTCCTGGTTGCAGGCTGAGTCAAGAAGAAGGTGAGCCAGTAAATGAAGTTTTATTTAAACAAATAGTTGGAAGTTTGATGTACATCACCACCACAAGGCCCGACATACAATTTGCTGTGAGCTTCATAAGTCGATTCATGTCAAAACCAACTGAAGCTCATATAGCAGCAGCAAAACGGGTGATGAGGTACATTCAAGGAACTTTGGACTATGGGATATGGTATAAAAAGGGTGGAAAGGGGAGGATAGACATATTCACGGATAGTGACTTTGCTGGTGATCTTAGTGATAGAAAAAGTTCATCCGGATATGTGATACTGTGGGATGGAGCTGCTGTTTCTTGGTCATCAAAGAAACAAAGCATAGTTGCATTATCATCTACAGAAGCTGAGTATGTAGCAGCTGCAGGCTGTGCTTGTCAAGTGATCTGGTTCAGAGAAATACTGGTCGAATTTGGAATACAAGTGACAGTGGGAAGTGTGATAAAATGTGACAATACATCTGCAATACAGCTGTCAAAGAACCCAGTGTTTCATGGAAGATGCAAGCACATTGGAGTAAGGTTTCATTTCTTAAGAGAACTGGTCAACAATAATACTATAAGGTTGGAGTATATTGATACTCATGAGCAGGTGGCAGACATCTTTACCAAACCTTTGCATCGAAATGATTTTCAAAGGTTAAGAGACAAACTTGGAGTATGTTCCCTCAAAGGCAAACAAGACGTGGCAGGCTAGTCTAGTTTGAGGGAGGGTTTGATGGAGTTAGCCGTTATTGAAGATATCCGTTGAATAAAAGAAAGCTTTGATTGGGTCAAGTCAAGTGCACGTGCCTAGTCTTAGTCTTCCTAGTCTTTTGATTTTTCTGTTGCTTTCCTATTTTTTAGTATTTTTCCTACTTTCTAGCTTTAGTAGTTATCTTCTGGCTATTTCCTTTTGTGTATTTAAAGCCACTTTGGCAGACTCAATGAATATAACGAATTCAGTGAGCAATACCTTGTGAATACTGCTTTCAGTTCTGGATCACGCCTTGCGGGTATAGCTCAAGTATTAGTTCCCACCCGTGGATCGGTGGGAAATGTAGCGAAAACGTCCAAGTACCGGTGAGTAGTTTTAAAAGAAAGGAGAAGCCGATCGAGTAAGAGGAGACCGGAACCGGCGAATGGGTGGTCGGATCTTCGAGAACTTGTGTCGGATTTGAATTTGACTAGGGCTTTGGGATTCCGTCTTTTGTGGTTTTCATGGTTTGGGTTTTAGGATTTCTGGGGTTTGAGTGTTCATTATATTGAAGGATTTAAGTTGGGTTCTACTATCCTACCAAATTAATTTAATTTCTAACGTTTTCACACAAATTATAGCATTAGCCGTCCCTACCCAAATGGCCACCACACTCTTTCATGACGTGTTTATTAACTTTTTCCTATTTCTCTTCTTTTCAAATAAGATAAAATATTACTCCCCTTCTTTTATTTTAAAATAATTGATATACTTTTATTTTAAGGTGTGTTTAATATAAGCAATATATTTTAAAATTTTACTTTATTTAATAAAGTGGTGGAAAATTAATTCTACCAACTATCTCATTTAATATAATAAATAATTTATTTACCATTTATTTTACTTTTTAAAAGTTATTAAATTTATGTTAATCAATAATGTGTGAGACTTATCTATACTAATTATCTAATTTAATATAATTAAATATAATATTCTACCTCAACAAATATGAAATCCCAAATGTATCACTTATTTTAAAAATGAAGTAAGCAGACACAACTATAGATTATTATAATCTTACATTCTTACATGGTATATTTTAATATTTTATATTGAGATTGTTTAACACGAATATTTGATAATAATAAGTATAAATTAAAGTCTAAATCTATTTTTAGAATAACAAAAAGAGTATTGTCCCACATAAAATATAACATTTTAAAAGAAAATGAGAACTTTATTTTGAATGATAATTTTATAAAAATTATACCACATACCTTCTATTCTAAACTAAACCTATACGGAGTATTTTAATTAAAATTATTAGCATGAATTTAACATTAACTATCTCAAAAAAACTTCTACAAAATACAAATGTGAAACTTTATTATGGAACGAAGGAAATATAGATTTACTGAAAATGTAAATTCTAACGCAACACTTATTGTCATCTAACGAAACGCTTTCCTATTAGTATGTATGTTACAAAACACTTTACTATTAATATATACGTTAATTAATATATTACATAACATTTTTTTAAAGTACATAAGGAATTTAAAAAAAAAAATCATCAGATATAGGGAAATATTGTCTTTTTTCACTATGTGTTTTAGTATAATTATGATTTATGAGGGAGAATATTGTCTTTTTTCACTTATATTTTAAAACTAAAATTCTAGTTCTGTATAATAGAAGTCACATCCATCTTATATATTTATTATTATAACACCACATCAATCTCATCATCGGTGTTCATAGTTATTTTGCTCGGTATGTTTAGGATGAGCCTTTAAGTTTGGGTGGGAAAGGATTGAGTGGTATTCTAAAGTTGTCTTTGGATAAGTTTTTTAAAATTTAAAAGTTCTTTTAGGCAAAAGTACTTATTAATTTTTTAGTTTTAAAAAGGAGTTTTAGAAAATATGTTGGGTTTATTTTATTAACTTATTGGTATTAAAAAGTTGATAAGTAATTTTTTCTAAATCCAATGAAGACGTGCTAATGTCAGAGTGAAAGAAAGATATGGAAATAGATTTTAAGGCAATATGAGTGGGGTTTAACTGGTTTTAAGGCAAGGTAGTTCAGGGCTTTTAAGGAAGATTGGTGAGAAGCTGTCAAAAGAGGGGTCCGGCCTCCAAGTTCCCAGACACATTTCCCATAACTCTCTTTAACTCAACTCTTTACTTCTATGAGTGGCTAATAGCCTATTACTAAAAATATTCTCTTTACTTTTTCTGCTTACACTAGCAATAGTCTTACAAGCTTTTACTTTTTCTGCTTCCACTAGCAGTAGACTTACAATTCTTTTTCTAAATCCAATGAAGACGTGTTAATGTTAGAGTGAAAGAAAGAGATGGAAATAGATTTTAAGCCAAGGTGAGTGGTGTTTAACTGGTTTTAAGGCAACATGTACATGAGAAGTTCAGTTTTATATTTTTAATGTTTTGAAAACGAAGGAGATGAGATTTGTCGCCGGGGTAAAACCTGCAACAACACACGTACATGTGTGCGTTCGACGAGAAACCAGAAACAAAGAAAGAGAAGCCGAGAGGGGCGTAAGACATGGCCGGAATGGCTACTGATACGCCGGAGGTTTGCTATTGGTGGTCAAGAACTTCACCAGTGGGGGGTTACTCGCCGGAAAAAACAGATCTATCACTTAAACAACTCTTCAAGCTCCATTATGTATAATAAAACATTACTTTTATTTATAGTAAGTGTACTATAGGATAACAATGTAAGTTTGATAAAACATGAAAAAAAACGAAGAGAAACTGGGGGAGAAGACCATACCTAAGGATAGAGATCGCCAAAGTTCTTGCTGATTTTGCTTAATTGCTTGGACGAAGATGCGAGAAACTGGTCATAAGCCCGCCGGAAACAGTGAAGACGACGGTGGGGGTAGTTTTCTTGCATGTTTCTGTTGACGCAGAGCAACAAGTCCAATTAACTATTCGACACGTTTTAGTAAATAATGAAATAATAGCCAAAAAGGTTGGGAGTCTTCGTTGGAAGATCTCCAAAAGATGCAGAAAGAAAGAGGAAAGAGGCTTGAGAAGGATGAAATGGTAGAAGGTGAATGGGGTTTTAAGGAAGATTGGTGTTACCCCCAGTAATAGAGAATAATAGTACGGAGTAATAGAGAAACTCTCAAAAGAGGGGTCCTGCCTCCAAGTTCCAAGACACATTTCTCATAACTCTTTTTATCTTTACTTTTTACTTCTATGAGTGATTAATATCCTATTACTAGCAATATTCTCTTTACTTTTTCTGTTTACACTACCAGTAGCCTTTACTTTTTCTGCTTCCACTATTAGTAGTCTTACAATTATTTTTTCTAAATCCAATGAAGACGTATTAATGTCGGAGTGAAAGAAAGAGATGGAAATAGATTTTAAGGCAATGTGAGTGGGGTTTAACTGGTTTTAGGGCAACGTGTACATGAGAAGTAATTAATGTTTTGCAAGCGAAGGAGATGAGATTTGTCGGCGGGGTAAAACCTGCAACAACACACGCACATGTGTGCGTTCGACGGAAAACCAGAAACAGAGAAAGAGAAGCCGAGAGGGGCGTAAGACATGGCCGGAATGGTTACTGATACGCCGGAGGTTTGATATCGGTGGTCAAGAACTTCACTAGTGGGGGGTTACTTGCTGGAAAAAACAGATCTATCACTTAAACAACTCTTCAAGCTCCATTATGTATAATAAAACATTACTTTTATTTATAGTAAATGTACTATAGGATAAATATGTAAGTTTGATAAAACATGAAAAAAAAAACGAAGAGAAAGTGGGGGAGAAGACCATACCTAGAGAAAGAGATCGCCGGAGTTCTTTTTGAGTTTGCTTAATTGCTTGGACGGAGATGCGAGAAACTGGTCATAAGCCCGCCGGAAACAGTGAAAACGACGGTGGGGGTAGTTTTCTTGCATGTTTCTGTTGACGCGGAACAACAAGTCCAATTAACTATTCGACACTTTTCAGTAAAAAAATGAAATAATAGCAAAAAAGGTTGGGAGTCTTCGTTGGAAGATCTCCAAAAGATGCAGAAAGAAAGAGGAGAGAGGCTTGAGAAGGATGAAGTGGTAGAAGGTGAATGGGGTTTTAAGGAAGATTGTTGTGACGCATAGTAAAAGAGAATAATAGTACGAAGTAATAAAGAAGCTCTCAAAAGAGGGGTCCTGCCTCCAAGTTCCAATACACATTTCTCATAACTCTCTTTATCTTTACTCTTTAATTCTATGAGTGGTTAATAGCCTATTACTAGCAATATTCTCTTTACTTTTTCTGTTTTCACTACCAGTAGCCTTTACTTTTTCTGCTTCCACTACTAGTAGTCTTACAATTATTTTTTCTAATTCCAATGAAGACGTGTTAATGTCGGAGTGAAAAAAAGAGATGGAAATAGATTTTAAGGCAAGTTGAGTGGGGTTTAACTGGTTTTAAGGCAACGTGTACATGAGAAGTTCAGTTTTATAAGGATTTTTATTTTTAATGTTTTGCAAATGAAGGAGATGAGTTTTGTCGGCGGGGTAAAACCTGCAACAACACACGCACATGAGTGCGTTCGACGGAAAACCAGAAACAGAGAAAGAGAAGCCGAGAGGGGCGTAAGACATGGCCGGAATGGTTACTGATACGCCGGAGGTTTGCTATCGGTGGTCAAGAACCTCACCAGTGGGGGGTTACTTGCCGGAAAAAACAGATCTATCACTTAAACAACTCTTCAAGCTCCATTATGTATAATAAAACATTAGTTTTATTTATAGTAAATGTACTATAGGATAACAATGTAAGTTTGATAAAACATGAAAAAAAAACGAAGATAAAGTGGGGGAGAAGACCATACCTAGAGAAAGAGATCGCCGGAGTTCTTTCTGAGTTTGCTTAATTGCTTGGACGGAGAAGCGAGAAACTGGTCATAAGCCCGCCGGAAACAGTGTATACGACGGTGGGGGTAGTTTTCTTGCATGTTTCTGTTGACGCAGAGCAACAAGTCCAATTAACTATTCGACACTTTTCAGTAAAAAATGAAATAGTAGCCAAAAAGGTTGGGAGTCTTCGTTGGAAGATCTCCAAAAGATGCAAAAAGAAAGAGGAGAGAGGCTTGAGAAGGATGAAGTGGTAGAAGGTGAATGAGGTTTTAAGGAAGATTGGTGTGACTCCCAGTATAAGAGAATAATAGTACGGAGTAATAAAGAAGCTCTCAAAAGAGGGGTCCTGCATCCAAGATCCAATACACATTTCTCATAACTCTCTTTATCTTTACTCTTTACTTCTATGAGTGGTTAATAACCTATTAATAGCATTATTCTCTTTACTTTTTCTGTTTACACTACCAGTAGCCTTTACTTTTTCTGCTTCCACTACTAGTAGTCTTTCAATTATTTTTTCTAATTCCAATGAAGACGTGTTAATGTCGGAGTGAAAGAAAGAGATGGAAATAGATTTTAAGGCAAGTTGAGTGGGGTTTAACTGGTTTTAAGGCAACGTGTACATGAGAAGTTCATTTTATAAGGATTTTTATTTTTAACGTTTTGCAAACAAAGGATATGAGATTTGTCGGCGGGGTAAAACCTGCAACAACACACGCACATGTGTGCGTTCGACGGAAAACTAGAAACAGAGAAAGAGAAGCCGAGAGGGGCGTAAGACATGGCCGGAATGGTTACTGATACGCCGGAGGTTTGCTATCGGTGGTCAAGAACCTCACCAGTGGGGGGTTACTCGCCGGAAAAAACAGATCTATCACTTAAACAACTCTTCAAGCTCCATTATGTATAATAAAACATTAGTTTTATTTATAGTAAATGTACTATACGATAACAATGTAACTTTGATAAAACATGAAAAAAAAAAACGAAGATAAAGTGGGGGAGAAGACCATACCTAGAGAAAGAGATCGCCGGAGTTCTTTCTGAGTTTGCTTAATTGCTTGGACGTCATAAGCCCGCCGGAAACAGTGTAGACGATGGTGGGGGTAGTTTTCTTGCATGTTCTGTTGACGCAGAGCAACAAGTCCAATTAACTATTCGACACTTTTCAGTAAAAAATGAAATAGTAGCCAAAAAGGTTGGGAGTCTTCGTTGGAAGATCTCCAAAAGATGCAAAAAGAAAGAGGAGAGAGGCTTGAGAAGGATGAAGTGGTAGAAGGTGAATGAGGTTTTAAGGAAGATTGGTGTGCCTCCCAGTAAAAGAGAATAATAGTACGGAGTAATAAAGAAGCTCTCAAAAGAGGGGTCCTGCATCCAAGATCCAATACACATTTCTGATAACTCTCTTTATCTTTACTCTTTACTTCTATGAGTGGTTAATAGCCTATTACTAGCATTATTCTCTTTACTTTTTCTGTTTACACTACCAGTAGCCTTTACTTTTTCTGCTTCCACTACTAGTAGTCTTTCAATTATTTTTTCTAATTCCAATGAAGACGTGTTAATGTCGGAGTGAAAGAAAGAGATGGAAATAGATTTTAAGGCAAGTTGAGTGGGGTTTAACTGGTTTGAAGGCAACGTGTACATGAGAAGTTCATTTTATAAGGATTTTTATTTTTAATGTTTTGCAAATGAAGGAGATGAGTTTTGACGGCGGGGTAAAACCTGCAATAACACACGCACATGTGTGCGTTCGACGGAAAAACCAGAAACAGAGAAAGAGAAGCCGAGAGGGGCGTAAGACATGGCCGGAATGGTTACTGATACGCCGGAGGTTTGCTATCGGTGGTCAAGAACCTCACCAGTGGGGGGGTTACTCGCCGGAAAAAACAGATCTATCACTTAAACAACTCTTCAAGCTCCATTATGTATAATAAAACATTACTTTTATTTATAGTAAATGTACTATAGGATAACAATGTAAGTTTGATAAAACATGAAAAAAAACGAAGAGAAAGTGGGGGAGAAGACCATACCTAGAGAAAGAGATCGCCGGAGTTCTTTCTGAGTTTGGTTAATTGCTTGGACGGAGATGCGAGAAACTGGTCATAAGCCTGCCGGAAACAGTGAAGACGAATGTGGGGGTAGTTTTCTTTCATGTTTCTTTTGACGCGGAGCAACAAGTCCAATTAACTATTCGACACTTTTCAGTAAAAAATGAAATAAGAGCCAAAAAGGCTGGGAGTCTTCGTTGGAAGATCTCCAAAAGATGCATAAAGAAAGAGGAGAGAGGCTTGAGAAGTATGAAGTGGTAGAAGGTGAATGGGGTTTTAAGGAAGATTAGTGCGACTCCCAGTAAATGAGAATAATAGTACGGAGTAATAGAGAAGCTCTCAAAAGAGGGGTCCTGCCTCCAAGTTCCAAGACACATTTCTCATAAATCTTTTTATCTTTACTCTTTACTTCTATGAGTGGTTAATAGCCTATTACTAGCAATATTCTATTTACTTTTTCTGTTTACACTAGCAGTAGCGTTTACTTTTTCTGCTTCCACTATTAGTAGTCTTACAATTATTTTTTCTAAATCCAATGAAGACGTATTAATGTCGGAGTGAAAGAAAGAGATGGAAATAGATTTTAAGGCAAGGTGAGTGGGGTTTAACTGGTTTAAAGGCAACGTGTACATGAGAAGTTCAGTTTTATAAGGATTTTTATTTTTAATGTTTTGCAAACAAAGGAGATAAGATTTGTCGGCGGGGTAAAACCTGCAACAACACACGCACATGTGTGCGTTCGACGGAAAACCAGAAACAGAGAAAGAGAAGCCGAGAGGGGCGTAAGACATGGCCGGAATGGTTACTGATACGCCGGAGGTTTGCTATCTGTGGTCAAGAACTTCACCAATGGGGGGTTACTCGCCGGAAAAACTTAAACAACTCTTCAAGCTCCATTATGTATAATAAAACATTACTTTTATTTATAGTAAATGTACTATAGGATAACAATATAAGTTTGATAAAACATGAAGAAAAAAAACAAAGAGAAAGTGGGGGAGAAGATCATACCTAGGGAAAGAGATCGCCGGAGTTCTTGCTGAGTTTGCTTAATTGCTTGGACGGAGATGCGAGAAACTGGTCATAAGCCCGTCGGAAACAGTGAAGACGACGGTGGGGGTAGTTTCCTTGCATGTTTCTGTTGACGCAGAGCAACAAGTCCAATTAACTATTCGACACTTTTCAGTAAATATGAAATAATAGCCAAAAAGGTTGGGAGTCTTCGTTGGAAGATCTCCAAAACATGCAAAAAGAAAGAGGAGAGAGGCTTGAGAAGGATGAAGTGGTAGAAGGTGAATGGGGTTTAAAGGAAGATTAGTGTGACTCCGAGTAAAAGAGAATAATAGTACGGAGTAATAGAGAAGCTCTCAAAAGAAGGGTCCTGCCTCTAAGTTCCAAGACACATTTCTCTTAACTCTTTTTATCTTTACTCTTTACTCATAACACATTTCTCATAACTCTTTACTCTTTTTATCTTTACTCTTTACTCATAAACTGAATCTTAATCTTAACGTAATGTATATATGTAACCCCACACCATCGCGCGGGAAATTATAATCCTCGTTATAATAACAATTATGTATTAAAATCTAATTTTCAAAATTCAGAGAAGTAGTAACATCATGGATTCGTTCTAGTTGGGTGTTGCTAATAAGTTATAACTAGATAACCATTTGGGTGATGTCATATCTATGAAGAATACAAAGTAAGTTGATGATCATCTACTTTTTAATTATATCCTTCTAGTTATATATTTAGATGTATGTAATTATCTCACATGGACTGTATGTTGATGTCTCAAAAGTGAAGAGCAAAGACTTGAAAGTTATTTGTTGCGACCAAGATGACAATTGACAACTACACTAATTCAAAGACAAACGTCGTATACTAAGAATTTTTATTTCGTCTTTACTTTTTTGTTGATAATGATTTATGTATAACTAAACATTCATTAAAAAGTTCAATAATAATTGGGTATATGATTTCATATATATTTTTCACAATTATGCATTTTAATTTTCGAAGCTAACCCGCCCATTCAGGGATTATGAAACTAGTCAAATATGTACAAATTGATCCATTCAAGCAATGTATACTATATATGCCCACTTAACCTAGCTCATGGAAAAAGAATATTAATTTAAGAAAATGGAAAAGATGAAAATGCCGTCACATGTCTAACTCATGGGGGACTTAATAGAAAATTTTAACGATGTTTAACCTAAAGGACCGTGGATGCAAAACCTTGTCTGAAATAAGGACTACTAGTGTAATTTTTTAAACTAAAGGACTATTGGTAAAATATGACATATACCATAAGGACCATTGGTGTAATTTACTCTTGTTTCGAGGACTCAGGTTTGGGTGGGAAAGAATAGACGGTTGGAAATGGTGGGACATCAGACTTGCCGCCATGATTTATTTGATTTTTTGATTCTGGCCAAAATTATCGTTTAAACAGATTTTGTTTTATAAAGTAGGAGTTTGGTTTTTGATGAAGTTTTGGTAACATAGCCGGTTAACAGTATAGTTTTGACTTGGGTGATTAATATATAGACGAATGATAATGAAATAAATCCTAAGTAGAGGTTTAACAAAGGGGATTGTACTAGTTGAGATTCATACACAACCCATTATTTTAGAGTTTAAAACATGGTTATCAAAGCTTGGATTTGGGAGCAATTGTCTCTTTGTCTTTCACATCTGACTCAGGAGGAACGTCTACAGCTGGAGAACAGTTAAAAAACCCATGTGGCTGCAATTTCAATTTAATATTTATATTTTTAAGTCAGTCTGATAAACATGGTAATTTAGATAAAGATAGCAAACATACTTGAAGCATAAATCCGATTCGCTCCACTGGCATCACTGGCCAGTCTTCCAACCTAGGAACATGAGTGATCCCAAATACATACCTACAAATCAAATCAAATCAAATATTAACATTAAAACATAAGATAAACTTAACATTTTAGTTTACTGACCAGAGGACGATATTAGTTTCTTCAAGAGACCGATTTTGCTGGACCCACGAGGCCAAACCTTCACCAACACGTGGATTCTGGTTGGGAAATTCTCCTCCGGGGAAGTCCTCGCCAGAGGCATACGGTGTGACCCACAGATTATGCTTTAGAAATGCAGCCCTTCTTAAGAACTTGGCTTCTGAGCCTGCTAAAGGCAAGCAGTTGGACCCCGGTACCAGCTTGTACCCTGTCAGTTGCCCTGTTCTATTCACACTTCTCGTGTTTCTAACCTGAATATAAAACAACCTCACACTTTCACTTATTTGCTTGCACTTTTTTACAATAATGATTTTATCCTAAACTTTGGTTGACTTAAACAAAACTTACAATCCAATGACGAGCAGATAACGGATCACAATCACGCATTGCTTGCAATTCAGATTTAAGCAATGTCTCCTGTGTGTAGAATGCGTTGTTGTGAACATTATCTTTTCCTGGTTCTTCAACTTTTACATCAACTTCAACAACCTACAACAACATACCAATTAGATCATTGAAATATACATATATGTAATTTATATACCTGATTGTGTGCTTGTCCAGGCTTACAATCAACTGCCATATCCATTCGAGCAACAAAGAAATGCTGATGAACGGGTGCATATAGTCCTGGTGCAATTGTTGTGCCATATTTTCTAACTTCTCCTGGCTGTAATGCTCCTAAACTCAAAATTCCAGTTAGTTTAACTTCAGCTTCAATCTTTCCATCCTGCAAACAACATGTAGGAAAACGTGACACTTCAAATTTTATTTTATTTAAAAAAATATATATAGATTAAATTAAACAGATGGTCCCTGTGGTTTGCTAAAAGTTTTGGATTTAGTCCCTAAGTCTCAAAAGTTACATAGATGACCCTTAATACAAAACCTTGTCAAGCTTTTGGTCCCTGATACTAACAGCCATTAAAATTGTCTGTTAAATGACTAAAATACCCTTTACTATATATAGTTATTCATTTAAATTTTAACGGTTGTTAGTATCAGGGACCAAAAGTGTGACAAGGTTTTGTATTAGGGACCGACCATCTATGTAATTTTTGAGACTTAGGGACCAAATCCAAAACTTTTAGCAAACCATATGTGTAATTTACTCAAAAATATAAGAAAAGTAACCAACCTGGTAAAAGTGCCAATAGAAACCGTACTCATAGTTTGCAACAGTACATATAAAAGAAACAGTTAAACGTCGGGATCTTCTGACTTCTGCTAAACCGGTTCTCCAATCCTGGTGCTTCCAGAGGATTCCATGGTCCTCTTCATGCATACATACACAATTCTCAATGGTTTCAACACCTCCAATGAAGTTTGTGAAATGTGCATCAAAGTACTTGATAAACCCTAAGCAATCACATCCCTTTTTAAGAGAATGAGCATTTTTCCCAAGACCATCTTCACCAGCATCAAAAGCATTCTTTCTATAATGAGGATCGTTTGGGTCACCATAAGGCACGACCATCTCCACAAAGCTTAATCTATGAGCTATTGGCCTTCTACCTCTACTTCCATCAACATATGCTATTGAATGTATCACCAAACCCTCCCTTGGAGTGAACCCGATACGAAAATTCCACTGCAAACCACAAAAACCAAATATTTAGGGCCCGTTTGACTCAGTCAGCAACTAACTCAATCAGCAAATATCAAAACATTACCTTTTGCCACTCAACATAATGGCCATTAACGCGAAAACTCGGGCCATCTGGTTGAAGAATTTGCAAGGGTTTGACATCACTACGGTCAACACCACCTCGGGTTTGACCAGGAGTGTAGTTTCTTAACGGGTCAGCTGGTGGTAAAGGAACAAGTTTACGGTCTTCAAATTCAAGCACTATCATATTTTGCATATCAACAAGAATGTATATGCCTTCAACGGGTCGGGAATACCCGTTCTCCATTGGACTGTCACTTTCTGTCCTGCAAAATATAAGTGGTTTTGCTAGTCTGCGACTAGGTGCATCTGCATTACTATGGTATCCCACACACCTATAGAATTATTGCAGAAGAATGTAAGCTTTTTTTTATATATGTATGTATTGTGGTAGAATCTTCAAGTGATTTTAATTTTTAACTAACCATGCGTCAACCATCACGAGATCCATATCATCTATGCCCCTTTTTTTCATAGCTTCCCTAAAGGGAGGATAATCTTTTACAACAGCTTCACATTCAGCATATTCTACAGCATCCTGTGATCAATAAAAATATCAGAAAAAATAAAAAATATATGCAATATCTTTTAACTATATTTGGATTACCATGGGAGGCTGCACATCAAGGATAACTTGTGAAGAAATGACTTTTCCTCTATGATGTCCACCTCGTGTTGTTGCATGTACTTCAGATAATTCAACAATCCAAACACTTGTTTCATTTGACTTTTTGTTATAAACTACAAGGCGGGCCCGCCTTGGAGGAAGTTTAGTAGGTATTACAGCTCCACCTTTGCCTCTTGGTAATAATGACGGTTGAAATGGTGGAAAAAAGTATGCATCTGCAAGTGCCACAACGTTTTTATCTGGTTCTAATAGAACCAACTCAACAAATCGCATGCCATCTCTGACCTAAAAAGGAATTAAAAGATTTACATTTTTTTTTTATCATAATCCATTTGACGTATTGCAATTATTCAGATGATTATAATTATGTGAAGTACCTCAGGGGTTGCTCCAGCTGCCCTGACAGTTGCAACTGCTACTTTGATTTCAGCAGCAGTTAATGGGTCCAAAGGATGACTTGTTTGAGCCCGTGTGAGGACTTGGATTCCTAATAATTACAGATTAATTAGCCAATTAATTACAGGGAAATTAAAGTCAAAGTAAAAGAAAAGTCTCCCACCAATGAATTGTCAAGCAGCATTCCTTGAGATGTAAGTCAAATTCCTAGATTATTTTATAGTATATAACTCCAGATATAAAAGTGAGACTATTATTGACTCCAATTTCAAATACAATGCAGGGTGATGTAGTTGTGTGAATAGTGAACACTAAAGCGCTTAATAAGCATGAGTAGTGTAATTAGTGGGCACCAAAGAGTCAAATCCAGTGCATCTCATCCGGGAGAAGGTGTTATGCAATAAAGAAATAATGGTTGAACAAATAACACTTAATTTTCATCTAAACTTGCTACTTCAATAATTGTAATTAAAAAAATTATAGCTCTAAATCTCTAATGGATAATATTCAAGTCTATGATATCTTTACAGTCTGTCATCACTTAAAAACTTGCAAACCCCTAGCCACTAGATCAATACATTGTTTATTCTCTGATTTGAAAATCCATAAAAAAAAAATTCAAGTAAGCCCCACCCAACAAAGGTGACAATTAAAAAGGACATATGGTGGCTGCTGAAGAATCTCACCAGCAAACACCAAGATCTGACATCATATTGTCTGAATCTACACATAGAAGCATATTCCAAATTTTGTACATCCATCATCCAGTTCATATACCACCAGATAAATCCTTATCTATAAATATATGTACGTATTCGTATACGTATAAATTGAATAAATAGGTAAAAGTACCTGTATCAGTATACTTATGTACTTACACACTTATACGACGGACATATACGTATTGATGGTAAATAGATACAGATACACAAAGACGTACATACATACAAGCAGAGAAAACAATAAGTACCTTTCGTGGAAGCATTAGCGGAAGGATCGGAAGAACTGATCACGGAATTCTTGATCGGCAGTGGTCGATTGTCGTTATTCCAATCCTCAACGACGATGACGTCGGCAGCAGCGGTGGCCGGAACAATTTGACGGCAGATTGGAAGGGAATGATCGGAAGAATGCGACGTCTTTTGCGAAGCTGAGGCCATTGTAAGGGGTTAGCAAGCTCACCAAATCCACCGTAATAGTTGCAGTGCGTACAATCTACTGACATACAGAAGCAATTCTGTATCCGTATACTTGCTGTACCACACACACTCACCTAGCAACCGATCGATTCGATTTCCCTCTTGCTGCTAGCGGTTACAGTGTATCGATATAGAAATTTGTATGTATAGGTTGTGTGCAATGGCGAAAAGAGGGCTTCTGGTTTGTTCTAAATCTAAAATAGATTTAACAGGGGGATGTGAGTGTGTGTGTGTGTGTGTGTGTGTGTGTGTGTGTGTGTGTGTGTGTGTGTATATAGGGCAGATGACCATTGCCGGTTTCACGTGACAAAGTTCCAATCCAGATATTTTTACCAATTTCCTGATCATTAAAAGTTAATTTATAAATAATAAATCGTTTATTGACGTTATATTTCAAATTTAAAACTTATACTTATATGTACGTATATTACCAGTGTACTACATCAAAATTGTCGGAATATAACAAAACTAAGTAATTACGGCATTTCGAGTTGATAGTGTTTTCTTTTTAGTTGTTACTTGTTAGTTTTTTGTTTGATTTAAATATTAATAATCTCAATTTCAAATCGTTAAAATATCTCATGATTTGATACCTTATATTGATAACACTTGAATAAGCTATAACTACACAACTTTATGTTAAAAAAATGTAAAACTAAATTTTAATGAGCTTAGAAATAAGATTATCAACTTTGGTGTATAATTTTATTAGTGACAAAAACTGTTACGGAGTATTTCTTAAAAACTATTTGGATCTATATATTTACTGCTTTGTTATAAAAAAAAATTATTATTAGAAAATATATAAATTAACACTATACTCTACAAAAATTAAGTATCAATGAGTTCAGTTCGTTACATAATTACAAGTTAAACTCTTGTGATTTATGCACATACATACTAGTTAATAAAAAGACTCGATAGCTTATCAAATCATTAAGCATCTAGATCTGTACATTATATAATATAATGGTGAAATCCACATAAGATCTCATAATTAAATCCCTTGGAGAGGAAAAAAAAAACACTTATGGTCACATAGGTTCACATACGCTGACTTCGGACTACCCGCAAATCAAATAATCGTCATGTGATTAGTGAGTTTGAAAACCGGGTTAGGAATACATGTTACATAAAATACAAAAGGTGGAAAAACGATTTAGATTATAATATGAGACTTATTTGTACTTTCACGAGACTAATATAAAATTATAATACTCCTTCCGTCCTAAAATTATTATCTACATACAGAAATCATACAGTTTAAAAAAAGTGTATTTATTACACTGTCCAACCAATAAAATTTTATCTTTATCATTTAACTATTTTTTTATTAATAAATTTTTTAAATTGATAATAATTTTGAGAAAAAAAAAGGTTAGATAATAAAACTGGGATAGAGTATCTCTATGAGACAAATGGAGAATTACTGAATTAGTAGATAAAAGTAGTGGTTTACCTTTTTGGAATGGGAAAGGCACAAAGCGATAAGTTGATAGGAGCATCTTCCTTCGCTACATGACATAAAATATAAGCAAATGATGCCTTAGCTTCTAATCGTTCTCTTATTTGCATGATAAGTCCTTTTCTTTCTTACATTTTTATTTGTGCCCGCACTTCTCAAAATTAACAGTTTCATCCTGTTCTTAATCACAACTTGTACAATATTGAACTGTGGTTATTATCAGTGGCGAATCCAGGACTAAAGTTAACCGGGGTTTTCACAAAATTTTAACCACGGACCATGTACAATTTTTACACTAATATTCTTTTATCAAATTTTTTTCCACATGGAAGTGTCCCACCAAGTGGGGGCCTTGCACCCCCTTAATAGTCATTGGATCCGCCGGTGGTTATTATACTGAAAGGAGTCGACTTTGCAGTAGAAAACATAAAAGTAACTAAGCAAATAATCTATTAATGACATAGATTATGTTCATATTGGTTCGTATACGAGTTGATAGGGGCAGATCTACCTTGGGACCAATGATAAGTACCAAAATGATATACTGGTAAAATAATTACTTCGTTTTTAATTAAGAGTTTTGATAATAACAGCTCTGTGCTATCTTTAAGTGCATTAAAAATGGTATAAATGAGTAATTTCTAATTTTCAGGAGTCGGTTATAGATGGATGTACAAATCATTTATGCATGTCAGATCTTTCATTATCAAAACCCTTTAATTAAAGTGAGTAACCTAATTTTGATTAAATCTTGACCCCGGTATTAAAGCTTCTTTCTTGTTCCGACTTTCCATGTAAACCAAATGCTCAATTAAAATTTTAAATAATAGTTTAATTAGAAAGAATAAGTAGTTAACATTGATTTTGAATGTGTGTATAGTCTTTTGTATTGTTATGGATTCATTTTGTATTGTTTTGGATTCACATGACAACTTTATTTTTGCAAGAATTGTGAAAATTAAAATTGAATCGTATGCTCAGAACAACCGTATGTTCAACCATGTTTTTACTAAACATTATATATATTATTTTTTTGGGTACTAAACATATGTATCGAACATTTGATTATAAGTGAAAGCTTGCTTATATGATACGTAATCTAGATGTAACATGTTCCTAAAAAATAAAACTTGCACATCAAATCAGAATCAATACAATCAATATAATTTAAATTTTCACCTAATACGGAACATTTTCACGACTTGGCTAACAACCAGGACCTCACCTATAAAAACACATGATAGAGTCCAATCTTAAAATATTAGTAAATTTCTTCAATTATTGTATTAAAATACTATTAAACTAGTATCATTATTGAATGAGTTTTTATTTATTTTTTTAACTGTACTTAATCTACTTTCTCATTACCAATAGATCATGACCTTATATCAATCTTCAATATCATTAGATTACAACCCTTAATTGAATAAGTTTTTCTAATATATATTATATGAGCACATGATATAACATGTTAAATGTCATTTTTGACTTTGCACTAATTCCTAAAAAGCCTCTCAATTTCGGCAAAATTGGTTTATTGCTCAATAATTAATAATTTACTTATAATATTTTATATTAATTAAGGAAATTCATGTCCATTTTTTGTACTTCACATAATATGCCCTATGATATATTATAAAAACTTATCGAGTTGTTAATTCTTCCATGGTTACAAAACATATTACGTGAGATTAATATAGAATTTGACATTCGAGTTTATGTTTTTTCTTAATGGTATCGCTTTATATTGTGGATTACTCCGTATTATCTAAAACTTTGTCAAATGTGCTCTGCACCACACCTAAACCATATACATTTAAAAACTAATCCATTAAAAAGATTAATAAAATGTGATAATGACCAAGAAAAAGAAGATTATATGTACGGTTTTTAATGACTCAAAGAAAATTATTTGGTCCCACTTACAACTGGATTCCATTTCCACCTCATATGGAGATCCCCTTTGTTATTTTATATTTTTGTATTCCACTATGCCATGAGTCCATGACATAATAATCATATACTTCGTATATTATATTCTAGAATGTTCCTAGTTTATAATTAAAAAATGATGTATATATCACAAAAACTAATTTAGTAATCACATAAATTGTGATGTACAATATAATTTTATAATATAATTATCATCTTCAATAACTTAGTGATGCAAAAACTTTAAGTGAGTGTAAATATCACCACTTCCACCCAATAAGTGGCACTTTGGTTGGATTATGATTGTTACTTGACATCTGACTTGCATGTACGGTTAGCAATATGCTTGAAACCATTTACAACTGGATTCCACCACTTTCATTTTCATATGGAGATCCCTTTCGATCATAGTTCATTCCAACTTTTGTATCATTATTATAAACGGATATTTTTATTTATATAACATTAAATAATGTTATATAAATAATGTTATACTTCCTCCGTATCAAAATAAGTAACACACTTTCCATTTTGAGGTGTATCAAAATAAGTGACACACTTTGAAAACTTTCCATATTTGGTAAAAATAGTGGGACCCATACCCACTAACTATCTACTTTAATAAAGTGAAATTACCCTTATACCCCTACTTTTACTTTTAAAACTCATTAATATCACTTTATTCAAGAAAAGTGGGACCCATTCTCCACTAACTATGTACTTTAATCTATTTTAATCTCTACTTTAATCTTTTGCCTCAAAAAATATGTAAGCCAATTTGTGTCACTTATTTTGATACGGAGGAAGTATAACATTCTAAATAATGTTAGAATTTAAATGTAAGTATATTTTAATTTCAAATGTGATCATGAATAATACTTCAAAGGAGTAGGTGACTTATAGTGTTTGGTCAGTTGTCAATAAGATCTTGTCTTAGTCGTAGCTTATCTGAAGTTATTAATAAAATCTTGTCTTGTTCTGTCGTTTTAAAAATAGTTTGGGGGGAGGTTCTTCTTCCAACCACACCGTGAAACTCATACCATATAGGCAACCATATCATTAAAGCATACCCAAGCATAGTTTCTTATAATTGTTACATGTTTGACAATATGTCGGAGTGTTATTTATCGTACTTATTTGATATTTCGTGCTAGTGAGTATGGTTCAATACTTTTCTAACGTTTTCTTTTAACGGTTAGTTTTTAGTTAGTGATTTCAGTCTAACAATAATATCTAAGTAGACAGTACTATGCCTTCTTTAACGGCGCTTTGGGAGATTAAACCCCACATCCTCTTTCCTGGTGAGGAAAAGCCCTCAACAATAACCCGAGACTTTGTGAATGAAAACCACCTACCCTCAACGATACTTCCAAGGTTTAACATTAGCGTTAATGGTATTATATCAACTAGAGACCAAAGTCGATATCAGAACACGTATAACATAAGATATCAACTGTTTTTTTTAAAGCAAAGATGTATAAATTATAAACCAGAGTGGATGGTCCAAGAAAGGCCCAAAACAATAATAAACAGACTATCGACTATTTTCCAAATTTTTTTGGGTTTTGAAATGTAATGGAATCGAATTTACATGAAAATTAAAATTGGGGTTGACTATTTGAACACCCCTTTCTACTATTTGAATACCCCAAAAATTCCTAATAATTCTTATACAGTCCCCGTCATACTCCGCCACTAACCACCACCTTTACCAACTCACCCGCATCGGAATCAGCCGACCACCGCAACCGCTCACTCTGTCATTCACTCCGTCATCACCAACTTACTTTTACGCTCAATCCGCTCCACCAACTAACTACGCCGCTAATTGCGCCACCACCATCACATCTTCCGCTCACCACCACCACTACCGTCCACCATCGGTTTTAAGTTTTAAAAAAATATGGATAATCATGTTAATTAATTGTTTGTGATACCAATTTTCAAATTTTAATTTTGGTTAGAGTATGTATTTGGTATAAAGAGGTGTCCAAATAGTATAGAAGGGTGTTTAAATAGTAGGACCCTTAAAATTAAGGACCAGACTAATATGGTTTGATTCAGTTGGGTGGGGTCTCAGTTCGCACAGGCAAACGAAAAAAAAAAACGATATCAGTTGAGCAAACATGTTTGTAGTATTACAATTCAAGCAAGGGTTAAGGTAACAAACCATGCAACACACAAAACCAATAATACACACACATTAGCATGTGCAAAATGAACCAATAACCAATTGAAATTACCGAATAGAACTGGACCGAGTTATCCTGATTGTGACCAGTCAGATGCCGGTCGCTTAGATTTAGACCAATTCAGGGATACTTTTTAATGGTCAATTTCAATGGTGTACCAAGTCAGGTTGATGCTAACCTTGCAAAAACCCGGTCAATGTAAAATCGTTCAGCCAAAACTCGACTAATTCGGTCAAAACTTGGAAACTTATATAAAACTCAGTCAATTTCCCCAAAATATGTTACAGTTTTAAGAGCCAGGGAAATTATATGTATAATATATATATTTTTATAAAAATTATATATAAAAAATTCAAATACAAGTACTCAATACAAGATCGGTCGTCTAACAAACGGGTAGCAAGTTCTGCAACTGCGGTCAATTCCCAGGAATTTACAGAAAAATAGACTAGTTTGCTAAAAACCCCAAACAGAAACAATAGGTGTGCCCAAACATGATCTGCTATTAAAAAAATGTAGAGCACACAATGAGAACTCTGAAGTTCTGAGTGCATTTCGTAATCAACAACATATTGGCATTAATGGATGCAAATAAACGGGTGAGAAAGAAAACACTGATCTTATTACACGAAAACAGCACAAATTATAGTAAAATTCAATAAATTAGAATCCTAAAATTTTCAACATTTCACTTGATAAAAGGCGAATTGTTTTGCATAAAGCTTAATTAAGTAGCAATTCATCAAAACAATCTATTGCATTTCAAAACAGACTCATAAAGCAACAAAATTCAAGTTCAACAGAATCATCCACATCCTAAATTCGCAAGTAATTATATAAAAAAAGGAATCCGAATTTAAAACAAACCTAAGCAGTAAGAACAACAGCACCCCCAGCTTTCTTAATTTTCTTCTCAGCTGTCTTCGAAATCAATTTCGCCTTGACCACCATCGGATGAGTCAAAGGCACAGCACCCTTCCCCAAAACCTTGAAATATCCGAGCTGAGTGACGTCAACAACCGGAACCTTATCGGCGGAGGCTTGGTCTTTAGCTTCCTGAGGGACCATTGACCAGAGCTTGTCGACGTTGACTATGGGGCAATAGAACTTGTTTCTGAGCTTGTGGAAGTACCTCATACCGACCTTACCGAAGTAACCTGGATGATACTTGTCGAACAGGATACGGTGATGGTGCATACCTCCGGCGTTACCTCTACCTCCGGGATGCTTCCTGTGTTTTCCGATACGACCGTGTCCGGCACTCACGTGACCTCTCTTCTTACGGTTCTTCCTCAATCCGGTAGTCATTTTTACCCTAAATTATCCCAATGGATTTCAAATCAAGGATTCGTATACGTGAAAAAACAGTGCTCTATGTTCTAAATTAACGTAATATTAGGTTAGCAGTGATAGAAACTAGCTTTTATACCGGAGAGAAAATGGAAGAAAACAGAGATTAGATAGACATACCTGAAAGGAGAGCTCCGGTGACGGGGCGGCGGCGAACTGTGTTAGGGTGAGTAATTCGTTAGGTGGAGATGAAAACCCTAGATTTATAGCGTAATAAGCGATGTATAAAAGGGCCCATGGGTATTTCTTTTAGGGCTGAATGCTATTGTTTATTGACCACCTTAAACAATGGGCCGGCCGGCCTTATGAATATAGGAATTCATTTTCGTACCACAACTTTTACTTTCTATATCACATAGTACAAGTTTTACAGCTAACTGTATAAGCATATCAAGCAGTAGTTGTGTTAGATGATATAAAAGTTATGGCGTGAAAATCACCCCTTATGAATTATCATGGAAACACCTGAAATATCAATTATTTTCTGAAAAATGATATTTAGTCCTATTATATGTTCGTACTCATAGTCATACCTATTTGATAGTATGACATGTGTAAATTAGTAAATCACTCTCCTAATATTATCTCTTGATTTTAACAAATATATTTATTCAATGAGCATGACTATAAATATGAACAAATAGTATGTCTAAATATGCATTTCTTTTCCATTGTTATTTACTTGCAAAACGTTATTATTTGTCCCACATGCTCTTAGCTTAGAGATAATATATGAATACAATGTTAAACATATGTTTCAATAATCCAAGCCTCCATCCCTTAGGGTTATTTTTTCTGATACTTACACATCAATCAAATAAGGTTTGAGTCAAGCTAGACAAAGTTCGAGTTTGGCTGATGGCTATAGGTTAAGGCCGAAATCTTCTTGATAGTTCAAGGAGCCTCATGCAAGTGTGAGCATGATTCACGATCAACTACATCTCAGCTCAAAAGGTTCAAACAATTTTTAAAACTCATCTCTTAACCAAACTTATTTCAAATATTTGTAAAAATTATATTCAATACCAAACTATTTTAAAGTATATAGAAGTATAAATTAACGATACTCATGTAAGGTTGAGAACCCCGTATTAAATTTAACAAGAAGTTCCAACAATAACAATATTCAAATTATATTTTGCATCAACTTAAGTATCTCTCATTTTTTTTTTTTTTTTTAACGGCACCTAATCTACTCCACTTTGCCTCCAGTGGGGCTTGAAACCCATGACCTTTAGGTCATATGCAACACCATATTTATCAAATACCACTAGACTACAAGACCTTGGGTATTGGAGATTGGTGTAAGGTGTTGTCCATGACCTTTCGAAATTCTCTAGATTATGCATGTATTTGACTACCAAAGTCAAATACATTGATCATATCCCCTTAAAGAAAACCTGTTCATCTAAACATGTTTTTGTATTTATTTTTTTTTTTTGTATTTTTTAATTCAAAATACTTGATTATACATGTAGTTGACTACCAAAGTCAATTTGTTTTCTTTGTATAATTTAAAACGTAGTGTAAATTTTAATTAAAAGTTTGACTTTTTAGTCAGTTCAGTTTTTTATATCCCTAACCCAAATCATACTACAAAATTGATTACATGTGCAGGCAAAAACTTCACGTAAAATACAGAATTAACTTTTAAAAAGCATACAATTAACCGCAAAAATAAATCAGTTGTTTTATGGAAATTTATAAGTTTTGATGCATATTTGACTTTTTTATTCAAATGTTCTTTTATAACCTTAACCCTAAACAAAAAACACATTTGATCAAAAAGTCAATTTGATCACTAACAAATTACATAATTGACATAAAATTTATTATTTGTTGTGACGTTGCAATAGTGATTTCAGAGTTAAGAGCAAAAAATGATTGAAGATTATTTGTTGCGACAAAGATGATAATTACACTAACTCAACAACAAATGTCGTTTACCAAGAAGTTTTATTTCGTCTCTGAATTTCCTATACCGTTTCAGTTATGAATTGATATGTTATTTCAAGAGTATCTTATTTTGTTATTTGTCTATGTTCCCGTCAAAACATGTCCGCTATTCAGGCGGGCTTTGAGCTAGTTAACTATGTGGCAATTGAGATCATCTTATATAAATCAGTTGTGTTTTACACGAAAATAAAACTGATTATTTCTTAATATCATCTGCCTCTAAAAACGTTGAAACGGGTGTACATCATCATGATGTGTTTTTCAATTTTGTTTCATAGTCTAGAACCTTACAATAAAGTATTAATATAAGAATCTTAATTTATAGGGTAAATATCATAAATTGTCCATGTGGCCTTGGGTTTTCTGATATTTTGTCCCTAAATTTTTTTTTTTCAAAATTTCTGTCCATGTACTCTTTAAAATTCTGGTTTATTGTCCTTCCGTCCAAATTTGGCCGTTAACTAACGGAATATTTCTAAAGAGTGAGGGTATTTTCGTCCGTTCGCCTTTTCTTCTTCATATCAACAACTTCTTCCTCCTCCCTCCGCCACAGTCACCGCCGTCTCACTGGCGTTTTAATCTATTGCATACTTCACCAATTCACGGGTTTTCACTCGGTAACCATCAATCAGTTCATCACAAAAACAATCTAAAATGGTTGATACCAAAGGGAAATGAGGTCGTAAACCTAAATCTCAAGTTCCAGAAACCCTAGATCTCCAAACCTCCAAGTAGGGGTGTGCATGGGGCGGTTTGGGGCGGTTTTAGGCTCAAACCGAACCGAATCCGCTAATTTCGGTTTTAGGATTTTCAAACCCAATGGTTTCGGTTTCTAACGGTTTCGGTTTTAACGTTTTTTAGCCTTTAACGGTTCGGTTTCGGTTTTAAAACCGAATCCACCTCGTCTTAAACATAGATACATAATTTCATGCACTAATCTTTATTTTTTTTTAATTACATACAAATTTCAGTAATAATATCTAACTTACATCATTAAGTTTAATGAATACCATTTTCAGCCCAAAATTCAAACTATAAACGTATTTTACAGCATATAATAATGATATAAGCATTAATGAACCATAGTAGATGGACTATCAAATACTTAAATAGGTCGACTTCTATTTAATAAGTATAAAAATAAAATAAAATATATAATATATTAAATATTAGTGGGGCGGTTTCTTAATGGGGGCGGTTTTTGGTTAAAACCGAAACCGAACCGAATTCATCGGTTTCTTCAAAATCTAAAACCAAACCGTCGGTTTTGAAATGGTTTCGGTTTTATCGGTTTGGTTTTGACGGTTTTAACGGATTGGTTTCGGTTTTTCGGTTTTTATGCTCACCCCTACCTCCAAGGCAATTTCTCCACCCTCCGGAGAAGACGTAGATCTTACCGTCAGCAATGGCACTCCAAAATCCGATCATCACCACCACCTCCGCCGCCGGTCAAACATGGATGAAGATAAACCCTAACGCCGGTCACTGCTTCGTTCAATCGTTCCATCTGCTTAAACAAATCTGTTTTTCCTTTTCAATTGTTCAATCGTACATATCACTGAACGCTCCAATCGTTTGAAGAACCCCAATTTGAAGAACCCCAATTTGAAAGAACCCCAATTTGAAAGAACCCTAACTTGAAGAACCCTAATTTCGAGGGTAGGAAGAAATCTGATGGTGATGATGAAGAATAGAGATGGTGTTGACCCATTGAAAGAACCTAATGGTGAAAAATCTGATGGTGATGATGAAGAACCCCAATTTGAAAGAACCCTAAATGGAAGAAAAGTTATAAAAATTAAAAATTGAAGGGGGAAGAATCAAGATGAAGAACATGAAGAAGGAGGGAGAAGGAGGGGTAATTTGGAAAAAATGACAAAAGTGTCATCAATTAACAACCAAATTTGGACGGAAGGACAATAAATCAGAATTTTAAAGAGTACAGGGACAGAAATTTTGAAAAAAAAAAATTAGGGATAAAATGTTAGAATAGCCAAGACCACATGGACAATTTGTGATATTTACCCTAATTTATAAAAGAAAATGATGACATGGGGTCTATATGTGATATTAAAATCAACCATCGCAAACATACATCAACATCTTGAATAAAACCTAAGAAACTAAGTTAACTATGATAGTCAGATTGGAAAACAAGAAGTTGTGAAACCTACACCACAAACAATATTATGTGGTGTACAATTTCTTACAAGCCCATCTCATACTCAGATGTAAATGTAAATAACATATACTAAAGTGTATTTTGGTGTAATGGTATGTAAGTGACCCAATAATCATGGGCAAATTGAGGATTAAATTGTAGGTTGGTTCTCTTGAAGAAAAAAAAAATAGGTGAGAGAAGTAATTGTCGAACGAGTCGGTGTCAGATGAGTTGGGACAGAAGTTGGTACTAAGACCGGTGCCAATGGTTTGGCAAACTGATACCGTCAATTGTTGCTAAATCAGCGTCACGTCAGCTCACCCTCCAACCGACACTAAACTGACGTACGCATGCCAACAATACTACTTCCCTTTAATTTTTTGGGACCCACCATTACAAAACACACACTCACAAAATACCCCCTTGGACCCACCCAAACAACCGGCGACATACTCACCGCCCGTCCTTATACCGGCCTGGCTCAAACCGGCGGTAAAGTGGCGAGACCGTGCCAACGGTGCCACCAAACCGGCGCTAACCGGCGGTAAAGTGGCGTATACCATTAGCACGAGTCTAATATATATGATACGTAAAATAAGATATTTGATAGATAAAAAAATCCAAGTGGATTGGATCGGAAGTTATAGTTAATAGGTATAACGATTGATAGTTGAAACCTAAATACATTTATCCTTTGGCATGTCTACATCTTTACCTAATATTCTATACCTAATTTAATTACCATACTTTATACTCAAATTCGTGTTTGTTTTTTTTTTTTTTTTTTTGAACGAAGGCAAAAATATAGATATACCACCTTTAACATTAGTTCTATAGGTGATCCGTGAATGGTGGCTTTCCGTTTCCTCTATATTTGTTATCTATAATCGGATCATATTACAACGTTTTAAAGACTTTGGAATGCACCTAATAGTGTTGCATCAACACTAAAAGTGGTGTCATTCTGTGAAATAAAAGTGTGTTCACAGAAAAAAGAAAACAGTGTTTTGATGGTTAAATACAACATCTATGAATCAATTGCAAATCAAATTGAATTTTACCACAAGTAACAACATTTGTATCAAATTTAAACAAGTAAGCCAAGCATGTTGATTAGAAATTCAAAGATATATAACAAAACTCCCAACATTCACAAATTAAAACAAAACGCAAAAATCAAAACCCTAAGTCGATCAATCCATAGAAATTTCAATATCACCATCAGCAATCTCCTGCTGCAAATCCTTCGGATCCTTCCCGTCAACAATACATCCAACCGAAACACAAGTTCCGAGAATCTCCTTCACCGTTCCGGACAACTCCTTCCCCATGGATCTCGGTTTCAGTATCTTCGCAATCTCAATAACATCATCGAGAGAAACGCTACCGGAATGCTTGGTATTATTCACTGTTTTCAGGTCACGTTCCGGTTCCTTCAACGCCTTGATGACTAGAGCGGCGGCGGAAGGGACGACGGAGATTTTCGCCTGACGGTTTTGTACGGTGAGCTTGACGGTGACACGTAAACCCTTCCAATCCTTGGCTGTTTCTTTAGCGATGTCTTCTCCGATTTTTTTGGGGGAGAGACCGAGTGGTCCGATTTTGGAAGCAAGTGATGAGGCTGCAACAGCCTCACCTCCGATCACACGGACGTACACCTCCACGAGTTGTGATGGATCGAACTTAGGCATTTTTCTGGATTCAACGGTGGTGAGGCGCGGCGGCAATCCTTTAAAAAAAAAAAAAAAAAACTGTTACCGGCGATCGTAATCTGCGGCTAGGGTTTTTAGGCTCTTCGATACCGATTGTTTTATTGAATTTGAAGAACAATACACGATATATATACATGAGTTGACTAACTAATTAAGGAAAGATATCACTAATATAATATAAATAATCTAATGAATCTTTATCTAGTTTAGAAGATCCTCCGATTTAAACATTTTATTTTGAGGTAATTTAAAATAAGTGATATGACCACTTTACTTTTTTCTATTTTACTTTTAAACACATTAACACCATTTTATTTAAAATAAGATATATATCCATCACAGACCATTCAATTAATCTAATTTAACTATAATTATAATTTTTTATCTCAAAAACTGTTAAAATCAAAGTGTATCACTTATTTTAAATAGAAGGAATTACAATATATTTAAGGGTCTTGATAATGACAGCCCTTAGGGCATTAAATACTTGTATTTTAATCTTCAACCGACTCCTAAATTTCAGGAACTACTCAGTTGTACAATATTTTATGCACTTAGTGACAGCCCTAAGGGCTGTCATTATCAAAACCCTATATTTAATAGGGAGATTGAGCAGGATGGAGGAAAGTGTATCTCAAATTTAATATGATTAAATTAGTTATCTGATTTTTTGCATTCTGTTAATAAACTATAGTATATTTTCTTTAGCCGTATAAAAAGTCAATAAATCCTTCTTTCGGTTAACTAATATAAAATTGTCTTACTTTATTTATGTAACAGCCAAAATCAAGTTTTAATTACACATTATAGGCCATAAGTACGATTATTTCTTATTCACTTTTTCTTTTATTATTACATCATAATTGTAGTTAGCAAATGGAGATTTAAAATTATAGATTTGGCATTTAATGTTGAAATATTATTCTGTTTCATCACAGCCATTTGGTCGGTGCAAGCATACATGTAACTTAGTTCCAGTGTTTTAAAACCCGGCCGGTTGAACCGGTTCAACCGCGGCCCGGTGTAAGAGACGGTTCAACCGTGACCGGGTTTTTGCTTAGGATTGGCCCGATTCAACTCGGTCGGTTATTGTGAAAACCGGCGACTCGGTGACCCGGGTTGACCCTGTTTTTAGTTCTTTTACTTCAATGTACAAATGTTAGTGCATGATGCACACATCTTTTATACAATATTTTTTATATGTTGTTAATTGACCCGTTTTTTAATCATTTTTACTTCAAATATATATAAAGGTACAGATTTTATTGCATGATGTACATATCTTTTATGTAATATTTTTTTTATATGTTGTTAGTTGACCCGGGTTGACCCGCTGATTGAACCGGTTGATCCGTGACCCGGCCATCTTATCGGACCGAGTAATAACCCGGGTTTTAAAACATTGCTTAGTTCCATCTGTTGAAGTTTTTGACATTTGAGATTATAACTTTATCAAACATGAGGTGAGTGGTGCCAAGAAAGTACAAAATACTAGGGGTGAGCAGAAAAAGAGGGTAACCGGAATTGGAACCGGAACCGTCTCGGAACCGGAGGTTCCGGACCCGGAACCTGCTAAGAGGTTCCGGTTCCGGTTCCCAAAATCATGGAACCGCCTTAAGAGGTTCCGGTTCCGGTTCTCAAAATTAAGGAACCTGGAACCGGTGGATACCCTGGAACCGGCGGTTACACGGTATATTTTTATTAAAATATATAATATATTACACATGATTAATTAAATAGATTTTTGATTTATCTAAATGTAAAATACTAGTACAAATAAACATATAAATTGACCTTACTCGTTATAATTGAGTCAGAAATTGGGTGATAGTGAGACATTCACTCGTTGTGAGGTCGTATCTTTGTGACTGACTTTTACATGAATCACACATTTACTGTGTTTTTGTCATTCTTATTCACTTATTTCTATTTTGAACAATATTCGTAATCGTTGAAATATATATAAAATCGTTAAACGATATTTGTAATTGGTAGTTTGTGTGATTTATTGTCTTGTTTATTCAGTTTGTATTGTTAAATGTTTTTGAATTAAGATACAGGGTAACTGGAACCTGCCCTGGAACCGGTGGTTCCGGTTCCGAAAATTTAGGAACCTGTCTTCCAGGTTCCGGTTCCGGTTCCTACATCTCAGGACCCTGCGGTTCCGGTTCTGGTTCCGGTTCCAGTCGGAACCGACGGGTACCCTGTTATGCTCACCCCCTACAAAATACTGCATTTGTTCTTGTAGCCGGAGGGCTGGGGCACGACTTGGATATAATGAATAAAGTTGCAACATTTTTTTTTTTTGTATTTTAATAATTTGATGTTTGACCCATTTCCATTTTAACTGTTTTTTTTTCTTTCAACTATTAGAAATGAGAGTGAAAGAGAGATAGAGAGGGAGAGAAAGCGAATCAACCCATTTGATAAACAGGTCAAAAGTACGACTTTTAGGTGAACTGTGAAGTAAATATTTTTTCAAGGCCAAGCAATGAAACAAAACTAGCCTTATTATCAGTGGCGGACCCAGAAAAAAGTTTGAGGGGTTGCACACTTTTTTATTCATGCTATATAAAAAGCATAAAAAGAAATTGGAAAATACGATATAATTACATATGTAAAAAAACATCTATAAATTACATTCTAAAGTTGAACTCTTCGATCTTTCATTTTCTGAAGACGATTGATTACACTTTCAATTTAACATCTAAAAGTGTTTTTTTTTTCTACTACACAAATCAATGCTTGATTCAAAAAATCATCGTCCATTTTAGTGCGCAAATCAGTCTTTAGAAGCTTCAATGCGGAAAATACATAGCAAAGGAAAAATCCATGTTCTCTTGTTTTAGAATCAGTAAATAATATAAGCTTAATAAATAAGGAGTAACCGGCTTTACTTAATTTTTTATTGAACTTTAATTATATTTTTCTTTAGCTATCTTTTTAACAAATATTGAAATAGAACATATATTATTATTTTTTCTACTACATAAGAATATCAGTTGCATTTTTTAGGGGTGTCACATACATTAAAAATAATAAAATTAACACTAATTCGAAAAATTTAAGGGGTTGCCCGGGCAACCCCGTGCACCATACTAGGTCCACCCCTGCTTATTATTTAGTTATTGTAATAACTGCAGTCTACTAACCACTTCATGATTGCAAACGCAACTTCCACAAGTACCAACAAACAATGTAGTTTTGGGGAAAATAAAGGTGTTTTAAATCAAAATAAAAATACAGACATGAACAATTTGCACCCCAAAACTAGATTTTAGTTTCATAGAACTCATCATTTCAATCTCCCTTAAATAGGTTCTTCTTTTAAAGTGCTTGAAATCATGAAAAATGCTACCTTTTTAAGTTATGATAATTAGATAATGCTTACTACACAGCCATTTGCTTGGATTTTGGTTCCTCAAAACCCGACACTATTTCAGGGTTCAATACTCACTTGTTAAAAGAAACTTTGAGTGACTTTAGACATGTTTAGCTCATTGATATCTTAGCTGACTTTAATAAAAAACACTTTGAGCGACTTTACACACTTTTAACCCAACGAATCTAAATTATTGTATAAATGCACCAACATGTATGGTTGTACTGGAGGTGACTTTCAACACATTTGACCCGTGTCCAACATTTACTCCCCGAAAGATATAGTTATAGGTATCCGCCGCCGCATTGTGCGGGTACCCTGCTAGTATTATACGGTCATTCAAGTTTCCCTATTCATAAGGATTTTTCATTTTGCCCCTTAAGATATTTGATTATTACATTTTGATACTAAAAGTTGGTACAAGGATTGTTGACATGGTAGGAATTATAAAAGATTTTTTTTATAGGAAATGAGATGCGGTCGATTGTAGATTTGTATCTGTCTGATTTTCTTTTTCTTAGATTATTATTATTTCTTGATTTTTATTTAATTGACATTTCCATTATTTTACTCATTTAGCGAAGAAATTTTGTCCAGCTATAATTTACATTTTCATGAATTTACTCAAAAGTAAAAATTTCAAAAACCCGCAACATATGGATGGTTAAAATGATTTATGTACAATTAAAGAAGCACAACTACTCAAATGTGGTTAATGAGATTCAAGGATGGTTTATGCATACAAACAGACCTATCTACTGATACAATAACATTTCAAATGGAAAAAACAATAAAACCATAAGCCGGGGTAGAAAGAAAATCCAGTATATTTAAAGTCACTAGCAACTATAAATAAAATATCATATGAAATTAAACGAAATGGTTCAACTAAACTAATTCTACTCTTGGCCTTTTTACTGCCAATGAGCATTTGAACCAAGAGCAATAGTATTAGATCCTGATCTGTTACCAAACCCACCTCGTCCTCTTGACCTAAAGTTCCCACCAGAACCTGCAACATAACAACAAAAAATACATCAACCAAAATCATTTTATAAAAAAATCAGATAACTAATTTAATCATATTAGAGTTAATTACACAAATGGTCTTTTAACTTTATACCAAATTTCACCAATGGTCCTTTAGTTTCAAAAATTACAATTACACCGATTGTCCTTATTTTTGAAACTTATTTCACCGATAGTCCTTTAGGCTTAACGATGTTAAATTTTTCTGTTAAGTCTCCCATGTGAGATGCACATGGGTGTGGGTGTGTGCAAGTGGTGTGGTACTTTTTGCCTTAAAAGTTGTAAATAAGCTTGTTTTTTAAATTTTTTTGCAAAAAGTGAAATGGAAAAAGACTACAATGCCCTCATGTGCATCTCACATGGGAGACTTAACAGAAAATTTTAACACCGTTAAGCCTAAAGGACTATTGGTGAAATAAGTTTCAAAAATAAGGACCATCGGTGTAATTTTTGAAACTAAAGGACCATTGGTGAAATTTGGTATAAAGTTAAAGGACCATTCGTGTAATTAACTCTAATAACAAAAAATACATCAATAAAAAATTTAACTAAAATCATTTTATAATAAGTAATTAAAAATCGTACCTCCGGGAGCCATTCCTCGTGTCATGGAAGCTAAGGCAGGAGGAACAACTTGAGCAGCTTCTTGAAGAAGCTTCACGAGTTCTGTAGCAAATTTTGCATTTGAATGAGTGAAAAAGGTGACAGCAATCCCTTTAGCACCTGCGCGTCCTGTACGTCCTATCCTATGAACGTAATCCTCGAGAGTAGTCGGGAAGTCATAATTGATGACACATTTTATGTCCTTCACATCTATAATTAACAATTAAAATATTAAATATAAATAAGTTATTTAATATTTAAAAAAGCCGATACAGATTGGAATGAAATGGCAACCTTATCCCTGCATTTTAACATTCATGAAATGTGACCACCTCAACTTTGCAGGGATAAGGAGCAGCGCACCACCACCACCACCACTATCTCCGCCAATTCCAATTAGTCCAACCACTGAATAAGTGTTTCATTTGTAGCGAGTCAACCGGGCTGTCACGACCATAAATCTCATAACCGTGTTTGGGCAGCGACAACTTTTTAACACAACTGTATCATAACGAAAAATGCTTCACGTGAACACCACTTTGTTGCTATTAAATTAACTAGCCTAAGACAGCTGTAACACACCCCAAATTAACTAGTCCAAGAACCGAACAGAACCAAACTGAGAACCGGGAAAATGGTTATGGCTGGACTGAGGAAAGAACGTCCGAACCAACGATGCTCGAAACCGAACCAGAACGGACCGAGAACCATCGGGAACCGAACCGAGAAAGTTTATTGACTTTTTTATCGGTTTTGGACCGAACCGAACTGCTCGGAACCGAGAACCGATTTTGCATAAAAATTAGAACTGATATATTGGTCATGCACTAAAATGCCAGGTTGAACTTGTACCATTTGCTGCTATAAGCAAATGGACTACTTACCAAATAACCATGAATGCCATAAGAAGTGGCAGTTAAGTTCCATTGTTTACAAAAAGAGTTCAGTTTAGTGCAAGAAAATATGAATCAGATTTACTACTTACAAAACTATATGTCAAATCTAGTAATGGATGATGTTTGGATGTGCGTTTTTAAATGTTTTAAGGAATCAGAATCAGATAATCTGCTAATCAATGCTAAACCTATATAACCACAAAAGCAGCTTTTGCCAAACACTTGAAACTGACTTATGTAAATTTAAACAACACCTAAAGAGGGAAAATTAAAACCAATACAGCAGTTTAGTAAATGTCACTTGTCAAAGTATGACCCGAATGAGGTTTAACCAAAGAAAGCCAAAGCTAAACCTAATACCAGTAGCAGTTAATCTTATTTCGGTTGACAAAAGTGTACCAGTTAGCAGAACCAAAAGACTCAAATATTATGTTCGAGCCATAATGGAAGGTTAGAAAATTTTGACTTTGTTATAAACTATGCATTACTTTTAATATTGAAAAAGGGCATTTTGATTCAGTTAACTGTTCTATTTAGGGGGTGTTCAGGTTAGCTTATTTAACACAGCTTCTGCTTATCAGTCTAAACAAACTCTTTTAGAATATTACCTCAAAACAGCTGTTTGGATGCTTAAACAGCTTATTGCATTCAGATAACACAATAAGCTAATAAACTGTGTAAAAAAGCTAACCCAAACACCCCTCGAATCCCTATCCAAATAGTGAGGTTTTTTTAACCACCCTAACTAAATCCAAAATTCCTACTAGTCCTTCATAAAATCCAGCTCAGCAATAACCATTTTCTTGCAATGGTTTCCCCCTTTCCTTTCGCACCCAAACCACAAATTATTTTCTCAGGTAAGTAGACAGCAGCCGGCAGACCCCGATAAATTTTTAACCATTTTTCCAATCACCTAAAAAAAAGATTTTTTTTTCTTTTTTTTTTAAATTCCTAACAACAAACACAGTGATCCTACCAAGACCACGAGCAGCAACATCAGTGGCTGTCATTATAAGACTTCTGCCACTTTTAAATTCTGCTAAAACCCAATCCCTTTCATCTTGACTTTTATCCCCATGAATGGATAATGCGGGCCATCCATCCATTCTTAGCTGTCGTGTTACTTGATCACACCCTTTTTTTGTTTCTACAAATATTAGAATCCTGCTTCCGTCCATCATTTCCTTAAGAAGCTTAATAAGCCTACCAATAATTATTAACAAAAAAAATAAATAATAACTAACAAATTATTACGTAAAAAATAAAAAAAGATGCTGATTTATATTTCATACCTGGTGTACTTTTCGGAAACTGTTACGACCTCAATAACCTGGTTTATTGATTGATTTGCTTTCAAAACTGGAGATCCAATTATTACCTACGAGTTTGAGTTTAAAGATTTCCAATTAGGCCAAAATGCACTTTAGTACCCTCAATTTGGCTGACTGGGTCTTCGACTACCCTGAACTATTAAAGGTGTAGAATGGTAGTCTGAACTTGACAAGATAAAGATTTAGTACACTGACTCACTAATTTGGTCTTGTTTTCTTACTGACTCAATGTACTGAGATTAGAAGCAAATCACGTAAGAAAACAAGACCAAATTAGTGAGTCATGGTACTAAATCAACCATTTTGTCAAGTTCAGAGTACCATGTTACACCTTTAATAGTTCAAGGGGTAGAAGATCTGGTCAGCCAAGTTCAAGGTGCTAAGATGTATTTTGGCCTTCTAATAATAGGTGTGCGGATTGTAAGGATGTAGACTACTAACCTTGTATGGATTTCGTAAAAACTGTCTGGCTAAAGTCTCGACTTCTTTAGGCCATGTTGCACTCCAGTAAAGTGTTTGTCTATCTGGTCTGATCTGTAGAAAATAAAATTAAAAACACATCTAAACTTAGTATAAACTAATTAAATATATCAAGAGGAGCTAGAAAGTTACATACTTGAGAGATAATTTTCCTAATTTGAGGCTCAAATCCCATATCCAACATACGATCAGCTTCATCCAAAACAAGGTAAGTCACTCTTTTCAAGTTTGTATGTCGGGCTTCTAGCATGTCAATTAACCGACCAGGTGTGCCAATAATAATTTCAACTCCTGCAATAAAAAGATAAATATTGTAAATGACTAAATTCCTCTTTTCACTGTAAAAGCACATCGGATTTCATGATTATTTTAATCAAACAATGTATAACTTTGGGTAATTGGCAATCACAGTACCTCTTTGAAGATCACGAATTTGTGGTCCCTTAGGAGCACCACCATATATGCAAGTACTTCTTATTCCAGAATGTGACCCAAATTTTCCAGCTTCTTGTTGAATCTGTACAGCCAACTCACGGGTAGGTGCCAGTATTAGCACAATGGGACCATCTCCTTGGACTGTAATTTTTTTATGAAATAATGTCACAATAAGCAAGATTTTTGGCATATAATGTGAAATTACTGAAATATAAACTGACCCAATTGAGGTTGTGCGGCAACGTGAACCAAAGCAGGCAGTAAATATGACAGAGTCTTGCCAGAACCAGTTTCAGCAATCCCAATTAAATCTCTTCCCTTTAAAGCCATAGGCCATCCTTGAGACTGAATTGGTGTTGGCTCAACAAACCCTAAACTTGAAATAACCTCTAAACAGTAATCTGCAGAATAAAAAATCGTTATTTGAATGACGATAGTTTAAAAGATTAAATAAAATTGCTTAATTTGCAGGCTGATTACCTGGAAAACCTGCCTCATGAAACATACGAATTGGCTTTGGGACATCAACGCCGTCAATGGTGATCTCCCTACGAGCACGGTACATTGCCACCTCGTGATCATTCATGTCTCTTACAGAAGGACACTCGATATAGAAATTCTTAGCAAATGGTACCAAATTGGCAAAATCCTGTGTTGGTAAAGATATATTATTTAAATCCCCTTTAGATCCACCACCTCTTCCTCCTCTGCCACCACCACGGCCGCCATCAAAGCCTCTGCCGCCACCTCGCCCACCGCCACCACCACGGTGTCCTCTGTCAAAACCCCTGCCGCCACCACCTCTGCCACCACCACGGCCTGAATCAAAACCTCTACCTCCCCTGCCTCTACCACCGTCAAATCCTCCATTGTTCATTCTTCCACCACCACCACCTCTGCCGCCCCTGCCGGAACCAAAACCTCTCCCTCCTCTTCCACCACCACCTGCACCGATGCTAAAACCACCCCTGACACCGGGTTCAAAAGGAGGATATCCGTTTCCGGCACCTCTTCCACCGCCTGCAAACGGTGGTGGTGCACCGCGGCCGTAGTTTGGAGGAGCTCCCATTGCAGGGGGTCCCGCCGAAGGCGGTAATCCCATGAAATCACTGACACATTCAACATATAATAAGATAAATCATGGAAACTTAACTCCTAGCATAATCAAACAATTACGCAACAAATAGGTACGTATCGAATTTGTGCGTGAAAGATCTGAAAGAAAGAAAAAATATTGATACGGTACCTCCGACGCTGATGGTAAGAGCCGGCGTCCACAACCCTGGCATCGTAACGATTCATCGTGGTTGGAATAATTTCGAGATGGAAATCGGTTCCAATTTTAGGTTAGGGTTTTGAAAGTGTTCGAGGGTTTGACTGTTCTGAAATTTTGATATTTTTATCTTTCCTTCAGATATTTTCCTTGTTGCGTACTCGCGTAATTGCATTTGATTATTTTGATATTCAATATTTAACCACAGAAATCAATTTAATACGAAGTATCAAAAGAAAACTATATTTTTAGTGGAAATAATGAAATACAAAATATATTAAAAGAGAATAAATTATAATATTACTTGGCATAAAATTGTTATACGAAGTATAATAATCTAACTTCTATATTTATTGTTAATTATTCTTATTTTTATTTTCCAGGATCTTATCTAGGGATGCAAATTTAACTCGCGGGTTTGGGTACCTACAGGTACCCGAGTCTTATGGGGCGGGTATTACCCGTCTAAACGGGTAACGGGTCGGGGATGAGTTTAAATTTCATACCCGAGAGCGGGTACGGGTCGGGTATGGGTTTTATAATACCCACACTGTTTATACCCGACCCGAATATATATATTAATGTGTAATTTTTTTAACACAAATTTAGCTCACTAGTCACTACTCAAACTTAGTCTAACTCTTAATCTCTCATTAGCCCAATTTAATAATGGTTAAAATATGACTCATCTCTCATTAGTCTATTACGTATTGAACGAAATAAGCTTGAATGAACTAAGAGTATTAAATGTTTTAGATATTTTGTTTAATTTTTTTATAGAACGGGTACCCGTCGGGTTACCCGTACCCGGCGGTGATTTTTCTACCCGAACCCGACGGGTATTTAACCGGGTACGGGACGGGTACGAGTATGGGAATAATGGTCGGGTACGGGTTTTGCAGTACCCGCTACTACCCGTACCCATTTGCATCTTTTCTTATCATGTTTTTTCTAATTCTAATTTTATATTGAAATAGAATTTTACAAAGAAGCATTACAAGATTTGTTAGCCGTTAGTGTAAAGAAATTCAAATTTCCCCGACATCATTCTTCCATTACCATTTTTTCAGATAAAAACTCCGAATATAAAAAAGAAAAACGATAATGACAGCTCTAAAGAGCTGTCAATAAAACGTTAAAATACACATCAAAAAACTTGTACAATAATTAATAACCGTTCCTGCATTTTAGGAATCAACCTCCACTGGTAAAAATATAAACGATTTATGCATACAATTACCTCTTAATGACAGCCCTAATATATGTCATTAACAAAACTCAATGACGCACCCGAGAAAACATTGTTTTATATTGTAATGTGGTTTTTTAACTATGTTTGGTTTTAATAACAACGTGAAATATTTCTTAATTTTTTTATTACTTTTGTATTAATTTTTTATAAAACAGATTAAAACATGATATTTTTCTGGAAATTACAAGTTCGTATTTTTCCTTAGTTTTTTACATCTAAAGACTAAAGTCAATCAACCTTTTAACCCAAATTTTAGTGTTTAATAATGAAAATGTAGTCAAAAAAAATATATAGTCATAAATTTAAATTTTAATGTAAAAAAATGGTATAGATTTAAAAAAGTTTAAAAAAATATGTGTTTACTGTTTAAAACAAACAGATGTAGAAACTAAAAAGAGTTAATTACCCACCACAAAGAGTCAATCAACGACTGCAAATATTTGGATTCTCATGTCATCACCGCAATGGGTTAATAAATGAAGAACCAGTTCCGATTATTTAGAAAGGTAGTTGATTTATTCAAGCCAATTATTCTTTCATCTAAGGTAATGTAAAGATGTTTAACATTTATACCTTTACTAATTACTATTATTTACACTTTCTTCTATAATTAATACATTGTGAGGATATAAAGCTCAAACAACAATAATTTGCTGCAGATGAAATACTAGTTGCCTTGAACAAATCATTACCCATTTTGAAATGGTATAAAAACTTAATTGGTAACGGTATCATGAACAAATCTAGCATTATTCTGTTAGTGGATAACCCGTGGAGGTTGGTTAATAAAAATGTGAGGGGTACAGTCGACCCAAGCCACTCCGGCCACCGCAGACGTGGCTATTCGCTCTGTTGCAGATCGGGCGCAAGGGGCAAAGTCAACGACCGAGGCCAAAAGGTATGAGAAAGTAGAAGCCAGGGACACAGAGAGCGAAGAAGAGGACTGATTTATCACATGTAATTTAGTACATATGGGGTGATAGTGATGTTGATGTATTGTATCATATGTGATAGTAGTGGTGATGATAATTTAAGGGTTAATTAATCTAAAGATTAAGATTTATCTTTTGAGACTATCATCCCCTATATATGGAGCTACATATGATTCCATCATGACAACTCATCAAAACGCTGCATTCTCATTGGTGGCAAATGTCATGTGTAAATCATTCATTGGCCATATCCTTATTCACAACCTACACATAACGCTGCCAAAGAAGTTAATTTTCACCCGAAATTTCAGCCATATAAAGCAGGAAAATCGCATTCACTCGTAATAGCAGCAATTACAAAAGCTGTGTTTCTTTCTCATCTTCGCAATTCAATAAGAAATTGTCCGGCAAACGCGGTGGCAGATTGTTGGTGTTTGCGGCGGCGGATTATTACTCTACTCCCGGAGTTCCAAAATCTGCCACCAGTAAAGACATTAATGTAACACCTCAAATTTTAATGCCAAATAGTGGCCAAAATAAAACATTTTTCATAAATAGAAGAACTATTCCAAAATATGGATTTACAAAAAACCTTTAGTATGAAAATCAGAGTATAAAGTTTGGTGTTACAAAATAGATCAAAACCAAAGCTAAGCATAAATCCAATCTAAAGTTCTTCTATTCTAGGCCCCGCATCTCTATCCATGCGTACCTAAACCTTCGATCCCGAACCTGAGTACATAGCAAAACAAACAAGGAGTACGTGAGACAAAAAACGTCTCGTGAGCTACATGGGTTTAGACCCGATAATAAAATGAATGTCACAATTCATATAACCAATCAATATACATATATATATATCCAACTATCCAGTCTAGTCACATTAGTGTGACCCTATCAAACTTGCTTACCTAGCAATCACAACTAACGTGGATGAGTCGATGGGAATTCACCCCAACTGCCCCTCACTCCACACCTCATGACCGGGAGTATCCCGTGACATCGCATAACTAACGTGGATGAGTCGATGGGAATTCACATGGGAATTCACCCAACTGCCCCTCACTCCACACCTCATGACCGGGAGTATCCCGTGACATCGCATAACTAACGTGGATGAGTCGATGGGAATTCACATGGGAATTCACCCAACTGCCCCTCACTCCACACCTCATGACCGGGAGTATCCCGTGACATCGCATAACTAACGTGGATGAGTCGATGGGAATTCACATGGGAATTCACCCAACTGCCCCTCACTCCACACCTCATGACCGGGAGTATCCCGTGACATCGCATAACTAACGTGGATGAGTCGATGGGAATTCACATGGGAATTCACCCAACTGCCCCTCACTCCACACCTCATGACCGGGAGTATCCCGTGACATCGCATAACTAACGTGGAAGGGTCGATGGGAATACGCCCAACTGCCCCTCAATCCACAACTCATGATCGGGAGTAGCCCGTATCATCACATCATCTCAATCTCATCATAACCCTATGGTTATGCAAATCTAGCTCTTTGCTAGCACTTTCATCATCATCAAGTTAGTTCAATACTATCATAGGTATAACTAACTATCAACTACTAGTCTACACAATTAAGCAAATAGACCATAACACAAGTAATGAAAATATTTAACAGGGCTATGTACTCAGTAAATTCCACACGTACTCACCTTAGCAATATGATGCTCAAATCGTGTTCTTGACACCCAATCTCTTGCTTCACAAACCAATCAACTTCCCAAGACTTCACCAAAAGCCTAATACAATTATCACAATATGATCAACATTACAATCTACTAACAATGTGTTCATCTATCTCTAAATAACACCCAACAATCCATTTCCCCCAAATATGGTGATTTACCAAACCCTAGGTTTAACCAACCCTTAAGATTCTTACAAATCAGAATCATACACTTGTTTCCCTTGTTAATACACCATCTATTAAGTGTATACAACACTTATATCACCATAACCCATAACCCAAAGAGCTAGGGTTTCAAAGCCATACACCCAAATACATAGATCTTAAGCTACAAAGATCAAAGAGTGAAGATATACCTTTAATCTTCGACTAGGAGTGAAATCTAACAAAGATTTGAGAAGAAATCAACCAAGATCTGCACTTGAGCTCCAAAATCGCCAAAAGGAAGAACTAGGGTTTTCTATTTCATCAAATGAGCTCCAACCCGATTTTAATGCTGCACGACAATAGTTCACGACGCGAACAATAGTTCGCGTCGCTAACTATGCGATTTTCATAGATCGCGATCGTTAATCGGACGTGAACTTCTTCGCGATAAAAGGCCAAACTCCCTGGAGCTAGTTCGCGATCGCCATCCTTAGTTCGCGACGCGAACTCCTTTAGGCAGCTGGGCTGCACTTTTTCATCTTTGTCTCGACCCGGTTTCGCCCATAACTTTCTCATACGGTGTCCAAACGACACGAAACCAATTCCTACGTTCTTTAAACGATTTATCCTTATTTATCATATTTTTATCCAATTTATTTATTTACAAATTTCGGGTCGTTACAACTATCTTCCCCTTAAAAGGATTCCGTCCTCGGAATCACTCAAAAGAAATTCCAATTTACATTCTACCGAGTATCCATTCTCATTCTCCCGCGGTTATTACCGTCAACCTTTTCTCATCCCGAATTAGTCAACAATATGTATGTAAACATTCAATTAATCCCGTTAGATCCAAACGGTCAAAAATCAATCTTAAGCCTTTAGTGCCCAAATGGGCCAAACTTGCACAATTTTGACCACAAGACTTTCAATCCTTTAACCAATCATCTTATACATATAGAAATGACATGACCCACGCATAATAATCAACTAATTGACCAACACCAATGTCAAAGTCTAGCTTCGACCAAGTTACCACATTCCAACCTCGTCTAATCCTTGACTTACGAACAAAGTCACTACACTTTAACAATTTCCTTTACCATCGACCTCTAATTATAATTTATCAACCATTAGATACCCAATTCCCAAATTCGACTTGAAAACGCCCAACGGGTCAAAGTGACATAATTTGTCTATAACTCTTTTAATTACGTCATTACCTCTTTCTCATACACACAACTAATACATTATACTACTATCATTGCGAGTCATTCGAAACGAAAGTCAAAACCCATCCTTAACCAAGTCAACTAATCATATGTTGACAAAACTTGACTTTTGCCTAAAGTCAACCATACTTTTTCCAATTAACAGATTCCCTACCCTCGAGATCTCATTCTCGACTTATCACTTCCGGTTACACCCATTAATGTTTCCTTAACAATCGTCCATATTTCCAAAATTTCAAGCCTTTTCAAATTTCCCCAAGTTCTCACATTCCCTTATGGTCACATCAACCCTTTACCGTTTCTTAACTTTCATTTGGTCACCTATACCATTTCTTAGTACCATTTCAATCATCTTCGCCTCACATACCATAATTTCACACAAGCTGACCATATCCTGGTTCCCAATGACAATTGCTTTCTAACAGCATCCTTTTTCTCATATTCGAGAAGTCGTAGGCATCCCATACCTATACATGACCTAATGCCACCCGCATTTCCAACCAAATTTTCATTTACCATAACATAATAGCAATACTCATTAACCCCTTGGTTCTATCTTCGTCATATAAACACATACGCATACACACCTACATATATATATACATATATATATCACGCCAACTCAATCTGAACGTATCCATTATGCACATATACAATCATATGTATATGTCACCAATACCATCCAAGCATCATCATCATGCGCATATACAACCATATGTATATGTCACGCCAATGTCATCTGACATCCATCCTTTCGCATCGCGTAGCCTTGCTACTATCTTACCCATTCGATCATCCAATCGCTCATCGTGCGTTCTAGCACCTCTCCCATAAAAAAAATCGCATTATCTTTTTTTCTTCCCTATTCATAAGTCTCCCATCGAACATAGTGCTTAGCACAATTCATATAATATTATCCTTCCATTATTATATACCTTCCAAGGCCATCATATAATGTACATGCATTGCACCCCGTGGGTATACCAATAAAATCTCCGATTGTCGTTTACCGTTTCACTTACACATCAATCATCCTTGACCGGTCCATTTCCTTATTACCGATTTCCAATCCTTTTATTACCACCGGGGTAACCACCAATCTATTCCTTTAACCAAAGTTCACCGGCCAACCCGATCGCCTTTGAGTCAACCAATCGACTCCGGTCTACATTTGTGACCCATGACTTGGCACACATTAGCCCAACATTCCATGTTCCCGTCTTTCTACATCGCGATACCTTGAGATATTTATTTCCCAGTCGTAGCCTCACACACACAATGTCATATTATATCACCTCATTATTATGACATCTTGCCCATACTCGTCATCTTACCCTTAATATCAAATCGATCATCCCTTGCCCCGAAACTTGTTATGGCTACATGCCAATTTTTTTTTTTTTTTTTTTTTTTTTTTTTTTTTTTTTACTCAACCATTTCTACCAATTAAAATATGCCATTCCTGACACTTACTCTTTTCCACCTATGTTACATTTATTAGTTCCAAGGCATCACTATACCTTTACTCATTCTTTTCTTTCCCATTTACATACATTAGCATTACATTTCTTATCCGGATTCCCGCCAAATACTCAAGTTTCAATTCCAAGATTTCCATTTCCAAATTTCCATTCTTACTACAATTCTTACCAAAACTTAGTACTTCATTGTACTACTATCCATTTGTTGGAAACATTTACCGTCCTTGCGGTTCCTCTTTTGATACCATATAATAACATCAACCCCTATATCCTTACTATCTGCGACACATCGAACCATATTCCTTTCTAAAAATATAATTTCCATACACATAACTAACCGGGAAAATCATTCCCCAAATAAACATCCACGTCATACAACTTTCCTCCAATTCCTATAACCACCAATCCGTGCGATAATCCAACCATTAAGCTATATCCACACAATATCTTGGCTTGGTGCATACCCAACCAATCCATACCGATAACCACATCAAACACCCTAATTCCCATGGGCAACAAATCCACCTTAAACTTTCTACCGTCTATTTCTATTTCACAATTTCTATAAACACATTCAACCATAGACGTTTTCCCGTCGGCTACTTCTATTTCATAAACCTCATCTAACATTTCGGACGGCACATTCAATTTACAACCGAACTCATAAGACACAACGAATAAGTAGAATCCGAATCAAATAATATAGAAGATGGCATGAAGTTAATGAATAAAGTACCTGATACTACATCGTGCACCTCTCTTGCTTCCTCTCGAGTCACCTGAAAGGAACGTCCCCTTACTTGAGCCGGTTGCTCTTTCTTTTGAGCCGCGGGCACCTTTGGCTCGATCCTCTTTTTCGGGCACGCATTGCTATAGTGTCCCATTTCATGGCACGAGTAACACTCCACCTCGGAGAGTGTCTTGGATCTACAATCCCGTGCTATATGCCCCGTCTTTCCACAAATATAGCACACCTTCGAAACTCCTCGGCACTCGCCGGCATGGTTCTTCCCGCATCTCTTGCACGGGGCAACGCTTCCTTGCTTGAAGGAATTTGATGTGAACTTCCCCTTTTTAGAAGTTCCCGAGCCACTCTCGGCTTTCCTTTTCTCGTTCACATGGGCCCTCACGGCATTCCTTGTCGCATCTACCTCTTCCACACCCCGGGCGGCACCAATGGCCTCATCGAGTGTGACCGCTCTCCTTACCTCCAATTGGTAATCCCAAGGTAGCCCACAAGCATACCGGACTACCCTCGATCCTTCCTCAAAATAAGTTCTTGCAACAAACGGGAGCAATCCCGTGAACTCCCTTGAGTACTCCTCAACCGACCTATTACCCTTCTTTAGGTTTACAAACCTCTCATGCATCTTCTCCAAATCCCCGTCGGGGCAAAACTTTCTCTTCAACCTCGTGGTAAAGTCGTCCCATGACATCTTCTCAATCACCTCCCTCCCGAGGGTCTCATACACGATATCCCACCACACCATGGCATCTTCTTTCAATAGTTGTGACGCATACGTCACCATATCGGCATCCTTACACTTACTACTACCGATAACCCTCTCGGTTTCTCGGATCCACCTCATTGTTACCTTCGGGTCCGAACTACCCGTATACGTGTTTGGCCTACAAGCCATGAATGTCTTAAAAGAACAACCATAATTTTCATCGGGTCTCGCCCTTGCATCACTACAACCACCTGTGGAGGATTTTTCCACTCGAGTGCCACCATCCCTGGTTTTCTCATCCGATCTAGCCTCGGATACACGATCTCCACCCGACCTCTCACGGTCCCCAATGATGCGGTGCACCTCATCGGCCACCACTCCCTTGAGTTGTTCAATAATAGCTTGGAGGTCCGCCATGGTCACCGGAGTTCTATTAGCTCCGACCTCCGATTCATCAACTTGATGCATCGACGGTTGACTTTCCTGTTCAACCACCACCTCGACATGAGGTATTTCTTCCTCCCGGCCCTCCGGGGCTTTACCACTTCTATGCGTGGTCACCATTTCTTTCAGTCACGACTATACGAAAGTCATTAAACATTTAGTACCTTGTGTATAACCCATTAGCCTCATAAGACTCAATATCCATAATCATATCAATTCTCATCGGTCCCCCTAGGTTCAACCCTAAACTTAATATAAAGTCTCAAGGTCAACCTATCGATCTCAAGGAATCTTACATTCCTAATGCTACAGTCTAAGACTAGGATGGTCATCCAACCTAATTCACTTAAACTATAGCTCTGATACCAAGTTGTAACACCTCAAATTTTAATGCCAAATAGTGGCCAAAATAAAACATTTTTCATAAATAGAAGAACTATTCCAAAATATGGATTTACAAAAAACCTTTAGTATGAAAATCAGAGTATAAAGTTTGGTGTTACAAAATAGATCAAAACCAAAGCTAAGCATAAATCCAATCTAAAGTTCTTCTATTCTAGGCCCCGCATCTCTATCCATGCGTACCTAAACCTTCGATCCCGAACCTGAGTACATAGCAAAACAAACAAGGAGTACGTGAGACAAAAAACGTCTCGTGAGCTACATGGGTTTAGACCCGATAATAAAATGAATGTCACAATTCATATAACCAATCAATATACATATATATATATCCAACTATCCAGTCTAGTCACATTAGTGTGACCCTATCAAACTTGCTTACCTAGCAATCACAACTAACGTGGATGAGTCGATGGGAATTCACCCCAACTGCCCCTCACTCCACACCTCATGACCGGGAGTATCCCGTGACATCGCATAACTAACGTGGATGAGTCGATGGGAATTCACATGGGAATTCACCCAACTGCCCCTCACTCCACACCTCATGACCGGGAGTATCCCGTGACATCGCATAACTAACGTGGATGAGTCGATGGGAATTCACATGGGAATTCACCCAACTGCCCCTCACTCCACACCTCATGACCGGGAGTATCCCGTGACATCGCATAACTAACGTGGATGAGTCGATGGGAATTCACATGGGAATTCACCCAACTGCCCCTCACTCCACACCTCATGACCGGGAGTATCCCGTGACATCGCATAACTAACGTGGATGAGTCGATGGGAATTCACATGGGAATTCACCCAACTGCCCCTCACTCCACACCTCATGACCGGGAGTATCCCGTGACATCGCATAACTAACGTGGAAGGGTCGATGGGAATACGCCCAACTGCCCCTCAATCCACAACTCATGATCGGGAGTAGCCCGTATCATCACATCATCTCAATCTCATCATAACCCTATGGTTATGCAAATCTAGCTCTTTGCTAGCACTTTCATCATCATCAAGTTAGTTCAATACTATCATAGGTATAACTAACTATCAACTACTAGTCTACACAATTAAGCAAATAGACCATAACACAAGTAATGAAAATATTTAACAGGGCTATGTACTCAGTAAATTCCACACGTACTCACCTTAGCAATATGATGCTCAAATCGTGTTCTTGACACCCAATCTCTTGCTTCACAAACCAATCAACTTCCCAAGACTTCACCAAAAGCCTAATACAATTATCACAATATGATCAACATTACAATCTACTAACAATGTGTTCATCTATCTCTAAATAACACCCAACAATCCATTTCCCCCAAATATGGTGATTTACCAAACCCTAGGTTTAACCAACCCTTAAGATTCTTACAAATCAGAATCATACACTTGTTTCCCTTGTTAATACACCATCTATTAAGTGTATACAACACTTATATCACCATAACCCATAACCCAAAGAGCTAGGGTTTCAAAGCCATACACCCAAATACATAGATCTTAAGCTACAAAGATCAAAGAGTGAAGATATACCTTTAATCTTCGACTAGGAGTGAAATCTAACAAAGATTTGAGAAGAAATCAACCAAGATCTGCACTTGAGCTCCAAAATCGCCAAAAGGAAGAACTAGGGTTTTCTATTTCATCAAATGAGCTCCAACCCGATTTTAATGCTGCACGACAATAGTTCACGACGCGAACAATAGTTCGCGTCGCTAACTATGCGATTTTCATAGATCGCGATCGTTAATCGGACGTGAACTTCTTCGCGATAAAAGGCCAAACTCCCTGGAGCTAGTTCGCGATCGCCATCCTTAGTTCGCGACGCGAACTCCTTTAGGCAGCTGGGCTGCACTTTTTCATCTTTGTCTCGACCCGGTTTCGCCCATAACTTTCTCATACGGTGTCCAAACGACACGAAACCAATTCCTACGTTCTTTAAACGATTTATCCTTATTTATCATATTTTTATCCAATTTATTTATTTACAAATTTCGGGTCGTTACAATTAAAGCTGGTTGGTTAATAAAAATGTGAGGGGTACAGTCGACCCAAGCCACTCCGGCCACCGCAGACGTGGCTATTCGCTCTGTTGCAGATCGGGCGGAAGGGGCAAAGTCAACGACGAGGCCAAAAGGTATGAGAAAGTAGAAGCCAGGGACAAAGAGCGCGAAGAAGAGGATTGATTTATCACATTTAATTTAGTACATATGGGGTGATAGTGATGTTGATGTATTGTATCATATGTGATAGTAGTGGTGATGATAATTTAAGGGTTAATTAATCTAAAGATTAAGATTTGTCTTTTGAGACTATCCTCCCCTATATATGGAGCTACATATGATTCCATCATGACAACTCATCAAAACGCTGCATTCTCATTGGTGGCAAATGCCATGTGTAAATCATTCATTGGCCATATCCTTATTCACAACCTACACATAACGCTGCCAAAGAAGTTAATTTTCACCTGAAAATTCAGCCATATAAAGCAGGCAAATCGCATTCACTCGTAATAGCAGCAATTACAAAAGTTGTGTTTCTTTCTCATCTTCGCAATTCAATAAGAAATTGTCCGGCAAACGCGGTGGCAGATTGTTGGTGTTTGTGGCAACGGATTATTACTCTACTCCCGGAGTTCCAAAATCTGCCACCAGTAAAGACATTAAAGTTGCTTATCGAAAATTAGCTCGCCAGGTATTACTAGGGTTTTTGTTATTATAATTATTAGGGCTAATTTTTTATTGATATCAAGATTTGATCTTTACGCTGTTTTCATGTGATCTTTTTGGAATAAATTAAAATTAAGCTATGTTTAATAAGGTTCTTGCTAGGTATCCTTTTACTAGAATCAAGTTTAGGGATTCTAATTGCAAAATTACAGTGTATTACAAAATTGATATTCGATATCTAAGAACTGAATTATAGTGTTTTTGGATGTGTGTTTGGAAGTGTTTAAACTTGCAGAGTTATCAGCATTGTGAGTTGGGATTTGCGAAAGTGGTTATGATTCTGTATTGCTGATTTTTGGTCAGAATAAAAGTTGCTTGCAAAAACTGAAGTCACAATTATCAGTTTGAAGTGTTTGGGATAGTAATAATGATTATCGTTTTTTTATTAACTAGGGTTATAATTTTGATTGAGTCTTTTTTGAATTTAGTATCATCCAGATGTCAATAAACAACCAGGAGCTACTGAAAAATTCAAGGAGATTAGCAATGCCTATGAGGTATGTAGATAATTTATTTTTTTTAATTCCCGCTTTTGTACAACAACAAACAAATAAATTCTCGCTATTTTTTTTATTTCCTTTTTCTTTAAATGTCAAAGTATGATATTGCCAGGTTCTATCAGATGACAAAACGAGCCATGTACGATCGATACGGTGAAGATGGAGTCTAAAGCACAGAAGAGGACAAGCTGGTGCTTATACGGTACTGTGTGTTTGTGTGTGTTAGTGTGTGTAATATCTTCACTTTTTCAAGTTAACAATTCATTTATATTTTCTATTTGGTGATAATAGACAAATCCGTTTGATCTTTTTGAGACGTTTTTCGGAACAAGTATGGGCGGTTTTGCTGGCGGTGATGAAACCGGATTTGGAGGGCGGCGTGCCGCCACTGTAATCAAAGGTGAAGATATAGGGGTAAGTCACATGACATGCACATGTGATTCAAAATTATAATTATTGAGTTTTTTTTGTTTTTCTTTCAGATACGATATGACATTATAATTTTCAGCAGCAATATTTGGTATCGAAAAAGAATTTGAATTATCTCATCTTGAAACATGTGACGTGTGTACTGGAACTGGAGCAAAATAAGGGTCCAAAATGAGAATTTGTTCAACTTGTGGTGGCAGAGGTCAAGTTATGAGAATAGAACAAACACCTTTCGGTATGTTTTCACAGGTAATATATACAAAAAACATTTTTAATTTTTTTACAAATTAGTTTAATATTAAAATCATCATTAATTCAGCGTTTTATATATACATTTTAGGTTTCTGTATGCCCAAATTGTAACGGGAAGGGTGAGATGATATTTGAATATTGTAAAAAATGTTCGGGTGAAGGACGCATTCGTGTGGAAAAAGATATTAAAATCAAAATTCCACCTGGCGTCAGTAAAGGAAGTATTTTAAGAGTTGCTGGAGAAGGTGATGCTGGTCCAAAAGGGTATATATATTATCAGTCACCTTTTTATTTATTTATTATTTTTCAAATATAAATTCCATTAATATTAATTTAATTTATTTTGAGCAGCGGTCCTCCCGGAGATCTGTTTGTGTATCTTGGCGTTGAAGAAATTCCAGAGATCCAAAGAGACGGGATTAAATTTATTATCATCTATTTCCATATCTTATCTCGATGCGATATTGGGGACTGTTACTAAGGTAATATATATAATATTATATTTTTATTTTTTTATGTTTTTTAATTATTTTTATAATAAACGGGTGAAGACAGTTGAATGGATGAGTGACTTGCAGATCCCTGCAGGTACTCAACCGGGTGACATTCTTGATTTGGCAAGAAAAGGTGCTCCTAAATTGAACAGGCCTTCTATTCGTGGTGATCATTTATTCACCATTAAAGTCAGTATACCAAAACGAATTAGGTACCTTTTTTATTGTATCAGTTATTATTATTTTTTATAAATTTTAATATTAAATGTCGAATATGAACAGTGGACAAGACGTGAGCTTCTAGAAGAGCTTGCTTCTCTGAACCCTGCATCCAACCGTCCTCGCACTCGTCCTAATAATCAACAAACCGGTAAATTCTACGTTTATATTAATAGCTATTGTTTGTCTACTTTATGATATTTATAGTTTATTCTGAGTTTTTTTCATCATTTCTATTATTTATTATCCAAATTGAACTATTTTCATGTTCTGCAGCTAAAATGACAGAAACTCAAGCTGATCCCGTTGCAGAAGAAAGTAAAGATTCACAAGATGAAGATGATGACCCATTGAAGAAACTAACAGATTTTGCCGGGTATTCTTCCTTTTTTTCTTTATTTTTACCAATTACAAAGAAGTCTTATTTCGTTTGTAAATTCTATGTAACATCTCTTCATGTATCCATTTTTATACCAATTCATCATTACAGCTACAACAATATTATGTCATTTTTAAAATTATTAATCTTTGTTGATATTTTTCTACGTACTAAATTTTAAAACATACCCACACATCGGGCGGGTTATGAAGCTAGTATAAAAATAAAGGACTACGTCATACTCCCTCCGTCCCTAAATAAAGTTCCCATTTGTGTTGGGCACAACATTTTAGGAGATAGTTAGTGGTGAGGTATTTGGTATTACTTTTGAATAAAATATAAGGTTTGATTGGAGAGAGAAAGTGTTTTAAGAGATAGTTAGTGGTGAAAGTATTGGTAATAATATTATTATATTAAGTGGGTCCCTTATGTTTTAGAAATAGGAACTTTATTTAGGGACAAAACTTGAAGGTGAAATGAGAACTTTATTTAGGGACGGAGGGAGTACAATATATAAAACGAAAACTTTAGTTTTATCAATAAAAAAATCAACCACCATGGAATATACTTCTACATTTTTATATCAAACTCTATTTTGGTGAAAACCTCCCATATAATGGATGACTGAAATTGTTCGAAGAAGGACCTGAAAATGTGGAAGCCATTGTTGCAAAAAAAATCTTCAAATTGATGCAACAATTGCCATAATTGCGTTATCATCGTGCTTCAATTGATTGCTGCCTTCTTTCTCTTCTCCCGTTCAGACGAGACAATGGTGACGCACCGACCTGAATAATAAGTTATCGTTATCAACAACAGGCGTTACGTTCATTGATCTCTCTGAATCATCATTACATTATCTTCCTATCATAATATAACCGTTCTCATTCAAAAATTAGCGCCATGGATCCAAATTCGAGCCCTAGGAAGATGCGAATTATGTCTTATGTTATGACCAAAATCCCTAGCTTCAAACGCCGGCAGTTGCAGGAGCTTGAGAAAGATAGGCTAGAACGGCCGTCCTCTTTACCGGAAACTTATACGGAGCTCGCCCAACGTGAATCGGTTACGGAACTCGCCGAACGAGTTGCTCACTTAACCGACGATGATATCCTCGCTAACATTCGCGCCGTCGTCGTCGAGGTTTCTCAGATTCGATCGATAATCAAAACTCTCGGCGAGCGTCCAGATCCGGAAACGGTAGATCTAGCTAGGTCACGGTACGCGGAGGCGGAATCACCGTTCGCCGATCATTTTCAAGATATCGAGCTGACAGATAATGAAATCGAGATTGTGGAAAGGAGGAAGACAGCAATGAAGAGGGAGCAACAAATGTACAGGGCGTTGATATCGTTGGATGAAATGCATGAAACTTATGCCAATTTGTTGATTGTGGCGGAGAGGAGACTTCAGAAGCTTTACGAATCCGCGAAGGCCGCCGGAAAGTTATCGGCGCTTGATAAGAAGGTTTCAACTTATATGCGTCCGACTATCGACGAGGAGGTTAAGGAGGAGATGGCTGACATGCTTCAGGATGCATTGGTTAACGGTGTTGAACGGATTGATTTATCTCACCGGCGATTACCGTTTATTCCTGAAGCCTTCGGGAAGCTTCGTACATTGGTTTCTCTTAACCTATCCAGCAATAAACTTATGGTTAGTAACATTACTCAAATTTCACACATATGTTATTATTGCTTAATTTCATTAATAATGTTCGGGGCTGATTTTTCTTATCGGAGATCGTATGCCCGCCCATTCTCATTTGCTCCTTGTTGTATCTATAAATATTTCTAGATATGCATAATAATCGATCAATTTGAACCTTGTTATGCATTGAAACAGTCGATTCCTGATTCAGTTGCCAGACTTGATAGTCTCGAGGAGCTTAATCTTTCTTCTAATCTATTCGAATCACTACCAGAGGCAATTGGTAAGTTGCATAGGGTGAAGTTTCTAAACGTTTCTCGCAACAAACTCACTGGGTTGCCCGATAGCATTTGTAAATGCAGGTAAACAACATGTATTATAATTACATGATATATACATTTAAAAATCCTAAAACTCGAGAACAAAAGATGAAAAGAAACACATTGGGGCCCTAGATCAAAAAATGATAGGGATGCATAAAGTACTCAAAATCGACTCGATTTAAGTCAAGCTCGAGCTTGAGCTACTCAAGCACAATTTTGAGTCCAGCTCAAGTATGAAAATATCCCGGCTAGTTAGGCTCGCAAGCCTAAACGAGATTGTGCAGTTTTACACTTTCACATTTTATGTATGTGCATATTTTCGTAAATACTGTATTTTCTGATCGAGTCGAGCTCGAAAGTACCATGTTGAGCTTAAAAATATCGAGTTAATCAATACATTACATTGATAAGTGATAACCGAGTCGAGCTCGAAAGTGTCACTTATTTAATCGAGCTCGAGCTTGAAAATAAAGGCTCGTTCGAGCTCGACTTGAGTTTCGAGCTTCGAGTCGAGCTCGAGTTTGGCACTGTGTCCACTCGACTCGGCTCGATTACACGTGTTCAAATGTGATTAAAAACGTGTTCAAATTATCTTTTTGTTCTCAAGTTTATCAGAGTTCTCAAATGAACTCACGTCAATTAACAAGAATATCATGGTTGGTTCAGATCATTAGTAGAATTCGATGCCAGTTTCAACCGGATAAAATATCTTCCTTCCAACTTCGGTTATGAACTCGTGAGCCTAAAGAAACTTATAATGCCATTAAACAAATTACGCTCCCTTCCTACCTCCATTGGCGAAATGACATCTCTCCAAATCCTGGACGTGCACTACAACGAGCTCAAAGGCCTTCCATCCTCCATTGGAAAGCTAACAACACTAGAAATTCTCAACATCGGAAGCAACTTCAACGACCTCACATCACTCCCCCACACAATCGGCGATTTAACCAGTCTGAGGGAACTCGACATGCGTAACAATCAGATTCAGGAGCTGCCCATTACATTTGGGCGGCTCGTGAGTCTTACCACACTGGTGGTGGACCACAACCCACTGACCGTCCCGCCACCCGAGGTGGTGGCGGAAGGGGTGGAAGCTGTGAAGGTTTATATGAGCAAGAAGTTGTACGATTTAGTTTTGGAAGAAGAGAAACGGTTGGTGTGGGAACGGGAAGAAGAGGCACAAGCTGGTTGGTTTACGTCTTTGTTTTTCGGGCCCGAAAGTGCTACGTATCCTCACCTCACTCATCGACTATGAGCATGTTGTAAACATCCAACGATGGCAGTTTGAATTGGGCATTTTATTCTTCATTCAACCTTCTAATTGACTAAAAAAATTTAACGTATGTTTTACAAGCCAAAAAAAGAAAGAAAAAAAATTAAACAAAAAAAACCCTGAAAACACGCATTTAAAGTTTTGCAGGGAGGATGCATATAGTGTTGTATGTAACATGCTAAATATTATTCCATGTATTTAAGGACGGTATATTGAAATAAAATGGGCTCCTTTTATTGTTTTTCGTGTTTGATAGAGAAATTAGTAGAAATAATGATGTTTCCGAAGCCATAGGTAAACATGGTGTTTCTTTTCCTCATTTTTTGTGATATCCCAAGGCTTTTCACATGCTAGCAAGGAATGCAAATGCAATATTTAGACCCAGCCATAACCAGTGGCGGGATCAAGAGGTGGTATATGATTAAATATAAATTAAGAATACAAACTTTATACTACTATATGAAATTTACGAACATAAAATTTTGTGTTCTGTTTTTCTTATTGCTAAATTTCAGAACTATTATTCTCAAGATACATAAGAACGAGAACTTAGATTTTATTGATCTGGTTTATGATTAGATGTTACATTGAACTAAAATTAGTTTGATTTATTTTAAGATTTGACATGGGAAAAAAACCCACTTTAAGGATCTGACTTACACACTGTGGTAGTTGCCACAAGGAATATTTGTTATTGCTCATAGAAATTAAAACTTGAGAACCATCGAGAATTTCACCTTTTGTGGATATATATCATTTTCCATTAAAATTGTTGATTTGATTAAGCAAGGGAGTTGATTAGTGCATCTGTTACCTCTCAAGAAGCTACCTTTAGAGATTACTATTTTTTTGATGAACTAATGGAAACACTTTAATTCAATGGAAAGTACTTTAAACTACAATCCAAAATAAAGAGACCATGGGTATATTAACATGGTACAACAACCCATTTTTACTAGTGACATCTGTAGAAGACTTCTTAATTAATGCATAAAGTCTAGATCATAATCTTTTCTTAAAGAAAACAATGTAAAATAATACAAAATGGTGTAAAAAGAGGGATGAATGATTAATGGATGTCTACTTTCTTAACACGAGAATTGTGTTTTCTTTCGAAAAAATTGTTACTTCTTCTATTTAAGCTTCCTAATCGAGGAACGAAAACCCGAAAGAGAGATGGATCAAGAACAATACTCGAACCCACTTCTCGGGTTTTCTCGTATTCTCCCAAAATCCAAATACGGGTTCGAGTTTGATACACACACGATTATTGCAGAAGTGAAGCGACAACTGATGCTAGCAGGGCCTTTTATTGTGGTTAGCTTTCTGCAGTATAGTTTTCTACTAACATCACTCATGTTTATAGGCCATCTTGGCGAGCTACCTCTTTCTGGTGCTACTATGGCCACTTCTTTCGCTAGTGTCACCGGTTTCTCCTTCATGGTAACAAAACATAATATCTAAAAAGAGGTGGCAACTTTGGCCCGTTACTTACAAACGGGTCAAATTGGGCTGTATTTTATCTCAAACGGGTTGAAAATCTCTAACCTTTATTTTTAACACATACTTTGTTAATAATAATGGTTCGTGATTCATTTAGTTGGATTATGGATCGGATCACAATCCATCTAGATTGGGTCAATAATGGATTGGATCAAGATCCAATCCATTACCAGACCTATGTTCACCCACCCATTTTTCCACCTCTAGTTCAAATTAGCTATCAAGAAATGCATCTGGATCTAGGAGATGCATTTCTTGATAGTCGTTATATACGTGCTTTTTACGGGTCAAATGCTTAAAAGTTGATCAGTTTTTTATCAGATGGGCATGGGAGGTGCACTAGAAACATTCTGTGGTCAAGCTTATGGTGCAAAACAATATCAAATGCTTGGTGTACACTTGCAAAGAGCTATGACAGTACTGATCCTAATGGGCTTTCCAATCTCTCTCATTTGGGCCTGCACAAATCAAATCTTCACATCTTTTCGACAAGATCCCGAGATCTCAAAAGAAGCCGGAAATTACGCCCGTTGGTTGATCCCGAGCATCTTTCCGTATGGTATACTTCAATGCCAGGTCAGATTCTTGCAGACTCAAAACATTGTGGAGCCATTGATAATAAGCACAGGATTTGCAAGCTTAATTCATGTCACGTGTTGCTGGATTTTGGTCTCAAGATTCGGGTTTGGTAGCTCGGGTGCTGCTCTATCCGTTGCTATATCGAGCTGGATTAATGTGGTGATTTTGGGTATTTATATCAAGTTTTCACGTTTGTGTGAAAGAACGTGGGCCGGGTTTTCTAAAGATGGTGTTCGTGATCTTGGTGGATTTCTAGCTTTAGGTGTACCTTCAGCACTCATGGTGTGGTTAGTTTCAGTTTTTTTACTCTTTTAAAATTTAAGTTCTTTCGGTTATTAATTATTTGTATTTATATAAGCTTGGAGTATTGGTGTTATGAGTTTTTAGTTTTTTTGTCGGGAATCCTTCCGAATCCAAAGCTCGAGGCATCGATGATGTCTATCAGGTGTGTTTTGTATGTACTTGGTTGTTTTTTTCAACTTAATTAGACTATTAGAGATCAGAGTTTCATACTAACTTCTCTTTTTTGTTCTTTTTCCCCTAGCCTTAGTACGATTTCATTGGCTTACAGAATTCCATTCGGTTTCGGCAATGCAGTAAGGTACAATTAATAATCTAGATCATTTGTCCTGTTTCAAAAACTCTCACTGTCACGTGACAATAAGATGGTAAAAAGGTAAGAAAACGTCGACCATTTTGTCAAATTCAGGCTTTAATAGTTCATGGTGGTAAAGTTCAGGATACTAAAACGTATTTTGGCCTATTGAGAGTCAAGTTTAAACTTTGAGTTTTTGGCAGAACATGTCAAAAACAGAAACTCCTTATAATTAAACAGCAAAATTAGTGCTAACTTATTCTGGTAATCAACAGCACGAGAGCTTCAAATGAACTTGGAGCTGGAAAACACGAGGCTGCAAAACTAGCGGTATGGGTTGCCTTATCACTAGTCACAATAGAAGTATTAGTGATCGGGCTGCTTCTAGTGTTGGCCCGTAGGGTTTGGGCCAATTTGTACACCAATGAACCCGAAGTTGTGAGTTATATGTCATTAGTTATGCCAGTGCTCGCTCTATCTAACATCATGGACGGAATTCAAGGCGTATTATCAGGTTGGAACTTGTATAACCACTAAAAGGAATGTGCTAGGGTTGTTTGATAGTTATTGATTGAGTCGGAACTTCTAACTGGGTTTTTTTCTTCTTCATTCGGACCGAATCAGCAAAATAGTTTAGACCGAGTTAGACGAAATTGAGGAAAACAAACATGCCGATTCGGAAGCAAATCAAATATGAAATGATAGAAACAGTCGCTAAATATGAGTTTATGTGACACATATATAAAAAGTGTGAGTACAAGGTTGTAGTTTTGGGTTCTACTTCTACCGACGTTTTTAATGAAAATATCGCCTCATACAAAGGTCAAAAATTTATTCCAACATCCGTGTTATGTCAATACATAGGTATTTACCGGCAACACATTCTTACGCTTTTCGGTAAAACACTTTTGTGACTGGTACTACTTTTAGTGACAATTTTCTAAATGTCGCTAAAACGACAAATTTCTTCTAGCGATCATTATATCGACTAAAGTATTATTGTAGTAAACTATAACGCGTTTGTGATATAAAAAAAGGTGTTGCAAGAGGATGTGGTTGGCAAAAGATATGTACGTTGGTGAATCTTGGAGCTTATTACCTTATTGGTCTTCCTTGCGCGATTGTTTTAACATTCGTGTACAATTTGGGAGGAAAGGTGGTGCTCGATTTCTTCTTTTTTTCTTTTTCTTTTTCTTTTTCTTTTTCTTTTTGGGAGGTTAATTTTTTGGAATTTGTTTCAGGGTTTGTGGACGGGGATCATTTGTGGGAGTGGTGTTCAAGCATTGTTGCTTTTAGTAATCACCATGCGTACCAATTGGGAACTAGAGGTAGGGTATATGTTTTGCTTTTAGTAATCACCAAATCATTGACCATCACTATTTCTAAACATCATCTGGTAAATGTTTACATACATTGAATTATTGATCTTTAGGAGATCATTTCAGACGCTGCCTATCATTAGATGATTTAGGGTATAAATTTGTTTTCTGTTTTTGTTTTATCTGGTTTGAGTTGATTTTATTTCAATTAGTCTCGTGTTACATGTTTGCAGGCAATAAAGGCAGTGAATAGGGTGTATGGTAGCGGCATTCCAACAACTACGGTCTCATGAAACTGATATTGCAGTTTAAGTTGGCTTTGAATAGTAGTTGTTGTTCAAGGATTTTGATCATATGTTAAAAACTATATTGAATGGACCGATTTACATTGTATGCATGTTCATAGCCCCTTTCTAGACTACTATGAATGAGACGAGTAACAGTGTTCAAGTGAATAAAACAGTTGTGTTTGATATAAACCATCTGGCATAATGATAAGAGATCTATAATGGAATATATATCTTTTAGAAAAAGAAACAAAAAGTTTGTGTTTGATGTAATTAGGTAAATTTAGTTGGTTTTTAGCTTCTAATATATGGAAACGAACCATATAAGGTACCTTATGATCGAACAAAATCAAGTAAATTACAATTTGGTAGTTTATGGCAATTGGCAAGGTGGCTAATCTAAAATCCGAAGGTGGTAGTTAATGCCGTAACTTTGTATGGCCACAATGTATTGATTAAATTCCATACCTTTTTTATTTAATGGTGACTAAATATCAATTGGGTTTTGAGGAACTTTTCATTTGGATTATAAAAACCATGGATTCGTTGAAAATGCATATAAATCTTGGGTTTGATTAATTTCTATATGGGTATTGAATAATGAGCGAAAACAGCCAAACCATATCGAAGTGTATTAAATTATACAAGTTTAATTATTGCACATATTGTATGTCATGCAACTTACATTTTTGATGTACTAAATTTATAAACCTATCTTTCAATAATCGTGTACATGAAACTGATATTTTTTTAGGATAACATGAGTCTTTGCCACATATATTTCTTTATTTTTAATCTTTTGATATAGTAGTAAATTTCCAAAACCTATTAAAGGGCATTCACGCAGAACCGATGCATATAACAATAGGTTTGAAAATTTGGTAAATAAAATATACAAGTTTCAATATACGACAAATAAAAATATGTATTGTTAAATTATTGTGTAGTTTGACCTAATAAAATTTAATAATTGTACAATTTATATACCATAAAGTTACTTTATATACAAAGTGAGATCCGGTGAGTACTCAAAAAACGGTGAGGACTCGCGAGGACACGTTAAAAAAATTTCAAAAAGTTCCGAAAAAATATATATAACTCCCCATGATTATTACTATATTTGACCAAAAAAAAATTGAAAAAAAAATATGACCCACTTTTTTTTGTGGATCATAATAATGATCCATATTTTTTTGTGGATCAAAACTATGATCCATATTGTTTTTTTGGATCATTTTTGAAATTTTTTATTTTTATTTTTTGGATCTTATAAGCTGTGAAAAAGAATTTTTATTTTAAAAAGTTTATTTTGGATCATTTTCAGAGTTTTTTATGAAGTTCTCGCAGTCCTCACCGATTTATGAGTTCTCGCCGACCATTATCCAATGTAAGTATACAATTTGTTATAAGTTATAGAAGTAATTTTACGAGGTATATGTGGTTTTAAAGTAAGGAGGGCAACCTTTATGAAAAATATCAACTTCATCTTAAATTTTTTAAACGAAAAAACAAAAAGGACCCCCAAAAGCTTTTTCCCCACGTTCAACTTTAAGATAATGACAAATTCACCCCTTAGTCTTAGTCATATGCTACTTTAACGCAAATCGTGCATTGTTGCCAAATAGAACAACGTTATAAGTAAAATTGTTAATTCAAAAGATTACAAAAAAAAAAAAAAAAAAAAAAAAAAAGTAAACATAAATCTAAAAGTTCACCTGAAAATACTTTTTTCTTGAGGTGTTGTAAAAGTGAGCTTAACAATGGGTTGTATTGAGTTCTAAATGGCCTCTCACTTTTAATTAGAAATAGAGTAAAAAGATTTTCGGTTAAAAAGGTGATATTGTTAACGTGAAAATGAGTATGGTGTGTGAATGGTGAATTATAAAAGAAGTTTAATGACTTAATGATAACCGATTGAAAATATTTTTGTATGTGTGGAAATGAGAATACTCAAATAACGGTGACATAGTAGGATTGGTAGAAAGCCATGACACCCGATGGCATAAAATAGTAAAGTTCTATCTAGATGATGATGATGTAATTAAATGAAATAAACAATAATATTGAAGACTTTTTTTTATTTCTTAATGCACTTATTTTACAAGGTTTCTTTGGGAGAAAGATAAATCAGAAATACAATATTATTATTATACACCGTCTCTTTAAATACCCCATTTCCCACACATACAAAAATCATCCCATTCCCATAAACAAACTCATAATCTCATCGCGGCTCACGGCTACGCGTTAGGATCGATTTCTTATCCATCCGAATCCCAATCTAATTGTGTTTTCTTTTAATCCATCGTACAGATTCTCGTTTCGATTTCGCAAGTTTTCTTTTTCCTTTTTCTGTTTTTGTGTAAGGGTTTTCTGTCACTTCAGTATCTCTTCATGACTTCTTCATCGATTGTGATCAAGGTTAGTTTTTCACGTCTTTATATTGTTTCGATTTCATAAATGCATGTTTCAAGAACATATTTTTGCTATGATCGTGCTATTCTGCGCTAGTTTTTACTTTTTTAGTGTTGCGTTAAATTTTGCTCTGTTTTTTCTGCGTAATTTAATTGGTTTTATTTTATTAGATGATTATTGAGAGTATTGATTTGAATAGAAGGTCATTAGTTGATGGCTTGATCCTAGGGTTAGGGTTTTTGTTAATCCACTTGTGATGAGGTCGATCAATACCTCCCTCCACTGTTTTGCGTGTTTTTTAGCAAAACCTAATTTTTCCCTTTCTATGTCTTCGTTTTCTTTTGGTTAATTTGCTGATTGTTGTTCAAGATAACATGAAAATGTTTAGTGTAGCTAATTAGCTATAATTCAGGTTAATAACCACACGTGAATCAAACACTTTTATAGGTGTGAAGTAACAGGTCATTGGGTCGAAACCCTCTGTGAAAATTTTGTATGTAAATTTTTGTAAGAGTAATGAGTTTACGATGTTTTACTACGAATTTGTTTGATTTTTTAATGCTTATTATGTGCAGTTTGGTTAAATTGAGCTAGTTTTTTTATAAAATTTATAATATTTTCCAGGTCAAGTATGGGGAAACACTCAGGCGCTTTAATGCTTCTATCAATGACACAAAACTTTCTCTTGACATTGTTGTGTTGAAGGAGAAAATTTGCAATCTTTTCAGCTTTGGTTCTGATGTTGAATTTATTCTGATTTATGTTGATGAAGATGGTGATTCTGTCACTCTTGCTGATGATAATGATCTTCATGACGTAGTTAAACAATCTTTAAATCCGCTAAGAATTACAGTTAAATTGAATAATGGAAACCCTAATTGGTCAAGTGGAACTTCTACACCAATCAGATCATTGAACTCAGGGGTTGCTGAATTTCTGAAATCTGTACCTGAACCACTTCGTGAAGCAATTGCAAAACTTCAACATGAACTTGCATCAAAAGCATCATCCTCTGCTCCAGCTGTTGTTGATCTTGTTGAAAAGATGAAATCGGTTTACTTGAACCAGATATCTGCTTCTATGGCTAGCCCAAATGTGAATGCTGAGTCATCAAACTCAAAAAAGAAAGAAAAACAAGCTGAAAAAGCTTCTGAAGGACCAACAAATGTAGATCTTAATGTTCCTTATCCTGAACATGAATCTTTTCAACCTCCAAATACAACGAATGAATGCCCGTTTTCGGGCATACCGTTACCAAATGTTAATGAATCTGACTCACAGGGGTATAATCGTCATTCTCGCACCCGTCATTGGAAAAGACACGGTCTTGATAATAACGGTGTAGGTATTATTTTCCACAGGGGTGTTATTTGTGATGGTTGTGGAGTTCACCCCATAACCGGGCCCCGCTACAAGTCAAAAGTGTAAGTAACTGTAAATAACTGATTTGTTTTAAAAATACGTTTTTTAACGATTTATTATCATTTTTGCAGGAAGGATGATTATGATTTATGCAGTGTCTGCTTTGCTGGAAATGCCAATGTTGCTGATTACATCAGAATCGATCGACCCGGAAATGCTTTTAGGCATCATGTATGTGTTTTAGGGTTTGCCGTTTGTGTGATCATATTAAGTTTCTAACTGATTATTTATTTATTTTTATTTTAATGTTTATTAGTCTCTTCGGACCGGGTTTAAGATTCCCGGGTCAAAATTGGACAGCCGGTTCATTCTTGATGTGAATGTTCTTGATGGAACCATGATGGCTCCATTGACTCGGTTCACCAAAATTTGGAGAATGAGGAACAACGGTTCGACCATATGGCCACATGGCTCACAGCTTCACTGGATTGGGGGTGACCAGTTAAGTAATTCACACACTGTTGATGTTGAGGTATGGTCCTCCTAGTTTTGATTTTTTCATATCTGGCCCTTTTAACTTTTTGTTGTTTTTCAGATCCCAGCTGATGGTCTGCCTGTAGAGAAGGAGCTTGATGTTGCAGTTGACTTTACTGCCCCGGAGCTTCCGGGCAGGTACGTCTCATACTGGAGGATGGCGTCTCCGTCCGGGCAGAAGTTCGGGCAGCGGATCTGGGTGTTGATCCAGGTAGATGCTTCCATGAAGGATCTGGGTGAAACATCGATCAATCTGAATCTGCCACCTGTCACGGGCACTATGACTTCAGCGGGCCCACCGGTTTTCAGTACTTCAGAAGTGGAATCCGCTTTGGCTTCTCTTCCAACGGGACCCACGGTTTCATCGGGTTTCTATCCGACAGTTGAATTGGATAGTTGTTTGCTGGAGCCGATTAGTTATCCGACAGTTGACTTTTCTGTTACGCCGCCTGTTGTGGATAGTGGTCCACCATCACCCGTGGTCCAGCTGTCAGGTTCGGGTTCTGGTAGTCAAGATGACCAGGAGGTTGGTCTTATGAAGGATCTAGAAGATATGGGGTTTAAGCAGATGGATTTGAATAAGGAGGTTTTGAGGAGGAACAATTATGATCTGGAGAAGTCGATTGAGGCTCTTTGTGATGTTTCTGAGTGGGACCCCATGCTCGACGAGCTTCAGGAGATGGTAATTATTAATTTATTATCAAGTTTAAATCTTTGTGATGTTTGTTATGTTTTAATGACCGATTTGTGTATTTAGGGTTTTGAAGACAATGAAGCAAATATGAGACTTTTGAAGAAGAACAATGGAAGTATTAAGCGTGTGGTGATGGATCTCATCAATGGAGAAAATGCTTGATTCAAGAAGGTGCAAGTGTAGGGAAGATTCTCGTGTGCGTGTGTGTGTGTTATTGTTGGTTGTTTTGAGCGTGGCGTTTAGTGTGTGCGTTTTGCGTATGTGTTTAAGTTATTGAATAATGATGTTTGCCTCTGGTTTATTGGGTTGATGCTCTGGCTTATAAACCTGGTTGTTGGTTTATCAAACTTTGATGATGTTGTACGGTGTATGCATCTTATCTCATATGTAATATAATGGTTTTTTGTTCTTGTTAGTCATGGATTTTGCTATCTTATATGTACGCTAGTTGATATTTAGAGAGGTGGTATGCTTGATGAATAATAATCTTGAAGTTATATAATGTCCCTTATTTACTTAGAGCCAGAATAGATTCTAATTGGTAAGTATTGATGGTGATAATGGTGGTGTGTTGACCAATGTGAATCATGATTTGGAGAAATCGGTTGATGATGTTTTTGGTGTTTCTGTGTGGGATGATCTTTGTGATGTTTCTAAGTGGGAGCCGACGAGCTGCAGGAAATGCGAGTGTTATTTGCTTTTTTCTTTCTTCAAGATTTAAAATGTTTGCATTAATGAATTGCATTTGTGAAGTTGTATTCATGAGTGATATTTTGGCGTATTGGTTATTATTTTGGCGCTTTTTTTTATTACCGTTATAGTGAATTAAATTGCATGCATAAACATGTACGGAAATATAAGAAAGATTCGGCCCCTCAACATGGTCCATATCTACTCTTTGACTTAATCTATAAAGTCACCATCTTCACCCACATGTTAAAGGGATCAGTTTCCATGTGCAACTTCTTTATTTTATTAATTCATTGCATTTTTTAACCAATTAAAAACTTATATCTCTCGTGATCTGTTTTGTTCTTTCCTCCCTTCTTTAAGACAATCACCCAACGTCTTTAATGATTTTGTCTCCTCATCAACAATTCATTTAATCTCCATCATCACTTGTTTCTACATTCATCTCAATTTTCCGGTAAAAATACAGTTACATTTTGACTTTTTACACCATTTAAATACCAAACTATTAAAAAAAACGAAAACCCATAAAAATTAAAGTATAAAGTTCGGAAATTTATAAAAATCGGTTGTCTAATGTCTATCCCTAACCGTTGGATCTAATCTTAGCATCATTGGTTGATGATGAATGTTGGGTTACATTGTTTGCCATTTTTCTGAGTACAATAAAGTACAATACTGTCCTTTGCCTTTTGGTTACATCATCCCACGTGGCTATAAATTCACCATCAATTACTCAAGGTTACATAATTGAGTATTAATAGTATGATGCTATTATTGTTGTTTCAAAGTTGACTTCATATCAAAGAGAATGGGAAGTAGAGATAGTTTTTGTTCAATTGATGAATATAGCTTTGATCCCAAATGGTTGATTGATCCTCAACATCTTTTTGTTGGTCCAAGAATTGGTGAAGGAGCTCATGCTAAAGTTTATGAAGGAAAGTAAGTAAACAAGATTATCATAATTTCATAAAAATTTCACCTTTTTTCTTGAATCTTGATCTCATTATTGTTTTTCATCTAGATATAAAAATCAAAATGTTGCGATTAAAATCGTTCATCGAGGTGACACACCGGACGAAATCGCTAAACGAGAAGCCCGATTTGTTAGAGAAGTTGCAACATGGTCTAGAGTTCAACACAAGAATTTAGCAAAGGTTTCATTATTATGATTATTACTTTGAATTCCAACTTTTAACCAAGAAATGAAGAACACAATCTAACAAATTGTTATCTTTTTTTTATGATAAACAGTTCATAGGAGCATGTAAAGAACCTATGATGGTTTTAGTTACTGAAATTTTAACGGGCGGATCATTGCGTAAATATATGTTAAGTAAACGACCCGGTAGTTTAGATATTCATGTTTCAATGGGTTTTGCACTCGATATTGCTCGTGCAATGGAGTGTTTGCATTCTCATGGTATCATTCATCGAGATTTTTAAAGCCCGGTAATTATATTTTTATATTTTACATAATCATAATATTTAATTCTGTAAAAACGTTAAAACAGGGGATTTTGGATTCCTGATTCTTTTTCTAGAAAATTTGGTTTTGACAAAAGATCAAAGAACAGTTAAGCTTGTGGATTTTGGATTAGCAAGAGAAGAAACGGTAACAGAAATGATGACAGCTGAAACGGGGACGTATCGTTGGATGGCTCCAGAGGTAATATAATCGATTTATTTTTATTTTTAAGGTTATTTGGTTTAATTTTGGATTAAAGATAATGATTTTGATTAGTGGGTGTTCATGTGTTTATTTTAAACAGTTATATAGTACAGTTACATTAAGGCAAGGAGAGAAAAAGCATTACAACCAGAAAGTAGATGCTTATAGTTTTGCAATTGTTTTGTGGGAACTTTTACACAATAAATTACCATTCGAGGGTATGTCAAATCTACAAGCCGCTTATGCTGCAGCTTTTAAGGTAAATTATTAGTTTTGGCCCGTTTACTTACGGGTTGGTTCAGGTTGTTTCTCATTTAATGTTGGTACGTGTCATAACTCAAATAACCAAAACGACCCGTTTCGATATAAACCTATTTTAACCCGTTATCCAACCTGTATGACTTCAGAGTTCACCAATTATTACTTGCTTCATGTTTCAGAATGTGAGACCAAGTTTGGAAAATCTACCAACAGATTTAGCAACAATTTTGAGTTCATGTTGGATGGAAGATCCTGATTCACGACCAAATTTCAGTCAAATCATACAAATGCTGTTACATTATTTTTCAAAAACTATGCCATCAAGACCTGTTCTTCCTTCTCGGCTTTTTACAGCAGAAAATGCTCCAATGTCTCCCGAATCACCAGGAACAAGTGCTTTAATGGCGGCTTGCAATTTTCCAGGAGATACACCAAGGGGAGAAATGTTAAACAAACCAAAAGGTTTCTTTTTCTGTTTTAATCAGTGCTATTAATGCTTATGATTGACAAATGACAAATCGCAAGGTGGGAAACGTGTGTTTTTAAGAACGGTGTGTGGTGTTTTTCTAAGAAAAATGTCAACTTTATCATCTTGTAAATCGGTGAATGTATGTTCACGTGGTACAGAATGTTGTTCGGTTATACAACATCGATTCTTGGGTCTCGGTTTTATATTAAAATCCCGAATCATACTTCTAAAAAAATTACGACCTTTATCGACTAAACCCACATGACTGCAAGCACAAAGAACACCCATAAATGTTACATTGTTTGGTTTTATATTTTCGGTCAACATTCAGTCAAAGTACTCAAGAGCCATTTTTCCAAATTCCCACATTTTGCACACATATTAATATAAGTAGTTATCAAAGTGAGAATTATCGTCTATATGATATGATGAGACAAATCAACAACGTCTTTCCAGTAACCACGGTTAGTATAACCTGATCTATTTCAGGCATTTCGTCGAATACCTTGCGTGCCACCCCAACTAGCCCACAGCTTGCATAGATGTCAATCAAGCAATTCTCAACAAATCCACGAGATTCAGATTCTGATTTCATAACCTGAGCATGAATCTGTTTCCCTTCCTCTAATGCTTGTAATCTTGAACAGGCTTTTAGAACATAAGGAAACGTAAAATCGTCAGGATGAACGGATTTTTCTTTCATTTTCTTGAACATGATTATAGCTTCATGAGGTGAATTCTTCAAAGTAAGCCCCCTGATCATGACATTGTATGCAGACGGATTAGGGTTGTTTAGTTTCCCGAAAACGGATATGGCGTAGTCCATCGATTGATGGCTTTCAAGAAAGTTCTCCGCTACCATCGGGTCGTTGAGGAACCGGGTTTTGATGAGATGGGCATGGATTTGATTTAGGTCTTTTACAGAATTGCATTTTTCAAGAAATGGAGGTTTAAGATTTTGTGGGAATTGAGTTATTATGATGGGCCGATGGGGTTTGTGGTGGTTATTTTGACGGGAGAGATGGGTTTCTTGATCTGAAAAAAAAGGCACGAAATATTATAGCGCGTTTCGACACACTTTTGGGCAAATTTGAAAGTGGTTTTAAAACAAGGAAAATAATAATACAGTTCTAAGGGCTGTCACTAAGATGTAAGGACACGCATCAAAAACTTATAGAATAATCAATAACCGCTCCCTGCATTTTAGGAATCAACCCCCATTACTAAAGTATAAACGGTTTATGCACGTAACCACCTCTTAATGACAGTCCTAAGGGCTGTCATTAACAAAACCCTAAAAACAAATACAATATTTTTTATTAAAAATTGTATTCTTGTTTATAACAAACACTTTGTAGTTATCAAGTTTATACTAGGTATATACACAACTTAACCACTATTATAATCATTTTTTTAATTTTTCCATGCCAATCTGTAACTGTAACACCCGTATTTTTAAAACATCGTTTAAATCATTTAAAATACATTTTTTCCAATATCTGACATATTATCCAAAATACAGTTTAACAAAAACTTTAAAACTTATATCAGAGTTTACAAAAATACGGTGTCACCGAGTATATCAAAACCATATGCAACGAGATCTACCTACTAGCTCCCGAACTAAACATCTCTAGGGCACTTCTAGTGCAACCTTCTATCACTTCAAACCTGTACCTGAGTACATAGCCACAAAACAAACGTAGTACGTGAGACAAAATAGTCTCGTGAGATACATGGGTTTTAGACCCCAATAATAGACATTTCATAATTATATAAACGTATATATGAACTACATAAATACCGTCTAGTCACTCTTTTGTGACTCTAGCTACTTTGCTTTCCTAGCAAACATATCTAGTATCTAGACATATAGGTACCAGAAACCCAATCATATCTAGTACATAAACATATATGTACTAGAAGCATCAACCTGTCTAATACATAAACATATATGGATTAGAACCTAGCATACCTAGTACCAAACATATGCGTACTAGAAGCACAACCATATCTAGTACATAAACATATATGTACTAGAAGCACCAACATGTCTGATACATAAATATATATGTATTAGAACCTAACATACCTAGTACCAAACATATGCGTACTAGAAGCACCCGTGTGCTTAGTGTATAAACATATATACACTCGGTGTATAAACATATATACCACCGTCCAGTGACCGGGGGTCCCCCGCGTCACCACCATCTATCTCTTACCATAACCTAACAGTTATGACAGTCAAGCCTTCGGCTATCACATCCAACATCAAACAAGTTAGTTATCTAATACTAACGACATATAATTAGTTCATCACAGTGTGAACGTACCTGTATGGTCCCATGGACCCGATCATAAGCAACCACAGTTACTTCTACATCTATGAACCCTATGAGGTCCATGCTTACTTTATACATAAGATACATTTCTTATCTATCGATAACATAATACTTTTATCTCTTCCTTGACTATAATAGACAATTATTACTAGTCACATCATATTCTTTCTCATATATATTCGTTCTTTACTTTTATTAGTATATCTTACCAATAGGTACTCATTACTATAAAATCATTCCCAATTGCTTTACTAATAAATATTTATTAATAAAGGCTCCGTATACATTCTCTTAATCAATTATTTCATTATTGTTGCTCATTAACATAGATTCCATAACTACTTGGATCTATCATAATTTACTTCAAATTCATCAATCATACTAGACACATTCTAGTATCACATTCTACATACTTTCATACATTTTCAACTACTATCTTTATCAAAATATTTGTTAATAAAGACTGATACAATATCATATGTACTTTCAAAATTAATCGCTATGTACCCAGTTTAAAAGTCTCATGTACTCACCTTAGCAATAAAGTGCTCCAACCGTATTCTTTCCGCCGGTTTCCTTGTTCCAACAATTCGGTCAACCGTCCAAGACCTCACCAAATGCCTAATACAATAATCACAAGATTATCAACATCACATTCTACCACCAATGTGTCCATTTATCTCTAGATAACACTTATAAACTCATTTCCCCCAATTATGGTGATTTACCAAACCCTAGGTTAAACCAACCCTTAAGATTCTTACAAATCATAATCATACACTTGTTTCCTTTGTTAATATACCATCTATCAAGTGTATACAACATTTATTCACCAAAAACCATAACCCCCAATAACTAGGGTTTCAAACCCAACCATCCAAATACATAGATCTTAAGCTACAAAGATCAAAGAGTGAAGATATACCTTTAATCTTCAACTAGGAGTGAAATCTATCAAAGATTTGAGAAGAAATCAACCAAGATCTGCACTAGAGCTCCAAAAATCGCCAAAGAGGTTTCTAGGGTTTGAAAATGGCACAAATGGCTGAAAACCCGATTTTAATGCTGCCAGACAAAAGATCACGACGCGACCATAGTTCGCGTCGCGAACTCTGCGACTCCCCATAGTTCACGATCGCTAACACATCGCTAACTACTTCGCGCTCGTTGGCCAAACTCCCTGGAGCTAGTTCCCGATCGCGAACCTAAGTTCGCGTCGCGAACTCCTGATGAGTGCAGGGCTGCACTTTTTCATCTTTGTCTCGACCCGGTTTCGCCCATAACTTTCTCATACGGTGTCCAAACGACACGAAACCAATTCCTACGTTTTTTAAACGATTTATCCTTATTTATCATATTTTTATTCAATTTATTTATTTACAAATTTCGGGTCGTTACAGTAACTCAACAACACAAATAACAAGAACATGCATAGAAGGTTAAACTTCTACAAGTCTGAATTTGACTTAATAATATACTTAATAGTTCGTTTGTGTGTCCTAATAATAAAGCATAACTGGAAAATCTCAAGTAATGTTTTCACACTAAGTCATATACTTCATCCGTTTCAAAATAAGTGATACACTTTCCATTTTGAGGTGTTTCAAAATAAGTGATACACTTTGAAAACTTACCATATTTGGTAAAAGTTAGTGGGGACCACACACACTAACTATCTCCTTTAATAAAGTGAAAAGACACATTTACCCTTACTTTTACTTTTAAACATCATTAAATTCACTTTAATCAATATATGTGGGACTCATCATCCACTAACTATCAAATTTAATCTAATTAACTATAATTATCATATTTTACCTTAAAAACCGTGAACTCTAATTTGTATCACTTATTTTGAAACGGAGGAAGTATTTGTTTTCTTTTTATATTTATCAATTTTTTTTAACAATAATTCGTAATATACATTTAATTTCCACCTATGTACACGACGGGACTTGAACCCCCAACCTCTAGGTTGTGAGGCAAATATCATACCGCTATGCCAAAGATCCTTTAGTTTTTTATATCTATCATATTTAAGTTAATTACTACTCCATCCGTCCCAAATTTATTGTTCACTATAAAAAAACACACAGTTTAAGAAAAGTACATTAATTATACTATGTCACCAATCGAATTTTCTCTTTCCCACTTAAATGTTTTTGATTGGTTGAAATTTAGGAAAGACAGTATTTGTGAGACAAACTAAAATAGTATACTAGATAATAAAAATAGGACAGAGGGAGTACTTTACAACTACATTTTTATAGTAGAAAAAGGTTTACGTAATTATTGAGAATATGGGGTCATTTTTATACAATATTTTTTATTTTGTTCCAATTTTTTATATTGTTGTATAGTTAACGGTAAAACCTGTATTTTGAGATATATGAGTCAAAAGTTGTGGTTTGCAAATGAATTCTCACTGATAATACTAATTATATTATACAATTAACTAGTGGTGTTCAAAACCGTATGTCCGGATATTGGATAATGGATTTTTACTAGTCGTATTAGACTATTAGTGTTTAAAATCTTGAAAAAACAAATTATTCAAATACTTTCAAATGTTTTTTTTGTGTGGATATTTTCAGTTATTTTCAAATCTATCACATATTTTTCTGATATTTTCAAATATTTTGTTTAATTTTGGATATTTAGAAATTTTAAAAATTTTATCCAGATTTTAGATATCGGATAATTTTTTGATATGTATTTCTCTGATATTTTTACAATTCCGTCCCATAAAAAACTTCTCATTTCACTCTAAATTTGTGTCCCACAAAAAACTTCACATTTCATATATTTGATGGACTCCACACAATAAAGAACTATTATTGCTAAATACCCCACCACTAATATCCATTAACTATTTTTCTCTCTTCAATCCAATGTTATATATTAATCAAAAGTATTATCAATGACCCCACCACTAACTATTACCTAAAAACTTGTGCAAAAGCCCAAATGATAAATTTTGTGGGAACGGAGGGATTATTTAAATACGGCGTATTACTGTTTAACAAATCATATTCCCGCGTACATTGTTGATTTTAAACAGCAGAAAAAGGGCTCTCTTTTTGGGGAAATCCACTCTAGGGTTTCTAGTTCCTACAGCTCACAATTTCCAATCGCAACTGCTCGTTATGGAAATCAGTGTTCCAATGGAGATCTCCGTTCAAAATGTCGCTAATGGAGACACTCCTCACGACCAGCTCATCGTCCCTGAGCTCACAGTAGCTTCTTCTCCGGTACCGTCACCGGCAGAGGCTGTGGCGGAAGACAAGTTTCTCGTTTCAGGTAATTTGAGCCGTAAGAAGTGTATTTACGCATGTAACACCTAATTATAGCCTTATTGTATAGTTAACTTTTAGAATCTAAAGAAGTTGAAGTTTGTAATTGTTGTAGTTGAAGTTTGCTTGAAGCCTTCTAGCACAGCTCGAATCCAGGACGTGAAATTAGCCGTTGAAAGGTAATTGATTTCATGATATATGCGTATATTTGTGTGTATATAGGTAGAACTTACAAATAGCATCTTAAAGTTGAACAAATTCTTCTATTATACTTCCTATCCCCAAAATTAGCTCCCAAGTTAAAACTTGAAGTGAGATTAAATAAAAAATATCTGAAATAATATAACTCAAGACTGTTTATCCAGTCTATGAAAGAGTAACTTTCATATAGTAACATTGAATTTATCTGAAGCTTTAATTATAAATACAGGAACTTAAAAAAATTTATTTTGATATGTGCAACCCTAGTGCTATGAACTATCAGAAATGATAAATTTATAACTTTTATTTTTTAAATTCTGTTCAGAATGCTGGAACAGAGGCACTTAAGCTATGTTGATGGTCCAATTGACATTCCTACCAGTGACACCTTTCTCGTAGACAACGTGCAAAGAATATGTATTTGTGACACAGGTATACCTTTTACCATGCATATAATCTACCATCGTTGCAGAAGGAATTAAAGAGTTGTTAAAAATATGTAAATTACATATTTCTGTTATCTGTTGACTTTATAATTTTAGCAACAAAATAGACTAACGTTTTTTTGTGTTTCTGCTTAATACCTAATTGTTACGTTGTGTCATAATTTTCAAGAAATTGTTTATTTGTCTTTTTGGCAGAGGAATGGGTGGCCAACCATGATATTTTGTTCTTTTGGCAAGTCAAACCTCTTGTACACGTTTATCAGGTAACAAAAAATGCAGGGCTCAAAACTTTGTGATTATAACTTATTATTTACATATGCTTCTAATTATTTAGTTATTTTTCACACATGATCATGTCATTATTGTTGTTAATTTTCAGCTTAGTGAAGAGGGACCGTGTGAAGATTTAGACGGTGATAGCCAACTTTCTAGCTTTAGTGAATGGATTCTTCCTGCTAAGGAATTTGATGGCATGTGGGAAAGGTTAGGAACAACATTTATTTTTATATCTATTATATAATAGTTTTTTTTTTATAATAATGCTAAAAAACTGTACAATTTACAGTTTAATTTACGAATCTGGTCTCAAGCAACGGTTACTGAGATATGCAGCAAGTGCTTTACTATTTACTGAAAAGGGCGTTGACCCTTTACTTGTAGCATGGAATCGGTATGCTTTGGTCATCACTTATTTAGCTTCAGTTTGATCTTTAATTTTGGAAAAAAAAAATATTCATTTTTATAATTTTTGCAGTATCATTCTTCTACATGGTCCTCCAGGAACGGGAAAGACATCTTTATGTAAAGCATTGGCACAAAAACTGTCGATACGTTTTAGTTCTAGGTGTGGTGTGGATCGGAATATTTTTTTATAGTTACTAATTTATTATAATATTTATATCAAAAAGCAAAAGATTACTTTTATATATTGTCTGCAGATATCCACATAGTCAGCTGGTTGAAGTTAATGCACATTCGTTGTTCAGTAAATGGTTTTCTGAAAGTGGAAAATTGGTAACTGTCACAACTTTTGATAACATTTTAATCCACATTTTTTTCATTTGTGGTCAACAAGGTTTGACTTTTGGTTTCAGGTAGCCAAACTATTTCAGAAAATCCAGGAAATGGTGGAGGAGGAGAACAATCTGGTATTTGTTTTGATCGGTGAGAATTGCTTAATTTTCCAAATTGTTTCTCATTAAGGTTAGAATCTTCTAAATAATAATTATAGAAAAAACTTAAATAGCTCAATAATCTGCAGATGAAGTTGAAAGCTTAGCTGCAGCAAGAAAAGCTGCTTTATCTGGATCGGAACCTTCAGATTCTATAAGGGTAAAACTGTCTAGCATGGTTTTTTAAATTAAATCCAAATTCTTTAATCAACAAATTATGGTGATTTGATGTATTTAATTGGATATTTGGGTATCAGGTGGTAAATGCTCTGCTGACTCAGATGGACAAATTGAGGTCATCCCCAAATGTGATTGTTTTGACCACATCCAACATAACAGCTGCTATTGGTAGGATTTCAAATTTATTATTTAAAATATTAAATCTCAAAATTTTACCTTTTTTTTGGTCATTTTTTGACATCTAATGCACAATTTTATTTGTTATTTTGCTTCCTAGTTAATATTCCAAATAATGATCTCGTTTCTTAAATAAAATTAGTAGGTTTTATGCATTAAAAAGAGCCACTTCTGACCCGTTTGACCCATTTTTATAAATATTATATATAAATCTTACCATGAGTTTTGATATTTCTAGATATTGCATTTGTTGATCGAGCCGATATAAAAGCATATGTGGGCCCACCTACTTTACAAGCACGTTATGAAATACTAAGATCATGTTTACAGGAGCTTTTAAGAACTGGAATTTTGGCCTCTTCTCAGGTATTTTCACTCTCATCATTTAATCCATCTCAAATCACCAAAAATATTCCCTTTTTTTAATTATTTCTAATTGCTTAAAGAACATGTTATAGGATGGCGATCAGTTGATTCTTCCAAATTATGCTTCTTTAAAAGGCAATTTGGGTTCAACAACAGCAGAAGATTCTCAATTTCACTTGAATATATACAAACATTTGCTTGAAGCTGCTGAAGCATGTGAGGTAATTGTTGACATGTTAAAACTAAAATGATGTTAAGTTATTGTAATGGAAAAATGGGCGGGTTGGGTAAAAGGTCAAAACGGGTATTCTTTGATGGGCCCGGGCACGATTTGACTCGGAACATTTTGTCCAAAAGTTTTATATTATTTTAACAAAGAATAATTAGTATGTCTACGATTTAAAAAAAGTTCATCATTACAATAATGATATTATTTTTATGAATAGTACGACTTAAAATCTTGGCCGTTCTTTCTAGGAAATTAATAGTCGTTTATTGTGGTGACGTGTTTTGAACTTTTTGTTTTTCAGGGATTGAGTGGAAGATCTTTAAGGAAACTTCCATTTTTGGCTCATGCAGCACTTGCCCATATTCAATGTCGGGACCCCACTAAATTCTTGCTTACAATGATTAACACTATTAATCGGGAGCGATCTGAAATACCTGATTAGGAATTATCGGTTACTTTTTAAACATCAGTTCAATTTTCTTGTGTAGAATGTGTAAAAAATCATTAGCTTTCATGTTTATGAATAGCTTGATACATCTATCGGGAGCTTGTGAATATAGAAAAAGACTTTATTTCACTAAATTTGAACTAATAATATACCGCCAATGTATTTCATCAGTATATCGTATTGTTCTTGGCAAATTCTTTCATTATTGAATTAAACTTTGAGGTGGAAAACCGGGTGACGGGTTTGGGTTAAAACGAGTTACGAGACTTGCCAACCCATTTTTGTGCATTTTAATTGTTAATAGAAGTATATCAAATTTGATTAAATTCGTGTTAATAAGGTTACAACTTTTTTTTTACTTATTTAAAATTTAATGATTATGGATGGAGTGCATTTTAAACAACTTTTGACTTGTTCAACTTTTTTGACCTATTTTTTGATAGTTTTTCTTTTCTTTTTATGGTTTTTGAGAAATATACCATCAATTGACATGTTCAAAGTGGTTTCATCTAAATATTTTCTATGAAACGTGACACTCTGGGCCCATAAAATTTAGGGGTCTACTTTTAAAAAAATCAGCTCATGTATAAATATGTGTCAACTCATTTGAATCAAGATAAGTCCAACGAAATATTGAAAATAGACGGACTACTTGGACATTTTTTTTTTGTATTTTTTTTAACTTGGGGATTGAGACGGAACTTTTAATTTGACGGAACTTTTTAGTTATTTGGGAAAAAAATTAATTCAGGGGGCATTTTTAAGATTTTGCCCAGGATCTAAGAATTTATTGGACCGGCCCTATCTATGTAAAGTATATATAATACTTTTTTTTACTTCCATTTTTTATACAGAAAACATGTGTGATAGAGCTTATAAAAACAATTGAATTGCAAAACGACATAAAGTAGTCAGGAACATCTAGTGATAATCTAGCGGACTGGGTTTATTCTCTAAGTAAACATTTAATAAATTACCAGGGAAAGTTCGGGCGTTGATAATTAGATCGCGTACATTATGAATAAAATTCGACCATCTCAAAGGTAATCCTTATAAATGAGAATACCCTTTTAGAATAAGTAAATAAAAACAGAAAATATTAGGTCTGAATGGTATTCTACTATTCTTGATGAACACTTTTGGAAAGAAGTATAAAAAACCCTTAAAGGCTAAGTAACCTGAAAATTAAAGTTTTAAAAAGTTGACAATACAATATTCTTCGTAGGGTCAATTATTTTCTTTAACTTGTCTTCATTTATGCCAGAGAGAATTTAGGTGTGAATGAACCAACAAGGGTCCCTCATAATGTCTATAAATATAATTGCCTCCTGGTATGATAATGACACATAAAAGTAACTTAACCAATAAACCAAATATTACTAAACAACTTAGTCACCATCTTAATGCCATTAAACCACCATTTTCCTATTGCATTGGACCCATTCTCACCCTTAATTTGTGGTTAGGTTTTCTCATTCTCATAAGTTTATGTAATATTCTATAACCATATACATTAAAAAAATTATTTTGTCATTTTTTTATTAAATTGTTTACGTGAGCCAAAAGCACGTTGATCATTCTGGAAATGTAAAAATAACAATAAGGCACATATGAACTAAATAGATGTATAATTAGGTTTGGTCATGATACGATAAAATCAAATACAATCCGGAATTGTAATTGTTACAACTCCTTTCGAATTTTGGTTACAATTTCTTCCATATATATTGCAAAAAAATATTTTATATACAGTTCTGATTTGATAAAAATCTGTTTGAATTTGAGGCTTGTATTCCAATGTCTCAAATGATATTGAACCCACAACATGATTATCGCTAGATTATTGCTTATATGCTATAACTATTTTGTATTTTGATCCATTTTTTATAGAAAGTCTCAAGCACGATCTAATAATCAAATTATCAGTATTTTCTTAACGACATATTCACGCACATATACTTTTTGAGGGGTGGTTTTTTCACCTAATTCATCAAAATTGTTTTACTCCGTAGTAACTTTTGGTATTCTTTTCACCTATAAAAAATAGAAAAAAAGTGAGCAGAAAGTGAAAAAAGGAGAACTTTGAGGGGTGGTTTTTGGATGGTTGTGAAAATCTGACTCGAAAGTGATGTGTACAAATTTGAGTATGACAAAGCATAGCGAATAAAGCTAAACGACGCGAAACTTACCCATTGTCTATCTGCCACGTGTCACAGTCTATCAACTTGGCTTTTCTGTGTCAGGAAAGCTTTCCTTTTTTTCTTCTCATTTTCTTAAAATACGCCTGTTTCCATGAAATATACAGTGTGGGTGGGCCCTGAAATTAAATAAAAATACTCCTCCTATTAAGTGAAAAACATATGAACAATACATTAAAATACCCTTTGGACTCTACCTTCTCAGTTATCCCTGCTTCACTTCTCACACACAAACACACACTAAATAGTCTTCAAATTACACTCCACCTCAAAGATTCAATCTTTATAACACCCAGAACAAAAAGCATCAAAATTTCTTCATAAATCACAACTTTTAACCCTTTTCTTGTTCTGGGGTTCACTGTTTCTTGATTCTCCGACTAAATACATAAATTTTTGCCGTAAATTTCTTGCCGGAGAATATGGAAATGGATTTCTGGGGCTCAAGAGCTCATTCCGCAAAACACCACCACCACCACTTCAACAGTTTCCAATCTGGCCGTCACAATATCTCCGGTGAGTCTCTCAAACTTACAAAAAAAATAGAAAATAATTCAGTTTTTATTTATTTTAGTATTATTATGAACTGGGTCTTTGTAATTTTGATCTTTACCGAGGAAAAATCCAACTTTTTGGAAAGATTCCTATTTTGAGAACATTCCAAATTTTCTTAAGTGTGTGTGTGTTTTGTTGCACAATAAGATCTGATCATCCCTGTTACTTTCCCAACACAAGAATCATAATATTTTAATGTTTATAATCGTAGATGAAAAAACAATTCCTAAAAAAGACTTCAATTTTTGAGGTCAAGAACACCTTGTTTGACTTTTGAAGTCAAACTATAGTTATTCGTGCATCATTGATTCTTGGGTTCTTGATAGACAATGAATGTTGATTCATTTTGATTCTATATCAAAATAGTTCAATCGTCATGTGACTATAATAGTTAGTAGTAGTTTTTAGATAACAAAAACTAGGTTCATTTTAGTTATCCAAATCTTTTAATGACCACAAAAATCAAATTTTGGACTTTTTTGTTTTGTTTTTGTTTGATACAGATAACCATTTAACAATAGATGGAGATGATGATGTTAGAGCATGGTTTCCTTGCCCTTTTTGTTATGTTGAAATCGAAATCCCTGTGCTTTGCTGTCATTTGCAAGAAGAACATTGTTTCAACCTCAAAAACGCGGTATTTTTACAAACTTTATCAATCACTTATTCAGGACAGGATGCATTCAACTAACTAAGATGAAAGTTTTCGTTTTAGGTTTGCCCGATATGTGCAGCAAATTTGGGCAAAGATGCAACCGCTCATTTCACATCCCACCATGTTCATTCCATAAAGGTAACTTTAGGAAAATGTCAAGTGGTATGTTTTGGTAATTAAAATAGTACTTAAAAGTTTTTTTTTCCGATTATCAAAATTTAACCAGCAAAAATCTTTATAATTACTAAAATGGACCACCATCTTAAAATCTTTATAATTACTAAAATGGACCACCATCTAAAGTTGATTGCTATTTCATGACATTTTCCTCATTTACTTGTGGAGGTTTTTTCTAAAACATGTAAATTTACCTAGACATATTTGCGGGAGACAATTCCGGGCTTTTAATTTGTTTCTTTGTTGGGGTCAGAGAAGGAGAAAGTCTCAAAAGTCGGGTTTATGGAGTAACGGTGCGCGAGAAATTGCCGACAGGGAAAACACGCATGAAACCGCACCCGATCCGTTATCGGCATTTCTTTACAATGTTCCATTTTCAGATCAAGTAGTATCAAGTGCTAATTCTAATGTCAAGAAGTATATATTCTTTCTTTTTAGTAGAATTTTTAAGGTGTTGGTATTTAACTACAATAACAGAATTAAACTGATATGTTAAATGTGCAGAATAAATGAAGAAATAGAAGTGAAGGATCATGAAGAACAGATGCACCGAGCAACATTCGTTCAACAGCTCGTGTATTCCACCATTTTCTGAAGTAAATGTCTTGAAACGGAAATCATATTAGTGAGGAAGTTAATATTGTACTCCACTAGTTTAAGCCACACTTTGGTTAATCATCGCTCTTGATGGTTTGAAATTAGTGTTAACCATCATTTGAGTAAGTTATCAAATATATGTATTTGTAACTGATGAAAATCTTCATCAATCAAGATGATGCAACTTCTAAACAATACTTTGCAAGCTACTCGACGTTAAAATTTTGAAAAAAGCAAGCTCTAGCCAAACTTGAGCTTTAACTAGTCATGAATATATGTTAAGCATTTATAAATAATATGACAAAATAATTATAAAATACGGATTGTATTTACATAAAAAGGTGTATATTTAGCATACATACAAGTTTGAATGCAAAATCCATCACGAGTTAAGCTCCAGATTTACACGAAACAAGCTCGAATCAAAGCTCATTTACACAGCTTTTGATTAAACTATTTAAATAGCATAAATTGAAGATGTGCAACAAGTGTAATATCTTAAAAATGCAAAATTAAGTCCATACAGTTATAAATACGAATCTCCAAACAACTCAAAAGCTAAACAGCCACAAACTTCAGAGAAAAAACATCACTCAATAATCGACTGAATAACACCAGCTCCAACTGTCTTACCACCTTCTCTAATTGCAAATCTCATTCCCTGTTCACAAGCAACTGGCATAATAAGTTCAACCACCATTTTCACACGATCTCCAGGCATAACCATCTTTGATTCTTCATCTTTATCGTTCATAATTGAAGTCACTTTACCAGTAACATCAGTCGTTCTCATGTAAAATTGAGGTCTGTAACCTGCAAAAAATGGTGAATGCCTGCCACCTTCTTCTTTCTTCAATACATATACCAAAGCTTCAAACTTTGTGTGAGGTGTGATCGATCCCGGTTTTGCTAAAACCATACCACGTTGAATATCGGCTTTTTGAATACCTCTTAATAGAAGACCTACATTATCACCAGCTAATGCTTCATCTAGAAGCTTCTGGAACATTTCAACACCGGTAACGATTGTGGTTCTAGTGTCTTTCAGACCTACAATTTCAACACTTTCGCCAATTCTGACTGTTCCTCTTTCGACCCGACCCGTGGCGACAGTACCACGACCCGTGATTGAAAATACATCTTCGATTGCGCATAAGAATGGTAATTCGGTTTGTCTTTGTGGAATTGGAATGTAATCATCAACTGCAGCCATTAATTCGTAGATTTTGTCGACCCATTTGTTTTCCCCTTTTACGATTTTAGGGTTTTCTGTTAATGCTTCTAGGGCTAATAAAGCAGAACCGGAGATGATCGGGATATCATCACCGGGAAATTCGTAAGAAGATAAGAGTTCTCGTACCTCCAATTCAACTAATTCAAGTAATTCTTCGTCATCAACTTGATCTTGTTTGTTTAAGAAAACAACCATATTAGGGACGCCTACTTGTTTGGCTAATAGAACGTGTTCCTTCGTCTGCGGCATGGGGCCATCGGCGCCGGAGACAACAAGGATAGCTCCGTCCATCTGAGCAGCTCCGGTAATCATATTCTTAACGTAATCAGCGTGCCCAGGGCAGTCAACGTGAGCATAGTGACGATTCTCCGTCTCGTATTCTACGGTAGCGGTATTAATTGTGATACCACGAGCACGTTCTTCCGGGGCCGCGTCGATTTCGTCGTACTTCTTACCGGTACCACCGCCTGTGGAGGCTAAAGCCATGGTGAGTGCGGCGGTGAGTGTGGTTTTTCCATGGTCGACGTGACCGATAGTTCCGATGTTGACGTGAGGTTTAGTACGCTCGTATTTACCACGAGCTGCACGGACGGTGAAAGCACGGCGGCGGTGAGAAACAGCACCGGAAGATGGCGAATTGCTCTGAAGAAACACATTTGTGGAAGATTTAGCGACAAAATTCGAAGAAAGCAGTAACTTTGTAGAGGGTTTTGGTAAGGTGAAAAGAGGAGCGGAAGGAGAAGAGGAACTCGAGGGTCCGGCGTATGTAAAAGAGGTTGCAGTGGTGGCTGCGGCGGAGATTGAAGCCATCGACGATGGCTTTACAGGATAGGATTTTGGGGGATGAGGAAATGAGTGATTTGAAGATTTGGGGGTTTTTATCGGGTTGAAATGGTGGGTTTCTATTGATCCGAATGGGGCTATCGTGTATGATAGTGTGACGTGTACAATCTTTGTTCATACTATTTGCCAAATAGGATCCATATATGTTTTCACCACAAATTAATCGGATTAATTGACCCGTGTTTGAGATTATTCACCGAAAATAAATTTTAAAAATTAATAATCAACAGCTATAAAATGTCATTAGAAAATACTATATGGTTCAGATTTGATTATCCTATTTTGAAATAATAACCTTAAATAATTTATTATTTATTTGGCAAACTTGATAATTTGTTAAGTTAATTGTTAAATGCAAATAAATATTTTTCAAAATTTAATAAGCATCTCTCTTTTCCAAAAAGTGTTTTGAATATTCAAAATGTAAATAATTATTTGCTTCAATTTTTTTTGTCAAACATTCATTATAAATTTAAAAGCACAATAATCAAATAACATGCTTTAAATCACAATCTCAACTCTCAAAGTCCGAATTTTAAAGGGTTCGAAGTAAACAATTCGGTTGTTTTAAGAAATAAATTTGGACATAAAATTTATCAGAAAGATAATAAGGGTTCGAAGTGGTTATATCTCATATTTTGTTTAAACTACTGCAATCCGTTTCAAGTATAATAAGAAGCAAATAGCTATTGATTAGTGAAAATCGTTACTCTTCTTTTGTTAAAGCCAGTAGCAAAAATATAAATAACATAGACCGAATTTAACATGAGTGACAATTCGCATTGGGGTTCGTTTGTGGCTTGATATCACTACCTGAACACCGCTCTTTTGGCTAACTTTCAAAAGATAATGAAAATGTTATTTCGACAGTAAGATGTATATTTCAATAATATATATTAATTATATTAAGGGTTTTTCTAACATGTGTCTCTATATTAAATATTCAATCAAAAAGGGTTATAGTGAAAATCGGACATAAAGAAATAAAATTAAATAAAAAATAAAAATAACATATGGCAAAAACTCCGATTATATTTAATGCTATATTAGTATTAAATTTTAGTATAAATACACTGAATTAAAAAATAAATGCAATTGTAACTGAAGGCCATTGAACCTTGATCTCTTGTTGCATATAAATATGCACTAGCTACAAAACCCGCCCGATGGGCGGATATGCTGTAAATTTTAGTATGTAGAAAAATGTCCAAAAACTTTATATACTTCTAAATGACATAATAATCGATAGATGTGATGATGATTTTGTACAAAAAAACGGTAATGAAGAAATGTTACATATAAATGTTACATATAGTTATTTGTTTCCTTCGCTGATTGATCTTTTAAATATTTATTTGTTTCCTTGTATGTAGGATCTTTTAAATAGTTATTTGTATGTACGATCTTTTAAATAGTTATTTGTTTCCTTGTATGTAGGAAGCCGTATATGGATCATATGAATGTAGACCGTAAGCCGTACCAGATTCGGTTGCCGTATATGGAGCATATGAATGTAGACCGTAAGCCGTACCAGATTCGTTTGCCGTATATGGAGCATATGAATATGAATGTAGACCGTAAGCCGTACCAGATTCGTTTGTATTAGTGCAAATGACGTGGACCAATCAGGGAATTCCAAGTGGCATTATGGACGAATAGGAATGCTTGGAATTGCCATGGTGTCAAACCCTCTTCAAATTTAGACCTTATATATAGGGTAGGATGTTACACATTCTACAATTGTATACGAGTTGTATAACAAAAACAAACATCAACATGACAAAGTCATTGATTTTCACCACATTGCTTCTGTCTCTTACCATCTTCGGTAAATATCCATTCCGTTATTTTTGGTTAATTTTTTGCGGTCTAGAATTTTTAAAAATCAATACTTTCTTTATACCAAAAATCCATTAAAATTACTTGCAAAATCAATATTTTTTATGAGTAAATTACAAAGTTGGTCCCTGAAGTTTACACCAAAGTTTAATTATGATTCTTTACTTGACAAATTAAACTGGTAATCATTTTTTTGGAATTTTTTTTTTGTACTTACAGTCCTTTAGCCTAACATCCACTAATTTTTCTGTTAAAAAATTATAACGATAGTTAATTTTTCTGTTAAATAACAGATGTTAGGATAAATAAGTGTAAGTGCGAAGAATATCCAAATAATTATGTAATTTTTTAAAATAAAGGATATCATACGTAAAATCTTGAGTATCACTCAAGGATAATCCTTGTAATTGGCGTTTTTTTAAATTAAAATGTGGCTGGTATTATAGAAAAATATATTGCTACTTTCAACTTGAATTTTTACTGATTATTTAAAAGTTTATGTAATAAATAAGAGAAACTAAAAATATTTCTTAAATTTGCAGGTATGGAGTTATGCATGGCACAAGAAAATTGCGTCGGTAGTAGATTTTTGCCCATATGTGATAAATTTGAATGTGCTCATGTATGCCTTTCGGCCCATGGCTATCGTTCCTATGGCGAATGTACGAGTCCATTTGTTTGTCGTTGTCATTATCGATGTCCGTCACCAATAGTAAAAGTCAACAAGTCTTCCTCTCCCCCCTTCCTTCCTACCCTAATTCCCCTAGCCCTTCTCCCATTAGTAACTAACCGAAAGTTGTAAACTTTAATCTCTATAAGTGACAATAAGATTCGTTAAGAAAGTTATTAGTTATTATATTGAATTAGTGACAATAAGATTCGTTAAGAAAGTTATTAGTTATTATATTGAATTATTGTCTTGTTATTTATATAACATCATGTTAAGGTAATGGCATGTGCATGTTCGACTAAAAGAGCGAAATGTTAATATATCTTAACTTCATAGTCAAGTAATGCAAAATATGATAAATTTTAAAAATAGCTCAAAAAAGTTTTGTAAGACATGACTTAAACCGGCAAATTTTTTAATATAATTTATTATATATTTGTATGTCAATTGTCAAGTTCAAAAAAATTATAGATATATTGATTTATATGTATTCATATACGGAATTTATAAAAAAAAAGTTCATATCTAAATTTATAGTTATACATCCCATCATTTTTTTCAAAAAAAATTATTTTGTTTAAAAAAAATTCAAATTTTATAACACGCCTAAAAAAACTAGCGATAAGACGCCTTGCACAGCTTTATCACATTTTTTCTTACTTCACGCCTTACAGTGCCGCTATTGACTGTTTCGTAACGGCAGAGTCACCTCGCGCCTTGGCGCCACCATGACATGTTTTTTAGAACCTTGATCGTAGGGTTTCAATCTCTCCAAACGTTGGGAAAAAAATCGCGAAATATTAACGTTTTTGGAAACTTTGCATTGAAAGTAACAACATTAGCATGAGCTTTTATGCAAATGCATTGTTTTTAACCTCCATTAAATTTTTACCTACCAGCAACCTCCCTACCGTCCGCCACCACCATCTTCATCATCTTCATTACCGACCCATAACGTGGCTACCTTACTATTGTTAGAAAAAATGTATAACCTAACAACTTTGTTCGCCCCAAAATACAGTTGTATAGTGTATCTGTCGCCACATTGCACGGATACCCTACAATATATATAACCACTTTGTTCATGCTGTTTGCCAAATAGGATCCATAAAAGTTCAATTTTCATAACCGTCACAAGTTGAAAGTCTCATTTTTTATTCGCTCAAGAATTTGGCGGAAAAACCACATAATTCAGTAAAAAAATAGACGATAGTTGATCGACAACAGCCCAAAAACGACCCATTCAAAAACAGCTGCCAGCAAGGCGGTAGTTATTATTTCCTGAGTGCATTCATCTTGTCCCTCAGATAATAAAGTTTAGCCCTCCTAACTTTCTTCTTGTCCAAAACCTTTATTTCTTTCACATTTGGTGAGTACCTGTTATCATCAATCAACTTATTTCAAAAATATATCTTAACAGGAAACGGGTCATTTTGACCCGTTACTCAACCCACCCATTTAAGGAGACTTACAGAGGTAGGAGAGATTCAACCCCAACTCCTGCAACCAGCCTTCTTAATCTGATGGTTGAATTTAAACCTGCATTTCGTCTTGCAATTACAATTCCTTTAACTGTTGATACACGTCTTTTGTTCTCAGGTACTTCCTGTAATTTCATGAAAAAAAGTCCTTTAAATAAGCTTAAAAGAAAATAAAAATAAATAGCAAAAAACAACTTTCTCTTACCAATCTGAGCTGGATTATATAACCTGGCTTTATATCAGGTATCTCTCTCTCTGTTCGCACTTTCTCCACTGCTTCTTTATCAAGTATCTGCAAATGAGTTACATATTTAAAAAATTAAAATAATGATTTCGAAAATTGAATTTCCAGATAACGATAACTATAAAAATAAAACAGAATTTCCTGCCTGCATTATGTGTCTGGCTGTTTTATCAAGCCTCTTGAATTTGATACGAGGTGCCACCTCAGCAGAAGCATTCTGTGGATCATCCAATGTTGTTATGCCCCTATTATTCAAACGGGCCACTAGCGACCCACTGTAGGCTGATGCTACTGAATGTATACCAGCACTTTTGCATGGAGCTGGTAACTCTCTTACAGAACCATTACTTATTGTCTGAAAAATATAAAGTCGAAATATTACTAGAAACAATTTTTTGATGTACTATTAAACATAAATAAATGATCATCATGCTAAGAAATTGGTTTCCTTTTCTTCAATTCTTTCCATTTGATTTATAAACTAAAACTTGCATCCTAATTCTACTTTACCAGTGCAAACTAACTTCACCATGCCCACTCGAAAAGCAATCTAGTAAACAAAATAGAGTATCAAGACAATTAAATGGCAATATTCAAAACATAATGAAGTTTTCTCACTCTACCAAACAAGAATAGTGCGATTTCATCATGTTTACTTAATCCTGAATCTAAAGTGTCTCATGCAGCTTCTATTTAAACACTTTTTTCAGTATTTTTGCTAAATGCAACGCATTTTAGTAACGTAAAGCATACATAGCAGCAATAAATGACCTAATTATCAAGATTTCGAGTTCCTTTACAAATTCCTTCTACATGCCAATAACACTGCCATGAACTGAGCGAATTGAATCAACTAAGGATCAAAGAAAGAAAAATCACCGAAAAATGTGAATGAATTGACCGTGAAAAGAGAAGCAGATCGTTGGATTCAGACGAACAAATCCTAGATGACGTCGAATCAAAAGTAAGGGGGCATTTAATGGCGTTTTTTGCGAGCAATCTAATTCTGCCACAAAAGGATTGCATTTCTTCCGATCAATTTCTGCGAAAAAACCTTTCGATTTGCGATCGGCGTATCTGCCAAAGAAGGGGATGCAAAACCCTCGTCGGACCTTGAAAGGGAGGTTTATCAGTTTATGATCCCACGAAAATACCCCTCTTAAGGAACATCAGAATCTAGGGTTACAATTTAGAGTTTTGTTAATGACAGCTCTAACATTGTGAACAGAAACAGAGACCCAAGGCTTGTAGCCTAGTGGTATCCAAGGAGGATTTAAGGTGTTGCCCATGACCTATTGGGTTCAAGTCCCGTCGTGGACAAAAAAGTGGAAGGTTCGAGGGAAGACATACTGCCCCTTGTGGATGTCACTGTCTAGACTCGAACCACTAACTTACTAACTAGTCGTTAAAAAAAAAACAGAGAGAAGAGAAACAGAGAGAAATAAAAATTTTATCGTATTCCTGAGTACATTTTTTAAAAGAAGAGAAGAAATTTTATGCATTTTTCTCTCCTAATCTTCCTCCCAAAAGTGGGAAGATTTGGAGAGAAGAGAAGTTTTAATTAATTAAAAATATTTGCAATTACCAAATTACTCTTGATATTACCTAACTTGCTTTTAATTTAAGGATAAAATTGTAAATGTGTTTATTTTTTTCCTTTATTTCCGACTCGGGAACACAAAAAGTTATAATTTTCTGTTCTTTTCTATCCGATTCAGGAACAAAAAAAAGAAAAAAATTTCTTCTTAATATCTTTTATTTTCTCTTCACTTCTCTTACTTTCTTCTCTTTTCTTTCGTTTAAAATTTCTGGAACACAGTGTAAGGGCTGTCATTAAGAGGTGGTTACGTGCATAAATCGTTTGTACTTTCAGTAGTGAGGGTTAATTCCTAAGATGCAGGGGCGGTTATTGATTATTATACAAGTTTTTAATGCGTGTTTTGACGTTTTAGTGACAAACCTTAGGGTTGTGATTATCATTTTCCTACAATTTATACTTCGTATAAAATATAGAAAAATACTTGTAACTACTACTCCGTAATTTTTTTTATGGGTTTTGCTAAACATAATACAAGCTACATTTAGGAATAACTTACGTGCTTTAATTTAGTGGAGTTCATTTTAACCATACAAAACAACCACCTAAAAAATATTAATAACATAAGGATCGATGTTCAATAACAATATTTTTTACCACATTAACAATCCTTTTAAGATAAATAATAATACATGTATAATATGCATCCCATAAGTTTCTGGTTGCAAAATGTTAATTGCTCAAAACCTATGCTTACAACCGACTTCTTATCCTTAATGTGGGGTATATCTGACTCATCCAGTTATGGCTATGGTGATGTCACATGCTTTGTATATGTGACTTTGTGCTTTTAGTTGCAAAAATATATACACTCATTACTAACTGGGTTATATGCTAACGGTGCATCGATGCATCCCACATATCTCTAATGAGACTTAAGCCTACAACATTTTAGTTGAAAGGCAATGCATATAACACTAGTATGAGGTAGATGAAGAATTTATGTACACAGCTAGTCAACCTATGATAATACATCTATGCCTACGAAACAATTAAGGGTCACACCGGTGAGTGCATGTAATACGAGCAAGATAAGCAATGATACTACGAAGAGGAGTGATTCATAATAGTCATTATGAATCAAGTTAAGTATTAAGTCAAGTTTGACTTATTACTAGATTAGTTTAACTAACTAATTAATACAAGTATTTGTACATTTACTAGTTGAGTAAATATACAATGTGTTAATTGTAGATTATTCATGATATGATTTAAAGCTATTAAATCATATAGTAATTGGATAATATTATTGTAGAAATTATATAAAGGTTATTATATATAATTAATTATTAAAAGTATTAATACAAAGTATATATTTCGTATGTATATTTATATATATACACGAAATATATTAAGTGTATAATACTTCCTCCGTATCAAAATAAGTGACACAAATTGGCTTACACATTTTTTGAGGCAAAAGATTAAAGTAGAGGTTAAAATAGATTAAAGTACATAGTTAGTGGAGAATGAGTCCCACTTTTCTTGAATAAAGTGATATTAATGAGTTTTAAAAGTAAAAGTAAGGGTATAAGGGTAATTTCACTTTATTAAAGTGGATAGTTAGTGGGTATGAGTCCCACTATTTTTACCAAATATGGAAAGTTTTCAAAGTGTGTCACTTATTTTGATACACCTCAAAATGGAAAGTGTGTCACTTATTTTGATACGGAGGAAGTAGTAGACATTTAATAGTTAAGTGCTAATAAAAGAACAATAAACTATAAGGGAAGGAAACGTAAAAAGGAAAGTTTAATTAATGAATTGATCTTAATTAAACTAGAGGGTCCTAAGTGCAACTTATTTATCTATAAATAAGAGGCTTAGGGTAACCCTAAAACCCCCTTGAACCCCACACGAAATTCCTTCCCCCTCTCCCCTTGGTTTCGGCCGAACTAGAGCAACACCAAGTTCTTGGTGTTCTTCGTTCTTCGTTCTTCGTGTTCTTCGTGTTCTTCAAGTCTTGAAGATTCGAAGATCAAGTTCATTGCTTAGATCAACTAGAAGATCGCTCGATTTATTCATCATCAGTGGATCTATCTTAAGCAAACAACAATGTATGTTTTGAGAAAACCCATTTCTCTCTCTTCTCCCCTCTTGGACGATTTCGACCAAAGAACCCTAGGGTTCTTTGGTGTTGGTCGAAACACACACAAGTGTGTGTGTGTGTTTGGGTTTTCGTACAAGGTTTCTTCCATTGTTAATCTAATCTAGATTTCCAAGATCCCAATCCTTTAGGGTTTAAGGATTAAGTTTAATCTCACTTCCGCTTCTAGGGATTAAATTAGCTAGATGGTTTAACCGGTCAAGAACAAGTTCATGTTCTTGGTCAGTATGGTTCAAACCAAGTGATCTAGGAGGTTGACTCAAGTGGTCAATCAATATCAATGAAACCCTTCAGTAGAACTCTACAAAAATATTCTTAATTGTCGTTACAGCTCTATCAAGCTAGCGAGTAATGAAAAATTGGAAATAATAGGATTAAAATACAACATCAAAAAATAGCTCATGTATAACCTTAACTTTTAGGTAAAAAGCCAACTACATAGACATCTTAGATGATTATCTTGAATTCTGATATACAAATTACCTATAATAATATTTACAAGGAGAAATGCTATTATTTATTTATAGTATATGAATATTGTTTTCTATATTTATAACATGTTAGTGTATAAATATGATGTGTATCTTTTAAAATTCGTAGCAAAAGCACATGTTCCTCATTACCTATATCATACCATAAAATCAAAGAAATGAATTCAAATTTTACGATGTTATATTATATATGCATAGTTATTTATGACATTCTTGAATTCTTCGTAATGGTTTATAAAATCAACTTGCACATCGCAATCTCGCATGTGTGACGTCTAATAACAAGACTTTTGCACATTGAGGTCATTTGTTATTATCTTACAATTTATTAAATAATGAGATTGAAGTCATTTCCTTTAAATAATAACTAACGAGTTACATTTACGTCGGTATGTAACCTTTGATTAATTAAGTATTGCAAATTCTCTAATGTTAAATGTTAGCAATTGTTCCAAAATTTAGTATTAAATTCAGAAGATATCAAAGTGTTTTAGTATTTCGTCATAACAAACATGCAATAAAAATGACTTGTTTCAACTGCTAGCCATTTTGGCCCGTTACCCGAAAGCCCGATTCAACCATCTTGCCACCTCTAAACGGTGGGTAATAAAACAACGGTCGAAAAACGAGTCGTTTAATAGTCAACCTTGGCTGGTGTGCCTTTTTTCAACAAGGAAAAGTTGATATAACTGTGTGTGTATGTGAGACTTATTTCCTTTTTTCCTCTTATGTTCTTTCAATGTTTTTGGGGACAAAGAAAAAGTCCAACTTAACTCTTGTGTCTGTCTGTATGTATATGTGTGTGTGTAAACAAAGTCAATACATAGCCAACTCAAGCCAAATAATCTGATCCTTTGAACATGCTTAAGAGTTATTCCACCACATTAATAGGGTCAATTTCCAATATATCTATTTAAACTGTATGTACAAGATACATCAATTTCCTAGAAGACAGGTAGGTAGCTTATAGTTGACTTTTTTTAATCAAAGGGGTATTTTTAAGGTAAGCGGAAAATAGTTTATTTATCGATAAGTTGATAAATATCACACATCTTGCATCATTGGGATCTATATATAGCTACTCAAGTTTCAAATACTTATCCATCTTTTCATCATTTGATCATTTACAATCAAAGACTTTTTCAAAAGTCAACCATCGTCATCAATGGCGATTTCTACCAGTTTCTTGTTTGTTTCTCTTTTGCTCTCTTGTTTTGCAGTTACAACCTATGGTTCAGTCACCTTCTCTTCCCTTAAAGAGACTCTACACGTTACAACTACCACAAAAGACCAAGGTTCGTTTGACCATAATTCTTGACTTCAATTTTGATTTTTTTCAAGAAAAGATTTGTGGGGATGCTAAAAGATTCAAACTTTTTTTTATCTTGATTAATTATTATAGATTAAATTTTGTCTTGCAGTTTTAAAGCCAGGGGTAGAACAGATCACAGTAACATGGGAATTTAACAAAACCATCCCAGTTGTGAGCGATTCAGATTACAAAACCGTAAAAGTCAAACTTTGTTACGCCCCAATTAGTCAAAAGGATCGATCTTGGAGGAAAACGGAAGAAATTTTGAAAAAAGACAAAACTTGTACACACAAAATGGCGGCTAAACCATACACTGCTACAAACAACACAATTTCATGGACTATAATGAGAGACATACCAACTGGCACATATTTTGTTAGGGTTTATGCACTCAATGCTCATGATGTTGAGGTAGCTTATGGTCAGAGTACAAATGCTGAAAAAACTGCCAATTTGTTTGAGATCCAAGCAATCACAGGTCGCCACGTGTCACTTGATATTGCATCTGTTTGTTTCTCTGCTTTCTCTATAGTCTCATTGGCTGGTTTCTTTTACATGGAAAAGAGCAAGGGAAAATCTTCCCAACAAAAATGAGACCGTTAACATGGTTGGAGTTAATGTTGTATTGACACCATAAAAATCTTAATGTGTTTTTTTATAATTATAGTGGCGTGCGGATAAATAAACGATTGTAGCAATAGAGGTACACTAATCATGTTCTTATTTTATTTTATTTTTGTTATACGTATCGAAAAGAAGATGCTATCTTCATTATTTTAAATCCAAATGCAAAATTATAAATTTTGTTTTTCCCTTATTGTAAGCTTCCAGTTTAATGTTGTTGTCCAACATATGTTGTTAAGAAAGCGGTTTTAGTAAGCTATAATTCAGAAGTCAAAATAGATTAATCGATTGTAGGATGAGCATTTTTGTAGATGAATGTTTTACATATCTACATCAAAAGGTCAAACTCAACGTTGTGAACATAAAAGCAGTTGAGGAAAAAAAAAGGTACAACAATACTTAATCCCGCCAAATGTGAGATATGAGAGAGATGAGAAGTAGACATTCATATCTCTACCCTGGAGACCTCTAGCAAAAGTGTGTGGTGGAAAAAAATGTAAGATGTCATGAGTAAAAAATGTATAGTATATAGATATCATAAAGAGAAAAAATAATGTGGAACATGTATGATAAAATGAAAAACATGTAAAATGAAAAAATAATGTGGAACTAGTGAGCTATACATCAGAAGTGAAATAGATGTCTTGAATATTTTAGAAACTAGTGAGCTATACATCAGAAGTGAAATAGATGAATCTACTGTAAGAAAAAGAAAGTTAGAAGTGAAATAGATGAATCTACTGTAAGAAAAAGAAAGTGACTGATTTTCAAACTACAACTTTTATTTCATATATCATAATTATTGTTAGTTAGCTGCAAAACTTATAAGTATCTGTCAGGCAGATATAAAGACGAGGGTAGTGTCAATGATTTTATTTTTTTTAATTTATTAAATGTAAATATCAACATCAAAAAGTCAAACATTGCATCGTGAAGCTAGCTGCTGCAAATTCAACCTATTTATTTTCCATTGCGGTGTACACATTACAAGTTGAAAAGCCAAGTGTCAGCTTTAAAAGCTGAGTGAGCATAAAGAGTTCTTATAATCAAAAAACACTTATGAAAACTATATCTTTAGAATCATAAACTGTTAGTTAAACTCTTTCATAATTCTATCAATATAATATCATATTGGGTCTTTATATCACATATTTGTCTAGCACATAATCTTATATCATGTTAACGAGTGATACAATGTTTGCGGGTCAGCTGTTATGATCCCACATTGGCTAGAGTAAAAACTACATGGTGGCTTATAAGCCTAGGTGTCCCCTCCTCCTTTTTTGGGAGTGAGTTCTACACTTGGACTTATGAGCATGGTGCGAGCCTAGTATGGGATGAGTTCGTATCAATAGCCCAACCCGACTTGTATTAGGTTTCAACTTGCATTAGATGAAATAATAAACGAAGTGATGTAACTTTGATTTGGAGGTGTAAGTTTATGTAGTTACTATATTTAATTAATAAATCGCTGCTTCAACAAGGTTTCTGGAAATCAAAATCGCAAAATACAATTGAATTGATTCCAGAAGAGGCTTAGAAGAGTGAAGACGTTGCGAAAGAAGGAAGTCGAGGTCGGGCGTATAACGCGTGAAGAGGTCAACGCGGTTGGCAACGGTCGGTCAATATTTTGATAAGCTTGGACACGTGCGGCAAATAAAGCCCAAATAAAAAATAAAGACGCCCAAATATCATCTCATCTCCTCTTGTTCTGCTTTGCTCTCAGCTTTTCCTACTCAAATGTCATTCAAATGCAACATTTCCCGAATAATAGGACGAACTGATTAGAAAGTAAGCCAACAAACTAAAAAATGCCCAACTAAAGAAAGAACTTAAAACAAATTAAAAAGCAAGAGGGGGAAAAAACTCAATTAAAAAACAACAAAAATATTTATAAAAAAAAAACTAAACTAAAAAACAATAAAAATAGAAAAGAAAAGTAGAATATAGATAAATAAATAAATAATAAAAGTAGAATATAAATAAATTTAAAATTTAAAAAAGAGATATTTAGAAACTTGTTACATCTATGCAAACATGTACGTAGATCAAACTGGAAAGGTGCAACAATCTGTTATTAGTTTGATCCATCACGACTATGAAATTCATCCTTTCCGAATAAAAAGGCATCAATTCATGCTACTAACTCAGAATAATAACCCTCTTTCTTGATGAAGTATAAACATTAAGCCCATCAATTGAATCTTTTCAGAAATTGATTAATCAATCGGCCCACATATGCATAACAAAAGAGTAAAGATGAATGTCTTGTTTAAGCATACACATGGCAGGTGAAGGAAAATAGTCCAATAAATCTGTGAGTAAGCAGATTTATTCAATGAATATAAATATATGGCAACAAACCTTTTTATTCACCTGTCTATAAGAGCACTAGTTTGCATTAGAAAATACAAATTACAACCTCCAAGACACTGACCATGCAAGAAATATTACCATCCTTCCAACTTCTTGTACCATAGCAGTTATTAGCGACTTACACTAATCAATGCTCAGGAAGCACTTAAACATTAGCTTTTGTTCAATGTACAAAGGACCAATAAATAAAGAATCATCATGATGCAAAGAATGAATTAAAAAACATAAGACAACAACAAACCTAGACACCAATCCAAGCATAAAACCAAGACAACTTTCATCTCCATAGCCAATCATGATGCAGCTTTCTTGATTCCATCACCAAAGGATTTCTAGAAACAGTCATCATGCTAAAAAGAAAATATGTACACCAGTAAAGAGTGATCATGATACTAATCACTCAAAGGTCCAAAGTCCAACCATGTATTGTTTCTGCAGATAGTAATGAATCTAAAGGTTCAATCGTGTTCAACCCTTTTAAGCCCTAATCAAGAGCACTCCATGATACTAATCACTCAAACCATGTGTTTTTTCTGCACATATGTACATTAATTAATGCCACATAATATTAAGCAATCCGGAAATGAGATTTAATCAGAAAAAAGGGTACATGTCACCAAACAAAACATATCTCCATCTGCTGAGGCCACAGCCAACCATATTAGAAGCTACTTCAGGAACCTAACATTAAGGAAGAAGAAGCAAAGAATGAAGGTTTTAGGAGATAGCAAAGTACTAGTGATCAAGCTGAAAAGGTGAGTGTTGTTTTCTCTGCAGAATATGTGTATAAGTATGAAAACCATGTACCATAAAGCCCCAAATACCAGCTTGTATTCTTATCAGGCATCTATATCTTTTATTCAAGATAACAGTCACCAAGCTTTCTATTACCTATCAGCAAAAGAGTAGCATCATGAAAACACCATGGAAAATCGACAAAGAAATAATAATAAAATTAAATAACTACCCAAACAGTCAACATCATGCAAGACCACAATGTTTCCTTTTCGACAAACCTACAAAAATATTCCCCTTATTTCAGAAATCAAGAGAGAGTCTGTCACTGAAATCAACAAAAGAGAAATCAGGATTCAGAAAGCTGGTGTATCTTGTTTCCCTAATCCTAGAGCTTTACACAAAACTCAAACGACACGTCCACTTAGCAACAGTCAAGATCCAAAACCACTTGGGTCACTAAGTTGTAGGGACATAACATCAAATGTAGATCCAAAAATACTATTAACAACAATTAGCAAGATATTCACATCTGTATGAAAAAACCAAGACAAACCCAAGCACCAGCTTTCTTAGACCTATCACCACAAGAGTTAATCAGTTAATACTTAGAAGGAAAAAAAAAAAGTCATGATGGAGACAAAAACCAATAATGGGAGGTACTCATTTGCCACTGAAGAAAGAAATGACCTAATCTAATCAATAGAACCTGCTTTTAATTTTTACTTCCTTACGCACCAGCAAAAGGTCTGCAACAGGCTTTATAAGCCCTATCAGCAACAAGCAAGATTAACAAAAACTCTAAATTATGATTAATGACAGAAACCAAATCACAACGACTGAAGGAGAAAACCAGGCATATTGGTCACCCAGATGCAAACCAGTGTTCCAATACCAAATAAACCTACAATCAAGACAGTCCTTTAAGGAGTATAAAAGAAATGATCACAACAGAAACTATAAAAAAAAGGAAGTTTTTAGGAGACAGCATGATACAAGCACAATTAGCAAGATATTAAACCAGGATGGCATACTCCAATCCAAGCACAAGCTTTCTTAGACCTATCATCATAAAAAATGTAGGACTCGGATGAGAAACCGAAAACCAATAATGTCAAAATAAAAGTAATTGTAAATAATTAAAGAAAAGCATGTAAATAGTCAGCAGAATGCAGGACCACAGTGAAGGGCGCACAACAAACCTACAAGTAGAACAATCCTATTATTTCTGATTTTCTCTCATGTTTCCAACAGAAATACCATTCAGTTACAACCTACCAGCAGCTTTTATCAATTCCCGACTGAAAGATGCAGTAATCAAACAAACTACAACATGGCCAACTGGAAAGGAACCAAAAACAGGATTAAAAAGCAACTCACAGACATATCCTTCAACTTTTTGAAGTAAAGTATCTCCTGAAGCTATCTTGAACAAGACACCGAATGCAGCAAGAAACTGCCATAAAGTAACATCACTGACTTTTCAACCCTTGTAAATATATGTAAAGAATAACAAGAATAAAAGCTATAAACTACACCATTACCAAAGCACAAGCTTGCTTAGATCCATTACCAAAGGATTCAAGATTTTTCTAGAAAGATGCAACCAAGGAAAGATGAAAACCAGTCATGCTAAAAAGAAAATATGCACAAGCAATGCATTCACCAGGTAAGAGTCAACCAACCACCAGAACACTGCCATGGAAAATTTTGGAATACTAACATAACTCATAAGTAAAAGGGCAATAAACTTGTATTATCCAAAACAGGTCAAATGAGTAATAAACTTTAAACTAGTAGGTTCCGTACTAATTCTTTTTATTTTTTCATTTTTTTTCCATTTGACTCGCTAATGTAATTTCAAATGGGTATTGACAATACCTAATCTTAAAAAATCACTATTTTAAAAAGTAAAACTATTTTTTTTTTTAAAGACAGTAAAACCTCCAACTTAAAAACAAGGCAGATTTTTATATAATATGACAAAAAGCGAGTAAAACTTGTATTAACCTAAACGGGTCAAATGGATATTATCCGTAACTGGTCACATGTGTAATAAGCATTATACCTGTAGATTCCATTTTAACTTTCTAAAATTTAATTTTTCATTTGACCCGTGAAATTGCATTCAACAACCTTAGCTCAACCACATTCTACAAAAACATATTCAAATATTATTTCTCTAATCAAATACAGTAAAAAATTAAATCAATATTAAAAAATAAATAAATAATTACCTAAAAGGTTTATGGTTGCTGAAAAGTGTTCCACCTGTAGCCACTAAATCATCTAAAATTAACACACTTTAACTAGTTTGTACATCCCCAACATGCATCTCTAAACAATCCGTACCGTATTCCAACACATATTATTTAAATATTAATTTCACCTACGCATTATTCGAATTTTCCCAATTTAACCTAAAACAGTCTTTTTTTATATTTAATTTGAACAGACCTTTGTATTTTGTTCACCTACAATCAACACAGCCCTTCAAGGAGTAGAAAAGAGGTTGGTCACCATACCTACAGAATCTTCATGTGATTAATTAATGGTTAATGATGCATGACTACTGTATTAGGTTATAATTCTAATCTATAATCTATATATATTTACCTTTACACCCTCATAAACCTTAATTATTAATAAATTTCCCAGATCCTACTGTACTGCAGATCATCAGTAGCACCACACCACCAATGGCATGAAACTCAAAAACTTTTCAAAATGGATGCGGTTTACCTCCATGACAATGGACCAGTTCAATCACAAACTTGTTAGACCTATCAGCAAAAGAGTACATTCTATAAAAAACAGGGAGAACAAATAATGCTAAAAAGTAAAGTTTTGAGAATTATGGGAAAAACCAGCAGACTGTCAAGATGAAGCAGGTGCACTGCACGATATTTGGTAGCCGAAAAGCCTACAAATGAAACTATAAAAAAGAAAAGAAATTAAACCATAGAAGCTAAAAAAAGAAAAAATTTAGGAGACAACATGATACAAGCACTTAGCAAGATATTAAACCAGGATTGCATAGTCCAATCCAGGCACAAGCTTTCTTAGACCTATCATCATAATAAAGATGTAGGAATCAGACGAGAAACCGAAAAGCAATAATGTTAAAATAAAATTAATTGTATATAAATAAAGAAAAGCCTGTAAACAATCGCAGAATGCAGGACCACAGTAAAGGGCACCCAACAGAGCTACAAACAGAAAACTCCTATTATTTCATGAACCAGAGAAAGAAGTCAGTCATTAAGGACACAACATGATACTAATCAAACTGTAAAGGTCCAACCATATGTCCCTTCTGCAAACATGTAAGTAGAGCCATCAACACCACTTGTTATTAAGCCAAGGACATCTAAAACCAGAAAAAACAGGAAATAGGATGAAAAGAGAGAGAAAGATAGAAAGTCAAGGAAAGAGATTGACCAAGACAACTGCATCCACATAGCCAACCATATTAAGCAGGTACTCATCAGAATGGAGCATGGCATTTGGAACTCGAAAAAACCAATAGACAAAACACAATCAAGAACCTAAAAAGGAAGTCTGTCAATAAGGAACTAAGAACAAGAAATAAGTTTTAGGATGATCAATCTGCAAAAGAAGTCTACCAGAAAGATACGAAATGTGATCTATAAATCATAAGAACCCTAGACAGCATCAAAGACAATCATCACTCCACATAAGATTTCCCCAAACCCGCATGATGAAGTAAATAGAATCTAAACTAGTATAAGAAACCATCAGCAGCAAATCGATACTCAATTACTCATAAATATAGATCGAAAGAGTAACAATATAAAAACCGTTTGTCCAATGTACGAGAAGAAGAACCGGAAAACGTTAAGAGATACGGATCTCGCATATCAAGCAGCTTCAGATCCAAATTATGATCGATGAAGCAAACAGACTTCAAATCGAAGGAATCGACGCTGTAACAAACAGATTTTAATATTTTATAATCCAAAATCACCGAAATTTTTCGATATTGAAACTATCGATCTCTGATTCTACGAACTGATTAGATATCAAAACAAGAACCTTTTTGCCAAATACACGAGAAGAAGAATCTGAAAACGTTAGGGATATAGATGTGGAATACGACTCAGTTTTAAGATCCAAATGATCGAACGATTAAGCAAAAATCCCTCAAATCGAAGGCATCGATCAACGCTGAAACAAGCAGATTCTAGAACCGATAATCACCGAACTATTTTGTATGAAAACCATCGATCGCTGCTTCAACAAGGTTTCTAGAAATTAAATCGTAAAATATAATCGATACCAGAAGAGTTGCGTGTGAAGAAAGCCGGGAATCAGGAGTCGAGGCCTCGAGCGAAATGGTGGATTGGATGGTATGGAAGATGGGATGGTATATATAGTTTTGTGTGCGTATGTCGGTTTGGGCGTATAACGCGTCAAGAAGTCAACGCGGTTGGCAACGGTCGGTCAATATTTTGATAAGCTTCGACACGTGCGGCAAATAAAAAGCCCAACATTGCAAGTCACCAACCCAACTAAAGACGCCCAAACATAAGCAAAACCAAACAAAATTTCATTGACACACACTAATTTTGTTGTATGTTCATTGCTTTAGGTGCTTCTTAATAAGCGTTTTAATGATTCAGTAAAGAGGTCAGCCTCTTAATCGAACAGGTTCAGAGCGTTTGGTAAGACCTCTTAATCAGGCTCTTAATAAAATATTCAACATGTTCTGCCTCTTAATCAGACAGATGTCAGGGGAAGTCTGAATCATTCAGACATCTGCATCACTCAGATGCTATCAAATATCACCTTAGTGTTTTTTTCTAATGTTTTTTCGAGCGGTTGGCAGGGCCGGTCCAATCAATTTTAAGGCCCTCGGCAAAATTTTAAAAATGGGTCCATATAGTAAAAAAATTCCCAAATAAGTAAAATTCGTATAGAACGTATGTAGCCTTAAATTTAAGATTACGATGAAACAAAGAACTTACAATTAAATGACGTTGTTAATCTCGATTTCAAGTTTTCAAAACTTTTTTTGAAACTCAAAAATACTTCATAAGAATTCGGATGAAATCCATTCTCATTTTCATTCGTATTAGTATTTACTCTCATTACCATCATTCTTATTTGAAGCACTAGAACAAACCTATCTATTGACCCTTTTAACACATATTTTCCCTTTCAATTTTATTTTTTTTCTTCTTTTTGACTACCCGAAAAATGTTTTTTTTTATGAAACTTTATATAAGTAATAAGCTAAGACTCTATTGATCCCTCGAAGGTTGACCTAAAAAGTCAACTATACTATGTTTTTGAAATTGAAAAATTGATGTGTATTGACGTCTTTTGTTCTAGATCAAAGCTAGAGATGATAATGCACAAGAACAAAATTCCAAGTAAATTGATCTTATATAAGATTATAAGTAATAAGTAATACTAACTAATAAGCTAGGACAAACACTTAAGCAAGGGATTCGACAAATAAACAATCAATTAGACAAGGCAATTAGGCGAAATCAAGAAATCAAAAATCATATACGAATCAGATAAGATTATACGAAATCAAGAAATCTGATATACATGCGTCGAGTTGTTGTGTATGAACGATTGAACCATTGAATAAAATCAGAAATCAAGCAAATACGAACGATTGAACCACTGAAACGAACGATTGAAGACCGAGTTAGCGACTTGCTGTTGCTGTTTGAATCTGTGGGTTGGCGATTATACGCCGAGTTGTTGTTGGCCTGACGTTTCCAATTCGTATTTGGTTTCTGGCAAACTCCAAAGACGCGCGCTTAATCAGAAAATGGACGATTGGGCCTTTTATGTTTCTGCCCTAAATTTGAAAAGGGGCTTTGGGCTTACAGTTTAATCAGAAAATTCCAAATAGGCCCTATATTTTAAAGACGAAATTTTGATGAAAATGGGCCCTTTATATTAGTGGGCCATGGGCTGTTGCCCTGGTGGCCCAGGCCCAGGGCCGGCCCTGGCGGTTGGCATGTTCTCTTACTTTTTCAACAGTTTATTTTGTTTTGGTAAAGTGAAGTGGCAAGAAACCGAGAATTGTGGGTTGTTGATGGGTATTAATATTTTTTTGTGTATGTATATATAAAATACTAAATAAATATTATTGTTAGTCAGTTTATAATAAACTGAAGTTAATGGGAGGGCCTTAGCTTGGTCACTTGCAACCCAACCAAATCATGGCGAGGGGAATAACCCAAAGTAATGCATATCATGTTTTTGAGTTTTTACTCCTCTTGTTTAATTTGTTTTAGCATTTAGAGCATCAGGTATGGTCAGAAATGTCGGATTGTCACATCTGCGTTACCTATGCGTCACATCATTATTTCACATTTCACATTCAAAACCTTCAAATATTTCATCTACTATCACTTAAGTCATTTGGGTCACATCCCCTTTTTTTCCCTTTTTCAAAACAACTTAATATTTCATTAAAATAAAAAGTACAAACTACAAATAAAAAAATTACAAATACCGAAAAATTTAAAAAAAAATACCGAAAAATTTAAAAAATGTACCGAAAATTACTTTGTTGTGTGAAAATTTGTTGTATGAAAATGTTTAGGTTGAGAAATGTTGTGTCAAATTTTGTATAAAATAGTATGGTATTTATAAGGGTTTAAGGTTTATTTAAAAAAAATCGAATTTACACTTGTCAGTGGCTCATTGACTCGTTGGCTAAGTCGGATGGCCGGCGAAGGTAGGGCTTGACTTGGCGGACAGTGTAGTGGCGAGGGTCGGATGGCAATGTGGCATCCGGCGAGCTAGGGGTCTCGTTACCATACCCGAGGCTCTTATTACTTATTTGTAACATTTGCTTTTTTTTAGTCCATCTTTTATACTTCCTCCAATTCAAAAAAAGTGCTACAATTTTCTTTTATAGGTGATTCAAAATAAGTGCTACACTTTTCTTATTTGGTAATTTTTTATATATAAAATTACTATTTTATTCTTACTTAACTTTATTAAACATCATGAATGTGTCCTTCCCAACCATACTATGAGACCCTTCCTCACTAATTATCCCCTTTAATCTATCATAATCTCTATTACAATGTTTTGTATCAAAAAGTGTGAAAGTAAAAGTGTAGCACTTATTTTGAATCAGAAGAAGTATAAGTTTTAGGCAGTCTAGGAATTTTACTAATGATGGTAGCTTTTCAGAAAAATTAAAAACAAGAACTGTACTAAACGAGGGTTGTAGCGTCCGCACTACGTTGCGGGAATAATTGGCTAGCACAATTGTGTAAAAAGATTACATATGTTTATGTCTATAAATTTAGAACCTTCGCAATGTAAATGATTTTTCTAACACCTCATTATTGTGAAAATAGAATTTTTTTTGTTTGTGTTCAAAAAATACAATGTAGATATTTTATTAAATAAAGACACATTACATATAATAGATATATGTATTAAATAAAGACACATCCGTACTATGCATATTATATTAAAAACGGTTTATATATCCATTGGAATTAAAAAAAAAAAGAAAAAAATAAATGAATCGCCACCAATGGGAATAGAACACCAGAGCTTCCGAATGAAGGCACATCACACAACCAACTTGGCTGCATTTAGGAATCTTCCTTTTTTGGTTAATATATAATATAAATAAATTACAATGGTCCATCTTATAACAAACCAACCAATCAAGTAAGAGCGAATAGTAAATATATAATGTTTTACTAGCACAATTGTATAGTATATATAATTAACACAAATTTCCCTTAGTTGACTTTGTTAAAAACATCCTTAATAGTGCTGCCAACCAAAATAAAAAATCAAATAATAAGGCAGTGTGATGGCAAAACAATGATGTGCAACAATATAGTCAAATTAATTCATCAAATTAGATTGTAACAAAATCCAAACGATTTATGTCAATTACAATTAAGATAAAAAACGACAAACTGGCAAAACACAGCTACTGAAAATTAGTTTACTAAAAGGTGTATACATATAATTTGAGGTCACGGTCAACGAGTTGCAGTTGATATAATAACCAATTATTATTCGGTCTAAGCAATTTCTCAGACCAAAACATTTAAATAGATGGATACAATTATGTACAATTAAATTATTCAGTTGACCCAAATTAAACTTTTCCACTTGCACGAATTCGATCAATAACGTCTTAAATGATCCCTTGTGAAAAAAGGATGTCTTAAAGCTGCACGTGCAGTTAACCTCTCTGAAGGATCATACCTTAAAAGCCCTTGTAACAGGTGTATTAAATCACCTGCAGAATGGTCTACATGCTGCATAATCAAATTCTGCATTACAAAAAATAAATTCAGCAAAAAAATTCAAAAAATATAAAACCAAAGTAAAAATATTAAGTTTTTATCAAGATAGACCTGAAGCCGAGGTAGTTTCATAACTGCTTTAATACTTTCTCTTGAGGTAGCACCCTCAGGCCAGTCTAACCGACCTTTTCTCACATACTTTTCTGCGTGTCGGCTGTAAAATTGAAAGAAAAAAAAAAGTCAAACTTCTGTCCGCCCAGGAATAAATAATTCAAGAAAAATAAATAAAAATAAAAACTTACTCTGCTTTCTTTAACATGTGCACCGGTAACGGGCCAATAACCCGCTCCATCATTGCAAGATGTTCTAAATTTTCATGTGTTTGAAACAAAGCTTCACCCTATCAAAATAATTAAATTTAATCATACACCTAAATAAATAAAAAATTAACAGATGACACATGGTTAAAAACTTAAAATTGAATTTAAGCTTACTGAGCAAAGCTCCACGAGAATGCAACCCACACTCCATATGTCACACGGGTAGCTCCACCCAAGTCCTGTCAGAAAAATAATGTTATTAGAAATTATTTTCAATAATAATAATAATTAATAATATTATTATTAAAGATGAGATAAGATGACTGACTACCTAATATAACTTCTGGTGCACGATAATGACGAGTAGAAACTATGTATTTCTGATCTTGTCGGTCATATGTTGTACTACCAAAGTCAATCACCTTAATAGCACTACATTTCGGGACTCTTTTGGAAAAAGTAGCATCTTTTGGCGATCGCGATGAAGAACCCTAAAAAAAATATTATTATAAAAATCATAAAACATGAAACAACAATATTTCCACAATAGCAGAGTTAAACAGGTTATATCATACCTTGTAATCAGGCACCTTGACATACTCTGAAGACTGAAGAAGTATATTTTCAGGCTTTAAATCAGTGTGTATTAACCGCAGATCATGCATAACTACAATACATTCAACAATATCAATGAACTTATTCACTGAACAAGGTCAACAGCCAAAATAGGTTTTCATTTAAAAAATAAAAGCAAAAAAAAATATATATAATAAAAAAAGTAGTTAATTTTGATCAGATGTATGTTAAGTGATTTACTACACACATGCAATACAATCCAAGAGTTGTTTGGCAATCTCGCGAACTTGGTCAATTGGAAATGATCGATAATTGTTTTTGCGAAGAAAATCATATAAGCTTGGTCCAAGCTTCTCAAAAACCTGTTAATTAGACCATTTATTTAAATCTTAACCCTAAAAAAAACTATACTAATCCACCACATTAATCATATCATGAAACTTACAATACAGATATGGTTACGATAGTCAAACCAGTTCCTTAATTGCACACAACTGCAAGGAGTTAAACCAATTCAACAACACAACAACCCTAATGCAAACATATATCATCTACAATTTCATAAATTAATAAAAAAAAAAAATTGGCAGTTGTCACTCACCGGTTTCCACCTTTGTCGTGTTTACCGAGCTGTTGCAAAACATCGATCTCTATCATTGCTGCTTCGCGGTATTTCTTTATTCCCCGAACTATTTTTAAAGCAACCATTTCTTTTCTTTCTTTGTCCCAACATTCCAATACTTGCCCAAATGTACCTGAATTTAATATATTACATATATCAATATGATATATGATATTTTATATATGAGTATATGACCAAAGTTAGTTGGAAAACCATACTCACCTTCTCCCATTTTTCCATGAATCTTATCTGCAAGTAGAGACAAAGTAAGATAAAAAAAAAAGTAGTCAGTACCAGTATATTTAAAGCCAACTAAAAAGCGAAAAACATGCCAACAGACAATAGTTTAAACACTCCATGTATGTTATAATTAAGAAACTGTTACTTCCTAATGAATATGATATAACCAGCATTAATATAAAACTTTTTTTAATAACAGTGAAAAGGTAGTTACATCTGGAAGTTAAATTATCTCCAATTGCAAAAACATAATGTCCATCTTTATCATCTTGGCGCCAGGGTGGCGAAAGGTTTCGAGCCACACGCTTAACAAGGGGTGAATTAGTATGGTCTGATGGGGCCCGCGAAGGTGGAAAGCTTGTCACGTTTCCAATATCTTGTCCATAAAATAATCCTAGCTGAGCCTACACACATGACCCATTCATGTTGCTTACAATATACAAAATTAATTTCTTACCTTTTAGTTTTTATTATGCAAAGTAGCAACCTTGTAGCACAATTTCCAAAATTATTAATATCATGTTAGGGGGAAAAACTACGAATTAAGCAAACAAAACACAACTAGAAATATTAATTAATTTATGCCCAAGAAAAACTAAAAACGATGCTCCATCATCAAATTATAACAACGTTCTCTGTTTAACAACCAGTAATCTCAAAGTTTAAACAATTTAGGGTGGAAATTTTCGCTATCAAAATCCCCTAAAAAAAATATAGTGTATATGAACCAATACAGAGGTCGCAAAATTGCAGGATTCATCCAAAACCCTAGTTTATATAAGTCAAATTTTCAAATCTAAATACAAGACGGGCGATGAAACCGGAGATAATATAAATAGCACTGCAGATCTAATCATATAAGTCAAATGTTCATCTACAACAAATCGTAAACCGATTAAACTTTCAGAATAGGATTACTAAACTTACCTGGGAAACGATATTTATTTCAATAAGATCTAGCAAAAAAAATATCAAAACAACAAAAAAAAAACAAAAAGAATTAGAGAAATCAACGCAAACAGAAACAGGATCTATACTTTCGGCGGTGGCGCAACCACATCCCAGCCCAATCTCTGTCGCTTCCTCGGCCTGAGATCCAATTGACTCATTGGAAACTCCGTAACACGTTCCATCTCCATAGCCAAATACGAATTCAAAGAAATAGCCTGATGATTGGTGTACAAAAAAACTGAGGATTTATTTCACAAATACGAATTCGAGAAGATAAAGTTGTGGAATTGTAGATCTGTAAAGGGAAGCCTAACCCTAACGCAACCCTAAAATATCGACCAAACGATGATCCTTTCTGGTTGATGAACGTATATCCTGCCGTACACGTGTACCACGTCTTATGCGAATATGCGTTTGATAGGCTTTTATTTTGAGTAAATTACACGGATGGTTCTGTCATTCATTAAAAACTTTAGATATAGTCTAAAATTTATACGGATAGTTCATAAATATGGGAGATGGTCATGTTTTTGGTTCCTAAGACGTGTGCCAACGGCATAAAATGGGCGCTATCAGTTTTCCGTCAGTTGAGTGGCATTATTGACACGCCCCTGTCAGTTGTTCCGTCAGTTGGTGCCTCGTCAGTTTCGAGACGGAGGAGAAGGGTTGCGCCAGTTTGGTGGGTGGGTCCGAAGGGGTATTTTGTGTGTGTGTTTTGTAATGATGGGTCCCAAAAAATTAAAGAGAAGTGGTATTGTTGGCATATGTACGTCAGTTTAGTGTCGGTTGGAGGGTGAGCTGACGTGACGCTGATTTGACAACAACTGACGGTATCAGTTTGTTTTACCATTGGGAGCGGTCTAAATCAAACGTCCATTAAAATTTATCGTTAAGTTATATCAAATGACTAAAATACCGTTTAACTTATATTTTCATTTAATTATTAATTTTTTTAATGGTTTTTGTAATCAATAACATGCATAAAAAACTTGTATTTGTATTGATGGTTAATGAATGTCTAAAATGCAGCGGACAGTTTTTTTATTAATGTACAACTTTTATTGTTTTTATAAACAGTCCTTAATGTTATTATTAAAATCTTTTTTTTAATTATTTACTCCTTCATCCCCCTCTCTCAAATAGGAGACCTGCAACCTTTTTTTCTTCGATTTACCTTCTTTCTCTAGAAACCTTTTTTTCCTTCAATTTACTCTCTCTATAAAAACAATTCCCATAGTCATCATCAACAACAGTTTACATTTAGACGGAATATAACCAAAACCCAATAGTTTAACATGGTTTTAATAAAGTTACCACACCATGTGCTCTAAAGGTTGTGATTGACATTAATAAGTGTGGTGTCAATGATGAACCTATTATGTATCATAGGATAACTCGTGTAACCCCTCAAATTATCCTAAATAATGTTAAAAAATTTATTTTTTAGTATAAAGTGATACATCTAGCAAAAAAATGTGTGCAACCGCTAATATTTATTGGGTTTTTTCTTTTTTATCCGCTTTTGGTGGTGGTACAATTATTGGTACTTCTGGTAAGGGCCATGATAAACCAAAGATAGTTGACAGTATGCACGAACGTGATATTAATCTAGTGTTTTTTTTCGTATTGAACTTTTCTTTTTAAGATTGTGGTTGTTTGATTAGACAAAAGTTACGATAATGAACAATTTAACTATTTTTTTATGTTTCAGGTTTATATTAATGTAGGTAGAGGGGTGAGTATGGTGGCTTGAGTTGTTCACATCAGCGTCATATTATAATTTCACATTTCATATTCAAAAACTTTAAATATCTTCTCTACCATCACTAAAATATTCTCACTCACGAAATACATCAAGAAAAAAACCCCAAAAATTCCACCTTCACGCCATTTCCGCCACTGCAATAGCCTGGCACTCACTCACACCACAAGCGATGTGGTGGCGAGCCAAAATCTGCTGATTTGACAAATGGCGGTGGCTTCTTCCATTACCACACCACTCGCTCTGATGGATCTCAAAAGGGAGCAATGGTTATTTATTCGAAGGAAACAATTTCGACCCATTCGCTTATTTTTCATACTCCCTCTGTCCCAAATTAATTGTCCGCTAGATAAAAGGCACACGATTTTATGAAAATACAATTATTGCACTGTACACCAATAAAATCTCATATTCATCCACTTATAATTCATATGATTAGTTGTAATTTGAAATTGACATTTATTTGGGACAAACTAAAATAGTAAGATGGATAATAAAAATGGGACGGAGGGAGTACTACATTTCCAGTTATGGTATTTTTGTTAAATAGTGCTAATACCTATAGCATAACGTCAACCTATAAAATTGGATAACACATATTTTAGATATCCATCAACTAACAACTCGAAAACTGAAAAGGACTTTCGTCAAAAGCTATACTAACTTTTAATCACAATAATTTATACATGTAAAGCACATCTACAAGTTAGTCGTATATTAATCAACTTATGTACATATATGTATTGGATGTCACAAAGCCGTATGGATAAGTCATTTTAAAGACTTACGAATTTGTCACATAGATATAATATACAATGAATCATAATTAATCACGTCAATATATAGTAAAATGTTATTCACGGAATAAAATGTAAGACGGTGTCAAACTTGTACGTGTTGCGTGCCTTATACTGCTGCCAACAATCAACATTAGGCATCAACGTCTCCTTCCTCTCCTTTGGCACGCCTCGTCGCTTGATACTCATTTGTTAGATTTTGTGGTTTGGCGACGAGTAGAGAGGCTGAAAGAGGTGGGGTCCAAGATATTTTAATAGAGTATTTCACATTTGGTTTTTGTGTGTATAATGGTGGAGCCAAAAAAATTGAATAGAATGAGTATTGATAGCATGCGTATGTCAGTTGAATATTAGTTGTTGTGCCCATAATTTAACGCTGATTTAGCAAAAACTGACGATGTCAGTTAAGTCATTGTTGGCACTAATGTTAAATAAATAAACTGAATATTGTCCTCATCATTTCTTGATTAGTCATATATAAATCAACTTATGTACATATATATCTATATATCGCATATGACAGGGTCGTGTGTATATAAAATTCAGTTAATTATATTATATATGGTCAAATTAACGATACAATCTTTTGATCTCAAGACGAATAGACGGTTCACCATATATGCTCTATAATACTCATAGGTCACGAAGAAATTGATATATATTATAATATAATATAATATAATGCTTAAATGATTAATACAGTTAATTATATGATTGTTAGGTGTAAAATAGGATTAAACAATATACCTTATTCTTCTTATATTTATCGGGTTTGTTAATGATAGCTAAAAAAATAGTCCTTACAAAATTATTTCATGTATACAAAGTTTGTATTTTCATTATTGGAGGGATAATTTTTAAATTGTAAAATTTGATTGTCGATTGATATATAAATTAATGATTAATAAAACTACCACCGTATCACAATAAGTGATACACATTTTACTTTTTGAAGTTTAAAATAAGTAATACACTTTAAAATTTACCTTATTTAACAAAGGAAGTGAGGTCTATCATCCACTAATTATTCATTTGAATATAATGAAACAAATTTTTTTTAACAGCGGTTTTATTACGAAAGTCTAGTTATAAACGACTCTTTTACTTATATTTATACTTTTAAACATCATTAATATAATGACATCTTTTTATTCAAAAAAGAAAATAGGATATATCTTGCACTAAATATTCATTTTAATATATCTTAACTTGATATAGTCTTTTTATCTTAAAATTTTAAAACACACGATATATAATTTATTACTGATATGGATGATAACAACTTTTGTCTTTTTCCTATATTTATATCCTAAAGATAGCACAGGATTCAATTGTCATTTCCCATAATTTAATTTATATATGTATGATGCATCACAACCTGTCACGCCAATATATAGTAAATGTTATTCACCGAATAAAATGTAAGAGGGTGTCGAAATTTTCCTACGTGCCTTACGCATTATAATTCACCTAATATTGTCTTCATTTCCTTGACTTTTTCGCGATCAGCAAATATAGTACTTCGAAGGTTATAACTCGTTTTATTTGGTTGATATTTTTATTTGGTAATATTATTGACTTATTGTATATATAGGTGAAGTAATGCGAACGACGTTGTATAATATTAGTTTCTAGAACATAAAGTTATCTTCTTAATATTTAGTGTAAGTAACCTCCTATTATCCTTAAACAAATAGCGTGACACACGAAAAGTCATTTGGACTAGCAGCATGTCTTGTGCATTCTATTTTGAGTATTATTATAAATATAGACGGCATTTATGAGTATATTAATATTTAACATATAAAAAAAATAAGGTGACACCAATTTATGTGACATATGAGACTGATGCCAACTGGGTTTAATTGATGGGGTCTCCTTCCTCCCCCATTGGCACGTCCTGTCAGTTGAAGGGTGAGGAGCTAAACACATCGGTTGAAGGAATATGTGAGATGGATGTGTGTTGGGGCCCAAGGTAATTTAAAATGATATTTGGTATTTTATTTGTATATGATTTATAATATTGAGACTCAAAAAAACTGAAGAGAATGAATATTTATGATATGAATATGTTAATTAGAGTATCTACTGACATAATTCTAACTTGACAAAAGTTAAAATGTCGGATTGGTATCAGTGCTTATAATTGTGTGAGTTGTTGAATCACGTGGATTTCTGTACGTGATCCTATAAATAAACATCACATGTTAACCAATAACCATATAATGATAGAAGCGATACACCAAGAAATTGATTAGCAATGTTTCCATTAGTGTACGTGACTGCTTTGTTACTCGTGCTCCTTTTTCTCATCAAACTACACCACTCCAATAATCAACCTTCCACCAAGAAAACCTTACCACCGTCACCACCAAAATTCCCGGTGATCGGCAACCTCCACCAGATCGGACCACTCCTCCACCACTCCCTCCATGCACTATCCCAAACCCACCGTGGTCCGGTCATGCTCATCCACCTAGGCTCGATCCCAACCCTAGTGGTCTCATCATCCGAAGCTGCCCGTGAGATAATGAAAACCCAAGATCTCGTGTTCGCTAACCGACCCGATGTTAAAATGTGGAGAAGGCTCCTTTGTGACTTGAAAGAAGTCTCGGTGGCACCTTATGGTGAGTATTGGAGGCAAGCTAAAAGTATTATGGTTTTTCATTTATTGAGCAACAAAAAAGTTGAAACATATAGTCAAGTGAGGGACGAAGAAATCGCGATCGTGGTCAATGAAATAATCAAGAAATCGGGTAACGGGGAGGCAGTTGATTTGAGTGAGTTGTTGTGAAGTTTACGAATGATGTGGTGTGTAGGGTGACGTTTGGTAACAAGTATAGTGAAGGGGAAAGTGGGAAGAAGTTTAGGAAGATGTTGAGTGAGTTTTTTGAGGTGTTGGGTGGTTTGAATTTGGGGGATCTTGTTCCTAAACTTGCATGGGCGGATCGGTTAAGAGGTTTTGATGCTAAGGTTGATAGGGTGGCGAGAGAGCTCGATGAGTTCTTAGATGGCATGGTGGAGGAGCGGCTAAGGAACGGTGGCGGCGGCGGCGGCGGCGGTGGCGGTGGTGGCGGTGAAAACTATGTTGATATGTTGCTTAAGATACAAAAGGATGATAAGATAGGGGTGACACTCGATAGACTTGCCGTTAAAGCACTCCTCTTGGTATCTCAATTTCCTCTCAATCTCTAGTCAATTTGAACCATATACGGAGTATTTAGTTTTAGGTACCCAAAATTTGAAAAAATCATTATGTTGTATCCGTACCGTGAAACTCGGTTCTAAATCACTAATTAAGCTAACGGTTTTGAACAATTGCTTAGCCGGAATCAGAGTTAAATTGGGAGTGATTGATATTTGTTTGTTCTTAGTGTGAAACCACTTGCCAAAATTTAAAACCACTTGCCAAAATTTGGGAGTGATTGATATTTCTAAGTAAAAAGCTTTTTTAAAAGTTAAAACCACTTGCCAAAATTTTCTTCCAACTTAATTGATTTCCAAACTTTTCCATGACTAATTTATTATTTGATTAGTTTATAATTATTTGACTTTTCTAAATTAGCTGTTTGTTTTCTATTAGTTGTTCTGGTTTTGTACGATAACTAAATGATTTTCATATTTGTCTTTTACAGCTGAATTACCTTTTAATTATGGAATATATTCCATATTTATCTTTTTATTTATCTTGTTATTCACTTGATCAAAATAAGTGTTAAAATCAATGGATATATGAGTTAATATTATTAGAATATATTAGAATTAATTTCTCATTAATATAATATATTTGGTATATAGAATAGATATGGTAGGTAAGGGTCCGGATCCGATGAGGACTCTTTTCCCGGTGAGGACTGCGAGGACTCCAAAAAAACACTAAAAATGATCCAAAACAAACTTTTTTCAAAAAAATTTCTTTTTTAAATATCTAAATCGCAGCCTATAAGATCAAAAAAAAAAAATATTTCAAAAATGATCCAAAAAAAAATATGGATCATAATAATGATCCATAAAAAAAATATAGATCATTGTTATGATCCGCAAAAAAAAGTGGATCATATTTTTTATTTCGAAATTTTTTTTTGGTCAAATGTAGTAATTATCATGGTGAGTTATATATATATTTTTTCGGAATTTTTTGAATTTTTTTTGAGGTGTCCTCACCGCTTTTTGAGTCCTCACCGGATCCCACTTCTGGTAGGTAATATAGTCTTGCTTAATTCTAGCCTTAGACTTTGTCGATTCGTGTATATTTATGGAACATTGTGGAATGAAAGTATATATTCTAATAAATATAATTAGTGGATTACACATATTATCTTATGATAAGTGTGAGGATGAAAATAGTAACATATATCATTTTGCTTCGGTTATTATGTACCCCCTCCATCTTATAAAAAATTCTCATTTCTCTTTAACATAAGTTTTTAAAAGAAAGTTAGTGGTGAAATCATTGATAATAATTTTGATTAAAGTATAAGGTTGGTTTATAGAGAAAAAATATCTTTAGAAGATAGTTAGTGATTGGTTTCTTGTTAATAATATTATTTTATTAAGTGGATCTCTCAAATTTGAGAGAGATTTTTTTTTCGACAAAATTTAATAAAAAATGAGATTTTTATGTGGGACATATGAAGTATTATTTCACGTATTGTTATCATACGAGGAATGTTAAAATCCGCGCGTTGCAGCGGAATTTTAAATTTATTTTTTGAACTAATTTTTTTACGTAAAGAGTTAATTCTTTTTTCAATCGGTTTTGATTTATATGCTAATATGTGATTTATTGCGATTTTAATTAAAATAAAAGTTGATTGGTCTAATAAAAAAATAGTTATAATAATAGTGATATATATTATTGTTATAAGTGTAGGAGGACTATCTTGAGTGGCTTGTATTTTGTGGATTCCGTTCCTCAGCTTGCGTGGATTGATCGAATCAGTGGCGCGAATACTAAAATTCAGAACGTAGCAAACGATTTTGACGCCTTCCTAGAGATGGTTATTGAAGAGAGGATCACGAAAATAGAGACCGATGGAGTTGAATTAGGTGTAGAACCTTTTATTGATGCATTGCTTAGGATTCGAAAAGATGATAGAGAAGCCGTTAAAGCACTCCTCATGGTATGTACGCTTCTTTTAGTATAAAAAACCGGACCATATAAGAAATGTGGGCCCTATGCAGCCACGCCTTCTCAACGACACCCCGCGCACCACTCATCACCATCAACACTGCCGCCACACATCATCACTACAGTCACCACCACCATCGCTACTTACATTGCAAAATATAGTTATATAATACCCCCTCCGTTCCACAAAAAAATTCTCATGTCTCATGGACACAAGTATTTAGGAGAGAGTTAGCGGTGAGTTCCTTGGAATATTTTTTATTAAAATATAAGGTTTTTTGAAGAGATAAAGTGTTTTTAGAAGATAGTTAGTGGTGAGATTCATAGTTATAATATATATTATTTTATTAAGTGGTTCCTTCACATTTGAGAATTGAGAACTTTTTTTGTGGACAAAATTAAAAGGGGAAATTAGAACTTTTTTGTGGGACGGAGGGAGTACAATATATGCCTCCCAATTACGCAGGAACCCTGCTAGCATAAATATAAACAAACTTATAAACTATACAGGAGGTTCTCAAATACTCAGATTATACCCCGAACTCGAAGGATTAACTGCGAGCGTAAAACCTTTAACAAACTTATAAACTATATTATACAAGTTTAATGCTAGTATAAATGTAAACAAGCTTATAAACTATACTATACAAGTTTTTCACACACCCCACACTTTGAGCGGGAGGTTCTCAAATGCTGAAACTGTATCTGAACTCAAAGTATTAACTACGAGCGTAAAATCTTTAGTAAAAATGTCTACGAACTCGTGATTTAAAGGAACATAGAGGAAACAAAATTAATGGGATCTATTTCCACATGTTTGGTTTTGGTGTAGATTAGTGATGGATAAAGGTAATCAGCTGGTTAGATCATTGTTTTAGTAATAATGTAGAGGTTGCGAGTTCAATTCCTCCACGGTGAATATTTTTTTATAACTAGAATTTTGTGAAGAATGATTTTAAATTTATTCCTTTTGGGGGTGGACGGCGGGGTTGCCCCGGGAGGGTTTTCGCCATGGCGGTCGTTGAGAACACGGTGGCAAACTTGTTATGTAAATTCGATTGGGAGTTGCCACGTGGCGATAAGGAAGAGGGAATAGACATGAATGAAGCAGCTGGTCTTACGTGTCAAAAGAAAACTCCATTGTTAGCTTTTGCGACACCCTTTCTCTTCGTAGCTAAGGCACCTCGTCAAGTAACGATTTGATTACCACTTCCTAATTAAATATTATGAATAATTAATGTTGGAATTCAGTATAATAATTCGTTACGTAATGTCGTTGCTATAAATTATACTCCCTCATTCCCACAAAAAACTTTACATTTCTCCTTTAAATTTTGTCCCACAAAAAAGTTTACATTTCTCAAATTTGGGAGGCCCACCTAATAAAATAATAATATTATCAATCATTCAACCAATAAAACACTTTCTCTCTCCAATCTACCTTTATATTTTAATCAAAAGTATTACAAATGGCCCACCACTAACTATCTCCTAAAATATTGTACTCATGAGACATGTAAAGTTTTTTGTGAGACGGAGGGAGTATCATGTTAAATAAGATATTTGCAGAACTTACAAATGTATTATCTAATTACGGACAAATCGGCTGCACCTGGCCGTTTAATTATTTCCAACTATTAATCGAATAAACTAAAAATTAGCAACCACTTGATGTAGATCAACTAGCCCCCAAGGAAAATCTTGGGATTTTCCTTCACAAGGTTTCAGGTTGGGGTTGCACATTTTTTGATGCAAAATAACATAATAAATATTAGATTATATTAAATTGGATAATTAGTGGAGGTTGGGTCCAACAAACTTTGATTAAAGTTAGTTTAATGATTTTTAAAAGTAAAGTAAAGATAAATATGTCATTTTACTTTATTAAATGATATAATTTGTTAGAGTGGGTCATACTACTTTTCGCTAGATAAAGAAAATTTTCAAAATACATCACTTATTTTGAAACATCAAGAAAATGTATCACTTATTTTGAAACGGAATAAGTATAAGTTTAGTATTAACTAATTTATAATATATAAACCTTACAAATAACCAACCAACTAAAATGAGACACGTGCTTATTTATTTTCAATATTATATGTTTTGCAGTCATCTATAATTTATAATACTTATAAAGCATTTAAGTTTTTTTCTTATGGAAGGTTTTAATTTTCCTCTGTTTCTTTGGGAAATGTATTAAACACTTAAGAACCCAAAATATTAAAACGCAACATCCGGGATTCGAACCCCCCCCCCCCCACAACCTCTCGCCCAATGCTCCAAACGATCCACCACTGAGCTAGGGAAGATTATTGGTTCAATATCAACTCCCATTAATCTTAAACACACACTAAATCCGCACGACCACAACCAGCAGCCACTATCACTACCGTCGTCACCACCCACTACTTGATCGCCGTCTAATTTACTCACAGGGTACCCGCCGCCGCATTGCGCGGGTAACCTGCTAGTGACAATTAACCTCCTATTTTCTAAACGCCGTTTCCTATTTGCCCGTCATACTTATTGTGCAGCTATCCACATTTTAGCAAAACCAACTGACCAATTATATGAGAGTGAACAATATTATATTATAAAAAATTATCACAATCGTATATTATAGGTAATAGGTAATATCATTTCGCTAAAACAAATTTAATGCCTTCAAAACAAGGCCCGTATGGAGAGTGTACCACGTGTAACGACTCGAAATTTTAAATCGAATAAATTATGGAAAAATGAGATAAATAAGGATAAATCATTTAAAATATGTGGGAATTGGTTTCGTGTCATTTGGACATCGTTTGATATGGTTAAGGTCGAAAACGGGTCGAAAGTTAAACCAAATCAGCAAAAAAAAATTGAACACAAGGGAACCAGCTGCTCAAGCGCCCTAACAAATCCAAACAAGCCCTAACAAAATCACATGTTTTAACATGGCTATAACAATTGGGGCTAACAACCTAATTCAAAGGCCATATAACTCTAGATCCTATGATCCTACATTTCTACTGGTAATTATTTACATAATGTGAAGCAAGTGCCTGTAGAATTATCATATATAATAAGTAAAAGAAATGTCAAAGCAAAGCAAAGTCTGCAGGCTTCATCTCAGGCTTCACAGTGTCTCTTCAAAAACCGTTTTCAGAACACAAAAAGTCAAAAATGATTCGTGCAAATGCAATTGCAACAGCAACTAAAAAAACTACAGGAAAGTTGGTGATTTTATATCACTTTAAATAGTAACAAAGAGTTTAAGAATTTGCTTATAAAAATATGTAAGAATTTGCTTATAAAAGATGCACAACACAAGATCAAAACCCAAATTAAAATCATACATGAACAGGTGTGTGCTAAAGATATGTATTTTGTAGCCTATTTCAAGTGATTTATTTGGAGTTTTGAACAAAGTTTTGATTTGGGAGCAACGATTACGAGATAGTAAGAGTTTTATTGGTTTTATTACCGAAGAAGAGTTTATTGGTGGACTGATTGCGTTCTTCTAGGCGACGATGTTGATTCTTCAGGCGCCATGCCGCCAGCAACGACTGCCCTCTTTGATTTGGGTATTGGGCTAATGTTTGGGCCAAAAATATTAAACATACATATAGTAAATGGGCATAACTTATACCCTATATTTTATATTGCCTTGGGCCTAAGCCCATCTCGCCCATATATTAGGCCGAGCCTATCCGTGCACATATTAACAAAACCCAATTAAACAATATCTATGAATATACTTTGAAGCTTATCCCTCTCTATTTTTTTTTTGGCTTCAACAGCAGGCTGCAGCAGCTATTGCAGGAAGACAAGAAGATGTTACTCCAAAAGTTATGCCTAAAATTAGGGGTTGCCTATTAAAATGGACACGTACGATATCTATATTTACATTGTTCTTAACGCCAATTTCTAGAACTAGGCGTTAATTCGTTATTAATTTCATATTTACTCTCTTTTCCATTAGTCTATTTCATTTGTTGTATACTACTGATAGACATTATGAAATTACTACTTACCTTTCAACATTAACCAAGAAAAAGAGCGCTGCGACGTCTGTAGCGACGTATTTGATCCCAGGGACACTTTTAGCGACGAAGATTGCAGTTCTCTACTAATTAAATTGTTGCAGATTGCGAATGTCACTCCTTGAATCTCAGTTAGCATCACTGTATTTGAAAATCATCGCTATTTGCATCGCCATATCCATCACTGATTATTTTCAACTTAGCAACTTTTTGTTGATCGATCAACATCGGTAAAGACGTCGCTAAACGGATGGCTTCTTGTAGTGTTACTATCAACAATTATCAAATAAGTATGTAATATTAGGGGTGTCAAATTTGTACCGAATAAAACCAGCCAACATGCTACCAACCATACCAAGAATAGTTGGTAGCCAATATGTTGGTAGCCAACATGTTTGGTTGGTAGTACCGTACCAATTGTGTAATCATGGTACGGTAATGGTACAAAATTTTTAAATACCATGGTATACCGTACCAACCAAGATATATATATTATATGATTTTTAGTTTAATACATTATGCCAAACTAGCAACCTATTTGCCCAAGATTCCAATTAAATATTAAAGTATACGATATTTTATTTAAATTATAGATGTGCCCAAAAACATATCTCTGAAACTAATATAATATAATAACACATACTTATTTTATCATTGAAACTAAAAATATCTTTGAAAATATAATATTTTATCTCTACATTCACATAAATCAGTGATTCAGTTACGACAAGATAGCTACATCTTTTATTACTTTATCGTACTAGATTATTTCTATATAACACATAACATATTATATCATTTTGCTTATTTTGTTTCCATGTTTGGAACACTTGTTAATATGTTTAACTAATCAATAATGATAAAATATCATTGTTCTTTTGTTATTAATTTTTTTAATTTCATATGAGTTAGTGATGTTGGTATATACCATTACCAATTTGTACCAACCAAGATTGTTGGTAGCCAAACAATTTGGTACCAAGTAAACTTGGTATGGTAGTGGTAGCTAAATCAGTGTACCAATTATAGTTGGTACGGTACACGGTATGAAGAAAATATACGTGGTACCGTACCATGTTCACCCCTATGTAATATATCTGCTGATTATGTATTAAAAATCATGTTTATATGTCTGTAATATTGATATTATTACAATATATAAATAAATAGGTTTTTGGACATATATTTTTTTTAAAGGTTTGGAAGGATATAAAGATAATTATAAAGTTTAGAAGGATATAGAGATAATTTATGATTTTGAGAAGGATATAGAAACAATTTAAGAGTTTTACAAGGATAAAAAAACAATTATCCCTTATTATTATGCCCGGTGCATAATAGAAAAACGCTTTTTAATTAATTTACATTATGTTGGAACACATATATTGACCAACACTAATATGATCACCGCATATACTTCATCCGTTTCAAAATAAGTGATATATTTTCTATTTTTGGGTGTTTCAAAATAAGTAATACATTTTCTATTTTTGGGTGTTTCAAAATAAGTAATACATTTTCTATTTTTTGGTGTTTCAAAATAAGCGATACATTTTAAAAATTTACCATATATGGTAAAATGTAGTGGAGTCCATACCATTAACTATCTCCTTTAATATAATGCAATGACACATGTACCCTTACTTTTACTTTTAATCATTAAATTCACTTTAATCAATATATGTGGGACTCATCATCCACTAACTATCCAATTTATTATAATTAACCTTCATTATCATATATTGTCTAAAAAATCCGTAAACTTCAAAGTGTATCACTTATTTTAAAATAGAGAAAGTATCACACTAGCACTACGTACTTACTACTTTGATACTCCCTCCGTCCTAAAAAAAACTAATTCTCATTTCTTTTGAGCACAAGTTTTACAGAGATAGTTAGTGGTGGTACAATTAATAATAATTTTGATTAAAATATAAAATTTTGGAGAGATAAAGATATTTAGTAGATAGTAGTGATGTTTTTGATAATTATATTATTTTATATTAAGTAGACTCCATAAATTTGAAAAATGAAAATTTTTTTTGGGGATAAAAATTAAGAAAGAAATAAGTATCGGAAGGAGTAAATAATTTCTACAATAAATAATTTATACACACCCGTCTCCATAAATAAACCATCAAATTTACTTAACAAAACGTATCGAGAGGACACACTACATGCAACACACCATGGCCGCTTCTTTGATATACATTTTAGCATTCTTTTTCACGGTGTTCTTTCTTTTCAAATTATATTACCCTACCAAACCACCAACCACCAAAAACCCACCACCTTCACCACCAAAGCTGCCAATCATCGGCAACCTTCACCAACTGGGCCCACTCGTCCACCGTTCATTCTACTCCTTATCCCGCCGGTACGGTAACCACGGCCTCATGCTCCTCCACCTGGGCTCCGTCCCAACTCTGGTGGTCTCATCAAGTGAGTCAGCACGTGAGATAATGCAAACCCATGATCTCGAATTTGCTAGTAAACCGTCTATACAGATGTATAAAACAATTTTTTATGATTCAAAGGAAATATCGGTCGCCCCTTATGGTGAATACTGGAGGCAAGCCAAGAAAGCCATCGTCCTCAACTTTTTGAGTAACAAAATGGTGCGGACCTTCGCTGGAGTTAGAGCCCAAGAAATTTCCATAACTGTACGTGAAGTTGAAAAGCATTCAGTCACTAAAAATGTTGTAAATTTGAGTGATTTGTTCTTTCAACTTTCAAACAGTATAACATGTAGGACGACTTTTGGCGGGAAATATAATGAAGGTGAGACCGGGAGGAAATTCAAGAAAGTTCTGAAAGATCTTCTGGAGGTGTTCACTGCCTTCTATTTTGTGGATTCGATTCCTCAGCTTGCGTGGATTGATCAAATCAGTGGTGCAAATAGTAAAATTAAGAACGTAGCAAACGGTATTGACGCCTTTCTGGAGATCGTTATTAAAGAGAGGATCACGAAAATAGAGGCCGGTGAAGTTGAAGGTGCAGGACCTTTTATTGATGCATTGCTTAGGATTCAAAAAGACGTTAATTATGGGTTTAATTTTGATAGAGATGCCGTTAAAGCCCTCCTCATGGTATGTGCGTGTCTTTTAGTAAAATACTGAACAAATTAAAACAATTTATTGATACTTGTATCAAAGATTTTTCTTTTTCAAAAGTCAAACAAATTACTTATAAACGATGGTGGGATATGATGGTGAGCGAAACTTTCAAAATTAGATATTTCGACTTTATGTTTAGGTATCACGAAATTCTAAATATATATAGATATAGATTTGGAATCTGCTTAGGTATCACGAAAATCTAAATATATATAGATAATTAGATTTGGAATCTTGGATCCTGCTTTTACTTTGAAATTTTCACGGGTGTGGTACAAATGATTGACACACATAGACATATTGTGGAGGAGTATCCAGTTAATTAGATCTCAGATACCATACTTTTTAAAGCATTTCTAAAACGACATTAAAACCAATAACTATGTCACTTAAAAAAACGTTTATCGAATTTGCCACTACAAAATATGAAAAGTACAAAGTTAAACATAAAGAGTATTGGCTATGAATAGAACCCTAGCTATACTATACAATACAATACAATAAATTGGACACGACTGAGCTTTAATTAATATTGTATGTATTTGTACATGCACATGTATAGGACTCGTATCTTGGTGGCACAGAAACATCATCGACGGCGTTAGAATGGGTAATGACGGAGCTCCTGGCACATCCAAGTGTGTTAAAGACGGTGCAGGAGGAAGTGAGGGCCATTGTTAACGGAAAACAACACATAACAGAAACCGATGTAGAGCAAATGAAGTACTTGAAAGCCGTAATCATGGAGACCACCCGACTCCACCCTCCGGTACCGGTGGCACCACCTCGAGTTGCAACGGCAGATGTGAAAGTAATGGGGTTCGACATCGAAAAAGGAACTTGGGTTTTCGTCAATCTTTGGGCAATTGGAAGGGATCCTAAAGTGTGGGATAGACCTAATGACTTTCTGCCAGAACGGTTTCTAGAAGGTTCTGTGGATTTTGTGAAGAATGAGTTTAAATTTATTCCGTTTGGGGGTGGACGACGGCGTTGCCCTGGGAGGGTTTTCGCGATGGCTGTCGTTGAGAACACGGTGGCAAACTTGTTATGTAAGTTCAATTGGGAGTTGCCACGTGGCGAGAAGGAAGAGGGTATAGACATGAATGAAGCAGCTGGTCTTACATGCGAAAAGAAAACTCCGTTGTTAGCTTTTGCGACACCTTTTCTCTTCGTAGCTAAGGCACCTCGTCAAGTAACGATTTGATTACCCCACATCCTTAATATTATGAATAATGTTGGAATGCAGTATAATAAATCGTTACGTGATGCCATTGCTATGGAATTATTTCATGTTAAATAAGATATTTGCGGAAATTACGAATGTATTATTTACTTACGGACAAATCGGTCGCACCTGGCCGCTTTATTATTTCCAACTATTAATGGAGTAAACTAAAAATTAGCTAGCTAAAGAAATCGTAATAGATTGACAAAAGTAGTCCACAAATACATTATAAATACGTCAACTTATCAAATCATTTTATTCGAAAGAATCTATATTGTAAATTATGCTACAAAAGAAAAAAAAACATATTTAATTTTCATTTTATTTATCATCATCTACCAATTTGTTTACCACATGTTAGCCACCACCAATTTTATTACATTAAAGATATTTTACAAAACTTTATAAGTTTATTAACTCATATAAATTTAAATTAACTCAAGTCCATGGCCGTTTAATTAGAGTTCTCGCTTCTAGCTTAAGCTAATTATTCTAGCAGTTTTAATCCGTAACTTCATTATTTAGTTCTAATTCAAATAGTCTTTAATACAGTAATATATTAATGAGAGGATTGCTTCACACATGATCACATCCTTGTATTGCTCCAGAAATCACACTTAATTACTGATCTTATTCTTAAATAACGATGGTAATTCACGTACTACAAGAAATCATCTGTTTAGCGACCTCTTTACCGACGTTCAGTAAATAGTCGCAAAATTACAAAAATCAGCAACGGAGATGGCAATGGAAATAGCGACGACTATCAAATACAGCGATGTTAATGGAGATTCAAGGAGTGACGTCAAAAATCTGCTAAGATTTAGTAGCAACGCTGAATTCTTCGTCGCTAAAAGTGTCTCTGGGATCAAATAGGTCAAAGAGACGTCGCAGCGTTTTTTTTACGTGTCATTCACACAAATATCAGTATTGAAATAGACTAATGGCGTTAAGAACAATGACAATATTATTGATGTCATGTCTATTTTAATATGCATCCCTCAATTCCAAGCCCTAATTTTGGGATTAACTTTTGGAGTTCTTATCAGAATACTCATTTTATCTAGGGTAAATCTTCCTGCAATAATAGCTGTTGCAGCCTGCTGTTGAAACCGAAAAGTAAAGAGGGAACTGGGAAGTGTACCTGCAGCTAGCCATGGCAGGGGTGGACCTAGTAAGGTGCACGGGGTTGCCCGGGCAACCCCTCAAATTTTTCGAATTAGTGTTAATTTTTATCTTTTTAATGTCGGTGACACCCATAACAAAAAAAATTCAACGAATATCTTTATGTAGTAGAAAAAAATAGTAATATGTGTTATATTTAAATATTTGTTAAAAACCCATTTGCACATTAAAATGGGTGATGGTTTTTTGAAACAAACGTTGATTTGTAGAATAGGAGAAAAACCCTTTTAGATGTCACAATTGAAAATGTAATAAATCGTTTGCGAAAAATGAAAAAACAAAGAGCTCAACTTTAAAATGTAATTTATAGACGTTTTTGACATATGTAATGAAATCGTAGTTTCCAATTTCTTTTTTTGTTTCTTATATAGTATGAATAAAAAGTTGTGCAACCCCTCAAACTTTTTTCTGGGTCCGCCACTGAATGATGGCCAGCCTTGCTGGTCTGAGGCACTGGGTTTATACCCATGTGGGCTGCAGGTCGTGAGTTCGAATCTCTTTGGGAGCGTTGCATTAGCGTAATTTAACTCATACCTCACACAGGCACATATGAGGAATTTTCCTTGGAAATCCCTTTGGGGGCTGGGTTTGCCCGCTTATGCGGAGCTCGAACTCGTGATGCTCGCTGAAAAAATTGCGAGTAGGCTTCCGTTATTTCATTTGCCGTTTCCAAAAATATATATTCCGTTTATCGTAATGTATGTTCGATCAGCTTCAAAGTCTTCTCATAGCTATCTTTTAATTAATTTACATTATGCAAAGTTGGAACACATATATTGACTGACACGTACTCATAGTTTTTCCGAAATTCTGAAAACCCTGTGTAATTAGACGAAAATAGGCACCTTAAAAACAATATATACATAAAAACTTAGACTTTATAATTTTTTTTTTATTAAATTATTAAGTTGATTAAAAACTTTAAGACTATATACATAAGATGTATATAATAAATTGAGCCATCTCTAAAGCGTAGGCCCTGTAAGGCTGCACCTCCTCAAAAACATCTCTACTAGCACTAATATGATCGACCATATATATCAAACTAGCACTACTTTAATATATAATTTCTACGATAAAATATTTATACACATGACTCATCTTCGTAAAAAATTTACCCGATCGGTCAAATTTTCGTTATTTGAAATCCCGGATTTTAAAATGCATTTATACCCCGTATATATTACCCGTCTTTAGTACTCGAGAGCTGTTATCAAAGAATCCGCGATTACGAAGCCCGGAAACTGACTGTTATTGACGAATCCGGGATTTCAAATCTCAGGAGCTAGATAACCTATATATTTTAATTAATTGACATTATGTTGGAGCGCATATATTGACTAACACTAATATGATCGACCACATATATCAAACTAGCGCTACTTTGATAATTAATTTCTACACACCCGTCTCTTTAAATAGACCATCAAACTTAACAAAACGTATCCAGATCGAGGGGACAAACCATGGCCGCTTCTTTGATATACATTTTAACATTCTTTTTCATGGTGTTCTTTCTTTTCAAATTCTATTACCCTACCAAACCACCAATTACCACCAAAACCCCACCACCGTCACCACCAAAGCTGCCAATCATCGGCAACTTGCACCAACTGGGCCCACTCGTCCACCGTTCGTTCCACTCCTTATCCCGCCGGTACGGTGACCACGGCCTCATGCTCCTCCACCTGGGCTCCACCCCAACTCTAGTGGTCTCATCAAGTGACTCAGCACGTGAGATAATGCAAATCCATGATCTCGCATTTGCTAGTAAACCTCCTATACAGATGTATAAAACGCTTTTTTACGATTCCAAGGAAATATCGGTTGCCCCTTATGGAGAATACTGGAGGCAAGCCAAGAAAGCCATCGTCCTCCACTATTTGAGCAACAAAATGGTGCAAACCTTTTCCGGAGTTAGAGACCAAGAAATTTCCGTAATTGTAGGAGAAGTTGAAAAGCTTTCAGTGAATATGAGTAATAAGGTTGTGAATTTGAGTGATTTGCTCTTTCAACTTTCAAACAGTATATCATGTCGGGCGACGTTTGGGGGCAAGTATAACGAAGGTGAGACCGGGAGGAAGTTCAAGAAAGTTCTGAAAGATCTTTTGGAGGTGTTCACTGCCTTCTATTTTGTGGATTCCATTCCTCGGCTTGCGTGGATCGATCAAATCAGTGGTGCAAATAGTAAAATTAAGAACGTAGCAAAAGATATTGACGCGTTCTTGGAGATGGTTATCCAAGAGAGGATCGCGAAAATAGAGGCTGGTGAAGTTGATGAAGGTGTAGAACCTTTTGTTGATGCTTTGATTAGGATTCAAAAAGAGGACGTTAATGGATTTTGTTTTGATAGAGAAGCTGTTAAAGCCCTCCTCATGGTATGTAATTATACGTTTCTTTTAGTAATAATTGTAACACCGCAATCCTAAAGCCATTTTTTTTAAAGATTTAACGGAAGCGAATGAAAAAGACATAAGTCCTAATTATTACAAGCCATAAAAACTTTTACATAATAATTAAATATATATATATATAACTTTCAAACGGTGTTACTAAAACGAGGCTCGACCCGGTTTACAAAATCAGAGTACGGTCAGACTTCCAAAACCCGACTCTAGTCAAGCTAAATCCACAACCTGAAGAGAGTCAACAAATGAGGGATTAGCACAAAGCTAAGTGAATAGAAATAACTAACAATTTGCATAACCACAACAAATTAGAAACAAAGAGAAATCAATCTGGAAACCCGTCCAAACTTCCACAAGCAATTGGACGTTATGAGAGTACCGGCGGTCTAGCGCAGAATCTGCAACTGTTGTTGGCCGAACAACAGTTTACCGATGTCAACTTTACTATTGGCATGATAGTCCCTCCTGACGAAACACATTCGTAGGAGTCCGAGCACCCCATCCAATAGTAACGAAGCCTAGCCAAAACCCACTCATAGCTAACCTCTAGAAAATATGTGCACATACTACCATTAACAATCCCACAATTAATGGCACCACTGGAAAATCAATAAAAACCAAGAAAAATGAATTTTCCCAAAAAATCAGCCGAGATAGCGTCGCTATCCAAGATAGCGTCGCTAATTTCCAAAAGATAGCGTCGCTATCTGAAGATAGCGTCGTTATCCTCCAAAAGTTAGCGTCCGCTATCAAATTTTCAAACGCTATTTCGGACTTCTGTTTCAATTTTCCACAAACGATAACAAGATAGCGACGCTATCTACAGATAGCGCCGCTATCTTCCCCAGACAGACAGAAATCCTGCAATTTCTCTTATGAACTCCATCATTTCAACCTTTTTGTACATTACACAGAAATCCTGCAATTTGCACGATTTATATTTAAAAGTTGATAATTACGCAATGTCATTTATCACAATTTCCAAGTCATGGTTCGCATAACTCTACTTATACGATTAAATCCATTGCCAAGCATAGACAATCTATTTTATTTAAAATAATATAACATTTTAAGTGTCTTAGATTCTCAAATATCCTCTTTTGTTTATTATTTCATCGAAATTTTTGCACCCTTAAGCAGTTTAAATTGTTAAAAATCTCGTAATTTTAGAATTATTATTAATAATTACACAGTCATAACTCACTAATTCTCAAAATTACACATTTCAAAATTTAACTTCTAATCAATCTTCACTTATAACGGCATTAATTCTCATTATTTCAAAATTTATGTTTAATAAATTTCATAATCCAATCGAACTTTTTAGCAATTCAGGATGTCATTTATCAATATAATCGCAATTCAATTTACAATGGTCAATAAACTTGGTACCTTGTGTCAGTTTTCAATTTTCACATTTAGCATAGGAGGAAATTTAGGTAAATTCTTCAGATAATATTACAGGCTATTCAAAATTTATCCAAATATTTATATATATATAATCGATCATTTCCGACATCCGAAGCTCAGGCAAACTCAATCACTCATATTGATCAATTAATTTTGGCTCACACTTAACGAGTCACTACATGTGACTCGATAGGTCACGGTAAATATTTATCTTTTCTTAAATTAAATAACAACCCTGCACAGGACTACTTAGTCGATGCCTCAGATTACATCAATTTAACTATAGGCATTACATTAACGGATGCTTACAACAATCATTTGTCAAAAAAAACAATTTGAACCTCAAATACATGCATTATGACTTGAATCAATATATCACTATCTTTATTTCTAATAAAGTAAACACACATGTAAACAATTTCAGTTCATCACATAATTCATAATCACAAATCAGCAATTTGCTTCAATTCAATTAACATACGTATAAGTAAATAGTTTATAAAAAAACATACCGGTGATATCATCATCAGTAGAGGTAGTATCTTCCACAATCATCTGAAATGATCTACCCTCGGGTGGAGGGTGATTCTTCCTCTTCTGGCCTGTTGAAGATAACAACCCACTTTCCGACCCCGTCCCTGAACCCAATCTCCTCTCTGAAGGACAATCACCGGCCCTGTGACCCTCTTTCTGACAATTCCAACATACACTTCGCGGGAACTTACAATTATTCCACTAGCTCGTGCCCGAACTGACCACACTTGACACATCGCATGCATAGTCTGAGTTGTACAAACACCATTGTGAGAAGATCTGCATCTATGACACCACTGTGCCTTCTGACCCGAACTACTTCAGGACTGTATACGATTCGAGCTTCCATGCTTTTGATTTCCCTGTTCTTTCTTACTTTGTTGGGAATCTGATTGTGTAGACTTAAACTTCTGATACCCCGATCTTTCCTTGTTCCCCCAATCAAGTGTATTCCTATCACCTTCAGCTGCCTTTGCAAAGTCAAAGGCTTGTGACAAATTTGTTGCAAGTCTAGCTAGCCACCGATTGGTATTCAGGTCGTAAAGCTTGAATAAAATGTTTTATTCTTGATTGCTCATCGGGCACCCACTGTTGCACAAACCTCAACTTTTCATTAAACTGCTCGATCAAATCATCCACCGTCATCCTCTCCGTCAGTCGCAAATTCAAGAACTCAGATCGAATTCTATCCATCTCAAATGAATTACAATAACGTTTGCACACTTGCTCTCTAAATTGATCCCACACTATACTGTTTATTGTTTCCTTTGGTAGGCGTTCAACCAAAGTATCCCACCAATTCATAGCACCACCGGTTAGTTTACGGGTTGCATACATCACCCTAAATTTGTCTTCACATCCACAAGCATCCAACGTTCTATCCATCTCTCTTAACTCAAGAACTTCAAGATTAGGAACAAGAGAAGATCACATACCTTTAACTTGAACCAAAAACGAGATTTGCAGCTAAGAATTAGAGGATCTTGAACTAATTAAAAGAAGAAAATCAAGAACTTGCAATTTTGGGTTTTTAGGGGTGCATGGAACGAACAAGAGAGAGACAAGGAAAATGGTGACTAAATCTTATAACACACAACACAGACACGTATCCAGCTAGGGGAGGGATTAATTTCATTTAAATACAGTACACGTTATTAGGTTTGCAGATAAATAAGTTAGACCTAACTAATTCCAATTTTAACAACGAAGATATTTTTAGAACCCCGGTTCAGAAGTGAACCCAAATATGTAAAAATTATTATAATATTTAAATATCTCAGTTTTTACTAATTTTAACCCCTTGGTTAAAATACAATTAAATATAATTAAATCAAATAAATTATATAAAACAATAAACAAATAAATTACTTACCGAAAGTAATTAAAAATTCTAGGCCGTGACTCAGGATGTTACAATAATATAACCCATCACCACAATCAATACTATTGTTGTAAGTTTGTGGTTTAATTAAGATGTAACCCCACAAATTTACATGGTATATATTTATATATCAGAGCAAGGTTCAAGTTCACGTTGGTCAAACGGCCACACGGATTCCACGTGTTTGGTTCTAGTAGCTTAGTTGATTAGAGCATTGTATTAGTAACCCATAGTTGGTTGCCACTTGCGAGTCCAATTCATGCATAGAGGATATTTTATATAAACACAAATTTGTTTAGAAAATAACAAGTGTGTTTGACTAATACTCCCTCCGTCCCACAAAAAACTTCTCATTTGACTTTTGCACAAGTTTTTATGTGATAGTTAGTGGTGGGGTTATTGATAATACTTTTTGATTAAAATATAAGGTTAGATTGGATAGAGAAAGATAGTTAGTGGATATTAGTGGTGAAGTCTTTAGTAATAATAATTTTTTATTGTGTGAAGCCCATCAAATATGAGAAATGAGAAGTTTTTTGTGGGACAAAAATTTAGAGTGAAATGAGAAGTTTTTTGTGGGACGGAGGGAGTATATAACAGACTAGACTTTATTATTCAACTTAACTAACTAGTTAATTAACACGATATCTTGAGCTTTAATTAATATTGTTTGTATTTGTACACATGTAGGACTCGTATCTTGCTGGCACAGATACATCATGGACGGCGTCAGAATGGGTAATGACGGAGCTCCTGGCACATCCAAGTGTGTTAAAGACGGTGCAGGATGAAGTGAGGGCCATTGTTAACGGAAAACAAAACATAACAGAAACCGATGTAGAGCAAATGAAGTACTTGAAAGCCGTAATCATGGAGACCACCCGACTCCACCCTCCGGTGCCGGTGGCCCCACCTCGATTTGCCACAACAGATGTGAAAGTAATGGGGTTCGACATCGAAAAAGGAACTTGGGTTTTCGTCAATCTTTGGGCAATTGGAAGGGATCCTAAAGTGTGGGACAGACCTAATGAGTTCGTGCCGGAACGGTTTCTTCTAGAAGGTTCTGTGGATTTTGTGAAGAATGATTTTAAATTTATTCCGTTTGGGGGTGGACGCCGGGGTTGCCCCGGGAGGGTTTTCGCCATGGCTGTCGTTGAGAACACGCTGGCAAACTTGTTATGTAAATTCAATTGGGAGTTGCCACGTGGCGATAAGGAAGAGGGAATAGACATGAATGAAGCATCTGGTCTTACGTGTCAAAAGAAAACTCCGTTGTTAGCTTTTGCGACACCCTTTCTCTTCGTAGCTAAGTAACCATTTGATCACCCCATCCTTGATATTATGGATAATGTTGGAATTCAGTATAATAATTCGTTACGTGATGTTGTTGCTATGGAATTATTCCATATTAAATAAGATATTTCAGAAATTACCAATTTAATATTTAACTACGGACAAATCGATTGATTCTTGCCTTTTTATTATTTCCAACTATTAATCGAGTAAAATAAAAATTAGCTAGCTAAAAAGAAATAGGAATAGATTGTCAAAAGTAGTCCAAAAATACATTATAAATACGCCAACTTATCAAATCATTCAAATCTCTATTATTCATGCATATTCATACACAGCCTACATTAGAATTTGAATGAATATCATTTCACTAAAATAAAACTAAGGCCTTCAAAACAAGGCCCATATTGAAGAATGTAACGCGGCCCATTTATTGATTTACTCGTATATATCATTTTCTCATTGTATTCATCACATCGATAACATCGTCTTCTGAGTTTCTGTTGCCCTGTAAAACGCCTCTTTATCTGAAAGCCCTTAACGGCAGCAATGTCTTGTACGGCAAAACCCATAACCAACCTTTCATCAATCTCAAACAGTTATCTAATTTCATCATCTCCGGCCATCTTCGCCGGAAAAACCCTCAAACACGTCTCCTTACCTTTAAAACCAATCAAACTCAACCTCTCTATTTCTTTCACACCCTTTTCTCTACGAGAAAACCCAAATTCACGAAGCATCATAACATTCGTTGCAGCCCAACAAGAAGAAGACAACGCACTGATTCTAGAACAAGATCAAGACTTGATCTTGGAAGATGAAAGTCAAGATAACGAATCTTCCGGCGCCGGCGCCGGAGGTGAGGAGGAGTATTCTGAGCCGCCGGAAGATGCTAAAATATTTGTGGGGAATTTGCCTTATGATGTTGACAGTGAGAAATTGGCTCACCTTTTTGAGCAAGCTGGTGTTGTGGAGATTTCTGAGGTAAACCTAATTACTTGAATAATTTTAGAAATTGTGGTTTTTGGATTTGTGATTGAAATTAGGGTTTTTTTTAGGTTATTTATAACAGGGAGACTGATCAAAGTAGAGGTTTTGGGTTTGTGACAATGAGTAGTGTTGAAGAAGCAGAAAAGGCTGTTGAGATGTTTCATCGTTATGTAAGTTTCTTGATTGCTTCTGGCTTGCAAAGTTTGTATATTTACTCTTTAATTTTGTTAATACTTTCTTGTTATTATCATAATCAATAATCCGAACGAATCCTTTGAAGAAAAACAATATAATCAATACAGAAATGGGAATTTTGGATACAGAAATTTTTACTTTAGGCCAATGTTTTAAAACCCGGGTTATGACCGGGTGACCGGGTCAACTCAGAACACATAAAAACATAGAAAAAGATATTACATACAATTAGTTCAAACATCGAACATTGTTAAAAGTCTAAACAATATCCAATTAAAGAAAAAGTCCATTCTTAAACATCAAATTACGTTCTTAAAAAGTTAGTCGATTAATTTGTTTAATTAATCGAAACATAAATCAACACGTAAATCAGAAATTACCCACTTTCTTTAATCGGCCGAACCGGCCTTGCCAATCTAGATTTTAAAACATTGCGTTAGGTTGATACCGTAGATAATTGTTGTAATGATTATGGGACATAAATAGACGGTATTTAAAAGATGTTTAAGATAGTTGATTGTTTACAAAAACAGTTAGTAATTGGATAGACGAATTTGGTTCTTCTAAATTGATTTATTAGGGTTCAAAAATAAGTGATTTTGGATAATTAGTTCATACTAATTGCAACAAAATTGATCATATGAATATGATAATATAAAATTACATATGTACCCTTTTAGCAAGGCCCAATTTTTTATTCTATTTTCGAAACAGGAAATAGAAAACAGGATTTTGACCGTAAACAAGGCTGCTCCAAGAGGATCAAGACCCGAACGCACACCTCAAAATTCTAATCCTTCATACACAATGTATGTCGGGAATCTATCATGGGACATGGATGGTGACCATCTCGAGCAAGTTTTTAGTGAACACGGGAAAGTGGTTAGTGCACGAATTATATACGATAGAGAAAGTGGTCGATCACGAGGTTTTGGGTTTGTTTCAATGTCTTCCGAAAGTGAAATGAATGATGCTATTGAAAACCTTGATGGACAGGTATAACAATTTACTATTTTACCCCTCACCCGCTAATAAAGTTTAACAATTTTATAACGTTTGTGGCAGAGTATTGGCGGGAGAACAATCCGAGTGAATGTAGCAGAGGACAGGCGGAAGGGTGGCGGTTTCTGATGGCAAATTGGGTATCCGAGAACTTGATTTTATCATTGTCACATTGTGGATTGATATTTAAGATTGCACCCAATATTTAAATTGGGCAATAGTTTCTGTTTAGAACATATAGAGAACATATGCATACAAGAGCCAAATCTAACGTATTTTTCAGTGCTATTTTGTACATTCAGACAAAAAAAAAAAGTTATATTCTCTAAACCTTGTTATTGTTATTAAGAATGTGGTTGGAAAAAATGGTCAACTAAAATTCGGAGTTCTATTGTATTGTATATTTTTGTTATACAATTATCACTCACAATATACTATTCATAAAATATTTTCATTTTACCCCTTAAACTTTTGTTTTATTAAATTTTAATACTCATTTAACCAACAAATGAGTTAGTTAAATCTGCCCCCTAAACTTTTATTTTACTTAAATTTTGCCCATAAATTTTTTTGTTCAATATCAAAGGTCAAAGGTTTTATTTCTTCGAAGATTATGTATTATTTTAAATCGTTGCAGCGGGCTAATAATTTCATCATTTGCAACAATTAGAGAAAAAGAATGTTAACTAAACAACCAGCAAACATGTTATTGTTATTTTGGTTACGTACAAACAACAAAAACCAAACTTATCACAAAAGTTATATCACAGATTCATGAAAGAGAATATTTACAATGCGTTAGTACCCACGCAACTGTGCTTCCCTACTTGTGAGTGGAACATATCGAACAGAAGTCTCAGTACGAACAGTAACCGAACCATCTTCATTCTTATCAACAACTTTTAATTCCTGAAATATGTTACCAACTGGAATAACTAACCTGCCACCTGGCTTTAACTGATCAATAAGCGGTTGTGGGATTTCAGGTGCTGCTGCACCAACATGTATAGCATCATAAGGTGCAAATTCAGGCCATCCTTCTCTGCCATCTGTCATTATAAATTTAACTTTTTTTAGAGTAAATTACACGGATGATCCCTTAAGTTTATAGCAAATTTCACAAATGGTCCTTTAGTTTCAAAAATTACACCGATGGTCCTTAATTCTGAAAGGTTTTTCACCGATGGTCCTTTACACTAACTGACGTTAATTTTTTATGTTAACTTACCCCATGTGCAATGCACATGAGGGTAAAAAAGCCCTTTTTTATTTCTTTTCTTTTTATTCTAAAACTAAAGACTTTTATTTAAGATAAATAAATTAATTTAAGAATGAAAAGAAATGAAAAATGACTTTTTTACCCTCATGTGCATTGCACATGGGGTAAGTAAGTTAACAGAAAAAAAGTTAACGTCAGTTAGTGTAAAGGACCATCGGTGAAAAACCTTTCAGAATTAAGGACCAGCGGTGTAATTTTTGAAACTAAAGGACCATTTGTGAAATTTGCTATAAACTTAAGGGACCATCCGTGTAATTTACTCCTTTTTTTATGAACTGTTACTTGGTGTTCAAGTATGAAAATGTGATGACTCACCACCAACATGCAAGGCAAGAGATCCATCTTTGAGTAATTGAGCAGCTGCACTTTTTTCAACATTTTTAAGTGACAATGCAACTAACTCTGGAATGTGTTCCACACCGATTGCATGACCTTGTGGGCCCACCATGAGTGCAAAACATGCTGTTAAGTAACCAGTTCCTACAAAGGTTTAATAATCCAACAATTAGAGAAACATAACTTTAACCAAATATAATATTTGAGTAAATTACAATTTTTGTCCCTGTGGTTTTCCCGATTCTGCGTTTTTGTCCCTGTACTTTTTTTTCATTTTTTTGTCCCTGTGCTATGCCAAATTCCCTTTTTTTGTCCTTCCGTCCAAATTTAGCCGTTAAGTAACGGAAAATGCAAAAAAAGTAACGGAAAATGGAAAATTTAGCCTTTTTTTGCAAGGAAGAAGAAGAAGTAGGGTATAATTTTACAAGCATAATGTACAAGTAGGGTTGTTAGGGTTCTTGCAAGGAAGAGGGGTACAATTTTACAAGCATAATGTACAAGTAGTTAGAGGAAAATGACTAAAATACCCTCACATGTTTGGCATGTGAGGTTACTTAATGGCTAAATTTGGACGGAAGGACGAAAAAACGGAATTTGGCATAGCACGGGAACAAAAAAAATTGAAAAAAAAAGTACAGGGACAAAAACGCATAATCGGGAAAACCACAGGGACAAAAATTGTAATTTACTCTATAATATTACATGTTTCTGTTGGAAAATAACATCATAAGTACCTGAACCAACATCTAAAGCATGCATCCCAGGTTGTAAATTTTTCTCCAACAACTGAAGACAGGTGGCATGCATATGAGGTGCAGAAATTGTGGCATTAAAACCTATTTGCACAGGATTGTCTTCATAAGCTGGGGACCCATCGGGTACAAATAATGCCCTATCAACAGTTTCCATTATTTCAGTCACTTTACTCGATTGTATCACTCCATAACGCTTTAGATGTTCCACCATTCCTTTGTTCTTATTGATGCTATTTGCAGCCCAATATCGCTGTATGCAAACACCATATAATAATAATTTTAAAGATAACACATTTTTTCTGAGAAATACACAGTTTTCAGCATTTTGTTATCGTACAGGAACATATATAACACAGGTTAACCAATGATTAGGTTAGTAAGCCTGAAACATTACTTAGATATAATGACACTTGTATTTCATTTTGTGAGTAATGGAACGAAGACACAAGCAACTCTCTCTGTCTCCAGATATGTGTGTGTTTTCTCTTTAATTTCACCATTGTTGAGCTTATTACCATTTTTATCAATTCTGCCTTAAAGCCCCTACAAATTTATTGCTCGTATACTGATAGTATACATAGTTAAACCTAAAATGTTGGAAACTACATATTAATGGTATAATGATTTAGTATTTGATTTGGATATTCAATATTGCAGTTATCGACTCCTTTGTAACCGAAAACACACATATTTGCAGATATCAGAATCGATTTGGGTGATTAGAACGCAATTCAATTCACGATACAGTAACCATAGAACATAACAGACAAGATCTAATCTAGCATATGTAAAGTATCTAAATCAATAACGGATTCCACAAAGCACAAATTATAATATATTATTAGAAGAATTACCTCCATCCTACGAAAGAAAGAATTCCCCGTGAAGGAAATCGAAGTTAGAAGACTACAAGATGATGATGAAGAGGATGTCAGGAGATCGGAGCACGGCGGCCGGAGCGGACGACGGTGGAGGTGACGGTGAAAGCAGAAGAACGGAATAGAACGGTGCTTTAAAGAGGGGAAATGGCGGAAGCTGTACGCTACAACTGAACTCGACATTTTCATTTATCTTTTTCATTTTTTTTATTTTCTGTTGAAGCTTCAAGCATATTTACAACCAGATATCTCCACGTGTTACCGGCTTGCTTGCATGACGCGTGCCCATCTTTTCTGGACTTTTCCAGTGGGCCTTTTGGCCAGGTTTAGCCCTATAATTTTTAGGCCCATATAGCATGATTGGCCCAATAAATATTGAAAAAGTGAATTTGTACAAGTTGATTAATAAATCAAAAAACAATATTAGAAAGGAAACTAGTGAATCATGTCAAGTATTTTAATGGGTGATTTTTACATCATATTTTTTCATCTATATATTATAATAATTGTTTTATATATATGTATAGTATGCGGTAATACTTGTACATTGTGATATAGACACAACAAATTATGATGGATGAATTAATTCCCTTTTTTTATGATTAGGAAGATAAATGTAAAATTTTATAATTCAGATACTAAATAAAAACTTGTACAAACTCCCTAATAGTCAACTAAACTAGTTATTGTTTTCTATTATAAATTTAAACGAGGAAGGGTGTTTTTGTAATAGGCCAAGTAAACGGACGACCTAGACTTTTTGATTTCGGTGGATTACGTTTCTTTCATGGTGTGGATTGTTTTGTTATTCAGCACATATAGGCCACTAGGATGGGTCCGCTTGACCCGTCGTTAGTCAAAGTCTTGTGATTTATTTTATTTTTTAGTAAAATGAAAGGCGTTAAAAAAAAACAATATTTTCGTTAATATCTTCACGTTATTGGTCGATCCAAATCTCAAATTCAGAAGTTTGTGAATTTGCAGTGCGACAGTTAGAGTGAAATTCACTTAGCTAAAAATCAAGTTAATGACACAAGGCCAAAAGATGCAGTATGTAAAAGCAAAATGTCCCTTGTCTATGGATATGGCAATTAAGGATTCTTATGAATGTAAGGGTGATTTGGTAACTTTAACAACCACAACTTGGAAGAAACGTACCCAGTCAAAGTCAACAGGAGGCCCGTACCCCAACTTTTTCCACACGTTCACTGACCATAACTTCAAATTTCCACAAGTCCAACAAATAGTCAAATACTACTCTTTTTATTAGGGGTGTGCATGGGGCGGTTTGGGGCGATTTTAGGCTCAAACCGAACCGAATCCGCTAATTTCGGTTTTAGGATTTTCAAAACCAATGGTTTCGGTTTCTAACGGTTTCGGTTTTAACGGTTTTTAGCCTTTAACGGTTCGGTTTCGGTTTTAAAACTGAATCCACCTCGTCTTAAACATAGATACATAATTTCATGCACTAATCTTTAATTTTTCAAAATTACACACATATTTTAGTAATAATATCTAACTTACATTATTAAGTTTAATGTATAATAACATATTTCAACAATGAAAACCATTTTCAGTACAAAATTCAAACTATAAACGTATTTTGTATCATATAATAACGATATAAGCATTAATGAACCATAGTAGATGGACTTTCAAATACTTAAATAGGTCGAATACTATTTAATAAATATAAAATTAAAAAAATATATATAATATATTAAATATTAATGGGGCGATTTCTTAATGGGGGCGGTTTTTGGTTAAAACCGAAACCGAACCGAATCCATCGATTTTTTCAAAATCTAAAACCAAACCGTCGGTTTTGAAATGGTTTCGGTTTTATCGGTTTTGTTTTGTCGATTTTAACGGATTGGTTTCGATTTTTCGGTTTTTATCTCACCCCTACTTTTTATATTGAGAATGCAAGCTTTCATTATATCATTATAATATCCCATTCACCATCTATCCTCCCCACCCAATCACCGCCGTCAACCACCGCCAATGACAAGCGTTCTCCACCTCTTTATCCTCTCATTTTTCACTCTTATCCTAGTAGTTAATGCCAAATTGGATCTCCACCCAACTGACCATGAATCCCTATTATCAATCTACAAATGCTTGGGTGTCTCAAGTGGCACTGAAAACCTTTGCAACGGCGCCGGAATCTTCTGTGAACGGAGAATCTCCAACCGCTCCACCGTCCTCAGAGTCACCCGTATTGTCTTCAATCACCGCCGTATGAGAGGCTACATATCTCCGGCAATCGGAAAGCTCACGGAGCTTAAAGAGCTTTCCTTACCCAACAACCACCTTGTTGACCAAATCCCACCTCAAATCACCGGCTGCCGGAAACTTGAAGTACTCAATCTTCATAGCAATAGGTTTTCCGGTGAAGTTCCGGCGGGGATATCTTCACTCGTCCGTCTCCGGATCTTAGATCTGTCATCTAATAAATTTCCCGGCGATCTGGGTTTCTTGAAGTATTTCCCTAACCTTGAAAAACTCTCACTTGCCGATAACATGTTCACCGGAAAAGTACCAGCCTCTTTGCGGTCATTTAGAAATCTCCGATTCGTCAATATCTCCGGCAATAGTTTCTTGGAAGGCCCATTACCGACTATGAACCAATTGGAATCTGTTCCAAAACGTTACGTTTTTGCTGAGTCCAACTCAAATTCTTCCTCGCCGGTGAGAAATCAAACTACAAACGGACGTCTCAACTCTAACGACCTCCAGGCTCCGGCGCCATCTCCGACAAGTGAGCCGAGTCCACACCATAAAAGCGACAAGAAGAAGAAAGTCATCCGTTGGATCCTCGGGTTTTTAGCCGGAGTAGTCGCCGGAGTTATATGTGGGACCGTTTTCTCGTTGTTGTTTAAGTTTGTTCTGAATTTGATTAAAGGTAAAAAGAATGATTCCGGTCCGGCGATATTTAGTCAACAGATTAAAGCCGAAGAACTTGCGTTTTTGGAGAAAGACGACGGAGTAGCATCACTTCAGATCATCGGAAAAGGTGGGTGCGGTGAAGTATACAAAATGGAATTACCGGATAGCAAAATCAAAACAATTGCAATTAAGAAAATTATACAACCTCCAAAAGAAGCTACAGAGCTCACAGAAGAAGACACAAAGCTTCTCAACAAGAAAATGAGACAAATCAAATCGGAAATCCAAACCGTCGGCCAAATCCGTCACCGGAATTTGCTCCCGTTACTCGCCCATGTTTCCCGACCACAATGTCATTACCTAGTTTACGAATTTATGAAAAACGGCAGCTTGCATGACATCCTACAAGAAGTCAAAGATGGTAGACGAGAGTTTGACTGGCTGGCTAGACACCGAGTTGCACTCGGTGTAGCAGCCGGGCTCGAGTATCTCCACATGAGTCATACTCCTCGTATAGTTCACCGTGATCTAAAGCCCGCAAATGTCCTCCTTGATGATGACATGGAAGCCCGTATAGCCGACTTCGGGCTTGCGAAATCTATCCCGGATGCCGACACACACATGACAAGCTCCAATGTTGCGGGAACTTTGGGATACATCGCGCCCGAGTACCATCAAACGATGAAGTTCACGGATAAGTGTGATATCTACAGTTTTGGGGTGTTGTTGGCGGTTTTGGTGATGGGGAAGCTTCCATCGGATGAGTTTTTTCAACGAACGGCTGAGATGAGTTTGGTCAAATGGATGAGAAATGTTATGATCTCCAAGGATCCGAAACAAGCGATTGATGATAAGATGATGGGAAATGGATATGAAGAACAAATGCTTCTTGTTCTTAAGATTGCTTGTTTTTGTACTCTTGATAACCTGAAAGAGCGACCAAATAGTAAAGATGCTAGAACCATGTTGGCTCAAATCAAACATTAGGTATGTAATGTGGAAATTGATTGAATAAGGATCGAATGATTCTTAAGTTATAGTAGCCCCAAGTGTTAATATCTTTCCATATGAGGAAATTGTATCGAATTTTATTGTAATACTCTTACCTTGTGTAATAGATTCGAAATCAAATGAATAATTTAGATTTATTATTGAATTCATATAGGAGTTCCCTTTTGTTGTTAAACAAGGTATAGAAATTAAGAGGCTACACATCATCATTATGATGGAACTATATTTTTTTAGGACATTCTTGTTTATAACGGTCAATCACGGAGAGATCGAGTTTTTTGCTCGTAATGTACGTGATCAAATTATCGTTGTAAAAGGCCAAAAACAAACAACATTAAAACATGACTGAAATTTACCAACTAACTGTATAAGATTTGTAGTCAAACAATTTGACCTAAAAAAATTACTTCATTCCACCCATTTAGGCTAAATAAATTAACTCTAGCAACCCATGAGTATAAATGAAGTTGTATAACGGGCAAAATGGGTCCATTTCAAACAGGCTAACTAGGTTGAACACCTACAATAAATCAGTGGAATACAAATATTTAACCTTAATGCCAATTGTATTAGTTATTAATTTGACTTTCGATGCTGGGCTTTTATATTTGAGTGCGCTATTCTTAATCTTATCAATATTGACCGACCGTTGCCAGCCGCGTTAAAGTTTGACCTCTTGACGCGTTAATATGCCCAAACCCCCAAACCGACATACGCACACAAAACTATATATATCATCCCATTTCGCACATTCTCTATCTTCATACGCATTCTGGTATCAATTATATTTTACGATTTTAATTTCTCGAAACCTTGTTGAAGCAGCGATCGATAGTTTTCATAACAAAATTGTTTCGGTGATTATCGGTTCTAGAATTTGCTTGTTACAGCGTCGATCGATGCCTTCGATTTGAGGGCTTTTTGCTTAAGCAATCGATAATTTGGATCTTAAAACCGAGTCGTAGGCCAGATCTACATACCTAACGTTTTCAGATTCTTCCTACCGTGTCTTAGAAAAAGGTTTCTTGTTTTGATTTCTATTCAGTTCGTAGAACCAGAGATCGATAGTTTCTGTATCTAAATTTTCGGTGATTATGGTTTATAAATTATTAAAAAAAATATGTTTGTTACAGCGTCGATTCCTTCGTTTTGAAGTCTGTTTGCTTCATCGATCGATAGTCGGGATCTGAAGCTGCTTGATATGTGAGATCCGTATCTCTTAACGTTTTCCGGTTCTTCTTCTCGTACATTGGACAAACGGTTTTTATATTGTTACTCTTTCGATCTATATTTATGAGTAATTGAGTATCGATTTGCTGCTGATGGTTTCTTATACTAGTTTAGATTCTATTTACTTCATCATGCGGGTGTGGGGAAATCTTCTGTAGAGTTATGATTGTCTTTGATTCCAATTTTTTCTTTGCAAGGGTCGAAGAACATTAAAGGGTTTCTTCAGAAGGGTTGAAGAACATAAAAGGGTGACCGGTTTGCTTTAGATTTACTTGCTATATACTTTCTAGGTTTATGTTCACTCGAATGATATTGCTTGACAACAACTTTTCTGCTTAATCCTTGCAGATTCGTTAGATCAGTCTTTTTTTTCAGTGGCACATAGTTGTTGGAATGTATCTTTCTCTCTTGTTTGATCACATTTCGAATCTTTCTGCTATTTGGTTGTCTTCAACTTATTGATGATGGTTGGTTTTGCAGATTGATTATCCTAAAACTTATTTCTTGTTCCTGATTCCCAACTGACAGCTTCCTTTTTAGGTTCTTGAAACAATGGATTGTGTTATGTCTATAGGATTTTTTGAGCTCCAAAGGACATGCTCCATTCTGGTTAGTACCTGCTAACATGGTTGGCTATGTGGAAGGAGTTGTCTTGGTCAATCTCTTACCTTGACTTCTATCTTCCTTTCTCTTTTCATCTCGTTTCCCGTTTTTCTGGTTTTAGATGTCCTTGGCTTAACATATGGTTGGACCTTTACAGTTTGATTAGTATCATGTTGTGTGATATACTTTCTTTTTTTTTCCTTAACCCTTAATGACTTCTTTCTTTCTTTAGTTCATGAAATAAAAGGATTGCTTTGTTTGTAGGTTTGTTGTGCGCCCTTCACTGTGGTCCTGCATTCTGCTGACTGTTTACAGGCTTTTCTTTATTTATTTACAATAATTTTTATTTTAGCATTATTGGTTTTCAGTTTCTCGTGTGAGTCCTACATTTTTTATGATGATAGGTCTAAGAAAGCTTGTGGTTGGATTGGACTATGCCATCCTGGTTTAATATCTTGTGCTTGTATCATGGTTTCGCTAAAAACTCTTTTTTATAGTTTCTATGGTGACCACCAATTTCTTTTCTTCTCCTTAAAGGACTGTCTTGATTGTAGGTTTATTGGGTACTTACTGAACACTGGTTATTGGTTATCGTGACCCACGGCTGGCATAGAGATGCCTTAGTTGATTCTTTCCTTTGTCTTTTACTTTTATGTTTATTAATTGTATTTGGTATCTTTAGCTTGATGATACGTGGTGCTTATATGTTCTGCAGAAAAATAGGACAAATGGTTGGACCTGAGCAGCTTGGATTGGTCCATTGCCTGTCCTGGTTTGTTGTTGTCATCTGTTTTGTTTATGAAAAGTAAATTTAGAAACATAATACCAATTTCTATTGATATAATATAAGAGGACTGTTCCATTTGTAGGCTTTTCAGCTACCAAATATTGTGCTCCTGCTGGTTTTCCCATAATCCTTAAAACTTTAATTTTTAGCATTATTTCTTCTCTGTGTTTTTTTTATAGAATGTATTCTTTTGCTGATAGGTCTTAACAAGTTTGTGATTGAACTGGTGGTGGTGTGGTGCTACTGATGATCTGCAGTACACTAGGATCTGGGAAATTTATTAATAATTAAGGTTTATGAGGGTGTAAAGGTAAATTTATATAGATTATATATTAGGACTATAACCTAATACGAAGTTATAGCATATGCATCATTAACCATTAATTAATCACTTGAAGATTCTATAGGTATACTGACCACCCTGAGCATACTTCTCTTTGCACGAGATTTTTAGCTTCATGATTTTCCACTCTTTCTTAATTTCTTTGGTTCATGAAATAATAGGATTGTTGTTTTTGTAGGTTTGTTGTGCGCCCTTCACTGTGGTCCTGCATTCTGCTGACTGTTTTCAGGCTTTTCTTTATTTTTTCACAATTATTATTTTTATTTTAGCATTTTTTCCTTTTCCGTTTTCATTTGAGACCTACTCTTGTGATGATAGGTCTAAGAAAGCTTTGTGGTTGGATTGGACTATGCCATCCTGGTTTGTGTCTATTCTGGTTTTTTATGGAGATGTGAATATCTTGCTTACTCTTTTTATCCCTAAAAGTGGAGACTCCTAAAATCTCCGTTTTTCATAGTTTGTGTGGTGATCAACTGCTTTTCAACTCCTTGAAGGGCTGTGTTGATTGTAGTTGAACAAAATACAAAGGTCTGTTCAAATTAAGTATAAAAAAAGACTGTTTAGAGGTTAAATTGGGAAATTATGAGTAAAGCGTAGGTGAAGTTAATATTTAAATAATATGTATTGGAATACGGTACGGATTGTTTAGAGATGCATGTTGGGGATGTACAGACTAGTTAAAGTGTGTTAATTGTAGATGATGTAGTGGCTACAGGTGGAACACTTTCAGCAACCATAAGCCTTTTAGGTAATTATTTATTTATTTATTTATTAATCTTGATTTAATTTTCTACTGTATTTGATTAGAGAAATAATATTTGAATATGTTTTTGTAGAACGTGTTGGAGCTAAGGCTGTTGAATGCAATTTCACGGGTCAAATGAAAAATTAAATTGTATAAAGTTAGAGTGGAATCTACAGGTTTAAAGTTTATTACACATTTGACCTGTTTCGGATAATATCCATTTGACCCGTTTAGGTTAATACAAGTTTTACTCCCTTTTTGTTATTTTATATAAACATCTGCCTTGTTTTTAAGTCGGAGGTTTTACTACTGTCTTTTTATTAAAAAAAAAAAAACAGTTTTACTTTTTAAATAGTGATTTTTTAAGACTAGTGTTGACCCATTTGAAATTAACGGGTCAAATGGAAAAAAATAAAAAGATCAGTCTTTTGTTTGATCACAATTTGTATCTTTCTGGTATTTGGTTGTCTTCAACTTTGTGATAGACTGTACATGTTTTGCAGGATGAACAGATGATTGGTTTTGTAGACTGATCAGTGTCATGTTGCCTCATAAAACCTTATTTTTTGTTGTTAGTTTCTTGTTCCTTATTGACAGACTTCCTTTTTAGGTTCTTCAAACAATGGATTGTCTATTGTTTTTTTCAAGTTCCAAACGCCATGCTCCATTCTGATGTGTACCTGCTAATATGGTTGGCTATGGAGATGGAGTTGTCTTGGTCAATCTCTTACCTTGACTTCTATCTTCCTTATTGACAGACCTCTGCAGTTTGATTAGTATCATGCTGTGTCCTATATTTTTTTTTTCTTTTTTTTTTTAACCCTTAATGACGGACTTCTTCGTTTGGTTCATGAAATAATAGGATAGGATACTTCTACTTGTAGGTTTGTTGGGCGCCCTTCACTGTGCTCCTGCATTCTGCTGACTTTTTACTGGCTTTTCTTTAATTTCTCTTTATTTTGACATTATTGGTTTTCCATTTCTTGCCTGAGTCCTACATTTTTTATGATGATAGGTCTAAGAAAGCTTGTGCTAGGATTGGACTATGCCATCCTGGTTTGTTGTTGTTCTGTTTTTTATGGAGGTGTGAACATCTTGCTTATTTTTTTATTCCTAAAAGTGGATACTCTTTTTGATTTGTCTGCTTGAAATATCTGATAAATATCTGTGTGATAGAGTATGGAATGTGCCAATGGTTGTACATACATGTTTTCCAGAAATACCAACAATTGGTTTGAGGATCTTGCACTTCAATTAGTATCATGTTGTCTCCCTTTTTCATAGATTCTATCTATGGTGACCAACTTCTTTTCTACTCCTTGAAGGGTTGTGTTAATTGTAGCTATATCGTGGTCCTGCATGATGTTGTGGTTATTCTTCAATTTTTTAATATTTCTTTGTAGCATTATTGGTTTTCCATCTTTCCATGGTGTTTTTATGATGCTACTCTTTTGATGATAGGTCTCTAACACACTTTATGCTTGGATCCATTGCTTGTTTATGGAAAGTAAATGTAGAAACATGATACCAATTTCTATTCATAATTTATAAGAGCACTGTTTCATTTGAAGGCTTTCGGCTACCAAATTTTCTTCATCCTACTGGTTTTCCCATAATGCTTAAAACTTTACTTTTTAGGGTTATTTGTTCTCTGTGATTTTTACAGAATGTACTCATTCATGGCTTGTTGTGTATTGGGGGATTGCTTTTGGGATTGTTGTTATTCTCGATTTTCTATACATCCTAAGATCGTATTCAGTTTTAGCATTAACAACTTTCTATCTGACATAAGAGAATATGTCTTGCTCTTTTGATGATAGGTCATAGAAAGCTTGCGTGTGGGCTGGACACCAATTGTTATCTTGAATCATCATAATCATTAAATAATTGGTTGATACTCAGGGTTCATGGGGAATTGGAGTTTTCTATGGAGATTTGCCTTTTTCTTTAAACACATCCAAGTTGTGAGCCTTCCATGTATTCATGTGCTATAATTTTATGAGGCTATTATAACGGATTATAATCCTGTTGAGGTCATGTCACTTTTCAACATGTTTATTACTTATTAGAGGTGGTTGTGTCGACCCATTACTATAAACGGGTCAATTCTATGTTTTTTTTTTCCTGTAAAATCTCTAATGGGTCGTCAAATGTGCAAAACCAAAAAGTAGCTGGAAAGGAAATGGGTCAAACAGGTTGAAAGTCGCCATAGTGTTTTTTTTTTTGTGGATAAAGCCTTCTAATTTATTTAATTAAAAAATTTGGACTAGAGTAATTTGCATAAATTGTCCCTGTGGTTTGTATAAAAGTAGTTAATTTCATACTATGATAACTGCTGCTTTAGTCATAATGAAGTTGGACATATTTATCCAACACGATCAGCCTTTATTTCCATGGGATGAGTATTAGACATCAATTTGGGCCTGAATTTTGACTTTGCATCTTGACTAATAGGTTTGTGAAATTAAGCATGTGTTTTCAAGGTTGTTGAAGTATGTTTTAACGTAATCTGTCTTTTTTTTTTTTTTTTTTTGCAGCATGTTTTTGTTTTTTGCAGCATGTTTTTAACAGGGATCAAGAAGAATATTCCAAGCAGGAAATCGAATAGTACAATAAATTGTGAATTACATATTTTATTGGCCCATATGCTTTGTGGCATACATGTATGTGATTATGATAATTGAGCAACAATTGATTTAAAAGCCTGATCTGAATTTCAAAATGCATATAGAAAAGAAAGTTACAGATTCCGTATCATAGAGTTAGTGTAATTTTAAATTTTAATTTTGCATTTATTAAGGAACATAAAAATCCCGTCTGATGAAATTAAGATTTTGTTTTGTGTATCTAGTTCAAGAAAATGTACGGGAAAGATGATCATAATTATTTGCATAGTACCTCTCAAGGAAATTGGTGGCAATTTTATGTACATCATCAACTATATGGTACTAAATATAATTATTCACAACAGTTTTTCGTTGTTTTGGAATACAATTTTTGGGACTTGTATAATTAGCAAATTTCAAACATTAGTTGCTGTAGTGACTCAAAGTCAAATTGAAATTTGAAATCTCATGATTTTGACTTTTTTCTTATGTTATGTTCTTTAATTGATAAGACCGCAGTTTCCAGTTGGTATACATTCAGACGGGCTGCGTCATGCTCTTGAAACTCCTCAAGCTCAACAGCGTATTAAAGAATTAATAAAGAGGTTTTCTGTAAGAAAGGTGATGTTATTGGGATTATTTGTTGTAGAATGGTCATTTTGACCCGTTTGACTTTGTTTTGAACAGGTGATTCAAGGTGTTGACCGGCTAGATTTTAAAAAATATAAATTGTGTATATTAAATATTTTCATGCTAAACTTTTCTCAGAAAACCGTAAGGCCCCCGATCTATCTATCTGTGTTAATTACTTTAACAAATCTTGAAATTATATCATTTTGTTGTATTTAGTTTCGTAATTGTCTATTCAACAGCATCCAGATTTAGATCAACTACTTGTGTGATAATAACCTAATTTCAGTATCATACAATCCAAAATATCTTTAAATGTTCAGGGATTTTACAGGGCTGAATTGTATGCTGTGATTGTATACAACTATGACATTACATTATATGCATCAACAAAGTTTGAGTCACCTCTGATTGTATACAACTATCCTAAACAGTTGCTGCTGTGGATGATCTTGTTTCAAAGGTAATGTTTCTTGGTAAGTTTTTTTTCTTATCGCTAAATTTGCATAATTTCATGATAGTTTTTTTTAATATATCAATTTAAAATGGTTTTTCATTAGCAAAAGAGACCTAAGCTATTCAACATGTGGAGAAATATGACTGGTCAATGTAAAAAATCGGTCAAAACTTGGAAACTTGGTTAAAACTCGGTCAAACTCGGTTAGTTTCTCCTAAAGATGTTATATTGTTAATAACTAGGGAAATCATACGTATAATATGTATTTTTTAAATAAAATTTATGTATAAAAATCCCAATCTGAGTACTCGCCTGGTCATCGAACAAACGGGTAGCGAGTAGCGAGTTCTACAACCATGCTTTTGTTCAACAAACGATGATATAATACATAAAACACGGCATATGTACATTACATTTAACCCACTATCCCTTAATATATGATATATTTAAGTCACCTAATGTCCTCATTAAATTGTATTGCATATCATGGATATGTAGATACTCGTTCTGATACCAAAAGTTGTGATCATGTCACATTACAAAGATGAATATTACCAAGATCACACAATTAGTCTTTAGATTACCATGGCTCTAAACACGATCTTAATTTCCCTAAATGACAACATTAGTCGATCTTATATTACCAAGACTAACTTGATTGCTCTTATTAATGTGTTCCACGCCCTACCAAGTCAAGTCAACTCAAGTCAATAGAAGGCCCATCACCCCAACTCTTTCCACACGTTTACAGACCATAACTTCAAATTTCCACAAGTCCTTATTATATGTGGAATCTAACTCCTATTTCTTCATTACATCACATTCACCGTCTCACTTTCCCACCGCCGTCAACCACCACCAATGACCACCATTCGCCAACTCCTTAAATTGATTTTCAAAATGATTAAAGGCAAAAAGAACAATTCCGGCCCGACAATCTTCAGTCAACTGATTGAAGCTCGAGATTTGGCGCTCTTAAAGAAAGACGACGCAGTAGCATCGCTTCAAATCATCAGGAGAGACGGGTATGGGGAAGTATACAAAACCGACTTACCCGAATGCAAAATCAAAATGATTGCTATCAAGAAAATAAAACAACCTCCAAAAGACGCTATACACCTTATCAAAGAAGACAAAAAGCTTCTCAACAAGAAAATGAGACAAATCAAATCGGAAATCGAAACCGTCGGCCAAATCCGTCACCAGAATTTGCTTCCGTTACTTGCCCATGTTTCCCGACCACAATGTCACTACCTAGTTTATGAGTTTATGAAAAATGGAAACTTGCAAGATATATTACAAGATGTAAAAGACGGTAGACGAGAGTTTGACTGGCTGGCTAGACACCGAGTTGCACTCGGTGTAGCAGCCGGCCTCGAGTTTCTCCACATGAGTCATACTCCTCGTATAATTCACCGTGATTTAAAGCCCGCAAATATCCTCCTTGATGATGACATGGAAGCCCGTATATCAAACTTCGGGCTCGCGGAATCTATCCCGGATACATGACGAGTTCCAATGTTGTTGGAACTTTGGGATACATCGCGCCCGAGTTTCATCAAACTATGAAGTTCACAAAAAAATCTGATATTTATAGTTTTGGGGTGGTGTTGGCGGTTTTGATGATGGGAAAGCTTCCGTCGGATGAATTTTTTCAAAGAACATCGGAAATGAGTTTGGTCAAATGGATGAGAAATGTTATGATCTCCACGGATCCGAAACAAGCGATTGATGATTAGATGATGGGAAATGGATATGAAGAACAAATGCTTCTTGTTCTTAAGATTGCTTGCTTCTTACTCTTGATAATCCGAAAGAGCGACCAAATAGTAAAGATGTTAGAACTATGTTGGCTCAAATCAACCGCAAAAAAGGAATGATTAAATGTGAAGTAGATTAAAATTGAGTTAAACAATACATATCTTGAACATTGCAAACCGGGCTCACTAAAATATTTATAAGCCGACCTAAAAAAATAAATCCAGTATAAATGGAAACCTTATAAAGCCCAATATCACAACTTAGCCGCAACCAAACCTGGAATACCAGGCCCATGTGTAATATTCCTTGTGTATTTGTGTAATTGTGTGTGTTTGTTTGTTATTGGCCTTAATAGAAAAGTTCTTGACTAATTTCATGTATTTATCGAAATCTCTTTGTTTTGGAAACAAATTGTTTACGGATCACACATCATTCTATTTTCTTCTACCAAAAAATATGGCACATCTATCCCCCTTGAACCGAAATGAAATCTATATGAGTGAAACCATAATGATGAATTTTCAAAATCACACACCAAACCGATTAAATGTTTTCAGTTTCGGTTTGATTCGACTTTTTCGGCCCAAATGTTCATCTCCTATGTCAGGGGTTGTTTGGAAAAGTTTATTTAGAAGACTTTTAAGCTTATTAGGTTATCAAGGATTCAAGCCTTATTAAAACTTAATAAGCTTAAAGCTTTCTAAATAAGCTTTCGCAAATAACCTCTCAATGTGCTAGTCCTGTATTATTATATTTTAGAACAAACCCTCTATAAATTACTCCTAAATATATATCATGTTTTTAACTCTTAACCGTAGGCTAATGAAAAACCTTTTACAACATCTTATAATTATAATTTTTCATTAGAATATTTGATTGCTTGTCCCTTTTAAATTGTATATTACCTCGATTTAAATAATTATCGGAATGAAATATTCACGTGGCTCCTACTTTTTGTCAGCCACCTTTCCCTTCGCCCCAGAAACCCGCACACACGGACCATCGCAAATGTCCCTTGCCACTCCCCTCAATTTCCTTTTTTAATCCTTTCTTTAAATAAAGGGTACTACTTTTCATACCGTAAATTAATTTATTTTTTATTTTTATTCTTAACTAAGATAAATTATACGTCCCATCCATTTGCAATAGTTTTGATGTGACTTTGACTGTTTATTCTTTTGTTTTTTTTTAATTTCACATCAATTATAAAATTTATTTATGAGTTATATGACATTGATATAGTGTCAAAATATGAACTAGTGTCCGAATGTAATTCGTGTTCGAGGGCCTCACAAGCTCAAATGTATAATTTTTAATTACATCCGTAAGTAATATATTTTATATTTTTAACAATAAGTATATGATATATTTTATATTTAATAAAAAATAGACACATCTTCTATTAACTTTCGATTTTAATATAGTAAAATTGCTAGTTTACCTTTACTGGTTATTTTTAAGCATCATTAATATCACTTTATTTAAAAGTGTAAGACACATCATCCACTAATTATTCACTTAAATCAATCTTTACTCTTGTTATAATCTTTTATCTAAAACCCCGTAAAACCCACAATGTATCACATTTTGTGATACGAAGGTAGTAATAAGAAATGGTATACGTATTATTTATTTTATCAATATAAGTGTTTAAATTAAATGATGAAATTAAAAAAACAAATTACTGAATTTTACATGTCAATCATTTTGTGAGTATGAAAGTGAAGTAAAAAATCGATACAATTATGATTTTTCTTATATTGAATCCATTTTGGCTCTTATTATTTGGACTTTGGTCAACTTTTCTTTCTTTAAAAATATAGTTACCTTATTTGGTTATTGCACTTTAATCGTTAACAAATTTGATATACTATGTTATTTTATTATAAGTGGGATTTTAATGAAATTCATAGTGATAATAATTTACAACTATAAAATATTTTGAAAATAAAATAAAATGTTATATTAAATAAAAGAATAATATAGTATTTATGTGTATAAAAGTAAAGTGAATAAAAGTCCACAAAATCCCCATCAGTCAATCGATTGCAAAGATGGCGGTACTAATGGTAGGTTTAGAAGAAGCCTAAATAAATACACAAATCTTTTTTTTTTAATCACCCGTATCAAAGTTTTGGATCCCTTTTATATATCGGTTTCTGTGGAAAAAATGTATTTCTACATGAGTATGATAAATGTGTTCCATCATCGATAAAACTTGAATATAAATCCTTTTATACAAGTATATATAGATGGCCGGTTCAGTTCCAAGAGTTTCTGTTCGGTTCGACTGAAATCATTTTGCCGATTATCGGTTCAATTTGATTATGAATAGTTTGATTTGATTCTTGAAGCATACACAAGTATACTTTAAATATTATGGAGGGATTGAATTTGAACATCTAAAAGTTATCATTTTCGGATAAAAAGAGTAAAAGAAAAGGAAATGAGGTAAAGACAAAAGGAGAAGAAGCCGGAGATGAGGGGCAAGTACCCCCACCCCACCCCACCCCGAAACGTGTTCCCGTAAAAAAGCATAGGGGGGCACATGTCCCGTCGCTCTCCTTAAATCCATTAAATTTAACTTATATCAATAATAACGTCCCACAATATCCCAAAACTAACGTTAAAATAAACCCAAGTGGCCTTTGGATTTACACCAAATCTTTATAATATACATTTTGTTCTATCTATTCCATTCTCCAATCTCCAAAGAAATGTGACTTCTCTTCTGCGTACTTATCTTAAGGTTAAAATAAGATAAAATTCATTTAGATAAAAAAAAATCAATATTTAACAAGGTTAGACACCAATTAAAATGAAGGATGTTATGTTATAAAACTCTAGTTACGAATATCTATAACTGTAAACCTTAGTAATTGTCTAATTGATGCGTTGGACTCTAAACAACAAGATAAATTTACGAAATTATTCTAACATATATACATTGGTGGTGTCGTACAGCTAACCCGTTAACAGTATGTTATACACTGATGGGCATTAATTAATTTTTTTAAATATCACTAGTATTTAGGGGAAAAATAATAATGATAGATAAGGTAAAATCTTTTTTAAAATGAAGAAATTAATTATTCCATATCTTTTTTTAAATAAATAAAGAAATAAATTATTTATTTGCATGAAAATGGTGATTTTATTTTTGTTTTCTTTCGAAATAGTTCCTTTGTTTTATTTACGAAAGAAGAGAGTATACCGTACTATATTGTGGCCGTCGTTTCTTCACCGGTAACCATCAATTCACTCCGTCGATCTTTCCCCAATTAATTCTTCCTGCCGAAAGTGAAAGCACTGTTTCCCCAATCTTCAATCACACATCGATCACCCACACAGATCTCAATTTATAATTTTATTTCATCCACACATTGTATCCGAGAAGGGGGCCGGAAATGGGAGGCGTGACGTCATCAATGGCGGCCAAGTTAGCTTTTTTCCCACCGAATCCACCGTTTTACAAAGTGATTACTGAGAAATCAAGTGGGTTGATGCTATTAGACAGATTCCCTCACCGTGAAAACGTCGACGTTTTGAAGCTTCCTACTCGTCGAGGGAATAAAATCGTTGCGTTGTACGTTAGGTACCCGATGGCTACTCGTACTATACTTTATTCCCATGGAAATGCTGCTGATATCGGTCAGATGTATGAACTCTTCATAGATTTGAGTATTCACCTCAAAGTTAATCTCATGGGGTTAGTATTAATTTCGTGCCCTAATCTTTTCAATTCCCAAATTCGTTGTTGTTCCTGTATGAACTTTGAATTAGTTTATGTAACTGAAAGGATCATCAATGGTGCTGGCTGTCCCTGTTTGAATTTGGTCAATATATATACATAGTTGAATTATTGATTTCGTATGTTTCCAATAGAATGGCTTTTTTGTTACTGTGTTATTTAGGGCTTTATTCCTACGTAAAAAAAAATGATCTTTTATTTACATTTCAGAATTAATTAAGTGACAAATTTTGGGGGTTGACCCATAATCAGAGCTGCTATATTATCTTACCTTTTTTTTTGCCATTTTCCCAATTAAATTCCACGTAATACTGGAAATTTAGACTTTTTAAATTCATGAATCATTGACCATACACACCTTGATTAATATTGGTACAATCTTGGATTGTTTGACTTTTATTTTCCGTTGATTTGACTTCTTTGTATCTTCTAAAGTTAGATTTTGTGTTTTTATGCAGGTATGATTACTCTGGATACGGGCGATCAACCGGAAAGGTGCATAAAAAATCAAACTTCTGTTAAGATATTGAAATCGTGTTTATCAAGATTTAAGATTGACCCTAAATTGTTACATGTTTTGCTATGTTTTTTGCAGCCTAGTGAGCACAATACATATGCAGATATTGAAGCTGCATACAAGTGTTTGGAAGAAAGTTACAATACTAAACAAGAAGATATCATTCTTTACGGTCAGTCTGTTGGGAGTGGGCCCACTGTGAATCTTGCTGCCCGTTTGCCCCGATTAAGAGCTCTTGTTTTGCATAGTCCTATATTATCGGGCTTGAGAGTTATGTATCCTGTTAAGCATACCTATTGGTTTGACATCTATAAGGTATTTGCTGATAGATTATTTATATAAGTATAATTTATTTTTTTTTATTTTCTAAAAAAAACTTGTGATTCTTGATTTTTAATGTGCAGAACATTGATAAAATTCAATTCGTGAAGTGCCATGTTCTTGTCATCCATGTAAGCATCATTCATAAGTCTAATAGTATTTTAATTTTTAATATTCTTGGCTTGAGTGTTGACCAACCGTTGACCATGTAGGGAACTGCTGATGAGGTGGTCGATTGTTCTCACGGGAAACAACTATATGAATTATGCCAAGAAAAATACGAACCATTATGGATAAAAGGCGGAAAACATTGTAACCTAGAACTCTTTCCCGAATACATCAAACACCTCAAAAAATTCATATCAAACATTGAAAAACCATCACGAAGGAGCAACAATTCAAGAAAAAGCGTTGACCAGTCAACCACCACCAGCCACCACCACCACCACAATTCCAGTAGGCGGAAAAGCACCGATTGTTTTGAAGCTCCAAGGAAAAGCACCACCCGAAAAGAGAATTTAGATCACATTAGTGAACTACACGCATTGAGATTTGATCTAAACGATGAGAAAATTGGAAAAGCTTCAAGAAAAAGCACAAGTAGGATGGATCATTTGGATCACATTAGTGAACTACACGAATTGAGATTTGATCTAAACGATGAGAAATTTGGAAAAAGTTCAAGAAAAAGCACGAGCAGGATAGATCATTTGGATCATATTAATGAACTACATTCGTTGAAATTTGATCTAAACGATGAGAAAATTGGAAAAACTTCAAGAAAAAGCACAAGCAGGATGGATCATTTGGATGATATTAGTGAACTACATGCGTTGAAATTTGATTTAAAAGATGAGAAAATTGGAAAATTGAGAATACCGTATGAGCATATGGAGAGGTCTCGAAGGAGTGTGGAGTATTTTGAAAAACCGAGAATGAGTAGCGATACAAAACCCGAGTGGGCCCGTATGAGTGTGGATTGTATTGAAAGAAGTCGTAACGAGTTATAAAAAGATTGTAATATTACAAAAAAAGTGTAGATTGAATTTGGGGGTGGTGTATTTTTGTTTGTGGAAAGTTGTTTTTAGTTGTGGTTTCAAAATGTTGTACTAGTTCAAAAATTGGATCTTGAAAATTTGAAACGTGGTCAAGTTTGTGAGATCTTCATAATTAGCAAACCGAACCGGTTTTTGGAGGGTTTGTAGGTTTGAGCCTGACTTGACATTAGCTTAACATATAAATAAATGGATTTTTGTGTTCGTGTTTGTTCTTTTAAGAAAATAATTTGTTCGGTTATGTTTACTTTTGTTTGTCAAGATGCTAAATGAACATAAACAAACACTAACACTAACAAACATAAACTAATGAACAAAACAGCCCAATCTCAACAACAAAAAGCAAATAGTAGAATGTTAGGTTTATCCCACATCGATGATCTTCAATTTTGTTTACAAATCTGTTAGATGATGGTGGGAAGATTCTTGAGAAGGTTGTTCAGCTGATTTGTGTGGATGGAAGGTGTCCAACCCTTTCTTTGTAAATGCTCTGTGAATGTATTTACAAGTTTAAACTATTAGATTTTTTTATATAAGTGCAAAATAGTCAACCTATAATTAACTCAGAGTTTAGTAGTTTTTATTTTGTCCAATTTTAATTGTTGAAAGCGATATGTTGAACTCACTCAAGACGATATGTTAGCTTTCAAACTTATTGTAGACAACATGTTACCCACAAACCAACATGTTGCACGAACATCAATTTTTACTTTCATCGTTTTCCTCACAAACTAGTAAGTATTCAACGTATACATTGTTCCCGTTCAGAAAAAACATGTAATCAATTGATCTATTACATTTTGTAATTACTAGACTCTAATCCCTTTATTAATCTCAAACCCGCATTAATCCTTATTACTCAAAAGATAAAAAAAATTTGGACTGCAGTTATTGGTTGGAGTCCTTCCAAAAAAGAAGGAACTCTCCAAAAATAGGCGTATGCCACTTTAAGCAACGAACACACGGTATTCTTTAGTAAAAGGCGAAAGAATAGTTCGCTTTGTGTTCATTGCATGGCTGCGTGCTTTTTAAGCTCTGCAGCTGGGTTGCTTATATACAACTATTCTCACCTTCTGCTTCTAACAACCACCCAATGTGGGACAAAACCAGCATCCCATTTCTCATTTCCTAGACTCCTTGCTAGCAACTTTCTAAAATTTCACTAATATTTTGTTGTTTCATTTAGAAAGTTACTTATTTAAAAGCATTCTGATTCTTTTTTTCCTTCTGTTTAATACGGAGTAACATGGTAATAATATATGAATTTGTGTATCTTAATAATTGTTTCCTCCAAATCCCTTCTAATCAAAAGAGATATGAAAAGGTTGTTTGTAACTTCATTATGAGACCGCTAGCTATCTTGTGTTTGAACTCCTCTTCTTTTAATCATCTCATCTAATCAACATGGCTAGTAACTTTCTAAAATTTAACTTATATTTTGTTGTTTCATTTAGAAAGTTACTTATTTAAAAGCATCTCATCTAATCAACATGGCTAGCTATCTTGTGTTTGAACTCTTCTTTCAATCATCTCATCTAATCAACATGGCAGATTGGCATCTAATCAACATCCATAAAAGTGACATTTTTACACAAATCAAGCTAGGAAGTCTTGACCTTTTTTTGATAACCTAACAGTAAAGATGCCAGAAATGATTTTCAACGTTACAAAAATATGGCTAGTCAACAGTTTATATTATTGGTGTACCGTATTTTGTTTTGAACATTCTTTCCCTTTGGAATTTGATGATCATGTTTTAAACACCTATCAAGTTCTGCAACAAATCAAAGTTTGAACTGATGTAATAGGTTGGAGTCCTTCCATAAAGGAAGAAGCTCTCTAAAAATAGGCGTATGCCACATTATGTAACTAGTACACGGTATTCTTTAGTAAAAGGCGAAAGAATAGTTCGCTTTGTACTCATTACATGGCTGCGTGCTTTTTCCTTTGTGCGGGTGGGTTCATTATATACAACCATCCTCACTTTCTGTTTCTAATAACCAACCAATGTGGGACAAGTCCAACGAGCTCTTATTCTTCTTGTTTATTAACATCCCAATTGCCATTATATAATGACTTGTGAGCACCACTAATACCATTTAAAGATTCTTTTTCAAATGAGGTTTATAGACATTAAAATACTCACCAACAAGTTAAAATTGTAACACCCCGAAACCCGGCTAATATTTTATTACTTTCGGTAAGTAATATTTTATTATTTAGTATTTTATATAATTTTATTTGATTTATTTGAATTATTTATATTTTTAACCACGGGGTTAAATATTAGTAGAAACTGAGATAGATAGATCTTAGTATAACTTTTATATATCTGGGTTCACTTTTGAACCAAAGTTCTAAAGATATCTTTGTTATTAAAATCAGAGTTGATTAGGTACTTTATATAAATTAACTGCGAACAAAATAATTAGTTCGATATTGTGTTAAGTGAACAAGCAGATTTATATTGTATATGTACACGTGTATGTGTGAGAATTGGTTAAAATTTGACTCACTTTCTTCCTTTGTGATATGCTTCGTACGCAATACACCACACACACACATAAAATTGATTTGTTGAAGATATTGTCTAAATTCTTCCATGGATCTCTGAGATTACAAGTTAGAAGCAAATTGAAGGTAAGATTCTTCTTTTAAAACCTAGGGTTCTGCTAGTTCTTACGCAAGTTATAAGTTAGGGTTTTTGGGTTAGTGAGTTCTGATAGAAATTTATAAATTGGGGAGATTTTATAGTTCATTGTGTTTGTTGGAAATAACTCATGTGTAGTTAACAAAGGATAAACTGAATTGTAAAGATTTCAAAAAATCATCATTGATGACTAGTTGGGAAAGATGGGTTTATTTGCCCTAAAACATTAAAATGGTACTTTATGGGTAAATTTTGTTAAATTAAGTTTAAGAAATTATGTTTGACAATACTTATTAATTGTATGAATTCTCAGTAAGGTTAGTAGTGCTTAGATAAAAAGAGGTTTTGGATCATAAACTAGTAATTGGTAAGGATTTCATTTTAGTTAAAATTAGATGTTGACTTTAATCTTAAAAGTCAGACGTGCTACAAGAGGTTAGTAATATGATTAGTTAATTGTTTGTTAAATTGGTTATAGTGTTTTCAACAAAATTGTCATTTTGACCTGTTTGATCAAAATGTCTCAAAAGCTAGTTAAATGTAAGTTTAATAGTTTGGTTGACTTATGTAAGTCACAAATCGGTAACTGCACAAGATTGTCAAAGATGCAAACTAAATGGTTATATTAGATGTAAAGATATTGTTTTGTAAGTTATATTAGTTAAGATTGTCAATTGATGAATTTTGGATTCTAATTCAGTTTATATTGTGTATAACAGATAAAGGGAAAGAGACTCAGTAATATAGACTACTAAGTGTGGTGGGAAGAAGTGCTAAGGTGAGTGGACTTAACCTTCTTACTTGTTGTAATATTAATTTTGGGAAAAAAAATGCATTTAGGTTGGAAAATTGCAGCTATGACTTATAATTTGGTTGCCTAATTAAGGGCGATATATAGATGTTTGTGCACATAGGAGACTTAGATGTCATCTATGGTGAATTTGGCTGGGCTACGGGTACTTTCGGTTACGATAGTTGGAACTTTACTGGTTCATTCTTGTGGAATGTGAACTAGTGTTTCAGTGGTTCATTCTTGTGGAAGGTGAACTAGTGTTTTAGTGGTTCATTCTTGTGGAAGGTGAACTAGTGTTTTAGTGGTTCATTCTTGTGGAAGGTGAACTAGTGTTTAAGTGGTTCATTCTTGTGGAAGGTGAACTAGTGTTTACTTGTTCATTCTTGTGGAAGGTGAACTAGTGTTTTACTTGTTCATTCTTGTGGAAGGTGAACTAGTGTTTACTTGTTCATTCTTATGGAATGTGAACTAGTGTTTTACTTGTTCATACTTGTGGGTGGTGAACTAGTGTTTATCTGTGAAGTTGAATTTTCTTAATTATTATTGTTTTACAGTTTGTTGGTTAATTTTATTCACTTAGCTTTGTGCTAATCCCCACCTCGTTGAATATTTTGGGCTACGGGTACTTTCGGTTACGATAGTTGGAACTTTACTGGTTCATTCTTGTGGAATGTGAACTAGTGTTTCAGTGGTTCATTCTTGTGGAAGGTGAACTAGTGTTTTAGTGGTTCATTCTTGTGGAAGGTGAACTAGTGTTTTAGTGGTTCATTATTGTGGAAGGTGAACTAGTGTTTAAGTGGTTCATTCTTGTGGAAGGTGAACTAGTGTTTACTTGTTCATTCTTGTGGAAGGTGAACTAGTGTTTTACTTGTTCATTCTTGTGGAAGGTGAACTAGTGTTTTACTTGTTCATACTTGTGGGTGGTGAACTAGTGTTTATCTGTGAAGTTGAATTTTCTTAATTATTATTGTTTTACAGTTTGTTGGTTAATTTTATTCACTTAGCTTTGTGCTAATCCCCACCTCGTTGAATATTTTCAGGTTGTTAATGAAAGCTTTTGGTGGTGTTTGGCTTGTTAAGAATGGATTGATCAAACTCTGATATTTTTGGTTGTCGAGCCGTATAGAAGTTAACATCGTACTTTTAATTATTATAATCTTTTGAACCATTATGTAAATATAAAATATGTATACCGTTTATGTTTATAATATAACGCTTCCGTATTGTTAAAAAAAATGGCTCAAATTTTACGGTGTTACAGTTTGGTATCAGAGCATCGGTTTGGAAATGTGTGCACATTTAGGTGTACCATTCTCAAATCTTGGCTCGTGTGGATCAATCATTCTTGACAAGCTGGGATTAGCGTGAATATGAATTGTGGTTAGTAGGTAGAGTACTAACGAGTTAATACTAAATTATAAATTATGTTGAGATATTGTGATGTACAGATATGGCAAATAATGAAGATGCAAATATAGGCGTATGCCACTTTAGATTACAAACCTTACCTTAAAACTTTAAAAGGATAAAAATGTTAGACTGCAGTGACTGGTTGGAGTCTTTCCAATAAGAAAAGAACTCTCCAAAAATAGGCATATGCCACTTTAAAACAACGAGCACACGGTATTCTTTAGTAAAAGGCGAAAGAATAATTCGCTTTGTGCTCATTGCATGGCTGCGTGTCTTTCAAACTGAGCAGCTGTGTTGTTTATATACAACTAGTCTCACCTTCTGCTTCTTATAACCAGCCAATGTGGGACAAATTGCTCCACCCCCTCATCCCTCATTTGAAATTGGTTTTTTCCTTTTTCAAATTCAATTTTTCTTCTTTGTTAGTATCGTAATCGGTAATTGTATACTGACCATTTTTTTTAGATCTTCACAAGTTCATTTTAACTGTTTTAACCAAATGATGCTTAAGAGATTTCATCATTATTTGACCATTTTTTTAGATTATATATGTTAAATAAAACGTAATACTTTTGATGAAAATAGTTCGTATAAGTCTATAAAAACCATCAAACTTGTCATGAAATTTAGCGTTGTGCTACGTTTTAAAGGTTGATGAAAGTTAATTAGAGCATAGAAAATGTATTTCTTTGATATATATTTTCTGTTGTATTACACTACAACTTCAAACAAATTAATTTATCCTTACCACCACACATTCCATTTTAACATTCGTTTTCAAATGACAGATTATAGGCTTATAGCTATGTTAAAAAAAATACCGACAAACTAACATGCATCAGTGTATTGTTAAGAAGCCCAAACTGTTGGAGATATGTGGCACAGATAGAGAAACTTATTAATGACAAATTTTTCATACCTCAAGTATGGGTTTTACCTTCACCATTATCAAGCCCAATATGTACGTACATATACACGTTTTCTTCCTTTGGCACGGAAAGAGTATTTTTTTTATGGTGGCAAAGTTAGGTTTATTACTCGTTTTTCATGTCTAAAATGGGCTTATTTTCATTAATTTCAAAGCCCGAATATTTACGTACACGTTTTCTCTTTTCTTTTAACAATTATTTTTATCTTTGTTATTAGTTATTATCCATTTATCCTAACTAAACGTGTCCATGGGGTACGCGGGCCAATAGGCTAGTTTTCTATGTAAATTACTATTGACGGGGATGTTTGATAAGTCTTCTTAACGATTTCATACAGAATACATTAAGAGTGTTTGTAAGCCTTCTTTTTCACATCTGAATAAAAAATTGATCCTCTTTTTCCTCTTAATCGGTCGTCTTAGGAGAAGTTTGAATCATTCATATATCTACATTATTCAAATATTAATTATACAAATACTACCCTACAACACCTTATAGATTCTTTGAAACAAAATAAACTTAAATAAAGTTCGACTTGCCTAATATGCTCTTGTGTGTACAAAAAATCAAAATCCAACCGCAAAAAAGACCACCAAATTTTGCAAACCGAAAGCAATTCCCAATGTGTGATAATGCTCTTTTTTTATTCACATGATTCTGACTAGTGATTCAACTTTAGATCGCTAGTTTCCTTAATGTTCGTACTTGGCAACCACTAGGCCACAAAATGGTTGATAACATACATACTATTAGCCTAATATACTATAATACATTTGAGTAATCCTTACGTTTGAGATTTGAGAAAAGCACCACCCTTTTAAGGAAATAAGAAACTTATTGTTTAAAATTTTCGGTTTTACGCTAGAAAAGTACCCAACAACTTGATTTTATCAGTAAAGCAACCCAAAAGATGCTAAAAATGGCATATTGAACAATAAAAATGGCCGATCAAAGTAATGTCAAAAAATTAGTCTATGTATATATATGTAAGCTTGCTTGTATCAAAGTAAGTCAAATAAAATATTAAAAAGAGACGGACTAAAGGATTCAAAAGAAAAACCTGGACATACAACTTAAGGATTGAGACATCACTTTTAATTTGACGGGATGATTTTTACTGAAAAAAATTACATGGCCCTTTGAAAGATTTCACTTAGGTACCAAAAATTGATTGAACTGTGCCGTAACAAGAATAACGTAAAAGTGCACAATGAAGAAACCATACCATTTGTCTCCTTCCCCCCATTTGCATCCCGATAACGTGTATATCATACGCATACATCACCATAATTTCACACACACGATTCCTTTACTCAAACATCATTTACTCACTACGTGAAATCAGTTATTAACTTCTTATCACTAGAACTTTACCATTTTGGTACACTTTTTGGTTAATCTTAACATTCACACACATCCTTCTCTCACTACACCTCCATTATTGAACCTTAATTGTTATTCATGTCCACAAGTAACCTTATATCCACCCTTATCAACTTGTATTAATTTCAAGATCAATCTTGCACTCTTCTTAAACCGCCCTTAAATCTTCCCTCTATATAAACCACCATTCAAGTCCTCAACTTTCAACATCTTTACCCAAACCCCATAAAACAAGTACTCATCTTTCACAATCTTTCAAAAACCCATTAAAAACCCCGATTATTTTCAAGAAAATGGCAATCAACAAGTTTCTTTTAGTCTGTATTTCTTTATCTCTTGTTTTAGGTGTTGCAATGAGCTTCGATTTCCATGAAAAAGAGCTTGAAACCGAAGATAGTTTGCGGGAAATGTACGATAGGTGGCGGAGCCACCACAAGACCACCACAAACCACCACGAGAAGCAAAGACGGTTCAATGTTTTCAAATCCAATGTGTTACATGTTCATGAAACTAATAAGATGGACAAACCTTATAAATTGCAACTTAACAAATTTGCTGACATGACTAACCATGAGTTCAGAAACTTGTACGCCAGTTCCAAGATTCATCATCATAGGATGCTTCAAGGCGATCGAATTGGTAACAAAACGTTCATGTATGAAAGTGCCGATAGTGTCCCTACTTCGATTGATTGGAGAACGAAAGGGGCTGTTACCCCTGTGAAGGATCAAGGGCAATGTGGTAAATATTTAGTAAAGAGTACAGCCGATCATGCATTGTGTACAACTTTTTACGGGTATTAATCTTTTCATACGTTTGTATTGCAGGAAGTTGTTGGGCGTTTTCGACTGTTGTGGCAGTTGAAGGAATAAACCAGATTAGAACCAACGAGTTAGTGTCGTTATCAGAGCAAGAACTTATTGATTGTGACACTTTGGAAAACCAAGGGTGTAATGGAGGGCTAATGGATTTGGCGTTTGACTTTATCAAGAAAACGGGTGGGCTAACTAAGGAGGACAGTTATCCTTACATGGCGGTAGACGGGCAATGTAATTCTATAAAGGTACAACCTTTTAAAGCATAATACACGTTGCAATATGGGCAGGTTGGGTAATGGGTCAAAATAACCGAGTATTTCTTGGCGTTTTTCAATTTGGGTAATTTTCGACCCGTCTGATCTATTTCTTTTATAACTATACTTTTCTTGATTTGACACGTTTGGCCTGTTTACTTTATAAATAGAGTATTAACCTATTTCTTCAAACCAACTTAAGTGTCAACTCTAATGATTTAATTTTATTATTATTAGGAGAATGCTCCTGTGGTATCAATTGATGGACATGAAGATGTACCCAAAAATAACGAGGAAGCACTAATGAAAGCTGTAGCCAACCAGCCTGTTTCTGTTGCCATTGATGCTTCAGGTCCTGATTTCCAGTTCTATAAAGAGGTAAAAACAAACTTTCTTGATACTAAAAAGAACATAAATTCCATAAATATATATTCAAATGCAAAATGGGTTCTTATGAACGAATCTTTAAACTTGAAAGAAAATAACCTTTATCAAGAAATAATATGTAAAGATGGCCCTTTTCTTTATGCCCGAATTCTAGAATCTTGAAAAAGATTACATGATCAAAGAATACAAATGTAAAAATGGCCTGTTTCTTTATGCCCGAATTCTTGAATCTTGAAAAAAGATTACTTGATCAAAGAATAAAACTGTAGAATTGGCCCATTTCATCATGCCCGAATTCTTGAATCTTGAAAAAGATTACATGATCAATGGCCCATTTCGTTATGCCCGGATTCTTGAATCTTGAAAAAGATTACTTGATGAAAGTATACAAATGTAAAAATGGTTCCTTTTTCATGTACAAATATAAAATAGTATATTTTTATGTACAAATGTAAAGAACAGGTTCTTTTATGATGTAACAGGGAGTTTATAACGGAAAGTGTGGAACACAGTTAGATCACGGGGTGGCAGCCGTAGGATACGGTACAACTCAAGACGGAACTAAATATTGGATTGTAAAAAACTCATGGGGGCCCGAATGGGGAGAAAAAGGATACATTAGAATGCAGAGAGGAATATCTGATAAAGAAGGGCTTTGTGGTATAGCAATGGAAGCATCTTATCCTATCAAGAATTCAGCTGAAAACCCTAAATTGTCTCCAACATCATCTCTCAAAGACGAACTCTAGATACACACACACACACACACACAAAAACACACTATTTATTAAGTTTACCTTTCAATACTGCTAAAGTTCTAGTCTTTATTCATTAAAGATTGTGGGTTTATAATCTTGATGTAATCTTGGTACTTCTATGGTGTACGATTAATTGATTATCTAATAAAGGTTTAGTTTCATTACTCGTAAGCATAAAAAGTTAAACAATTCTTCAACAAAATTACATGAAATAAAGATTAAAGACAGACAATTTAAGCCTAGTTTTATTTATTTATTATATAATTTAGGTTTTGTAAAACGTACTTTTTATCATCCGTAACATCTGATTGGGTCATTGCATCCCTTTGCTGCACTCTGTTTAGAACCCGCCCGCCCGCCCTTTTCGAGGTATTGTTGGTGGTATTCTTCTGCTCTGTAGAATCTTTTGGCGGGAAGAATTTCTGTCACAATTTTATTATTTAAACTTTTTTGTTTTTCGTGTAATGATTCCTTTGCTAAACAAGCTTAGTTGTAATAGTATATTCCTGATCGATACTGTGTACCCACATCACCTTGCTAAAACAAAAACATGTTATTGGAAAAAATTAGGAAGTAACAAGATTAATATACACAATAAAAGGTACTGTTAGATTATTAGCTTATAATCTACAAAATGTTAATAGTTTAGTAAGTTCGAAGTTACTGGATTAATATGAAATGGTTCAAATGCATCGACCTGAAAATGACCATATGAAACAAATGAAAACCCCCAAATTTATAGGTTTATTAACCTAAGCAGACATAAATAATCACCAATTGAGTTGTTAGTAACAATTCAAACCTAAATTAAGAGCTCAATTATTCTCCAATTAATTCTACAAGCATTAATCGAGTTCTTAAAAAACAATTTTAACCTAAAATAAAGCGCATAATGATCCTTCAATCGAAATTATAAATTATATGAAGAGATGTATACCTGACGATTGAGGATAGTAGGATCATGGCGGGACCAAAAGAGCGAAAGCAGGTTGGAGTATGGACATACAGACGGGTCGAATTCGACCCGAACAATCTCGGAGTGTTTGGTGGTTCCGGTGCATACCTGATTGTAATTCGGGTTATTGATAAGACCTTGAGTGTAACCGACTTCCGTTTTCACGACACCCTCGACCCGCTGGAAGGCAAGCTCCACTCCCCAGAAGCATCCGGCTCCGAATTGGTAACCCGGTTTTTGCGGATGATCCAGTGCAGGGTTTTTGCTTGCATCGGAAGCCATTATTCTCTTGTATAGAACTTGTAGGAAGAACATGGAGTGATGGAGGTGGGTTTGTAGTTTGTACAGAGATGGTCTGTAATTGGTCAAAAGTCAACTATTGAATTTAGCCATAATGGAGTTTCTTACAGTTTCATTTTTAAGTTTTTTTTAATGACATTTAATTTACTTTCATTTATTAAGACGGTACTTGAACTCATAATTTATAGATTACGAGGCAGCATGGTCCGTGTGATGCACGGGCTTCGTTTACGATAATAAGTTATTTTGAGTGCATATCGTGTATAATTTACTGGTATCACCTGGAAAGTACGAAAAGCGTGATCAGGTTAACTTTGATTGCGGGTATTCTACTAAATGACCAAAGTTGTTCTTTATGTGTATTGATGTTTAGGGTTTGTTGTTCTTCATTGAGCCATTTTGATTGTGTATGTTAATTGCAATTATTTCTTTAGCTTGAAATAGATTTCGTATGCGTGAGTAGGCCTGTGTAAATTGGACCGGGAACCGACCGCGATTGCAGAACCAGACCGTACCGTACCGAACCGAGCTCCATCGGTTCGGTTCTCGATTCTAATTTTTATAAAAAATATGTTCTCGGTTCCAACCAGTTCGATTCCGAGCAGTCCGATTCGGTCCAAACCCAGAAAAAACCGGAAAAATGTCGAAAAAATTGCCTCAGTTCTTGGTTCGGTGGGGTTCCTACTGGTTCTCAGTCCGGTTCGGTTCGGAGCATCATCTGTTCGGTCCTCGGTCTGTCCAAAACTATTTTTTCGTTCGATTCTGGTTTTTTTATTAAATATCTGTCATCGTATATTTTTTATATTGATTACTTTTAATAAATAAATCTATAAAGTTTGTTGCTATGTAATTAATATTTGACCATGATCTAGATATTCAACTATTTTTTGACAAAAAAATGCATGGACATCATTTTGTTGTGTTTATTAAATATTAGTTATGGTAAAACTTTTGATCTTACAATTGATTAATTTATTATTTTTTATAAATGGATTTATATAATATTATTATTAATATTAAATGCATGGTATAAATTGCAACTTCAAAGTTGAAACTCAATTTTTATAAATGGATATTTTGTTAGGGTAAAAGATAATATCATTTGCACTTTGATAGTGTGCTGTTTATAGTTTATTCTATGTAACTTCTAGTTATATAAAAAGACTATTATTTAATTAAATTTACTACTATTATTTTTCTGTTAAATTCTTTGTCTTGTTTAATTAATATGTAACTTCTAGTTAAATGAAAAGACTATTATTTAATTAAATTTACTACTATTATTTATGTTAAACTCTTTGTATAATCTATTACATTTATTTAGAGTAAATTACATGAATGGTCCTTTAGGTTTATAGCAAATTTCACCAATGGTCCTTTAGTTTCAAAAATTACACCAATGGTCCTTATTTTTGAAAGGTTTTTCACCGATGGTCCTTTACGAAAAAGTCCGTCTATTTTTTAAGTTAACTAACATCACATGTGATGCACATGGGGGTATTTTGGTCAATTTGTCTTTCCCCTTCTCAATTAAATTACACGGATGGTCCTTTAAGTTTATAGCAAATTTTACCAATGGTCCTTTAGGAAAGACAAATTGACTAAAATACCCCCATGTGCATCACATGTGATGTTAGTTAACTTGAAAAATAGACGGACTTTTTCATAAAGGACCATTGGTGAAAAACCTTTCAAAAATAAGGACCATCGGTGTAATTTTTGAAACTAAAGGACCATTGGTGAAATTTGCTATAAACCTAAAGGACCGTTCATGTAATTTACTCATTTATTTATGAGCATCATTTATAACCAAAATTTAATTTTTTAACATAGAATTCAATACAACATAAATCATGAAACTAATTTTTTTTTATGATCTACATATATAGATATAGAATATAGATACGGATGTTAAGATATCAATTAGTTATATACTTGATACAAATCAATGAAAGAAATTTATAGCGAGGACAAAGAACACAATCACTAAGGGTCTTTGTTGTTTACTCCACTTGTTAGATGTTTTTCTTTTGGATGCACCTTTAGAGTGTTAAAAATTTACAACATAAAAATAAGTATTTATAAATCATAATGTGTAAGTTTAAAAAACTTGAAAAGTCTCTTATTTTATTGAACTTTTTATTATTATAATTATTTATATTTATTACAAAACTCTTGGTCTTACAATTTAATGAGTTTGTCAAATTGTTATTAAAATGAATTAATTACTATAATTTATGTTAAAACTCTTGATTTTATAAGTACTGAGCTTCTCAATCTTAATTAACATGATTTATTTAATATTATAATAAATGCAACATCAAAATGGAACTCAAATTTTATATATTTAACAAAAGATGTAAGCATAAATTTAACAACCATCAAATATTTAGTTTATGTTAAAACTCTTGATTTTACAACTATTGAGCTTCTCAATCTTTATTAACACGATTTATTTAATATTATAATAAATTCAACATTAACATGAAACTCATTTTTGAATAAAATTTTTACACATATATACAAAATAGGTTGTGTAATTTTAAACAAAAAAAATACTAACATACTCTCTCAAAAGCAAAATCATAAAGAGTTCATCTCTATGACATTTTTTCTTTAAAAAATACAAATAATAAAGATTATGTTGGATTACCAATTAATAGCGACGATATATAACAAAAGATTTATAGATCTTTGTTGTTGATTCCATTTGTTATGTATTTCTTTTGGATGCACATTTAGAGTGTTCAATTTTTTGCAATATAAGAATGGGTATTTATAGATGTTAATGTGTAATATTCATAAAACTTGAAAAGTCTCTTATTTATTGAACCTTTTATTATTTTAATTATTTATATTTATTTCAAAACTCTTGATCTTATAATTTAATGAGTTTATTTTTATAAATGGATTTATATAATATTATTATTAATATTAAATGCATGATATTAATTGCAACTTCAAATTGGAACTCAATTTATATATATATATATAGATATATATATAGATGAAACATCTTATATTTTTATCACTTCTGTATAAGCTTTGGGTGCTTTTTTAATATTTTTAACTTACAGTTTCATTTTTTTAGTTTTTCTTTTTGTTAATTTCACAGTAGAGGAACTTTATTCATAATATACACAACATAACCATTAATTTCATCATTTTCAAATCTTTCTCACATCATTTAGTAATGTCTGCTGAAAGAGAATCGAAATTATCACCTCTAAAAAATCATACACATCATAGTTTCATTTTTTTTAGTCATAATGGATTTTGATTTTGATTTTGTATTGTTGCTCTTAAAATAAAATGAATTTGACATTAAGGATTTTGAAGGCAATAAAACAATACGAACATTAAAATTATTAGTTAGAGCATAACTGTACCCTCTATAAATTTATTTTCTATTTCTATAAATGGTGAGACTCTTCCTTCTAAATAAAGTCTTAATTCCAACATTAAACTCTATTTTTCCCTTCAAAACTAATAAGACCCATATTACAACATTGGTGTGTTCATTAATAGAGGGAAAAACCTCTCACTCTATCTATATTTTGAGGGATTTTTAACTTCATTTGAAGGGAATGATATGGAGTAGAAAATTCATTCAAAATGAAGATATGGAGGGTGACTGGAGATGCTCTTAAGCCCATCGCAATATTTTTTTTAATTAAGTTAAAGTCTGTTAAAAATCTTAAAAAGAAAGTAATTGGATTTTTAATGAAAAGAAGTGGGTTGATAATTGATATTGGATCTTGTAAGTTGTAACGATATTTGTAAGTGGTTCATAAGAGTAGCCCATGAAAGGTTGTTGGGCCACAACAATGTCAACAAATTTACGGATGATATAGATCAACCCAAAATACTTTTGGCAACTAAGACCGGTGCCAATGGGCATGCGGTTGGCCGCCGGTTGGCCACCGACGGAACCGGCGCCGTTGGCACGGCCCGCCGGTTGGCCCGCCGGTTGGCCGCCAGTCGTGAAAGCGGCGAGAGAAGAAACGGAAGTGGAGCGTGTGTGGTGGGTCCCGCCGTACCTTCCAACCAATCACAAATTTTCCTTTTTTTTTTTTTTTTTTTAAACGGTAATAAATTTAAATTATATATTATTAAATTAAAAAAAACGGTAATAATTTCAAAAAAATCCGAAAAAATTCAAAAAAATTCAAAAAAATTCAAAAAAAATTCCCCCTCATTTACATCTATAAATACCCACTCATTTCTTATATTTTTTACACCACAATCACCTTCTTTCTATCTCAAAAAAATCATACCTCCTCCCAAACTTTTAAAAAATGTCCAAAAGACGTCAATCATCGGTATCCAACGACATGTGGGATTACCTTACTGGATCACCGGTTGACGCCCCACCCTCACCGGCCGGTTCTTCGTCGGGTCAAACAAGCAACCCCACACCATCACTAGGTTTTGGGGCTTTCTCCCAACCACAACCAAACTACCAATACCCTCAACCACCACCCAACTTTCACTACCAACAACCACCACCCAACTTCCATTACTCTCAACCACCACCAAACTTTCAATACCAACAACCACCACCCAACTTCCATTACTCTCAACCACCACCCAACTTTCAATACCAACAACCTCCTCCCACCACACCTATCTATTCACAAAATTTCCAAGAACCATCACCAACCGACACCCAAAATGTGGGGGACACCCAACCGGAACCGACACCCTCAAGAAAAGGGAAAGAAAAAAGGGTGGAAAGGGGGAAAGAAAAAAGGGTGGAAAAGGGGAAAGAAAAAGCGTTGCCAAAAAGGGCACAAACAAAGTGGTCAACCCCTGACGAGGTGATTTTGGCCCAACGTTGGATTCATAACTCTGAAGATGGTGTGAAGGGGAATAGCAAAAAAGCTTTCGTCCATTGGGCTCGAATTCTCGAGGACTTCAACTCGACTGCTTCTGTGAAGCGTAACATGAACCAACTCACGGGCAAATGGTCCAAAATAGCTCATGACGTGAAAAATTTCAGCGCTATATACAATTCGTTAAACGACGTGCGTGGAAGCGGTACGCGAGACGAGGACGTTCTAAAAGCTGCTCGTCAACAATTCCGTGAAAATGTCGGCCGTAATTTTATATATGAAGACTGTTGGGAAGTGGTGAGAGATAGCGCAAAGTTCTATTTTTCAGTGGGCGTCATGGATACCGAGCCGATAAGCCTCGATGAAGACACCGAACCGGCGAGCATGGATCCAGGGACGGCGGCACCAAGGACGTCGACACCGGCTAACATGCATGCGTTGTTCCAAGATGACCCGTTGAGGCGCCCCCCCGGCCGCAGTGTGAGCAAGAAAAGTCAAAAGACTTCGTCTTCGTCCGATGCCGCAAGTTCCCGAAGGTCCATTAAGCTGGACACTTTGGACCTCGTTAGAAAAACCTCCAAAAAAAATACAGGCATTATCAAAAAGGTTGCAAAAATGGCACACAAAAAATTGATTTTGGAAACTTGGAAATTCCTAGCCATAAAAGTGCCAAACGACATTGACGAAAGTCGTAAGCAAATGCTTGAAACCGCTCAAGATGAAATTGCACAGCAATTTCAAAATGATTTGGCGATTTTTAAGGACGTTGACGAGGAGGGTGACGGTGAGGGTTCGGGAGCACAAGGACCGGTTGGCGAAGACGAAGACGAAGACGAAGACGACAATGAATCTCTTGATTAGTAGTTTTTTTAGTTTGAATGTCTTTTTTTTTATTTATTAATGGCTTTTTTTTTAATTAATGTCTTTTTTTTAATTATTTTAATGTCTTTTTATGTATTTTTTTTTAATTAATGAAATGTATTTTTATTAGTTATATGTTTTAATTAGTTTATATATTTTTATTAGATAAAGAAAAGTAAGTGGTGGGGCCCAAATTTGGTGAAGTGACGGAGTGCTGTTGGCATGGGTACGTCAGTTTAGTGTTAGTTAGTTTGTATGCTGACGTGGCGCTGAGTTGGCAGAAACTGACGGCGTCAGTTTGCGTCACCATTGGCACCGGTCTAAGATGTTAACTTCTTATATTTCTTTGACAAAACATGTCTTAATAAGTACATTGTCACTTGCAGAGTTGCAGTAGAACCGAACAAAATACTTTTTTTATGATAAATTTGTGCGATTCACTAAAAGAAAAATGATAAATATGAGGTCAGGATACGAAACACCATAGTCATTGTCAACTTGTCAAGTAGCAACCTATATACATAAGCGATAAACCCAAAAGGAAATTCTAATGGCTGAAAAATAGCTATTCTTTCTATAGAAAAAAAAAACATAAAATGAATTGAACCTTTAGTTTTCTTCCATATATTTTTTTTCTATGGCATACAAAAGTACACAATGGTTGACTTACGAAGCATATATTGGAGCTCGGTTTTCTTTGGTTAACAAAAAATTCCAAGTAGATAAGTGTTGACACGTAAGCTTACACATATTTGTTTTTCGGATTATCATTATTCATTCATCTCTTATGTGATATTGTTTGTGTATATTCCAACATTACGTGGACGCGAGCCACGATGGCAAATCACATATATAATATCTACACATACGATGAATGTGTTATATTGAATATATCAATACGTAAATATGTCCATTTGTATTACTTTCTTTTGTTATTTATATTTTTTTAAGACACCGAGATTTACTTTTAACCAGAAGTACAAACTTTAATATTATATTTACCAGTAAAGCAAATTAAAGAATGAACTTAACCTAAATAGTTTATAGTCAAGTGGTATATGTTATAACTTGTCCCACAAAATTATGCGTTCAAATCTTGTTATGGAAAAAATAGCGTAGAATTAAGATATGTGTGTTAACTAATAGAAAAACAAGTTAGTTTTTTTTTTTTTTTTTATCTCCGCATTGAAAATGCATATTTAAAAATCCCAAAGCAAGAAGGCAATGAAATGCAACTTTCTATATGGTTTTATGGTGCATGTGGAAAAGAAGTAATGATGTTATTTTCAACCATGGTAGGGCATCTTCATTTTCTTTGGTTTCAGAGGCTTAGGCTTAATCCTTTTTTTGGCTAAAGAATAGGAGTAGGCGGGATTAGAGTAATCTGGATTGGGGTCTATTCTCGTATAATGTGTTTCAACTGTGATGTTTTTTGGTGTTTGTTATTTTATCTTTCTTTGTTTATATGTTCCTAGCTTCTTGTTAGGACTTTTATCTTTATTTTTCTAATGAATATTGCCGTTAAAAAAAATGGCAAAATTTCATCATTAAATAGGTTGTTGGAAAAAAGTAGATTTGATTATTTGAAATAGGACACCGTCCAAAGCTCGTGCAAAATGCCCAATAATTGTTCAAAGAAAAGTCAAAGTTTGTTGTGTAAGGGATTACGAATGTTCTTTCCTTGAAAGCAGGTTAATTGTGATGCTAATTGCCTAATTGTATTGATTAACACGTAAAAACTTAGTATTAACGTCGATGAGTCAAATCTAATTAGACTAATGTAGTTTTTATTCAAAGCAAACACGTTTCGTTACACATTTAATTACCATACTTTGATTCGGAAAAACATTCAAACCAGCATATTTTACTTAAAATATTTTAATCAGTGTATATGACCAAGCTTCAATATTAGAGAAACCATGAGAAAAACATATACTTCCTCCGTTTCAAAATAAGTTATACACTTTTTATTTTAAGGTTTTTTAAAATAAGTGATACATTTTGAAAACTTATCATATTTGGTAAAAAGTAGTGGGCTCACATCCACTATCTCATTTTGAGAAGACATATTTACCCTTACTTTTACTTTTAAACATCATTAAATTCACTTTAATCAATATATGTGAGATATATCCTCTATTAATTATCTAGTTTAATTTAATTAACCTTAATTATCATATTTTACCTCAAAAACCGTGAACTTCAAAGTATATCACTTATTTTAAAACGGAGGAAGTAGTACATAATAAAAATTAAAGTAGTAGTATATATAAATTTTCTTTAAATAGTTACTCACAATTTCCAATTTCAAAATATCACTAGATGGTCTGGTATAGGGTTGTTCATTTTGGATTATCCGAATTTTCGGATATCCGTATTTTCGGATAGTGGATTTCATTATCCGAAACCAAAAATTCGGATACGGATATCGGATAATATAAATATCCGAGTCGGTAGCTTTAATGTTTATAAAAGGGGTTAAAATTGAAATAAAGAATCTTTCAAGTCAATACGACCCGTATTGGTATTACAACCCAAACTTGGCAACAACAAGTACTCAAATACATACATATAAACTCCTCCCCATATAACATTAGAAATAAGTGTTAAACTTTATATAAATTATAACTAAAAAACATCTTTTTCAGATATTCAGATATCTGATTATCTGAAACTTCATATATTTGATATCCGAATCTGAAATTTTGGATATCCGGTTTCGGATATACGAAATTTCGGATCGGATTTCATATATTTTTTCAGATTTACAGATACCGGATATTTTTTAACACCCCCTAATTTGGTATGTATCAAACTCGTATAAATTTGAATTTCAAAGTAGTCATAACTATTAACTTGTCTACATTTTTTACTGATTCATCTTAGTTTGTCATTGCAAATATGCATCGTCCATATTTGCATATACTAAATACTCTTCGCATAAATTATGATTATCCTATAATTTAATATTATATTTATTCTGATATCAAATACGCACAATATAAGCTAGGTCGGTTTTTGCTTTTGTCACCTAAATTTGTTTATAGGTAGTTTCATCCACATAAAATGAAAGGCCGGTGTGAATTACACTTTGACGGTATTATTATAATTTATATTTACCTAAAAAATGCGTCGTCTTACTCTTTCTTTCTTTCTTTCAATACTTAGTACAAGTCCCGATCATTTTACCATAATAAATACTTTATATTTTTTGACCTTCCCACTATATCGTGAAATGTATATTTCACATGAATATTGCCTTATTTTTTGACAATGAAATGTACTTTTCACATGAACATTGCCTTATATTTGACGATGAGTTTTTCGAAGTTTACGGAGTTTATAAGTTTTTATTGAAAAGTAGCTCCTATTAAAATACATGTTTTATGTTTTGAGCTATAATTTATTTTAAGAAAAAGTAGCTCCTATTAAAATACATGTTTTATGTTTTAAGCTATAATTTATATTAAGATTTGTCTAACATTCTAACTTATTTCTTAAAAACATAAGATAAAAATGTTTAATTAATTTTACCGATTTTATTTAAAAATACGTTTAATACATGAAAAAAAAAACAGATTTTATTAATTATTATTAAATGAATTTATTCATTGTGAAAAGAACATGAAGTTTATTGAACATTTATAATTTTATGCTTTTATGGTATGAGTTAAATAAACTATTTATATTAAAAGACAAAACTCCTAAACAAAAAACATACACGAAGTAGCTTTTATAAAAGCCAAAATAGCGTTGTTCTCTTGAGTAATCACATTCTCCCGCAACTAGCTCTGTTGTGTATCGTTTTATGCCATTTTACGTATTATACCTATAGTTATTTAGTCAAACACATGTTTACATATAAAAGCTATAATATATTTGAGCTATAAATAAAGCTATGGCTCTCATCTCTATATGAAAGTTTCAACTACTAAGTGCAATTTTCATATATTTTTGTCAAACATACTCATTGTATTCAAGCAGCTTATAATTAAAAGTGCTTGTATTTAGGGGTGGCAATTTATCCGGTTTAGGTTCACGGGTTGACCGGTTAGAAACCTTCAATCTGAAAACGATATATTTATATAAACGGTCAAATATCTCAACTCTGACATATTTACGTTCAACCCGCACAACCCATATAACCTGTTAAACTAGTTAGTGGATCAAACGGTTTAAACAGGTTAGTGGATCAAATAATTTAAAATCGTTAGTGGGTCAAACGGGTTAAACATGTTATTGGGTCAAACATATTAAACATGTTAGTAAGTCAAATAGGTTAAATATGTTAAACATGTCAAATTAGTTATTATTATTCTATAAATTAATAACAAAATACAAAAATACCAACTATAAGCAATGGCCCCTCATTTACATGACCATTCATGAGCTATGATTTACAATCCACTAATTTTGCAATATGATATAAAAAAAAGGATAAAATCATATAAATTTATGTATGGCATCCCCACACCCAACATATACACACACATGCTTTGCTATTTCCTTCGAGAAAGAATAAGAATCAAACAACTAATTATTCATTCCCGTAATTAACAAACCAAATTCCTAATACCATAGTTATGATTAACATTAACCTCCCCACTTGCTGGTGTCGGCTCTTCTTCGATTCTTTTTCTTTTCGCCAATAATAAAGATGACGTGGCTTTTGCTAATATCACTTTTTTCACTAACAATTCCCACCTAATCTCTTCCTTCTTATTCATTTCTTCTCTAGCCCTCGTCTTAAATCGACTGCAACATTTATAACAACAATTTTAAATTAATGTACAAACTGCAAAAGAATTCAATGTATGTCAGGATCGATTAACTATAGACAAGTTAATAAACACCTTAGATCTAATTGATGATAGAAGTTGCAGCGGATCAACACTATATCAATGTATTATGAACGATGAACTGTAAGAACAATATGTAAGAATATTAAGAACACAGTTTCACAAAAAGCTTCAATGTATATTATCGAGTTAACAATACACACGTACGTTTACAATTCGTAAGGAACTATATATAATAGTCCTTGAAGCTAAACTATTTACCCTAGTTATTCTAGGATACGATTTACATCTAATTATAAACGATATACATTGATTTACATTCTATAACTATCTCTGCGAAGATCTCGGACTTGATTTGTTCCAAATATGCGTTGTCAGTAGTAAAACTTATCACCAGTAGTAAATATGAAGATCAGTAGTAAACTTGGTGATCAGTAGTAAGTCCAGATACATCGTCAGTAGTAACTACAATGATCAGTAGTATCTTCAATAAGCATTGATCAGTAGTAACTTTAGTTATAGTATACACCAGTATCAACTTCATCAGTAGTAACATGTTCTGCCCCATCAGTAATAAACATAATTATCACCAACTGCAGCATCAGTACTAAGTTGATCTGTGATTTGCTCCAACAATCTCCCCCTAAACTTATTGATTATGTTTTAATCAATCAAGTTTCTTCTGTTCTTCTTCTTCTTTCTTTCTTCTTTCTAATGTTCTTTGATTTTGTTGAAGTCTTTGTTCAATTATGTATTTGCTGTTCTTCTTGATAAAATAATTCAATTTATTCTGGAACATAACAGCATCAAAGGGCTTCATTAGAGTGTTGATGAATATCTGATACATTTCCTTTTCTGAGTGAGGATATTCTCTTTCATATAAGTACAACTCACAATTTTTACTTGATCTTTCAAAGAAATACATATTGCAAGTTGGGAGAACATTCCATGCATACACATTTTCTGGATTTGTAAATAACTCTGGATAGTTATCTGGATAAAAAGCTGCATCAATCATTCTTGTTAAGTATCCAGCTCCAGATTCTCTCCAAGATTTCTTTGACATTCTTGGTTTTCCAATGATCAGAAGTTTAATCACATCACTTCTTGTACAGGATCTGATCAAAGGTAGCCATCCAGTAAACTTTTGAATGATTTTGTCTTCCCTTACAACTAATAGAGCATTATTGGGCAAGACTTTCCAGTTTAGTATTGAGTTATTTTGAAGTGGAGCAACAGGTACTTCAAGAACAGGTATAATTTTTTCTTGTTTTGCTTTCTTTTGAAAACTCTGTTCTTGAGCTTCATTCTTTCTTTTCTTTGTCTGGGGAGATGAGGATTCACCAATAGTAGACACACTATTATCTTTAATTAAATTTGGACTTATTGGGATTAAGGTTTTTGCTGCTTTCAATTTCTTTTCTTCTTCAGCCTCTTGTTCAATTAAATCTTTCTTCTTGGCAGTACAGTATTTGTCTATAATAGTAACCATCTTCATTCTGCCAAAAGATTTTGCACTGTGCCCTTTTGACTTCAGAAAGTCAATCATAAGTGCTTTTTGTTCAAACACATCATCTGTTAAGGGACTTTTAGTTCTTTTGCTTTCAGCTACTAGCTCTTCAAGCAAATCAAGATGTTCCTCTTCTACTTTTCTGTATCTTCGAAATTCTGCCAATTGAGCTTCAATCTGACCATCTTTCATTAACTCAGGTATTTCAGTCTTTTGAGGTTTTTCAGTTTTCTTTTTCTTTTTCTTTTCCTCAATAGCTTGATACATAGCTACATTCTCCAGAAATCTTCTATGTTTTATCCTCCATCTTGATTGTTTCTCTTTTCTAACATGGTTGATTTTGTTGACCATGTGATGCCCTAATGCCCTGTTTGGATAATCATCATCATATATTTCTTTTCCCTTTCCAACACAAGCAGGCAAAATTGATGGAGGTGGAGTGTATTTCATGTCAGGAATACCAGTCATTAGTAACTTTGGATAAAACAATTTTAGATCTTCTTCTGGTAATATTTTTGGGTGAGGAGGAAGAGTACATTCATCTACCTCAAACCAATTCACATTATCATCAATGTCAGGTATGATAAGTGGTTGAGTAGGAGTTGGTGGTTTGGTAATGATGACATGTCTTCTAGCATCAATGAGTTCAGGAAATTCAGGAATTTCTTCTTCAGTAGTAACCAAGGTGGTTAGTACTGGTGTTACTTCATGAGTTACTACTGATAGGGCATCAGTAGTGTTTAGTGCAGTTAATTCCTCTTCTTGACTTACTACTGCTATATCATCAGTAGTAGGAGTTACTACTGGTATCTCTGTTTCAACTTGTTCTTCCATTGTAGCAGTAGTAATGGGCTCATCTTCTGTAATCATCATCTCTGGGCCTTCATCAACTTCTGTTTCTTTTAAATTCAAGAGGGAGGAAGCTGCTGCTGCAATGGATTCATCAATCATTGTCTGTATGTTATCTTTCTCCCCCTTAGTGAGCTCAACTGGAGGAGCCTCACTATCATCAATCCTCTTTTTCAAGTTCCTGATAAGCTTTGATTGTTGATGAAGCCTAAGTTCATATTGTCTCATTCTTTTGTTGATGATATTGACATTTCTTTTCATAGCAGCCATAGTTTTTCCTTGATTTGTTTGATAATAAAGACAATCTTGTACAGTGGATTCCAAGGAATCCACTTTAGCCGTCAATTGTTGGATTTTAATACTGCCCTCACTCCATCTAGCAAGATCATCGGGCTCACTAATTGGTACTTTGGTTTGAAGGTTTTCCATCCTATCCGTCAAATCAATACTTCTGCCCTCATCACTTCTTGGTGATTCATTGGGTCTTTTAGACATCCTCTTCTTCCTAGAAGAAGCAGAGATGCCCCCCCTTGTGGTTTCTTGGCACCGGGGTCCTTTGAGTAATTCCTCAAAAGAGTCATCACTCAAAGTTGCCGAGGTTTGGGTCCTAAAGATGTTTTCACTATCTTGTGCACCCACCTTTGGGGCATCAGTAGTGAAAGCCCTCCCCTCATGTCCTCTCTCCTCCTTGGAGGACAACTCTTTGAGCCTGGGGTGTGACTCTATTTGTCCCCTGGTGTCCTTTGAAGAAAGTTTCTTTCTTGTATAAATTGAGGAAATGTTTTTGGTTTTGTCTGGTAGGTCTTCCACAGAGTGAAGAGTAGCACTCTGCAGATTTATATCAAGTTCCTGGGACACATTCAGGACTTCTAAGTTGGGTGATTGAGTGGCTGTTTGGGGTGGTGTTTGGGCTGTATTTGGGGGTGATGGAGTGGGTTGAGGTTCAATTTGGGTTGTAGCAATGATTGAACCCTCTCCAGTTTGTGTGTGATCTTGGATCATGTTAGGAAACAGAGGGGTTTCCTTGCCCGAAAACTTAAATTGTTTTCTCATATTAGCATACACCTTTTTGTTTAATTCAGGAAAGAGAAAAAGATTTTTATGTTCAGATAGAACCTGAATTTCACAGTTGAAAATATGAGATAGGAATCTTGGATACATTAAAAATTTTGATGAGGATAGGTTTCCAAGCATTCCTTCAAAAATCATTTTTGAGAAATTGAAGACTTGATCTGTGCACAAACAAACAACAGCAGATGCTATTGATTTATTGAACTCATTCCAAGTACTTCTTTTTGGAGAAATACAGTGTTGAATAGTGTGAACAAGGTATTTCCACTGGGGTGAAAGAAGACCTTTTTGAAATGTGACTATGTCTAGTCTTCCTTCATAACCCATTCTTTGTAAGTTTGAAATAATAGTTTCTTTAGGAAGAGTGGTCATACCTGTATCATCATGTAGTTGAAGGTGATTTCTGATGGATTCTTCTGTGATGGTGATAGTCTTTCCATCGACAGTTGATTTGATCATGGGCATTGTTGACCCTTCAACTCGTTCAACATTTGTCCAAAAATCAATCAAGTGCTTTTGATATGATTTTGGTTTTACAGTTAGAGCGAACTGTATGTAAGAATTTCTCAAGAATTTGACGATTGGACGGAAATCTTTTGTTCCGTCGGGATTCTTTAAAAAGGCAACCATATTGTGAAATTCTGAATATTTCAGATCGGTTTGCACATCAAGAGATTGTAGAGTTGCCATCGTTTTGAATTTTTTTTGCAGGAATTTTGTTACTGACTATGGGTTTTTGATCGTAAACTAGGGTTTATTGAAAGTTTTTGACAGATCGAGGTGAAGATAATGATAAACTAAACGATTTCCGCCTTTTATATCTTTTGATTTCACCTACAAAAAGACTAAATTGCCCTTCGAATCATAACATAACGGTTATTTTCATGGGGGTTAGTATGGTAATTTTGATTTTGAAGGACCAGTAGTAAATGATATGCCAGTAAGAAACGTCAGTAGTAACCACAAACATCAGTAGTAACTCATGGTTTTGACACCAGTAGTAACTAAGGACATCAGTAGTAATTACTAACACACAAGACCAGTAGTATATGTGAACACCAGTAGTACTGACATACCAGTAGTATTTATGTAAACCTAATACACATCAGTAGTAATAAGCTACCAGTAGTATTTTGTGCACATACCTACACACCAGTAGTACAGAAATACCAGTAGTAAAACACTTAAGTGAATAAATAATAATTTACAACAAAAACTTTACACATGATTTTAAGAGACTTAGTTTATTAAAATCATTCCAATACTGCTAACCAAAAAGTTAAATCTTCCTACATCAAATGCTTTTGTAAAAAGATCTGCTAATTGATCATCAGTATGAATTTTAACTACTTTGATTAATTTCTTTTCATTGCAATCTCTTATAAAATGAAATCTTATTTCAATGTGTTTGGTTTTTGAGTGTTTTACTGGATTGTTCACAATACTAATAGCACTTTGATTGTCAATAAAAATAGGAGTTTTAAGGATAGAGATACCAAAGTCTAGGAGCTGGTTTTGAATCCATAGTACTTGAGCACAACAAGCAGATGCAGCTACATATTCTGCTTCAGCAGTTGATGTTGATACATTTGTTTGTTTCTTACATTGCCATGACACCAGTCTTGATCCAAAGAATTGACATCCACCAGTAGTGGATTTTCTGTCTTGACATTCACCTCCATAGTCACTATCTGTGTAGGCTATGAGTTCAAAGGGTGAATCATGTGGATACCATAGACCAAGTGATGGTTTGCCTTTCAAGTATCTGAATATTCTTTTGACAGCTTGCAAGTGTAGTTCTTTAGGTCTTGCTTGATACCTTGCACACACACAAACACTATACATAATATCAGGTCTTGATGCAGTTAAGTACATCAACGAACCTATCATTGATCTATATAAGTGTTCATCTACATCCTCCCCCTCAATATCAGGATGTAGGTGTTTGTGTGTTTCCATTGGAGTACTTGCACTCTTACAGTCTTTCATATCAAACTTTTCCAAGATGTCTTTCACATATTTTGATTGATTAATCAAAATACCATCTGTTCTTTGACTAACCTGGAGTCCAAGGAAGAAATTCATTGGACCCATAGAGCTCATCTTGAATTTAATCTGCATCAGTTCTTCAAATTCTTTGCATAGTAAATCATTGGTTGAGCCAAAGATGATATCATCTACATAGATTTGTACCAGTAGGATATCATCTTTAACTTTCTTTGTGAATAGAGTTTTATCAATGGCTCCTCTTTTGAAATTGTTCTTTAATAAGTATGATGATAGTGTGTCATACCATGCTCTTGGTGCCTGATGTAGGCCATAAAGAGCTTTATCAAGTTTGAACACATAATCACCATGTTTTGGATCTTCAAATCCTGGAGGTTGGCAAACATAAACTTCTTCTTCAATCTTCCCATATAGGAAAGCACTCTTCACATCCATTTGATAGACTTTAAACCTTTTGAATGAAGCATATGCTAGGAATATTCTTATAGCTTCAATTCTGGCAACAGGAGCATATACTTCATCATAGTCTATACCTTCTTCTTGAGTGTATCCTTGGGCTACAAGTCTGGATTTGTTCTTGATCACTATGCCTCTTTCATCTTTCTTATTTCTAAAGATCCATCTGGTTCCAATGGCTCTTTTTCCTTTTGGTAGAGGTACAAGTGTCCAAACAGCTTGTAACTTGAATTGAAGAAGCTCTTCTTGCATTGCCTCAATCCAGTTTGAGTCCTTCATTGCTTGTTGAATCTTCTTTGGTTCATCCTGAGACAGAAAGCATTCATACATACATTCATTAGCAATTAAGCTTATATTACACATATTTGCAGTTAAACTTTTGTTTAATTTGCTTCTTGTTTGAAGTGGTGAGTTAACATCACTTAGAACAAGGTCTAATGGATGGTTCTTTTGAGTCCTTGTTGTTGTAGCTTTATCAACCACTAGTTGATTTTCAAGGTTGGACTCATTTGCCTCAGGTAGTTGTTCTTCTTGAGATCCTTCATTAGTATTTGGTTCATCATTATCTTGGTCAGAGTTACTACTGCTATCATCTTCATTGAGATCAGTAGTATTGAAGTTGTTACTGGTATCAGTAGTATCTTGAGAATCTAGGTTATTATTGGGACCAGTAGTATTTTGAGTACTATTACTGGTACCAGTAGTATTTGAATTACTACTGTCCTCATTCTCAGAGTTACTACTGCTTTCAATATTTGAGTTATTACTGACATCAGTATTAACTATGGGGGCAGTATCAACTATTATGTATCTCATCTTTTCTTGACCAGTATTAACTGATGATGTTCCTTCCTTTTGATTGTGACAGTTTGAATTACCTGTATTGAAATTCATATTAGAATTAAAGGATTTGGTTAGATTGTCTATGTTGAATAGCCAATCTGGACCATTTCCTTGTTCATTAGCAATGTTTTCATTAAAGGATACATTAATGCTTTCTTCAATTATTCTTAATCTTTTGTTGAACACTCTGTATGATTTACTTTGAGTAGAGTATCCCACAAATATTCCATCATCAGCTTTGCAGTCAAACTTACCAATTTGTTCTCTTGTAATCAAAATAGTACAAGGACAACCAAATGATTTTAAGAAATTTATAGAAGGTTTTCTTTTATTAAAAAGTTCATATGGTGTTTTAAAATGTGGCTTCACTATTAATACTCTGTTTTGAACGTAACAAGCAGTATTGACAGCTTCTGCCCAAAAAGTGATTGGTAATTTTGAGTCTGCAAGCATTGATCTTGCTGCTTCAATGATGGTTCTATTTCTTCTTTCAGCTACACCATTTTGTTGTGGAGTTCTGGGTGAGCTGTATTGCCTGTCAATACCTTTAAGATCACAAAAGTTAATTAAGTTAGTATTCTTAAATTCTGTGCCATTGTCACATCTTATGGCTTTAACTTTTTGATCAGATAAGTTCTCCAGTTTAACAATTAAGTTCTTGATGAGTTCACTTGTTTCATCCTTTGTCCTGAGAAAGAAAACCCATGTATATCTGAAAAAGTCATCAGTAATAACAAGACAATATTGTTTCTTTCCAATACTCATTACATTTGTTGGTCCAAAAAGGTCCATATGTAAGAGCTGTAAAGGAACAGAAATAGAGTTAACAATTTTGGACTTATGAGAAGTCTTGTGTTGTTTACCTTTTAGGCATGCAACACTGATGATCACACATGAATTGTTTTTGAGGTAGTCCAATGACCAGATTTCTTTTTACTAAGTTATTCATGTTTTTAAAATTTGTGTGACACATCCTTCTATGCCATAGTTCAGATTCAGTGGTGTTTGCCTTGGATATAAAACAGTTGACCTCATTTGTAGAAATGAGTTCTCCCCCTATATCTAGGCAATACACATTGTTTCTCCTTGGAGTTCTTAAAACAACATATTTTTCATCTAAAATAAAATCAGGAGAAAGAATGATGCACTCAATGTCTGTGAAAAGAATCTTGTTCTTTTTATCACAAACTTGAGACACACTGACAAGATTGTATTTTAATTCAGCTACATAAAATACATCATCAAAGGTAATTTTTCCATTAGTAACAGTACCTTTACCTGTAATCTTACCTCCTTGGGGATTCTCACCAAATGCCACATATCCTCCATCAAATGACTTGAAATCCTTAAGAATTTGCAGATTTCCAGTCATGTGCCTTGAGCATCCACTATCAATATGCCATGTTCTTCCTTCTTCTGGGATCTGAATGCTCTGCACAATTGAGTAAAGGATTAGTTAAGTTTGGGAACCCAAGCTTTATATGTCTTGGGTTCATCCTTTGAGAAATAAGCTTTGGGAGATTTAACTTTAAACACTTTTGGTACCCATACTTGTTTAGTACTGGTGTTTTGTTTTACTACTGCCCTTTTGTAGTTACTACTGGTGTGAGAATTTCCTACTGACTTTGGTTTATACCCATGATTTTTAGCTTTTGAATAATTTACTACTGATGGACCAGTAGTATTTGGGTACTTACCATGTTTAGAATGACCAGTAGTGTTTTTAGAGTTACTACCAGTAGTATTTTTGAAATTTATTTTGGGAGCAGTAGTATTCTTAAAATTAGGGTTTGTACCAGTAGTATTCTTGTATTGGTACCATACAGCATTATAATTAGGGTTAACACCAGTAGTAAATTTGTTAGAGTTTCTACTGGTGTTGGAAAATTTAAAATATTGTTTATTTTGATTGGATTTTCCATTATTCTTGAAGTAATTGCTGTTCTTTGGGCTTCCAACTCTTCTGTTTTGTACAAACCTTGGTTTACTTCTTCCAAATCTTGGATCTTCAACAATTGGATTTTTAATTTTATTTACTACTGAAGGACCAGTAGTAACTTTTAACTTTTGAGTCTTAGCATTTTCTTTAAAAACTTTAAATTCTTTTAACTCTTTGCAGTTTATTGGATTGAAGTGACAATCCTTTGCTAAATGGTTCATTTTATTGCATATAACACATCTTAGTTTCTTATTTTTAGCACCTTCAGGTATTCTTTGGTCTAAGAGTTGATTTTTGTTTCTTTCATTCCCCCTTGTTAAAATTTTTGGTACATTATCTGCATTATATTTGGGAGATTCATTTGGACTTGGAACTGTGTGAAAACTTGTATCAATTGATTTTGGTGATTCACTTTGAGATATAGTAAATTCAATTGATTGCTCATTATCAGAAGAATTATTTGATTCAGATGTTTCATTAGATGATTCAGTTTGATTTTCAGTTTTTAATTCATTAATGATTCTTTCTGAACTGTTTTTAAGAGGTGGAATGATTTTATATGGAGGTGGTACAGCATGATATCCCACCCCATGAACAACTTTTTCTGTAGTTTGATTATTAGTTAATTCATCAAGAATTTTAGTGCTTCTTTCAAACTTTTTAATTGTTAATTTATTTTGTTCAATTTCAAGCTGACATTCTTCTAATTTACTTGTTAGTTCTTTATTTTTTGTTTCATAGAACTCTTTCTCATCCACAGCTTGAAGCAATTCTTCCTTGATCCGTTGATCAATCATCTTGTACACCTTTATTTGATGTTCTTGGTCAGCAATCACACCATCAAACTCATGATTTCTTCTGATTGCTTTTGCTAAATCTTCATTTAATTTATTGTTTTCTTTTTCTAGATTTTTAATAATTTTAGCACATTCAGGAGTACAAGGTTTAGATTTTACCTCAGTTTTGTTTTTAGTAAAGGCCATGAGAGCTTGATTTTGAGCATGCTCTTCTGCTTGGAAGCTCCAGTCATAGCCTTGTCCTTGTTGTGACACAAGAGCAGTTGATTTTGATCTTTTGTCTGGTTGAGGACATTCTTTTGCAAAGTGACCAAGGTTGTTACAGTTGTAACACTTTACTTTAGTTTTGTCAAATCCTGCTTTGTCACCTTTGTTGAAATTTAGGCTTGTCCTACCAGTTCTTTTTAAGAATCTTTTGGTCCTTAGGCTCAGCATAGCCATCTGCCATTTAAGATCCATTTCCTCAAGATCATCTGGATTCAATTGTTCCAAGTCATCACTAATCAATGCAGTGTGCACATGACTAGTGAAGAAGGATTCTCTTGCAGTATCCTCAGAATCTGCAGTCTTTCCTGTGGAGGTTTCTTGTCCTTGACCTGTACTAGACACAAAAGCAGCATTGTTAGAAGAAATAGAAGGGTTTTTGTGATTTACCTCAGTTTCAAACACTCTGAGATCATTATAGAGTTCATCTAACTCCTTTTCTTCTAAAGCATCTCTTTGTCTATACACCACTGTGTACATGGCCCATTCTTCACTAAGAGACCTTAGGAACTTCATGTTGACATCTTCTTGGTCCATCTTTACACCAACTTGGTTGAGTTCACCAATTAGTTTGTTGAATCTGTCAAACACTTGAGTGAGTGTTTCATTGGGCTTTCCTTTGAAATTTTCAAAGTCTTGTTTGAGAACAGACTTCATATTCCTCTTGGTGCTCTTTGTCCCAACGAATCTCTTCTCCAGTGCTTCCCATAGTATTTTTGCATCATCATATTCAACAAAGAGATGTTGATAATCATTAGGAATGGCCAGTAAGAGAGTGCTTAGAGTTTTGAGTTCGATGCCTTTATCTTTCTTCTCCTTCTCACATTTAAGTTTATCTGCCTCAGTTGCAGAGCTGCTTGCTTGAAGTTGACCAGTTTTGTTTCCTTCACAGACTACTTCCCACATGGAATAATCTGTAATAAGCATGTATTGCTTAATACGATTCTTCCACATCCCGAAGTTATTGGGAGTGAGAATGGGAATTTTGTTGGCCTGAGTGCTTTCATTATTATCAGTCATGATTAATAATGTGTGTGTTTTAAAGATTAAAACTTTTTGTTGTTCTTAACAAATAGTAGATCTAGAACCAATAAGCTCTGATACCACTTGTCAGGATCGATTAACTATAGACAAGTTAATAAACACCTTAGATCTAATTGATGATAGAAGTTGCAGCGGATCAACACTATATCAATGTATTATGAACGATGAACTGTAAGAACAATATGTAAGAATATTAAGAACACAGTTTCACAAAAAGCTTCAATGTATATTATCGAGTTAACAATACACACGTACGTTTACAATTCGTAAGGAACTATATATAATAGTCCTTGAAGCTAAACTATTTACCCTAGTTATTCTAGGATACGATTTACATCTAATTATAAACGATATACATTGATTTACATTCTATAACTATCTCTGCGAAGATCTCGGACTTGATTTGTTCCAAATATGCGTTGTCAGTAGTAAAACTTATCACCAGTAGTAAATATGAAGATCAGTAGTAAACTTGGTGATCAGTAGTAAGTCCAGATACATCGTCAGTAGTAACTACAATGATCAGTAGTATCTTCAATAAGCATTGATCAGTAGTAACTTTAGTTATAGTATACACCAGTATCAACTTCATCAGTAGTAACATGTTCTGCCCCATCAGTAATAAACATAATTATCACCAACTGCAGCATCAGTACTAAGTTGATCTGTGATTTGCTCCAACAATGTATAATCAAAATAATATAGTAACATAGTTACTATTTCGATTTAAACACATGTAATTTGTTATGATGTGTAGTATAATATTATTTTTGCATTAAGATTTAGTTTTACAATTATTATAGAAGCTTCAAATCTGTTTTCGACCCCATGGAAGCTTAAGTTGAACACATTCAAGTATTCAACTATATGATAGCTACTTTTACATTAATGCATTTTGGCATTTCGCAATCAAAATTATTGCACCTAACCCTTTTTCCACCCAATTTTCACATGTAAAAAACACCTTTCTTCTAGAACACAAATCTAGGTACCGGTCAAACCTACCTGACCCGACCCATATCAGTGGTATGAATTTTATAGATGGATAAATAATAAATAAAAACCTAGATTACCTGCAAAGGGGAACTTTACAATTAGAATCAGGTAATTCGCAAATGGAGGAATGGAGTTTGAAAAGCTGCCACATCCTTTTGCATCGAATACAACCGCCATTGTTTCTCTTTTTGCAGATTGCGAAATGTTGAATCGAGAATTGAAGTCCTTGACATGTTGAGAATTTGCTACAAGGAGCTCTGTTTTTGCATGGTTGTTTGTTGTACGGTCCAACACTTACGCAACCTTCCGTACAAATGTGTTCCAAACAATCCATAGCTTCACTCAACTGGAAATACAAACTCTGTTCTTTCCTGTTCTTCCTGCATTTTTTCCTTCTCTGCACATTCAAATCGGATCAACAATTAGGTTTACGTATTGGTTAATTTCAATTATATTTTGATACATGTTTGTATACGTACCGTTTCGGTTTCATCGATGAACTGGAGGATTTCGAGCTCGAGAAATGGGTCATTATTTTGAAGGAATTTCCAGCCTTCAGTTTTCGCAACGGATTTGAAACTGTTGGACACGAGTTTCATGCATTTGAGGTAAAGATCAGGTGCGTCGCAGAGCCTTGCAAGTTGTAGGACATCAGTCACGTTCTCAATTGTCAGCCGTTCGATCAAGGCTTTTGTGCACCGTGATTTTAGTTGTGGGACCAGGTATACATGAGATAGCGCCAATAGATGAATCCCGTATTTTTCCATATCTTGTTCCTTGCATCTGTTAACCAAGGGCATTTTGGTCAATTAATTATTCTTATTTTTTTTTATAAAAGATCACCATCAGCCGGTGGAGTAAGTGGCATGCAAAAAATCAACAGTTGATGGTGCCAGATGTGCCATCAGGGAAAATTGGACGGTGCAGATGTTTTACGTTAATTAAATATTTAATTCTACAGTTAGGATCTAAATAAATCTTAGAAATACATAAAATAACGATTATAATAATAAAATGAATAAAAATCGTTGGTTTGTGGTTGTGAACTGACTTCCTGGAATAGAGGAATCCAACGAAGACTTCCACCGCGTCACACGGAACGCCGAGTATCGGAATTGTCTTCTCGGAGCTCCGGTGCTTTCGAGGTCTTTCAATTAAACTTTCCAACACCGTTGAAGATGATGCCTGAATTAATCACACAAATCACAAATATCTTAAAATCCTTGAATCTGACAAATCGAACGGATACAGTCAATTAATTCATTTTGATATATGTATTAGATATAGAAACTGCATATCAACACCGTGAAGAACTAAGATCTGTAAAACAGATCTCGTTTACTATGAGGTTTTCCCGCTAAAATCGTGTACGTATTTGTTTATTTGGATGAAAATTTTGGAGTTTTATGAACTTTCCGGTGGAACTACAGTTAAAGTATATCATGAGGCGGCAAATTACCAAAATGTTAGCATGCGCCGGAATCCTTCGGCCACCAGATGTCACAATCTGGATATAGTTCTCCGTTGAATCACCAGAAACATTGTCGGATTCACTAGGAGATGCCGGTCTTCTACACATCTTGCCGGATAATGCTAACGGCGGTGACAATCGTTTACTTATTACTTCCTTTTTTTTGTTTGAATTCGGATCGAAATACACAGAGCTGTCCAAAAATTTCGGTCGTCTACTTGGCGTAGTTGAGGTGTCTGATTTTATAGACAACTCCAAACGAACCATGTAGGAAAGAAAGTATAGTTTAAGTTTAGTCCTTGAGCTACTTACAAACGTGCGTTTTTGGTCCGTTAAAAATATGAAAAGTTTGATCTAAACTCAAATAGTATTTCATCTTGATTTGGACCAACATCACCAAGTACACTAATGTGATATTTAATGGGTGTCGGTTAAAACGAGCCGTGAGCTATTAATTTTAATTTTATAAATAAATATATCTGTAAAAAAGTTAGAGCTGAAAGCTGGAGCTGTAAATTATAAAATGACATAAAATGACAAATAAGATGGATAAATTTGATACGAATTTAACTTTTAAGGGTAATAATGTAATATTATAACCTTTTATTTTAAAATACTCTAACTAATTTCAAAAAGCTAGTTCAAGTATGTCATCTTTACGATCAAAATAAAGTTTTTTACAAGAAGAAAAGTAGAACCCTCTTATTGTTTGTTTGATAGTAGATTGAAGCCAACAAATCCTTTTATTAATCAAAACTCTTGAATCATTTAATGCCAAACATGAAGCCAATATCTTGCTACTTCCATAATTATTGGCATTGATATTTATTTGGTTGCTATAGTAAAAGATTAGCAATTTAATTTGCCTACTTGACAGACATAGAAATTATGATTTAAGAAAATTAACATAAGAGTACCCTGTATCCAATATTCCAATATGAATTTGTCGCCTTTAGTTTATCAGAACTCAAATAAGTTCATTACCTCAAATATATTCGGCCTTTATGTTTAATATGGAGTATATAGCTGCACAATTCTTATAAAATTACTTCAAGTACTATTTATATATGAAATTATATGAAGTTACTAATTCAATTAGAAAATGCTATAACTAAATAAGTCTACTATAATTTGTTTACGTATAAGGTCAACAAGTTGATATAATGATAAGAAAAGAAAAAAATAATTTAACCCCAATGTAGATGACATTCAATGTTGTATATCAAATTAACTAGAATAACCACCTAAGAATCTGAAATAATGAATCAAATCATCGAACCAAAGGCGAGAAGTTGTAGGATCAGAACACCAATTTAGTTTGAACTCAGCATAATTAAAACCAGTCGCCAAGATCCGGTTGGTCGTAAAAATCTATCCAAGAACCATTTAAGGTTTCCCAATTTCCGTTAAGCGGATTTTTTATTTCAACATCTTTCAAATCGGACCAAATTTCCTTTCGTATTTTCTTTTCCATAAACTCATTTACCATCAGCTTGCATATGTACGTTTCTGAAAACATTGTGTCTTCATAAGACGTTACGTATGTCGGATGGCAAATTGAAAAAAACGCATCGAAAAACCGTGAGCGCTCCCACAAGCGTTCGCCGGATAACGTTTTAAACTTTAGTTGTTCCACGTTCGTAGCAGGAAACGGCACTAATAATTCAAAACTCATATCGAATATGTCGATATCGAATTTGCTCGAGAGATTTAATGTTTCCCTCATCTTTAGAAAGAACGAATGATCATCGATGGGCTTTCTCAACTTTAGGATAAGAGTAATTTGTTCGGGAACAATGTTTGGAAACGAGAGAGTTGGAATCGTGCTACCATTGTAACAGAAAAACCGCAATTTTGGAGCGAAAACTTTTATGGTGATTTCGTTATTGTTTTGCCAAAACCGCAAGCTCAATCTTTTCATATATTTAGACGTTATATCTAACCTTTTCGGACCCCAAGTCCCCATTTCAAGATTCAAACTCTCGAGAATAGGCAAATTCGATTCAATCATGTCAAAAAAAGCATCATCCATGATCACACCACCTAAATGTAATTGTGTCACACTTTTTAATGAATCGATCTTAAATGGTATCGGTTTTCTTCTATCGACAACCGTTGAGTCGTAATAAAATGAACGAAGATTCGGGACATCGACAATTTCCAAAATATCGTTTTCTACCCTCGAGATTATCTTCAATTCGCGAAGATAACGAAGGTTTTTAATCTTGATCCTCTTCAACCTTTTGTTAAACGAAAGGTTGATCTTCTTGAGCACGTTACAAGTAGACAATATATTATGAAGTACCTTTTCGCTTATGTTCACGTCGGTTAACACGAGTACTTGAAGGGACACACACTTGATCATAATTTTGCTACTCATCCAAAGGGTATTATCATTCGTCATCATGACATCAGCTGGTATTCTTAGGGTTGTGAGAGAAAGCTCCTTGAGACAGCTTCTAGAAGCTACTTGACGAATCCATTTATCGGCAAGAAAAATCGAATCGTGGTTGTTGATACATAGTTGAAGATTGAGACTTTCGATTGGTATGTTGTGTTTGTGATATCTTAGTAGAGTGAGATCGATGAACTTCATGTGATCTTTTTCTTGTTTTTCGGTGACATTAGGTTTGCTGTTGGTGAACCTATGGTTGACCAAGCGTGTAGCCATGATTTTGACAAAACGCACGTGCGAGCAGCTTCTTCTTCCGGCAACAACGATTGTATATGGTGGATCAACTCCGGTACATCTTCTAGTCGTCGTGTGCGTATCGGCATCCCTTCATCCATCTGAACATAGCAAGAAATTGTTCAGATTGAAAGTTCTTGAAAAGAAGAACTTTGTTAATTAGTGATGATGTTAAATTGTTAATTCTCTCTTGAAATACCTAAATTTGAGAGGCGTTTTAATCGTAGAATTAGTTTGCGGGTATTTAAGGCCGAGAAGTTTGAACTCAACCTGGATTAATCTACTCTTTTGTCCATATCCATTTATAAAGATTTACTAAAAGGAAGGCCTTTAGTTTAACGTTGTGATCAAGATTCTAAAAAAAAAAGTTTTAAAAACGTAAGACATACATTAAAACCTTGAATTTTAATCTACAACTTACTTCTAAATTTCAGGAAATACTCATTGTACAACTTTTTATGCATTTAATGACAGCCCTTAGAGCTGTCATTATCAAAACCCAAAAAACATTATAACTCGACAACTCCGTCATAGCTTGTACGGGTTAAGTCTTGTGGAGCTACGCTATGTCTTACGTTTTTAAAACCTTGAATGTGATGTCTTACGTTTTTAAAACCTTGAATGTGATGCTTTCCATCCTTGTAGTCTAGGGTTCAAGTTTGATATATGTGGTATTTAAAAGTAAGTTAGACTTTCCGTTCAATTAGATAGGATAAAATAAAATAATTTATAAATTTTTAGCACTAAACGAAACAAAATATACTGTACAAAACAAACTAAACACGATGAAAAGAAAAAACGTGTGGGCTTGTAGCCAAGCTAAGCGAACAAAACTAAGCCCAAGCCCAACCCTAAAAATTACACGGAGGGTGAAAATCACTATATTAGATAGTTTTATTTGGTATTTAGATTAGAAGTGATTGCTAATTCCCTTCAGTATAAGGCAATATCTAGACTGTTTCTAAAAATCAAAAAGATATTTTAAATGATTGTATTTTGCGATTAAAAATGTCAAATATGGTATGTGGTTGATATTTTTTCGGCCAATATAAACATTCATTTATTTAAGTAAAAGATAACTTTTTTTTTGGGTTTTGATAATGTAAGGGCTGTCATTAGACATGTATGAAATAATTGTATATCAATTTATAACTATCTCATGCATCTTAGGAAAAACTCCACCCTTTAATGTACAACTTTAATTGTCTAATGACGAAAACCCTTTTTTTTTCAACCAAACAAACAAGTTGTGTTATTAGCTCTATTTATATTGCAAAACTAATTCTTTTGAAAACAATATTTGTGGATCTAGGTGTCATAACATTAATATGCATAACACGTTCGACTCTGTTAAAAAGCCAACTGTCTCAGGTGTAAGAAACCAAATGTATCAAACGCGAAAGGGAATAAACATGGATTGATTTTCAATGAATGTTTTCTCATATTTTGTTACTTTGTACGACGTGTCTTTCAATACAGCTTGTTCCACTATAACACCTCAATATACAAGTTTTTATAACATTTTGTTCATTCTTCAAAGGGTTTTGATATTGTTTATACTTGCTAAATTAGCAACGACTTTATAATGGGCAAGGTTTAGTAACTAAAAGCTTATTAGTAATTACCAGCGAGTTTAATTTTAGAAACGAACTGTGAGTTAGCAATCGCGATATAACAAGATAGTGTTTTTTCTATGCGTTGCTTGTTTAGATGTAGTTCTATTTTTTCAGAAATGGAATACTTAATTACAAGCTGTAAAAACGGATGCACATACACACACAGATTTATTATAAAGTTTTAGAATTATTTTTCTCCTAAACAAAATACAACTTAAAAATAATTAATAACGATGCTTAAAACTTCTAAACGCTTTCTTTTACTTCGGCTAAACATTAACTTTTGAATCCTACAATGATCTTATTGATTTATTTTTTTATATTTTTGTGTGTTGTAACATGTGCTTTAAGAACCCATAAAAAAAGCATTAATTAGTCTCGAACTTCATTATATATAGTTTAGAGTTTTTTTTTTTTTAACAACAAGAAAGAGGTGCAACGGTAACGAGCTTCGGCAATGTCATTACCCGCACCGAAGCCACCCAAGAACCAATTTTATTAAATAAAATTCTAGCAAAAAGCTAGTATACATGTATCACCTTACATAAACTACATCTATCACCACAAAAAGATTATTACATATAAGCACATCAATTTTAGACATACACACTACTCTAAACTACATATATAGTTTAGAGTTAACTTACAAATGTAAGTTTCAAACTTAATTAATATGTATCTATACTATCTATAAAGCATTTAGGACTACTAAACATAACAACTCCTTAAATTTAAACTTAATGACATTTTCACTTTTAGTAACTTCTTCAACACCACAAATATAGAAAAGTGTTGCTTCCAGGATTCGAACACAAGACCTCTTGTGAAATCTGACTGTGTGTTAACCAATTGCTCTAAATGACAATTTGTTTTAGAACAAATAAACAACTAACTTTAAATAGAAAACATATTGTATCGAACTTTTCATGATCAATGTATTTGTTTGTGTGCTCACATATTCTTTAATTATAATCCTTAAGTTTGTTGGTTAACTTGAATGTATTATTATGTTCTAGATGATAATGATTACTAACGACAATTTTTAAAGACGGAAAAAATCATTCATTTGCGCAATTATTGTTGGAAAAACCGTGTAAACGAACAACACTTGCTCGCCCACAAAATATAGATTCTGGGTACCCGGCGCCACATTGCGCGGGTACCCTACTAGTTAATTATAAAGTTTTTCTAGTTTATGCTCACCATATAAATAAAACATATTTTTTACATAGAGAATGGATAAACGAATATTTTTTTATGACTATTAAATATAAAATTTAATATAATAATAATCATTATAATTTCAGTTGAGCTAGAAAAAGTATTAATTAAATTTTTTTGTTTTCTAAGAATCTATACTATCTATAAAGCATTTATGACTACTAAACATAGCAACTCCTTAAACTTAAACTTAAGGACATTTTCACTTTTAGTAACTTCTTCAACACCACAAAAATAAAAAAGTGTTGCTTCCAGGATTCGAACACAAGACCTCTTGTGAAATCTGACTATGTGTTAACCAATTGCTCTAAATGACAATTTGTTTTAGAACAAATAAACAACCAACTTTAAATATAAAACATATTGTATTGAACTTTTCATGATCAAGGTATTTGTTTGTGTGCTCACATATTCTTTCATTATAATCCTTAAGTTTGTTGGTTAACTTGAATGTATTATTATGTTCTAGATGATAATGATTACTAATGACAATTTTTAAAGACGGAAAAAATCATTAATTTGCGCAATTATTGTTGGAAAAAGTAAACGAACAACACTTGCTCGCCACGAAATATAGATTCTGGGTACCGGCGCCGCAATGCGCGAGTACCCTGCTAGTTAATTATAAAGTTTTTCTAGTTTATGCTCACCATATAAATAAAATATATTTTTTACATAGAGAATGGATAACCGAATATTTTTTTATGACTATTAAATATAAAATTTTAATATTATAATAATAATTATAATTTCAATTAATAATTTTTTCATGAGCTAGAAAAAGTATTAATTAATTTTTTTTGTTTTCTAAGAAAAAAATATATTCGTTATCTTATCATGCACTCCATCCGCCCCATAAAAAAATTTACATTTCATTCGGACACAATATCTTAGGAGATAGTTTGTAAAACTTTTGATTAAAATATAAGGTTAGATTGGAGAGAGAAAGTGTTTTATTGGTGAAATGATTGGTAATACTTCATCCGTTTCATAATAAGTGATAAACTTTCCATTTTTTAATGTTTTAAAAACAAATGATACACTTTAAAACTTTCCTTATTTGGTAAAATATAGTGGGAACCATACCCACTAACTATCTCCTTTAATAAAGTGAAATTACTCATGTACCCTTACTTTTACTTTTAAACATTATTAAACTCACTTTAATCATAATATGGGGACTCCTCACTCACTAACTATCTAATTTAATCTAATTTAACCTTTATTATAATTTTTTGCCTCAAAAAATACGAAAGCTAATTTTTTATTACTTATTTTGAAACAGAGGAAGTAATATTATTTTATTAGGTGGGCCCCAAATTTGAAAGTGTAATTTTTTTTTGGGATAAAATTTTAAGAAGAAATATAAGTTTTTGTGAGACGGATGGAGTACTTTTTACATATATGTTAAAAAATTTATTGTGGAAAAAGTTAAATAAGAAAATTTATTAGTATGATTTAATTTTATTTAATAATTATACGAAGTAATAATAAAAGATCTTTAATGGTTAATGTCTAGTCAATTCAATTGGATAGGTAATTTGACCCGACAGAATAAACAAGATGGTCCATAATATGAACCACGTGTGTAACGCACGCGCCGGAACAGTCACGTAGGCATGGCTCGGTCTAAGGGGAATCAATACTTGACAACACTGGTCTCAGCTTTTCCTCATTTGCAACCTCAGCTACTTCCTACAATGAAAATGTCCTTATTACCCTTTGTCAGACTCTGACACCTATCACCTCACTAGTCATCAATTTTGTTTTTCACTTTACCATTTCATCATTTTCGTTAATTAAGTAAAAGTAATAATATTATATATTTATTTAATTTTTCAAACTTATTTTATAAATATAAATATTTAAATGATTAGATTATGAAAAAATTAATAAATTATATATGTTAATTATTTAACGAGTATAAGGATAAAATAAATAGATTTAATAAAGAATAATATAATTTTTAGTAATTAAAATAACACCTAATCATTCCTCAAATTTTATTTGGAAATATTATCAAAATGTCCATATTTGATGGGGACTAGAAAATGACATTTTTGGGGTTTTTCTGAAAATGTTTCTTCTAAGTACATACAATTTTGTAAGACTTCGAATAACTGGAATAATGCATAAAATAGTTAATTAGCTAAAACTGGAAATTTAATGATAGTTAATTAGCTAAAACTGGAAATTTTTCTGAACCTCATCACGTTTAACCTCTCTTTACTGTTCAAAAAAAAAGTAAGAACCAGGAAGAAGTAACACAACGTGTTACTACTATTGTTATAGGTGAGACCATTATTTTTGTCAGCCTATTGACCTAACTATATTATTACAAAATATCATATTCATATACAGTAATAAATTAACTTCACCAAACAACATGATGAGATTATGAATATCATTATCCATTTGAACTAAAAAAGAAATATAGTTATTCATTTTAACTATTTAGTGATCGAGATATGTAATTTCATAGTCACATATCTTATTTCTTTCTAAGTAAATATTTATTATAAATAAAAAAAATGTTTAAAAATGATGACAACAATGATTAAATCATTTACATTATGCATAAATCTCAGAAACATAAGAAGAGTCCATTACAACGAAAATACATTTATAATTCTTTTTTATCTATTTGAAGTTAGGTATAAAATATTACTCACTCCGTCCTATAAAAAAATTCTCATTTCTCTTGAGCACAAGATTTTAGAAGATAGTTAGTGGTGGGTCTTTGGTAATACTTTTAATTAAAATATAAGATTAGATTGGAGAGAGAAAGTGTTTAATGGTGGAATTATTGGTAATGATATTATTTTATTAAGTGGACCTTTTAAATTTGAGAAATGAGAACTTTTTTGTAGGATAAAGTTTTAAGGAGAAATTTGAACTTTTTGTAGGACGGAGGGAATATTATAGAGTAAATTACATGAATGGTCCCTGTCGTTTACACAATGTTTTGGATTTAGTCCCTAAGTCTCAGTAATTACACCCGTAGTCACTGTGGTTTACACTTCGTATTGGTTTTGGTCCCTAATACTAACAGACGTCAAATATGGCTGCTAAATTTTTTGAAATACCTAAAATACCCTTATACTCTTTCTTCTCCAACTAACCCTAAATCACAATCCCCCAAGTTTATCCTAAACCCCCTCTCCAAAGTCATCGGAGGATTGCCCTGAGAACCACCACCTGCCGCTGCACCTTCGGAGGATTACTCCAGTAGCCGTCTTTTCTGGATTGAATCACGGCCTATAGAATCCGGGTACATATACAGGTACATATACAGCTTTATCAGTAAAAATCAGTCAACTACTAATTGAGCTATTTTACGAGCCCTAAGTATCGTAATTTGTTGTTATGTCGTTATTTTATAGGCGATCGGTTATAGTTAAAGGCGGAAAAGATGAAAATGAAGAAGCAATTGATGTAACGCCCAAAGAGTTTTCAGTCCGTACAGTTTCTCAAGAGTATGGTGGTGGTGCTTTCACAATTTCAGGAGATACTGTAGTTTTCTCAAATTATAAAGATCAAAGGCTTTACAAGCAGTCAACAGATTCGAGTACTTTAAATTTGCTCTAACTTTTGTCTACAAATGCAACAATTAAAATCAACTGTTTCCTGGAATTTTCAAGTATTTCGATTTCTAGAATTTTTAGATTTTGTAATGTTTTGTGACTGTAGATTCGGCACCTGTACCACTTACTCCTGATTATGGCGGACCAAAAGTGAGCTATGCTGATGGAGTTTTTGATACATTTCTTAATCGGTTTATCACTGTTATGGAAGGTACATTTTTTAATTTCATGATCACAATTTTGATTTAGGGTTAGTTGATTTGGGGAATTATGATTTAGAGTTAGTTGATTTGGAGGATGACATTGTAGAAGGAGTACATGGGAGAAGATAAGAGAAGAAAGAGTATAAGTTAAGGGGTATTTTAGGCACTTCAAAAAATTTAACAGCCATATTTGACGTCTGTTAGTATTAGGGACCAAAACCGATACGAAGTGTAAACCACAGTGACTACGGGTGTAATTACCGAGACTTAGGGACCAAATCCAAAACATTGTGTAAACCACAGGGACCATTCGTGTAATTTACTCAATATTACTCCCTCCGTCCCACAAAAAACTTCCCATTTCACCCAAAAATTTTGTCACACAAAAAACTTCCCATTTAAGAATTGGAGGGACCCACTTGATAAATTAATATTATCTCATTAACTTTATGACATTTTCTATCATTTTTTTAAAGTTTCTCTCACTAACTTTATGTCAATCTCTAAATTAATCCTATATTTTAATCAAATTTATTACCAAATACCCCACCACCAACTATCTCCTAAAAACATGTGCCCAAGTCAAATGGGAAGTTTTTTGTGGGACGGAGGGAGTATATATTAGGAACTAATAATTATAATAAAAAATACAAGTAATATTTTTGGAGGGAGTGAAGTTCAATTCCAAATGTTGCCATCCGTCCCTGCAAAGAAACTGGAAACCAACTCATTGTTCAGAGTTTTCTAGAGAGAGAAATTGACAGATTTCTAGAGAGAGAGAAAGCTCGTGACTGCGATGGAGTGTTTATCACACCAACTCATTAATTACAACATTTACTCAATCACCGCATCTCACCTCCATTACCACATTCTTCTACCTCACCATTACCAATACTACTGCAAATATCTTTGTTCTAGAGTTAGGTTTTTTTAATTGTTCGCGAATTAAAAGTCTTCGAAGTTCCGTAATCTTCGCCCATTTTTCAAACTTCGTGCCCTAAAACTTCCGTCCTTGAAATTAATTTGATATTTTCAGGTGCGTGTGGTTGTGGTTGTGTTAATTTTAAACTATCTGTATCAATTTGTCGTTTCGCACACTGTTTGTTTGTATTTGCATTTCACATTTGTACTATATTATATCCCCAAAGTCTTCGATTTTGAGCTCCGTGAAGCTGCATTTTCCTTTATTTGTAAAAAAATGGTGAAATCGGAGTACAAATTCAACTATTTCGTCTTTGTGTTTGTTTTATTTAGGCGTCATTTGTTAATGTTGCTTTCCTCTGTTTTTGTTACAGCTGAAGAAGGGAATGTGGGTTTCTCTTACAACCTTCTATGCTGTTGTTATCTTATAATGTTAAAGGTACCTGCATTTTTGCTATATTTGTGTATTTGTTGTTGACGTTTGTAAAAATTATTATAGTGTTTTGATTCTTTTTTTTCTTCTTCTGTAGACTAAAGATGAAAGTTTGTTGCCTTTTGATATCTTTAGGAGACTACTTTATGATTTTTAAATGTTTCACCCCTTTTCAGGCCTGCAAGTGATTTAAGGTTAATTTATGGTTAATTAAACTAAATTAATTTTGAAAAATGGATGGTCGTCGGCATTCAGTTGATCTACCGATCTCGAAAACATTAATCGCTCTTCGAAGAGTAAGATCACTTAGAGATCCAGACACTAATTCACTAAGCAGGTTATCTAATTTTGTTGACAATTTAACTATAAACTGGGAAACAAACTCAACTAATGGGATTGTTCTTGAAACAAACAATTTGGGGCTATTTAACCAGAATGAGGATCAATTTGTTAACTGGGAGACGTATCATGGTCAAAGTCAATCTACACGTAAACCTAAGTCAACATTGTGCAAGAAAACCGAAGACAAATCATTAAGTGAAAGATATTGCAACAATTACAATGATTTACCGTGTATGATGCCAACAATCGATTACTTGGAGGGTGTAGATTCATGTAATGAACAAATTGAGATGATTCTAGAAGCCGAACAACAAAACCGTAACCGATTTAAAAAAAGATCAACACGTAGAAAACGTTATAAATCATCAAAAAATGTAGGTAACGATATTATAAGTTGTGTAAGTAGTCCATGTTTATCATTAAGTGATAATGCTTCATTTGGTGGGTCCAGTTGCGGGACACCGTTATATGAAAATAACGATATTGACATCGATAATCAAGAAACCGATAATGGCGGTTGTGGTATCGGTTCTTGTTGGTCAAGTACTCCAAGATTTCAGGAACTCGGTGTCTCGAAACATTATGGTTGTGAAACTACACCGTTTTCTGAAAGTCCTAGGTGTCTTGGTCAGAAATTTAGACCAAAATCATTCGATGAATTAGTTGGACAAAACGTTGTATCGGGATCTCTTTTGAATGCAATCTTGAATCAAAAGATTGCTACTTTTTATCTTTTTCATGGTCCACGTGGGACTGGGAAGACTTCTGCTGCAAGAATCTTTGCTGTGGGTTTAAATTGTTTATCACAAGAAGAAAAAATAAAAAAACCGTGTGGAAATTGTCAAGAATGTGATTTATTCTTTGCCGGAAGAAGTAGAGATGTTAAGGAAGTAGATTCAGTTAGTTTAAATCAAACCGAAAATCTTCGATACCTTATTAAAAACGCATTACTCCCGCCAGTTTCTTCTAATTTTAAGGTTTTTATAATCGATGAATGCCAGCTAATTCACGGGTCAACATGGTCAACTCTTATGAATAGTCTTGAAGAAGTATCTCGTCATGTTATTTTTATCATGATCACTCCTGATGTCAGCAAACTTCCTCGAAATGCTGTACCGAGATCCCAGAGATTTATTTTTACAAAAATTAATGAAATGGATATTGTTCAAAAATTGAAGAAGATTTGTTTAGAAGAAAAGTTCGATTATGATGAAATTGCTTTAGATTTTGTTGCTAAAAGATCAAACGGATCACTTCGGGATGCAGAAATGACTCTTGAACAATTGAGTTTAATCGGGAAAAGAATAACCATGTCATTAGCTTATGAATTAGTGAGTTAATTACTTAATTACAATGTTCATTTATTTATTATGATTATTTATTTATGTTTATTTTTTCAGGTTGGTATTGTTTCTGATGAAGAATTACTGGAGTTACTAGCAATGGCGTTATCATCCGATACTTCAAATACAGTTAAACGAGCAAGAGAGCTAATGAGATCAAGAATCGATCCTATGCAATTAATATCACAATTAGCAAATTTAATTATGGATATTCTTTCTGGGAAATTTCAAGAAAATGTTTCCCAGGTTAAAAGACAGTTTTTTGAAAGACATACTTGTGAGTATATATTTATAATTTTATATCATAATTCCTGTTTCCAAATCATGTTTGTGATTATATATATCCACTATTTTTTTTTTAATTTTAATTTTTTTATAGCTGAAGCTGATTTGCAGCAACTAAATAACGCCCTGAAAATATTATCTGAAACTGAAAAACAATTGAGAGCATCTAAGAACCAAACAACATGGCTCACTGTTGCTTTATTACAATTAAGTTCTGCACCATCGTTTAATGCTAATGATTCAAGTTTATGTGTTAGATCGGTACATCAAGGAGGTACAAATTATTTAATTATTGCTATAAATTGATTTTAATTGAATAAATATTACTCCCTCCGTCCCACAAAAAACTTCCCATTTGGCTTTTTCACAAGTTTTTAGGTGATAATTAGTGGTGAGGTCATTGATAATACTTTTGATTAAAATATAAGGTTAGATTGGAGAGAGAAAGATAGTTAGTGAATATTAGTGGTGGGGTCTTTAGTAATAATAGTTTTTTATTGTGTGGAGCTTATCAAATATGAGAAATGGGAAGTTTTTTGTGGGACAAAAATTTAGAGTGAAATGGGAAGTTTTTTGTGGGACGGAGGGAGTATATTATATGTGACATAATTGTTGGAAAAATATGCATATGCAGATAGTGTTGACCACAATAACGTATGTGAATCGGAAAAACTAAAAGATAAAGTGGCACTTGAGTCGATTTGGTGTAGAGCTTTGGAATTATGCAAATCGGGTTCACTTAGTAATTTCCTTAAAAGACATGGGAATTTAACTTCTGTTTGTTTTCACCAAGGTTTAATTTTTATTTATTTTTATTTTTCATTATAATAAAATTTCTTGAATTGTATTAACTGTAACGAACTAAGGCTGCATTTGGTTGCAGAAAATTTCTCTAATTTTCAACTTGAGTTTTTTAGAAAATAGAAGGTGATTTTTTTTTGTAGAAAACTACTGAAAATCTTGAAAATCTGTTCAAATGATTCTGTTTTTCAGTTTTTTTTTTTTTTTTAAATAGTTGAAAACCGTAAAAGTCAGTTTTTAGAAATTTAGTTATAAGATTGAAATGAAGGGTTTCTATTTTTTATGTATATTTTCCCCTAAAAAGTCACATTTGAACACGTTTGTTTTTTGATATTTTCTTGAAAATTTTTTCTAGAAAAAAGCCACTTTTGCCATTTTCTACAACAAACACATCCCATTTATTTTTTATTTTTTTTTCATTTTTAATAAAATTAACAAGTTAAATTTTTTTTTTTTGTGCACAGGACTAGCGGTAGTTGAAATCGAATTCCAACGTCCAAATTACATAAGAAAAGCCGAAAAATCATGGAAAAAAATAGCAAGTGCATTACAAGCTGCATTAGGCTGTAATGTCGAGATTAGAATTCAAAATTCAAATCATCCAAAAATTAAAAAATCATCATTCAAATTATTCACTTGTGTCCAAAAAAACAAACCGTCCAACCAAAACAACACCGATTTATCAGAAAACAGTTATAATGTCTCGGATGGTGGGCCCCATTGCTGTCATAAAAAAGAACAAGCAAGAACGATAAGAAATACTGATGGAAACGCATTAAGTGTTGACTTTTCTGGTCAAGAGTCAAAGAAGCAGTCATGCTGTTGGCCTAAAAGTGTGAAACATCATAAAAAAATCCGTTCTTTAGATACATCTACAGCTAGTGAAACAGACAACAATAATCTTGTTTTACCTGTTTCGGGAATTACATCTTCTAGAACATGTTCGTGTTTTGGTTGTTGCAATCGGGTTGAAAGGTCAGATTCTTTATTTTTTAATTGATTATTTTTATTCGATTAACGACACATTATGTAATGTAATTAGCAACAGTGCAGGCAGAAAAAGGACTCCAAAGTGCATTGTTGGAAATCTCCCATGTTTCCTTTAAAGAAGGTAATTTCATTTTGCTATTTTTTATAAAAATTAAATTATAAATTTAATTAAAAGTTGGAATTTTTAATCTTGAAAACAGGCTTGGCTGCTGAGGGTTAGACAACAAAGTGCATAGTTTGCGGTACGGGTTTGACCCGGTATGACTTGAGTCAACAAGATTATGGTCAACTTATATGGGCCCAAACAATGTATCTATTTGATTTGGAAACATATTGCAAGCTATATGTGGTATAAAGCCTAAAATAATTGAAAACTATAAATGTAGAAACATTTGCACCAAAACCAGCTAAATTTAGGGAATGATTCTTTTCAACTTAGGAGAAATATTAAATGTAACACCACAAAAACTAAACCCGATTTTTTTTTTTTAAACTAACGGAAGCGTAGAAATAATTAAAGTAAAGTAGTTAACATCTAACAGATATTAATAAACAGGCCTTTTACAACAATTATCCAAAATATCAAAAGTGTTTAGACAACCGGCGGCTCGGTTATTATAATATCAAAATCAGAGTGTCGGACAACCATTCCTAAAACACCCCTTGACCCGCCCAAAAGATAAACCTGCAAAAAGGTCAACGAGGTGGGGATTAGCTAACAGCTAAGTGAATGAAATAAACCAATAGAATAAAAACAACCGAATGATAAGTCTTATTATCCCAATTAGTTAATTTTGAAGAGTAACGGGGTTCTGCCGAATCCTTAAATCATTGTTGGCCGAACAATGATAACCGATAGCTCTTTACTCAAAGACAGTGTGTACCCCCTTAGAACAACCAGTGCTTCTAAGGGCGGTACACCTTGTCAATAGTAAACCTCTGCTCAGTAGAATGTTCCAATTACTGACATCTTCCCCAAATGTGCACTTAATAAACTACCGATATTAATTAAACCAAAGTATGGGCTTGCAATAACAATTGCAGCCAAGAAAACTGCACCCAAGAAAGTTCACGTTCGCGAACTCAAGTTCGCGTCGTGAACTTGAGTTCACGATCCGTGAACTTCTTCACGACCCAATCCCCAAATGCCTGTCTCGAGTTCACGATCGCGAACCCAAGTTCGCGTCGTGAACTTTCCCAGATACCAAATCCTGCACCCTTTTACCACATTGACCAATTTCTAACCAAATTGCCCATCTAAAGTTTGAAGGCTAAATCCACTCACCTTAGCTAGCAATCCGATGCTGAAAACTCAGTATTCTAATTACTGAGTTCCCTTGCCTTTGCCTGTAATAATAATGCAACCGAGTTAGTAACCAAATCAACCGAAATACTTAAAATACAAGATTCATAAATTATCCAAAACTTGCATAAGTCTATAAACCTTTTTAACCATAAGTCTAAATATAACAAAACCATATTGTATGCCCCACAATTCAAGTATTGCACCAAAACACACATTCTTGACCGATTCTAGTTATTTAGGACCAAACGGGTCAAAATCCAAACAAACTAACAATACCAACAACTAATCAAATTTCTCATATTTATAATATTAGAATCACCCACAATCATTTGGCATCTGATTTTCGATCAAGACAACTCCCTAAGTTGACCAGAAAAGTCAACAATGCACAACTAGCTAGTTATAGCCATTTCTAGATAATTAGCCAAACACCAAGTATAAACAAGCCATTAAGCACCAAATTCATGTTATAATTGATCACCTACAAATACTTAAGCTAAGATTACTTCATGAATACCTAAAATCATCATTTTCTCAATTTTTGGTTTTTAGGTCATCTTCCACAAAACTCCATTGATGGAGCTTGGTGAAATGAACACCAAATCAATGCTTCAGCTGCATCAACACATAAGCACATAAAAAATCAAACATAAACATCACCTAAAACCCAAGAGTTCAACAATTTAACACAAAATTGAAGAAATACCCATAAAAACTCAAGAACCCTAATTTTACTTGCAAAAACATGAACCCTAGCAACCAAGAAGTATTTCTAACCTTGATCTTGACCCAATTTCGAAATCACAGTTAAAAGGAGAGAAGATTCAAGCAAGAATGATTCAAAGTAAGAAAAACCAACAAATCTCTTTTGGTGTGTGTGTGTGTGTCGAAGTATGCAGAGGAAAGAAAAGAGAAGAGGAATTTTGACACCTCTTAGGACACGTGCCCTCACCCCAACTCAGCCAACAATTGCTTAAACACAGTGTAATATTGAAAGTCTAGGTCGCGTTTTATTTATTTAAAAATACTTATGTAATTCAGATTTTAATAACGAAGATATTTTCAGAACTGTAATTCAAAGTTTAATAAAATGCAATTTTATCAATTTTATGCTCAATTAAAATAATTAAATCTAATTTTAACCCTTTGGTTAAAATATGCTAAAATCCAATTAAATCACATAAATCATATAAAAAATAATAAACAAAAAGAATTACTTACCGAAAGTAATTTAAAAAAAATCTAGGCCGGGTCTCGGGATGTTACATTAAAATATATTTCGCTGATGTATGTTGCTACGAGGGTGTTTTTTAGATTATCTTCATATTTTTAAAACTGACAAAACTATAAGGTTTTTTTTTTTTTTTTTTTTTTTTTTGAACACCTAATCTACAAAGCTTATAGAGCATAAATAAGTCATAAGCTGGCACACCATTAGATATGAAACTAACAACTTTTTAAAATTTCCAACAATGAAAAAAGTAAATTACATAAATAGTCACTGTGGACCTGTGGTATGTAAACTTACAGATTTAATCACTAAATATAGTTGGACCTTGTGATGTACCACTCAAATGAGTATACATGTGTATTTTCACATATTATTAAAATGGAAAATATATGTATTTTCCATTTTACTTGAATAAAAAAATATTCTTTCCGTTCATCAATAAAGATGTAACTTTTAATACTCGGTCATCTAACTTTTAGCAAACCGAAAGCATTGTAATTTACTCAAAAAATAAGATAATCTAAAGTTCCAAATACAAAATTTAAAATTAAAATTTCAACTTACTTTGCTGTTTGCTAAACGACATTTTAAATTAAATTAAAATTAAAAAAGATTTTTTTGTTCGTAGCAAATATTGAAATTGACCTCCTGAAAATATTATCGTGGTAGGAGTTCAAATTCAACGACACCACCCTTTGGTAAACTCAACTCCTTTAAACGACACCGTTTTAGTCATAAGCACATTGATACAACTTTTATCATCATCAGAAACTAGAGCTCAAAGCGGAAGAAAATAATGGCCGTCAGCCTCAACCACCATTCTTTACCTTCTCCCTTTCACCGTTATCCTCGCCGTCACAGAATCTGTCAATCTAAATTCAGAAAACCCACCCAAATCTCCGCAGTTTCTCCCCAAAATCAAGACACTTCATCTTCAATTTTCCTCCCCTTTCTCCAAGAACAAAACTCACAAACTCCACAAATTGAACCCCAAAAAGATGAATTAATCACAGACCCAATTCACAAATTCTTCAAATCACAGACCTCTTCTCACCACCCAGACCCTACCCATGAAGGCAAATTCACCCTCCAAAAAAACCGCCGTTCTTCATGGCACCTCTCCCCCACCATCACCCGACCCGAATCCGAATCAATATATGAAAACGTATCCGGCCCGGATACTGTCACCGATTCTCCCGAAGCCGAAATTGAAGAAAGTGGTGGCTTTAGTATAAACAGTGTTCTTGAAATTGCTAGAAATTTACCTGAAAATGTGACATTAGGTGAGGTTTTAGGGGTTTATGAAGGGAAATTAAGTGAAAGAGATTGTGTAGAAATATTGGGATTAATGGGCCAAGAAAACAGATTAATTATGTGTTGTTTGTATTTCTTTGAGTGGATGAGTTTACAAGACCCTTCATTGGTTACACCATGGGCTTACTCTGCTTTGTTTCCTGTATTGGGGAGAGCTAAAATGGGTGATAAATTGTTGATTTTGTTCAATAATTTACCTAATTCCAAGGAATTCAAGCAAGTTCATGTGTTTAATTCTGCAATTTCAGCTCTTTCAGATTGTGGGAGGTATTTTTTTTTAACCTTTTTCTGTCTAATATATTATTTCATAGCATGGATTACAAGTTTATGTGTATGATCATGTAATTCTGGCTCTTTTGATTTGTAGAATATTATTTATAATCTCAGAATAAGTAAAAATTATATGATTTATTAGCCTCATTTGAATAGAGCTGGCAAAATTAAACCCGACCCTTTTAGAACCCGAAATTAGCGGGTTGGGTCATAACTTTCAACCCGTGGGTCGTAAATGGGTCAACCCGTTTACAACCTGTCATAAAACAAGTCGGGTTGGGTTCAAATTTACAACCCATTTATGACCCGTCAACCCGTTTATATACTATATATATCTTAAATGCATAATATAATACAATATATTACTATTTATTTATTTATTTTAAATACATAATATAATATATATAATAATTTAAAATCTAGCATACACATAATATATGTCACGTATTTATCTTCTTGGAAAATAAACAGTCTAACTGACCTAAATCTCTTATAAGATGATAATGGAAGTAAAACGAGTAGTTAAATGTCTTAGGCTTTCATGTTGTATTTTGAACAACTTCTAATAGTTATTAACTTTTGTTTGTATTTTGAACAATGTTTAGTAGTTGTTAACTTTTGTTTGTATCTTGCAACTAATCAACTTATTTTGGTATTTTAGTCTTTAATCATGTGTGTTTTTTCTTTTTCTTTTTATAAATTGATGTTTTATTGGGTCAACCCGTTTATAACCCAACCCGTTTAATAAATAGGTTGGGTTGAAGATTTGAACCCGTTTAGATAAAAAGGTCGGGCTGGGTTGGGATTTTCAACCCACGAACCCAAACGGGTCAACCCGTTTATGACCCAACCCGCATTATTGCCACACCTACATTTGAATCAGTATTACAGAATGGACATGATAATTCGTTATCTTTTGTTTCAGATAATGATTCAACAATAATTATTCAGGGTTAATTCATTTTGTGGTCACCGTTCTTTTCAAAAAAGTTGTCAGTAATTTTTTTGTTTATTAAGGTCATTGTATAGTACATGAGTATTAATTATTGGATACCAAACTTTTTAAAATCATATTGATATAACCCAATTCGAGATGGGAGGTCTCCTAAGAATTCAAGGGAAGAAGACAAGACAAGTGAAGCAATTTTCTGAATATTTTCCAAACGTAAACTTACAATGCTTAAATATAAAACTTGTAAAGAAAGTGCATCCTAATTAAATGGAAGAAATGGAAACATGGTGGAGAACATGGGATGTCCTCTGCTTATTCACTTCGGCAACAATCATGGAGGAAGTGGAAATGCAGTGCAACAACTTTGACCTATTCTTTAGAGTTGGAACCGGCTGGGTAGTTTAATGATTCGTTTGGGCCGGGTCGGTATTTGGGCTTCTGGTTGTTGGGTTATGTTTATGGATTGATTGGTGGGTTGGACCGTATCAATTCCCTCCTTCTCGAAATTGGACTCGTCCTCGAGGCCGGTGTTGAAATCTGGATAACGAACCTTGATCTCTTGTAAGTCTTCCCATGTGGCCTCGGAGGTGTTTTGATTTTCCCACTGAATTAGCACTTTTTTTGTTGTTCCTGTTTGGCGGTGGTTTAGGACGCGTTCGGGTTTTGGGTTGGTTGTGAGGTTGTCGTTGAGCCATTCACTTGGGAATTCGTTTGAGGTGGTGTCGTTGTGGCTTTCTTTAAGTAATGAGACATGGAATACCGGATGGACCCGTGAAGAAATGGGTAGTTCTAATCGATAGGCTACGGGACCGATCTTTTCAATAATGCGATACGGACCAAAGTAACGTTTTGCTAGTTTTTGATTTTCGCGAGCTGCTACGGAGTGTTGCCTGTAGTTTCTGAGACGGAGGTATACACAGTCGCCAATTTGAAATTGTTTCTCCATGCGTTTCTTATTGGCTTGTTTTGTCATTCGGTCTTGTGCTTGTGCCAGTGCAACTTTGAGAGCTTCAATGAGACGTTGGTGTTCTTCAAGGGATGCATTTATGGATTCAGTGTTTATTGTTCTGGGTTTGTAGTCGTGGATTGTGGTCGCGTCTCGTCCATAGATGGCTTTGAAGGGTGTCATTTGGATTGATGAGTGAAAACTTGTGTTGTACCAAAATTCCGCTAGATAGAGATATTGATTCCAAGAGCGTGGTTCATCATGGACAAAGGCACGTAGGTAAGATTCAAGACAACGGTTGACAACTTCCGATTGTCCATCGGTGTGTGGGTGGTAGGCACTCGAATGTCGTAGCTTTGTGCCGAGATGTTTGAACAATTGGGTCCAGAAGTGACTTAAAAACAGCGGGTCACGGTCTGATGTGATGGAATTTGGTAGGTCGTGTAGACGGTAAATGTCTTTTAGGAATATGGTGGCTAGGTGGTTGGCTTTGTAGTGTGTTGGTAGGGCTATGAAATGAGCGAATTTTGATAGGCGATCTACTATGACCCAAATGGCGGTTTTTCCGTTTGAAGGTGGTAGGTGGGTTATAAAATCCATGGTTATGTCGTCCCATGGCTTGGACGGAATCGGTAACGGTTGGAGTAGTCCGTAGGGTTTGTGTGTTGAATATTTTGTGGTTTGACATGTTGGGCATTTTTTTATGAAGTTTTTGACATCGGCTTTTAGGTTTGGCCAGTAGAATGTTGAATTTAAGCGTCGGGTTGTGGCTTGAACACCTGCGTGACCTCCTAATGTAGATGCGTGAAATTCCTGCAAAATAACAAAACGAAGACGTGGTATGTTAGGTAAAATTAAGCGGCCTTGGTTGTAGACCAAGCCATTGTGGACTGTTTTTTTTTTGTTTGTGGTGGTGTGTTTTGCTCCACTTGTTCGATCAATCTTTTTCCCTCGGGGTCGGTTGTATAATATGCTCTTAGTTCGTTTAACCAGGTTGCTGACGGGCTCGAGATGGCCATGAGTGCGGCTGTTTCGGTGCGACTAAGTGCGTCGGCCACTTTGTTTTCCTTGCCCGGTTTATAATGTAGCTCAAAATCGTAACCCATTAGTTTTGTGAGCCATTTGTGTTCGGGGGTTTGTATTGTTTGTGTGAGGAGGTGTTTTAGGCTGTGATGGTCGGTATACACCCGAAATTTCCGACCTAAAAGGTATTGACGCCACTTTTTAATTGCCTCGGTGATCGCGTATAGTTCGCGAACATAGGTTGAATTTCCTTGCATTCGATCACAGAGCTTCTTGCTAAAAAATGATATCGGTTTGTCTCGTTGAGAGAGCACGGCACCGATTGCCACACCCGATGCGTCGGTCGTGATATCAAATGGTTTGGTAAAATTTGGGAGTGATAGTGTGATAAGTTTTGACATGGCATTTTTGAGGTTTGTAAAGGCAGTGGCTGCGGTTGGGTTCCAAGTGAAGGTAGGTGTTTTGAGTATATCGGTTAGTGGTGATGCAATGTGTGCATAATTGGGAACAAAGCGGCGGTAGTAACCGGTTAAGCCGAGGAAGGCTCGTAATGTGGTGAACGATGTCGGGTTTGGCCAATTTTGAATTGTTGTTAGTTTTTCCGGGTCGGCTTCAACCCCTTGTGCCGACACAATGTGCCCTAAAAACGGAATCGAGGTAGCTGCAAAGACACACTTGGATGTTTTGGCATGATATTTATTGTGCATCAGTGTGTCAAAAACAAAGTTCAAATGTTCATAATGACGTGCTAGGGATTTGCTGAACACTAGAATATCATCAAAAAATACCAAGACAAATTTTCGAAGTACCGTTCGGAAAAGATCATTCATTGCGGCTTGAAATGTTTGACAGTGCGTTTGTGAGACCGAAAGGCATAACCCTGAATTCGTAGTGGCCATCAATTGTACTAAATGCAGTTTTGTGTATGTCCTCGGTGGATACTCGAATTTGGTGATATCCCGCCCGGAGATCAATTTTTGAAAATACGGTTGCCCCATGGAGGTCATCAAGAAGTTCATTGACCGTGGGTATCGGAAAGCGGTCTCGAATAGTAATTGCATTTAGTGCTCGGTAATCGACACAAAATCGCCACGTACCGTCTTTCTTTTGAACGAGGAGTACCGGTGAAGAGTAAGGGCTTTGGCTTGGTTTGATGACACCGTCGTTAAGCATTTCCTTGATGAGCGATGTAATAATTTCTTTTTGGTAGTGAGGATATCGGTATGGTTTGACGTTGACCGGTTTGGAATTAGGGATTAAAGGAGTGTGGTGGTCATGTTGTCGGGCCGGTGGTAGTCCTTGAGGGGGCTCGAAGAGTGGTTTGTATTGTAAAAGCATAGAGTTTATGGTGGGATCAGTGTGTGTTGTTGGTGTGGACGGTAGTGGACTTGGGGGTTGATGATGGAATATCATTGTGTGGAGTGAGGCAATGGAATTTTTCCGTATTAATGATTGGAGAGAACTAGGTGTTACTTGTGCTGATAAAGGTTCTCCGCGAAGTGTGCAAACCGAGTTGTTGACATTGAATGATAATTGCGGGATTGAAAAATCTGCTAGGATAGGGCCCAATGAACCGAGCCATGCTAGTCCTAGGATTATATCCGCGCCGGCAACCGGAAGGACAAAAAGTGGGACATCGAATGTGAAGTTATTGATTTCGAGGTTGGAGTGTTGATAGAGTGTGTTGCATTCTAAGAATTGGCCATTGCCAACAATGACGGAAAACGGTGTAATGGGTGTTGGTTTGTGAGATATGAGGGATGCGATGCGTGGTTGTACGATATTGTGGGTACTTCCACAATCAACAAGAATGGTGACAGGTTGGTTTTTTAGGTAACCGGTGATTCGTAATGCACGTGGTGATTGCAACCCAAAAAAAGCAGCATCTGAAAGTGATAAGAAATGTGGTGTTGACTGTTCGGTTTGTTGCGGCTTGTCCTGGTTATTGGTGATTGAGTTTATCTCTTCTAAGTTAAAAAACTCAGATTCATGAAGGTTATCGGTGGTTTGTGGTTCTTCATTGTCGGCGATGAGAAGGAATTGTGGGGGGCTACAAACATGGCCGGGTTGAAATTTTTCGGGGCACCGGAAGCAAAGGCCTTCCGCACGTCTTTTTTGAAGTGCTTCGGGTGATAATCGTGTAAAGGGTAGGGTTTGACGGGGTTTAGGGGTGGGTAATAGGCCTGTGGTTGATGATGGAATGGTCGTAAGGTTGGTGGTGTTGGGTAAATTTGACTTGCCTGTTGAAGTGGAAGGTTGAAAGAGTGGTTTTGGAGATGGGTTGTACCTTGGGCGATTGGAGGTGATTTTGTCCTCAATAAGCTTGGCAAGACCATACGTTTGATGTAATGTGGTGGGATTGTGGATGGCGATCTCTGACTGTATCTCCGGTTTTAATCCCGAAATGAAACAGTTCCGCAATGCTTCCGCGGACAACCCGTTAACACAATTACTAATCTTTTCGAATTCTGTTTGGTACATGGAGACGGTGGATGTTTGGCGAAGTTTGAAGAGTGCGGCTTGGTGGTTTTCGTATGTTGAAGGTCCGAATCGGGTTTCGAGGGATCGAGTGAATTCTTGCCAAGAGCCAAGAAGTTGATTGTTTGATAGGTGTTTGTACCAGCTTAGGGCATCGCCGGTGAAATAAAAAACAGCTAGTGAGAGACGTTGATCTAATGGGATTGAGTAATAGGTAAAGTAATTTTCGGCTTGAAAAACCCAATCGAGTGGGTTTGACCCGTCGAAGGTGGGCAGCAGAATTTTGGGTGTTCGTGGTTGACCGTGGTTTATTGGAGGTGGTGGTGGTGGTGGTGGTGGTGGTGGTGTTTTGAGGTTAAGTTGGGATGATGATGATGGTGGTGGTTGATTGGCCGAGATGGTAGATATTAGGTTGGATTGTTGCTCATATTGGGTCGCCAATTGCTTGACGATAATATCGAGCTGGGAGTGTGATGATGTTTGGGATGCTAGGACTTTTTCGGTGGTGGAATTGAGTTTGTTTAGTGATTCGACCATGGCTGCCAGGGTCTCCTCAAGTGTCGGGGTTTCTTTTCGTGGAGGCATGATGAGAACGGGAATGAAAGCACCAAATGATATAACCCAATTCGAGATGGGAGGTCTCCTAAGAATTCAAGGGAAGAAGACAAGACAAGTGAAGCAATTTTCTGAATATTTTCCAAACGTAAACTTACAATGCTTAAATATAAAACTTGTAAAGAAAGTGCATCCTAATTAAATGGAAGAAATGGAAACATGGTGGAGAACATGGGATGTCCTCTGCTTATTCACGTCGGCAACAATCATGGAGGAAGTGGAAATGCAGTGCAACAACTATGACCTATTCTTTAGAGTTGGAACCGGCTGGGTAGTTTAATGATTCGTTTGGGCCGGGTCGGTATTTGGGCTTCTGGTTGTTGTGTTATGTTTATGGATTGATTGGTGGGTTGGACCGTATCACATATACTTAGGTCATTTGGGTGACCTACAACCTATAAACAACAGTTTGTCATATAAGAATTTCTTCGCAAAGTACAATGATCTAATTGAGCTTTTTTCAGAAAGTACAGTGACCTCATGGTGCATTAACCCTATTTTATATATCTTCTTAATATTTTCCACGTAGATAAATAATGCCCACATTATCATTTTGTCACGATTAAAATACATATCCAGTTGCTAGTAACTTAAATGCTGGTTTTATAAGTACATTAACCTATTATTTATATTAAAATTTCGTGTTTACTTTTTTGTTTTAGATATGATGATGCTTGGGAATTATTCGAGTCAATGGAAAAACACGACATCGAGCCAGATCATGTAACATGCTCGATAATGATCACAATTATGAGACGAAAAGGAAATTGTGCGAAAGATGCGTGGGAATTTTTCGAAATTTTAAACATGAGGGGATTAAAATGGAGTTTAGAAGTAATGGGAGCACTAATTAAATCATTTTGTGACGAAGGTTTAAAAAAAGAAGCACTAATTATCCAATTAGAAATGGAAAAAAAAGGTATCGCATCAAATGCAATAATCTACAACACGATTATAAACGCGTTTAGTAAATCAAATCAAATCGAAGAAGCCGAAGGTTTATTTTATGAAATGAAATCAAAAGGAATTAAACCTACAAATGCGTCTTATAATATATTAATGGATGCTTATAGTCGAAGAATGCAACCGGAAGTTATAGAAAAATTAATAATTGAAATGGAAGAAATTGGATTAAAACCCGATGTTAAATCGTTTACTTGTTTAATTAGTGCTTACGGGCGTCAAAAGAAAATGAGTGATATGGCTGCTAACGCGTTTTTAAAAATGAGAAAATACGGTATAAAACCGAGTTCTCATTCGTACACAGCTTTAATACACGCGTATTCAGTTAGCGGGTGGCACGAAAAAGCTGACGTGGCGTTTCAAAACATGTTACGGGAAGGGGTAAAACCGTCAATTGAAACTTACACGGCTTTACTAGATGCGTTTAGGCGATCGGGTGACACCGAATCATTAATGAGAATATGGAAACTTATGATTAATGATAAAATAGAAGGGACACGTGTCACGTTTAATATTCTTGTTGATGAGTTTGCAAAACAAGGTTTGTATAGTGAAGCACGTGATGTGATTTGCGAATTTGGGAAAATCGGTTTGCAACCGACTGTTATGACGTATAATATGTTGATAAATGCTTATGCACGTGGAGGGCAAGAAGGTAAATTGCCACAATTGTTGAAGGAAATGAGTGTGCTTCAGTTGAAACCGGATTCGATTACTTATTCGACTATGATTTACGCGTATGTTCGTGTTCGGGATTTTAAACGGGCGTTTTATTATCATAAACAGATGGTTAAAAGCGGGCAAGTTTCTGATGCGAGATCGTATCATAAATTAAGGTCGATTTTGGATGTGAAAGCTGCAACAAAGAATAAGAAAGATAAAAGTGCGATTATGGGTATAATTAGTAGTAAATTGGGTTGGGTTAAAATTAAGAAGAAAGGTAAGAAAGATGAGTTTTGGAAGAACAAGAAAAAATGGTCACGGGCTCGTGGTGCAGATTCGGTTGGAACCAAATGATGATCATCAGGATTTGATGTTTAGAGTGTTTGAAAAACTGGCCCGACCTGTTTGAGCCCGAAGTCGGGATCGATCATAAGAAAATGGATTTTGTAAACAATATATCGAAACCCAAGGTAGGACTTTTTAATGAGGTGAGATAGAAAGCAGTTTTAACTTTCAGTTGACTCATAAAGTGTAAAAATTATGTTGTTGTTTGATTAAACACTTAGATTGTGTAAATTAATTTTTGTTATGGATATTTTATGTTGGTTTGTGCAAGTTTTCCAGATGTATTTATATTTTAGGGTGTTTAGGTATGCAGATATTGATCGTGATTCGTATGCAATTATTTTTTAATATTGTCACTTTAGACAGATAGTTGTATGTACAACTTCATAAAATAATTCAAGGTTGTAAAAATCGCTCGATCGACCACCTTCAAGCGATTAGTCGGTGATTAATCGCTTTCATAAAATACAAAGGAATTACACGAATTTTAAAACCTTGGTAGTTGCAGGTATGTTGATAATTTCCCCTTTCTTTCTTTTTTTTGGTATTTTTATTGTAGATGTAAAAAAAAAATTAAAAAAAAATCTCAGGTGCAGGAGCAAATGGTGTGAAGATAGAATTACTGCAATTAATCTTGCTAATGCATATTACATGGCTGGTGACCATCGACACTCTGGAAAGTGTTTAGAAAAGGTCATTATCGTCTTTTTTCCAAAATCAATTCCATAAAAAAAATTATTAATTTTTATTTAATTCTTGGGTTAATTGCAGGCTGCAAAATTGGACTCAAATTGTTTAGCAACACGATATGCTGTTGCTGTTTATGGAATTAGGGAAGCTGAAAGGTCACAAAATCCAAGTGAACAACTTTCATGGGCTGGTAACCAAATGGGCTCGATTTTAAAAGAAGGTGATTCTGTTAAATTGAACAAAATGAATTAATGGAGGTTGAAGAACGAGCGCTTTATAGTTTAAAGCAGGTAAGGGTTAAAATGGCAAATCAGTGAAAGTTTGAGGATTAAAACATAATTAATTATATATTCCGTATAATGTATTTTAGGCAATATCATAGGACCCAGACGATGCGGTACAACGGCATCAATTAGGGCTTCATAGTCTTTGTACACAAGACTTTAAAGCATCCCAAACATACCTCAAAGCTGCAGTTGCACGTGATATGGAATGTTTTTATGCTTGGTCAAACCTAGGTATTTATTTTACTTTGACTTTTTTTTTATATGTTAATCATTAAATTGAACCATAAACTGCTTTATGATATATTTCTGTGAAAAAGGGGAGTAAAAGTCTATCAAATTAGGGTAAAAGAAGGGGTAAATATGTCATTTTCTTTTCATATGACAATATTTATGATTTTAACCCATAAATACCAGGAATATGTCTACAACTATCCAATTCTGATTCATCATTTTCGGAAGCTGAAAAGAAGTATATAAACGTGCATTATCATTAGCAAACCCGCAACAAGCACACACAATTTTTTGCAATTTAGGGAACTTTTACAAACAACAAAAACAAAATGAATGTGCAAAAGCCATGTTTGCAAATATTAACATTAACATTAATTAAAGCTGCAGGCAGGCAGCTATGTGTAGAGTATGTGCACCACTTCTTAATTAGGGTCTGTAATGTGGTGTTAATGTTAGTCTTTTGTTATGCTAGTGTATTGTAATGTGTACATAATGCGAAAGTGTTTTATATGGTTCACACTTATATGCTTTTGATATGTCACTGTAAGCCACGAAAATTAACTTTTCCGCCTTATCATCTAATTTTCCTCTTACTTGATCGGGAATATGTGAAAATCCAGGTATCTGAAAATTTTAAAATTAGAGTCACATGGTTTAAAGCCACTCCAATCTCTTTGAGAAGTGATGTTTGTCAAAGTTTTTGTAGTGGATCTGTTTAAATCACATGCACCACATGCCATTGTTTGATGTACAAAAGTTATTTGTGGCCTCAATTAGTTCACCCGTAACATAAGTTCGATACTGGAAGTGCATGTGCTCCCTATTGGATCAAAATTAAAAGAGATTTGTGGTGGAATATAAATACATCAGATTCAATTAAGATGGAATACACGATAAAAAGAAAATAACAATTTTGTGAAAATCCAGGCATCTGAAAATTTTAAAATCAGCGTCACATGGTTTAAAGCCATTCCAAGCTCTTTGAGAAGTGATGTTTGTCAAAGTTTTTGTAGTGGATCTGTTTAAATCATATGCACCACATGCTATTGTTTGATGTACAAAAGTTATTCCTAATTTTCCTCTTATATGATTGGGAATATGTAAAAATCCCAGGCATCTGATAATCTTAAAATCAACATCACATGGTTTAAAGCCACTCCAAGCTCTTTGAGAAGTAACATTTGCCCAACTTCTTATAGGGGATATGTTTAAATCACATGCACCACATGCTATTGTTTGATGTACAAAAGTTATTTGTGGCCTCAATTAGTTCACTCGTAACATAGGTTCTGTACTGGAAGTAGGGCTGACAAAAACTAACCAGACCTGTCAACCCGACCCATTTAGAACCCGAAATTAACGGGTTGGGTCATAACTTTCAACCCGTGGGTCGTAAACAGGTCAACCCGTTTACAACCCGTCATAAAACTAGTCGGGTTGGGTTCAAATTTCCAACCCATTTATGACCCGTCAACCCGTTTAAATATTATATATATCTTAAATGCATAATATAATAAAATATATTACTATTTATTTATTTATTTTAAATACATAATATAATATATATTATTATTTAAAATCTGGCATACACATAATATGAGTCACGTATTCATCTTTTTGGAAAATGAACAGCCTAAATCTTTTATAAGATATTTATGTTATACAACTATTTTAATATTTAATATTTTTAAAGAATAACTTTTCACTGAACAATAGGCTTAAAAGAAATTTTGTTTGTAAATTATAATTAATCAACTTATTTTGGATTTTAATCTTAAACGATGTGTATTTTTTCTATTTTTTTTATAAATTGATGTTTTATTGGGTCAACCCGTTTATGACCCAACCCGTTTAATAAATAGTTTGGGTTGAAGATCTCAACCCGTTTAGATAAAAAGGTTGGGTTGAGTTGTGATTTTCAACCCGCGAACTCAAACGGGTCAACCCGTTTATGACCCAACCCGTATTATTGCCACCCCTAACTGGAAGTGCATGTGCTCCCTAGTTATTTTATGAAGTGGACCTTTTAATTTAAGAAATGAGAATTTTTTTGTTGGATAAAATTTTAATGAGAAATGAGAAATTTTCCGTGGAAATGTGGAGTATGAATAACATTTATGGGCTAGAAAGTCAGTTAACGAAGTGAACCAAAAGGGCCAATATCTGCTGCCGGAAACAGAACCCGGCGATCGGAGCAGTAGAATCAGAGAATGAAGCGATTCTTTCAACCAGTACAGAAAGATGCTTCTTTCAAAAAACCCACTCTCTCTATTTCTTCTTCACCATCATCAGCCATTGATGCTGAAACAAAAACAGAAACACCGACACCAGTTGAAGATGACGATAACAAAACCCGAAAGAAAGAACCCACAAAGTTTATGACCTGGAACGCAAACAGCTTTCTTCTTCGAATTAAAAACAACTGGCCTGAGTTCACCAAATTCATAGACGCCATTGATCCTGATGTTATCGCCATACAGGTGTCATTTTGCCCTTACATTGTTGAAATTTAATTAATTTATATCTAGTTATGAGAATTCGACGAATACTGTCGCGATATTAGGGTTTTTCATCGTGCATAATTATGAATTGGGTTGTTGAGGGTTTGAATTTGGGGGTTTTAGGGCACTTTTGATCTATTATTTTTCAATTTAACAGTTGAATATATTGGTAGGAAGTAAGGATGCCTGCAGCTGGTGCTAAAGGTGCTCCAAAAAACCCTAGAGAATTAAAAGACGATAACAATTCTTCACGAGAAGAAAAACTGGTACTTTATCACCTTTAATTTCAACATTATAATTTTGTTTCAATGTTTATATTTCTTAATGTAATACTGGCCAAAATTTACATGACCTGTTTATTTCGATTCAACAAATTTTGCAGATTTTAACACGGGCTCTATCGGGTCCCACCTTCAGAAAATACAATGTATGGTGGTCTCTTTCTGACTCAAAGTATGCTGGAACCGCATTATTTGTAAAAAAATGTTTTTTGCCAAAAAAGGTTTCATTCAATTTAGATAGCTCAGGTATGAAATTAACAGTTCATAGATATAAAAAAGTTATGATATATGCAATTTAATGATAATATTTTGTGCTTTTTTATTCCTAGTTTCCAAACATGAAGCAGATGGCAGAGTTATTATAGCCGAATTTCAATCGTTTCGTATAATGAATACATATGTACCAAATAATGGTTGGAAAGATGAAGAAACCTCATTTCAAAGAAGAAGAAAATGGGATAAAAGAATGAAAGAATCTATCTTAAAATCCACCGATAAACCCCTTATTTGGTGTGGCGATCTTAATGTTAGGTATAGGGGTAATTATGTAATTATACACTTCCCTCTAAAAATCAGAATATAAAACAATTTTCCCAAATTATTTCAAATTTAGTTAATACAATATTCATTCTTATTGAGTTTATATTGCATTTATTCTATGTTTTGTGCAGTCACGAAGAGATTGATGTTAGTCATCCAGATTTTTTTCAAACTGCAAAGCTTAACGGTTATATTCCTCCAAACAAAGAGGTCATCTACTAAATTAATCCATTTTCTCAACAATAAAAACAAAAAAAACAAAAACATTTGTAAAAATTGCTATTTTTAAATCTGAATATGAATAATCAATTTGCAACTGTCGATTGCAGGATTGTGGGCAACCTGGCTTTACCTTATCTGAGAGAAAACGCTTTGGTTCTATTCTAGAAGAGTATGCATATTAGATATTTCTCACATCTTTCTACAAGATCTTTCGATTAATTTAAATCTTTATTTTTTTTAATTATAAAATAAATTTTCTTAATGATTTTTAGGGGAAAGCTAATAGATGCATATAGATTTCTCCATGATGACAAAGATATGGAGTGTGGGTTCTCATGGTCTGGCAACCCTATCGGAAAGTACGTGATTTTATATTAATTGATAAAAACGTGTCTTATGTTATAATTGTAGTGTATTTTAAGTGGTATTTTTGTAGCATTTCTCTTGTTTTTATATATTAATTGTATTATTTCTTATATATTTTTGTAGGTATCGCGGTAAAAGAATGAGAATTGACTATCATTTAGTGTCGGAAAAACTTAAGGATAGGATTGTTAAATGTGAGATGCATGGACAAGGGATTGAATTGGAGGGTATGAATATTATTTATTCTTTGTTTACATTGATTTAAATTAGGGCAAATTACACCAGAATGTATCTAACTATACATATCTTATCATACGTATCGTGCTTCAAAACTCTTACCTTTTCTTGTAAGCAACAAACTTTCACCTTTTTGAGGCTATTAACATTTTACGTGTCACATTTTTAGTATTTGATGAAAGTCATGTAACCAAATTATTTTAAAAAGTAATTTTTGAAGTACGATCCATACAATAATAAAATGTGTAAAGTTGATACATTACAGTGTTTTTTTTTTTTTTTTTTTTTTTTTTTTTTTTTTTTTTGTTGAATTTTTGCTTTATAACAGAAGTGTGTTAATTTTGTTGCAGGATTTTATGGGAGTGACCATTGTCCTGTTACCCTAGAGCTTGCTGAACCAACCATTGATGTTAACCAGGGTGAAAATTTAAACCCAGAGTGATTTAACTGCCTACATATTTTGTACACAAACTAGTGTTATTTTCGGTAGAGTTTAGTTGGTCACTAATTAATTATGGGTTTGTACTTGTCAGTTATTAATGAGAAACCAATTTGGTGGGTTCTTGAAATCGAATTTGGTATCTATCTTGACATGATTTCTTTTTGCTATTATTAGCTTTAGATGTTGCATGAGTTTTTGCATGGTTTTGGGCCTTTTGGCAAATATTTGGTAATATGAGCACTTGTTGATACCTTAATTTTTAGAGATTTCTCGATGATCATATTATAGATAAATAAGGTTTTGATTAACCTTTACGATCTTTAGGTTGAGGTCATGATATAAACAAATTAACACCTTATGGTGTTTAGAGATTTGAATAAGGTGTTAATTTATCAAATAATGATGTTTTATAAACCATAAAAAGTGATTATCTGTGTTTTATATCAGCAAACACGAATTTTGAAATAAGATGATGTCCTTTTTTTTGAAGTTACTTTTCATAGAAAGAAAATAAGGGCTCCTTAATGGTTGTAGTTGGTGAAAGTAAATGCAAAACTTATTTATTAAGAAATAATATTGATTTATTTTTTATTTGCTTTGCCAAAAAAGTCATTTTCCACTCAAACACCCTACGGTGTCACGTGGTTACTCGAAAAAGAAACCTAGTTTCCCATGTGAAAATAAATATTCCTATTCCTATAATCATTATATTTGATATTTTCTATCAAATCAATCATCAGAGATAGAAATAGAGGTGGCCGGAAGAGAAGAGGGGGCTACCGGTGTGAGAAGATAAATTTGGATATTCGGTATTTTCACCATGAAATTATATTATTAATGCATTATATAACATTGTATTGGTATCTAAGCATTGTTATAATAATGTTATAGGGTTATTTGTGTTATAACATTAACCTAAACTCATATTCACTCCTATAATATTTTTTTAAGATGGATAAAACTACCATCAACCAATTAAATTTACAAAAATTAAAATAAAAGATGAAAAATCTGATGGCAGAGGGTTATAGTGGTGGCGATGGCTTTATAGCGATCATTATAAGCCAATGATGAGCCTTATAAGACTGGTATCAACAGTGATAAAATTGATACTTCAATTTTATCAAATTTTTATCAAATTAGTATCATATCAGCTACTACAACATACTATTATTTTTATTTAAATTTTTTTTGACACACTAATATCAACATACTCCTTATAAAATATGCATACTAAATACCTTATTTAAATATATTTGGCCCACCTTCTCCTTGTATCTTCACTTCAACCCGCCAAACTAAAAAAACAAAGAAAAGACATCAATGAACCGTTCGATTAGTTTGAGAAAAATAACAACCAAATGGTTATTAGTACCTCTTTAACTACCCATACCCTGCTCTCTTATATAAGAGATAAAGACTAACAAACAATACAAATAGAAGCAATCAAATAATGATAATAGCAATATAATTTATAACTCTAAAAAAGACATTATAGAAAAGTATGACGAGTACTCCTTTATGTATCAAATTCTAAATAGATTTGGTTGATTAGTAGTTTAGATTAATATAAATTGTTGTCATGATCTATGTGTGACGGGGTTTAAATTTCACTGTAAAAAAAAGTTTGAAAATTAAGTATCGTTTCAAATACAATAAAGTAATTTCTTATCTTACTATTTAGGCCTACCCCATTAGGCAAGTTTAAGGAGCTCCTTAAACTTGATTTTAAGGACCTTTCCACTTTTATTAGTTAGTTCTCTAACTTAAAAATAAATAAATCACGGCTAATAAGATTCGAACCCGAGACCTCTTCTAACTTATCACTATGTGTTAACCACTTGCTATACATTACACTTTGGTAACACCACCCACACTTAATAACAAAAGTCTGTTACTCGAAAACCATTTTACCCAATAACATTAAATATACGACGCTGTAAATCATCAACTCTTACCAAAATCCACATTTCCGTTTATTTATTTATTTCTAGCAACAATTATTACCGTGTAAACGAACAACACTTGCGCGGGTACCCTGCTAGTACTATTAAAAGATTTTATAGTAAATACTCTAATAAATAAATAAATTGTTCGTTTAACTTTTGACGGAAATCTTCCGTGCAATCACACGTTTCACACCTAGGGTACATTTGGTACAGAGAATGGAATTGCAGGGAAATGGTTGCAGAGAATGGAATTGCAGAGAAAGAGAATTAGTCTGGAGAAAGAGAATTGACTCCTCTGTTTGGTAGCACAGAGATTTCAACAGAGAATTGCAGCAGAGAATCATTTCTCTTGTTTGGTATAACAAAAAAAAAAATCAATAGAGAATTGTACAAACTTTATAATTAGCAAACATATTTTTTTCCCACAACAATCATTATTATAACATACAAAATTCATGGATAACATACATGGCACAAAATGCACCTATGACAACCATTCTTTTTCTCAATGGTAATCTTGCCACTCAACTACACAATATTCATAAAATAGTCAATTGAAAGTATTTTTTCAAATTATTATAACCTGCAACATAATACTTGACCCTATTGATAAATACAGAATTATAACATGTGGCGAAGTGGACAAAGTGTAGTAGAGCTTCATAACCATTATAACAAAGTGTAGTATACTTTTGATGGTGAAGTGGACAATTGTTGCAGAATTTCGTAATTTTGATGAAATATAAGGGTAATTTTTTAAAAGGAAGATGGATGGAATTTAATTGGACAGTCTGTGGAGTTGATCAGTTGACCTTCGCTTTCATATTGGTTAAAAATTCAAAATTAATACATAAAACATGTGGCGGACGATTGTGATACATAAAACATATATATAATCAAAAGGAACCATGTGATACATTAAATATTGAAACGTAGATACATAATTGTTGTTGGACGGAATTGCGAGATTAACCTGTGTTGCATCAAATAATGTATAATAGAGAGACAGAGAGATAGAGTTCGAGAGACAAATAACGAGATTAACCTAGAAGAAGTGGCGGACGAATTGTTGCTGGACGAAATTGTGGCAGACAATTGACGACGGAATTGCAGTGGACAACGGACGAAATTGAGGACGAAGGGTTTCGTATAAAGAAAAGAAGAGGGCTTTGTGATTCTCTACGTGTTTTTTTTAAGTATCGATATACCATTCTCTCCTTTTCCCCTTATTTAGTAAGGAATTAAAATTAGGGAAAAGGAAAAGTTTTTTTCTCCATCTTCCTTTCTCAATGTAACCAAACAAGAGACTTTACCTTTATTTCCCTTTCTCTTCCTTCAAATCTCTATACCAAACACACCCTTATACCTTATTTAAACTTTCTCTCACGCACACACTCGTCTTCATTCTTCCTCCGGAAATATAAGAGCAATGGGTATCATCACGAAGCATCCCTCCGCCGGATGCCACCTCACTCCAAACAAGCTCGCCACCACACCGTGTGTGGGGTGAGTGAGAGCCCAAGTCGGACCAGTGGCGTAGGCAGCGGACGAATAGGGAGGAGAGAGGGTGTTTTTGAGGTGTTTTTATTGGGTAAGGGGTATTTTAGTGGGTCCAAAAAATATATTTTAGGTTAAGTTATGGTAGAGGGGGTATTTGGGGTTTTGAATGTGAAATGTGAAATAATGATGTGGCGCATAGGTGGCGCGGATGTGGCACTCCGACTTGGTGTGACCACACCTAATGCTCTAACAACTCAAAACCCCTTTTTCTCCGTTCATACTGTAAATTTGGGGTTTCAAATATTGAGATGTAAAGCGAAAATGGAGGCATTTGAAGCAAAATCGCAGCTCAATAATCAACAACAACATACAGATTTACAGTTACGATCTGATCTGTCCATTAACAATGATGAGCTAGTTCAAGTTCTCGCTCAAGAGCTCGAAAACCTAGTGATTTCATGCAGTCATAAGGTTTTCGATAGAGATGTCCAGAAGCATTCGGTTGCGATAAGTGTTGAGGATCAAGTGAAGCAAACAATCGCTGAGGAACTCCAGCGTATAGTAGTGAAGGAGGCTGTAAATGAAGCTGTTCAACGTGAATCTTCGAGTGAAACTGGAGAAAACAGTGATGGAAAGCAGTTCGTGAATGAAAATATCGAACGGAATGATTTGAAGAAGGTTCTAGAAGAGGATCGGAAGGAATGTAGGGTTTTAGAAAAGCGAAAAGTAGGTGAGAGTGGAATAGGATGTGAAAATCATGAGAAAAAAGTTGATGATGTTGATAATGAGAAAGTTCTGGAGCTTAAGGATGATGATTTGAAGGAGAAACATGAGACTGAGATTATAGATGGTGATATGAGTAGTGAAATTGGGGGTTATGAGAATAATGATTATGAATGGACGATTGAGGATGGAAATGAACAAGATCTGGAAAATGAGAATGAAATTGCTGGTTGGGAAGGTAGTGGTTCACTGACTGTTCCAGATGATGGTAGATTAAAAAGTTATCATTATCCGTTGAGGCCAGATGCTGAAGATTGTTCGTATTACATGCGAACAGCAATGTGTAAATTTGGATCAACTTGCAAGTTCAATCATCCTCTTCGAAGGAGAAATCAGGTTTATTTCCAACAACTAGATCATGCATTAAAAGTATAACACAATAGATAATTTTCTTATTATGTTCATTAGGTTACAGTTTGTTGTAAATTTTTTTATAGAAGCTCTCACATTGAATCTCTGTTACTTTAAGTTAATGAAAAACACTAATTTGTTTAGCAGCCTAATAAGGAGACAAAGAAGCACAGGGAAGAGAACGTGGAGAGGCCTGTGCAGCAAGTAACTGAGTGCAAGGTTATTAAATATTATTGCTTATATACAATCTTTATTCGTTCAGATGCATTGTTATGTGATTTTAATTTGGTTTCTACTTTCTAGTTACATATAACTATTGCTTTTTATACAATTTGCATGTTATATTGTTATGTGATTTATACAATAAGTATAATACAACTTATTTAACAAATTTGACTCGAGTTTGCTGCAGTTCTTTTTATCAACTGGCGGTTGCAAGTATGGACAAGCTTGCAAATTCACTCATACAAGAGGAAAGGCTGCTATAACCCCAGTGATAGAATACAACTTTTTAGGCCTGCCAATTCGACAGGTATTACTCTACCTGTTTCCAGAACAATCTACAATCTTAATTATAATTATAACTATAGCTACAATCCATTTTCTTATTTTTTTTTACTAAATTGTTTTATAGGGAGAAAAAGAGTGTCCTTACTACATGCGAAACGGTTCATGCAAATACGGGCCAAATTGTAGGTTTAATCATCCGGATCCTTCTGCAATTGGAGGAAATGATACTCATGCTCCACCCGCATACGGGAATGATGGACCCGTTTTACAAAACCCGCCCCAACTAAATATGCCCCAAATGTTTTCAGCTCCAAGAACACCCGACCCTATTGCTGCATTTGTACCTATGATGTACTCACCACCCCAAAACATGCCTCCACCAAATCAAGATTGGAATGGTTATCAGGTAATTTGCTAAATTCACATTTTTAATGGGCCAATTTCTAGAAAAATGTAACACATATTTGATTTTTTATTTATTTTTTCTTATTTATTTTTATGGTTTTGATATTATGAGGCTCCTGCTCCCGTTCCTGTACCTGTACCTACTCATGTATTCCCGAGTTCAGAGCGGGGCCTACCAATTCCACCAGCTTTTTATCTCAACAATCCACCAACTGATATCAATATATACACACATCATCATCATCAACAACAACCACCACAAATGGTAGTTACAGATTATCCAGAAAGACCTGGTCAACCTGAGTGCAGTTACTTCATGAAAACGGGAGATTGCAAATATAGAGCAGGCTGCAAGTTTCATCATCCTAAAAGCCGTATTGCCAAAACTACCCCTACCCCTTATGTGTTGAGCGATAAAGGCTTGCCTTTAAGACCTGTAAGTACATCCTCATATTGCATTTATACATTATCTTGACATTTGACAAAATTACCCCTTCCATATGATTAAATGGGTTGATTTGGGTTATGATTTATCTCAAACGGGTTAAAAAGAAAAAAGGTAACCAAAATGAGAACAGGGCAAACAAGTTGAAAGTCACAGATACATGGCATACAACCTACTAAAAAGGTAACCAAAATTGCTCTATATAAATATTTAAATTTTAATTGTAACATTATTGATTGTTAATCATAATTAACAAATTAATTACATATTATAATATTCTAAAATATGAACAAGAAATGTGTTTGCGGGTCGATCCAGCCCGTTTTAGCCAGTACTTAAAAAATAATCCATTTCAACCCATTAACCCGTCTATCTTGCCACCTGTTTGTTCACTTTGTGGGTGTGGGTCCCCTGTATAAATAAAGAAAAGGTTATGAGATCGATTTACTAAATTTGATTCTTCTTTATATAAACTAACAACTGTTTTTTTTTTGTTTTTTTTTTTTTTTTTGTGTTTTCTTTTAATGTTTTTTGTTTTGTTAAAAAAACAAAAACAACCAGGATCAGAGTGTATGCAGTCACTACAGTCGGTATGGAATATGCAAATATGGGCCTGCTTGTAAATACGATCATCCCGTAAATTATAGCAATTCGGGCCCTGCAGGACAAGGGTATCAATCAGATGGGCCTCTCATGCAACCTGTGTAATCAACCAATCATCGGATACAACTTGAAAACATGTTTTTTTTTATTTAGAAAAAAATGTTGAATGATATGTTTAAATTCTCTCCATAGTCAGTCTTCTCTTACTGCTGCAGTCTATATGCTTGTGTTGTGTGTGCTTCTTTAACATGATTTAGGAGGTTGTTTGGGTAAGCGTATTAGTTTATGACATTTTCAAAATGCACAAAACTAATAAGCCTTGTAAAATAAGATTACCCAAACAGCTATCGGGCTTTTAGCTTTTTAATAAGCTTAAGCCCAATAAGCTAACCAAAATACCCCATTAATCGAAATCATAAAATTAGTTAAAACTTGAAAGTGACGAAAGTTTAGAAAACCTTGTACTCCCTCCGTAATATTGTGCCCAAAAGAAATGGGAACTTTATTTAGGGACGGAGAGAGTATATATTTTTGAAAAACAGTCTATTAATTATCTACTTGACTATCTTTACCCTTAAATTTATTTTACTCTCCGTCCAAATTAAACAAAGTGCATTTAATATCATTAAACTGTACACCAATTAAAGTTCATCTTTACATATATATATATTTTTAATAAACACTTCTTTTAGTACGACCCAAATAGAAGTATCGGAGGGATTATTAGAATAATTTACTAACTTTTTATTTGCATTTTACAACCAAAATCCAATCATAAATCTGTAAACAAATACGGAGTATAATGTAAAAATCATTGAAATTGTAACTTAAACCAGAAACCAAATTAAACATCTTTTTTCCTACCATGCAAACAAAATCTTACATCTCACCAAATATTCACAAAGATACATAAATAGAAGTAGAAAAATAATACAAAATTAGGGTTAGGTACATAAAATCATGGTTGAACATTAGCTTTGTTGCCAGCAAGGATAAGAGAGATCTCGAGGCCACGACTAAAGGCTTGATTAAATAGAAGTCGGGATTGAAAAGTGGAAACAAATGGAAACCATGATAACATTGCAATGGGTGCAAATATAATCATACCCATTCCCGCATCATACATTCTTGCAAATTCTCTAACCGAATCCCATAATCCTAAACTCCTCACTATTCCTCTCCATGCAACCGCCAGCTGTCCAACACACAAGATTTATGTATAACATGTCAAACAAGTAAAATAAAAATAATAAATAAAAAAAAGGGGCCAAATGGGTCGAACATGCTGAAAGTTGTTTAAAGTGTTTTATTTAAAACTACATTTATCTGTGAAATCATATTCATTAGAAAAATTATAATAACAAAATAAAGATGGTTCAAATGTGTAAAAGTCATATAAAGTGTGTTTTCAATGTATAAACCTCCTTAAATCATTTTATTTAAAAACCAATTTTTTGTTTAAACAAACTAATATTTATAAAAAATCAGGTAACCCAACCTGGCCCAAAAGGTACCATTTCAAAGCATTTGGATCACGATAAGAAAAAAATAAGTAGAATTTTTCAAACATGCATGCTTTTCGTATGTCTCATTATTATAATGAAAACAATGGCTATTTCTTATAATAATGATGATATGTATATAAATAAAAATATAAATATAATGCAATAAACTTACACATATGATAGCCCAACCAGTAGCAACAAAAGCAAGACAACTGGCAAACAAATCGGGAACAGAGAGATCCGTAAAGATGACTACTAGGCAAAGGGCAGCAATAAGGCTCAAAGCAGTAACTCCTTGAATGAATCTCAACACTAGCTGGAAGTTTGACCGCTTTGACTTAAACGTGAAAATCTGCAAAACCAATATAAAATTTTACAATTAAAATATAAATAAACAGAAAAATACAAATATAATATAATACGGCACCAACCTTGAATATCATGACAATTCCAACTAACACCACCCATGAGAAGCCATAAAGCTAGACAAAAATAAAATCATATGTTCAGGATTAAAAAAATAAAATTATATTTGAAATTAAAAAAAAAAAAAAGTTAACATAAAATAGTACAGCAAATGATGTGTTCTTTCCAGTGAGATGGAGCTTGTAAACAATCCCATATTGAAATATGAAGAACCTCAAACTTAAGATTGTTTCAAGTATTCGACCTCTCAGTGTTTGGATATGTGCCTGTCAATAAAATCATAAGAACATGAATTTCAAAAAAATATTTTTAGGGACTAAACATGGCCAAATTTGCATACTACAGGGACTAAATGACCATTTTTGTAATTAATTTCAATTATAGTCCCTGCATAAATTAAATATTAATATTCAAACCTGTTCTTCATCCCACCAAGATTCCCAACTATTATCTCCTTTAACACCAACTCCGCCTTTATACAAAAGCCAATTTATCCAATCATCAAAATCTTCCACGGTCCTGTTCACATGTTATCATAAATCATAATGTAATAAATAAATAAATTCTTACAAATAAATAAATAAATAAATAAACATACTTTTGCCATTCAAAACCAGAGGGATTGAAGATATATGGAGCAAATAACCATGAAATAACAAGAAACCAACTGCTTAATGTCAGCAAAATGTATGAAACAGCACCACCTTGAGAATACCCATAAGCTATATAAACAATAAGAAGCAATGCAACTTCCAGCCTGTAAAAAATAATAAAATTTTAAACTTTTCTTAATTATAAAAAAATTTGAAAATGCAACATTAATTATTAATTAATTAAGTAAATAACTCACGCCTTGACAAAATGGCTTCTTGAGTAGAGCCTGTAATTATCAGCAAATTTGATATGTTGCACAACAAAGCCTCTACCAGTTGCTCGGTACTGTTGAATAACAACAAATCGTAACTCATATTTTCCAACACAATATTAGAAAAAAAAGTAAATACATAAATCGTCCCTGTTATTTTTATGAAATTGTGGATTTTGTCCGTTAACTTTTTTTTTATTACATAGATAGTCCCTAATTTTAACAACTTGTAACATCAACGGTCCTTACAACTTAACGACCTGTTTTTGCTTTAAGGACTGTTTACAAGTTTCAAAATTAGGGACAAAATAGAGAAACTGGAGGGACAAAATTTTAAATTTCATTCAAACCATAGGGACAGTTTATGTAATTTATTCCAAATAAAATAATGTAGTTTCACAGACCTTAGCACCACCGTGTAATATGGTTCGTCCAAAATAATGAGTTCTAGTTCCTAAAGAGAAAGTGAAGAATACAGAACATAGTTGAAGTTGCATTGTAATAAAACTGAAAACAGCCTGTAAAAAAACATAACATTAGTGCTTATATTAAATATTATTAAATATTAATAATAGTTAATATTTGTGAACAAACCTTGAGTAATCCAAGTTCAAGTATAAATCCCATAATCATTGGTACAGCGGTAAATACTCCAATTTGGACTAAGAATTGAGCATTTAAAACTGCATTAAATGCAGTATTTCCAAGTAATTGGGATCTGCGACTAATTCCCTGATCAAGTCCTGAGAAAGCCTGAAATTTTAAAAATATAATAATACATTAAAAACTAGTATAATTATGTAATTAAATATTCTTAAATTATATTACTGATATAAATTGATTTAATACCGGGTAAATAACCACAGCACAATTTATTTATTTTATATTTAAAGCAGAAAATAGAAAATTACCAGGTATGCCCTCCCATACAAGAAGACATAGACGGTTAAAACTGTCATCTGCATTCACCAGAATAAACAAATAAAAAATAATGAATAATATCCGTGAGAAGAAAATGTAAATTTTTTTGGGAAAATGGCTTTTACCATTGTGCAAACATAGTAACCAACTGTGGTGAAGTAAAAAGAGAGCATTCTAAAAAAGTCAAAGAGTTGACCAACTCTATACACGTCTCTACTTAAAACTTGCTCTCCATTTCCACCAGCAACTTTCCCTTCGAATAAAGCAATTTGATTTAATCCAACATCTCTTCCTTTACCGACCTACAAACAAAAATAATAATTAAATTTTGAAGATAAAAAAATATTTAATTATAAAAGTTTTCAGCAATATTTTTCACGAACCTGAATGTATTCATGGTGTGTTATGTTTCCCTGCCTCAAAGTGGAATTAAATCCTGCATAAATATCTTCACTGATATTAATAACACGTGATGCTTTACTTATTCCACCTCGAGAAATATGAAATATTCTGTCAAATACGTCAGGATGTCCGTAATGCATCCGCACTCTGCAAAATTAAATAATAAATAAATAATAATAATAATTTTATAATAATGAATATCATATGCAAGTTGTAGGAAACTTACTTGAGAGGATATGCTAAAACACGTTGTCCCAATGTTACAAAACTTGTTTCTTGATTGGACATGAACCAGGCCAGAGAAGAAACACTGTACACCAAACATCATGAAAATAATTAAATAAAAAATAATTTATTTTTTGTTAAAAATAAGATAAAAAAAGGTAAACCTTCCAGTAAAGACGTGTTCTCTAACACCAAGAATTGTTGGAGGGCGTAAACCGTGTTTTCCTCTAAATTCCTCAAGGAGATTTCTCATTTTCATTGCTTCCTCAAGGTAATTGTCCTTCACAAACAAGATACAAATTATTCAAAAATAAATAATACTCCGTATTGAATATGAGATAACAAAATATTTATAAGAAATTAAATATAAAAAAATACCTGATTCATATCTATGGTTTGGACAGCTTCTCCCCGAGTGAAAACTATTGCATGGTTCTGATTTTCGGGCTTCCCTTCACCAAGTTTCGGGTCTCCAGGCAGTTTAATTGAATATATTTCCTAACAGGTATTATATTATGTTCCGTTAAATTCAGTTATTTACAACAGAGATTATATATATTTACTATTTTATTTTAAAAGAATAAAAGAAAAGAAAAGAAAAGAAAATAATTACTGTTAATTATTGACTGTATACCTGGTCTTTTCCTTGTATATCAGCTTTCACGAGCTTTGAATAAAACGATTTTATAATCTTTCCATCACTCCCAGCACTCTCTTCCACATGTATGAAAGCAACTCGAAGTGCTTCATTCCTATAAAAGAAAAATTATTTATATAAAAAAATGGAATTAAAAAATATATATTAAAATTTATTACCTTTGCAGCAAAAGTGCAATATCAGCAGCTTCTTTTTCTTTTCGTTGTTTTTGTTGTCCATAAATTTGACATGAAACAACGTATGTGAATTTTATATCTGCTTGAGCACGTGCCTCACGTGATAATTCAAAACCTTGTGGTGAAAGTGATGCTTGAGGATTTGCTTCTGTTAAATTAAAATATTATAAATATTAAAATAATAAAATATAATAAATACAAAATGCTAATTGTACCTCCTAATGATCTGTTCTCTAAATAACTTTGAAGCATCAAAGCCCTCCTGTAATACATCATACCCCGTACTGTATAGCATGACAAAAAAAGGTACATAAATTTTAATAAAAAAATTTAATAAATTTTTTTAATGAAAATAATTAAATCTGACCAGTTCTAGCTAGGGTTTGGCCTCGATAAGATACCCAAAACCGAAGCTCTAATGCATCAGTAGCACTATCTTGGAGTTCTACATCTCCAGTGTTACCACGCCCAATTCTTTCCAGAAAATTTTCCCATTCATCTGCATAATATGTTAGTTATATCAAATAAATATAATAATCAATAATATAGATATTTATTACTTAATTAATATTCTTTAAAGGAATTACCTGGAAAGATTTTCTGAAGATAGAAAATGGTGGATATTCCATCCTCGTTTTCTTCCCATAGATCGTGAGAACTGTAAAGTACAGTCTCACTGTAGTATGGGGTGAAGACACTGTTTTTAAATTAATTAATTAATTAAGCAATCAGATATATTTTACAAAACAAATATATGTGAAAAGTATAAAAGACAATTTTCAGAAATTTAGTTTATAATATAGAAAATTTAGTTATGAATAAATAAATGCATACCAAAATGACATCATTTCACTAACTGGTACTGCTTGAGGCATATGCATAAATAAAGAATTTGTAAAAAACTCTAATCGTCTTCTTGCTTCAAGATTCTTAGGAACATTAGCAGCAGAATCTTTTACTTTTAAAAGTAAATGTAATCGTTTCACTTGCTCCTTCTGAGATCCAAATCATATTTTATTAAGTGAAATTAAATTAATTATATAATTATTATTAAAAACAAGTTTAAGAAGCTTACAATATCAGGGTCTCTAGGCCATCCGATATTGGAAAATAGGCGTCCCTCATTTCTTGCACGAGCAACAATATTCCATGTATCAATCTGCTCACTGATAAATTAATTAAACTTAATTAATATCTAATAAATAATTAAAAGTGCATGATCAATTAGTTAATAAATGAAATAGTAATTTATAATTTTTTACCTTAGATCAGGTGACAGAAGACCATGAGTAACTACCTCATATAACTCGTATACAGCTTTAGCAGCTCCTTTTGCAAGTTGAGGTGTTTCATCCATGATCTAATACAACAATTTTGAAGCAAAAATATCAAAATAAAACAAATATATAAAATAAATTATTAATTAATAATCAATAATAATTACCAGAAGACCAGTCAACGCACTAAATCTTGACAGTACCAAAGGAAGCTTCTTAAGATCTAAAGTCATAACAAGTGAATTTTCCATTATACTATTATTAATCTCACGAAAAATCCTTTCAACCCTGCAAAAGTAAATTATTCAAATTAAAAAGATGAAATTATATAAAAATAATAATAATATTATAAAACAAATAATTGTATGAAAACGGACCAGAGTTTTCCTTCTCTATCAACTAAAGACATTAGAATTTTCTCAATACTGTAATAACACTCTTGTACAGCATATGCCATATATTCATCTCTGATAATTCTACTCCAAAGATCTGCTTGAGTATCCTTACAGTCTATTGCTAAGTCAATCGCCAAATATATCTGGTCAAATAGTTAAAGGTCTGGTCAACACAAGATGAACATGTGACAAATAAATGATTTATGAGATTTTAGTTACAAGTAAGATTTACCTTGCTGCTTAATAAAAATAAGGGCCATTGAACTAATCCAAGACTTCCGGTGTTGCTTGGCATTGAAAGCAAGTCCATTTCCCTGAAAAAATAAAATAAATAAAAAAGTAGTTTATTAATTATTGTAGATTTCAAATCATGTTAAAAAAAAAAGTAGAATCGACATGCCTATTACTGATGTAATCTTCTTCACGCAAACTTTTGATGATTTCATTCCAGAATGGGGAAAACTGGGCTGCATATATCTTGTCATTATTATTTTCTTCAGGATTCTGCAAATTACAAATTAAAAAAAATTAATAATAAAATAAATAAATAAATAAATAGAACTATATAAGCAAATAATCTAACCTGAAATGATTGTCTATTCATTGGCATCCTGTAGGAAACACAATGTAAGACATGAAATCACAAGTTATATTAAAATAAAATTATGTAAAAGAATAATAAAATAAAATAAGTAGAAATTTCATAGAAGGTGGAAACCAACATTTTTGCTTGTGAAGACACAAGTTGCTTGACAAATGCCTCTGGGAAGCTTTCAAACCGTTTATGTACCATCTCAATTGACCGAATCTACGTACAATATATATATATATATATATAACCATCTCAATTGACCGAATCTACGTACAATATATATATATATATATATATATATATATATATATATATATATATATATATATATATATATATATATATATATATATATATATATATATATATGTATATATATATGTATATCGTATTTAATTTAATAATTAACATTTATCATTAACAAACTTAACAAGCAGTTACTAATAAAAGATAAAGATTGATTTTTAATTGTATGAAAAGTATATAGAGATAGATTCTTGGTACCTCGCCTAATCGTCCTCGTGCACCCATTACACCACCAACAATTGCAGATAGAAGAGTGTAAAATATATGAATATCCATAATATAGATCTGAAAATTCAAAAAAAATTAATAATAGATAGATTTGAGAAACTACTATTAAAATAAATTTGAGTTAGAGAAGAAATACTCACAGCTACTATAGGAGCCCATATGCTAACTAAGGTTAGAACATTATTATTATCTGCCAAAGACAAACGATATATATACCAAATAAATATGGAAAATAAAAGTTTTTGGGAATTAAAAAGAAAAAAAGAATAAAAGTGAAATAAAGAAATACTTTTTGAGACAAAATCATGCCATGAATATGGTAGTGGTGGAAGGTCCTTGATAATGTTGGTGGGTTCAACTAATGGTTTTATCTGTAAAAAGTTGAAAATAGAGATTAAAGATCACAGCTTGTTGCATTTCGCTATTTAATTTTTTTAGTATAAAATCGCAAATTAAACAAAATTACAATAAATTTGTATATTTTGTGTTCTTTTAGTCTTTTAGAGATTTTCAACTTGAGCCACTTATTACAGCCAAAAAAACTTGCCTGGAGAAAGTAGGCAAAAGTAAACTTGCAAGCAAAGATCACTAGCCAGTAGAGCACATATCTGCAAATATTAACCACAAAATATTAAAAACTCTACTCATTTTTACACAAAAAATATAAATAAACAAATAAAATTATATAAAAAAAGATGGAAATTATGTGATCAAAGTTCAAACCTTATGTAATCCATGGGACTCTCATAAAGACCACGCCCAACGAAATATCTCTCCTAAATGATGAAAAGAATTTCATAAAATAAAAAATTCATAGATATTTACCAGATATTACAAGAAATTAACGAAAATTACCTCGTAAATCCACTTGAAAAATTGGAAAAATGGTTGATCAGACATTTCAGATAATCGATGGCATCCAGGGATTTTTAACAGTAATGCAAAGACTACACGAACAGCAGCATATATACCAACAACAAGTAGATATATTCGATAATACATATCATTTCTTTCCTCCATAACTTTTCTGGAAAATCATATTTTGCATAGAAAACAGTTAGTAATAGTAGCATATAAATTGGTAGCAAAGACGGAAATTTATATATAGATATACTTACATGTATACATATGTTATAAATACAGAGCTTAATCCACCCCAAAAGAACCTAATAACAAGCCTGGAAATTGCCATCCCTCTTGCTGTACTGTAAGCCCCAAACATTAAGAGTACATCCAAACAACCTGGAAACATAACAAGATTATTTAAAAATCATGCAAAAAAATAAAAGATTAAATATTAAATAACTGCTCACATTCTATAAACTCCAATATAGCATAAGTTGGACCAATGCTAAGCAATGCTTTAAAAGTATCTAGATTTAATTTCCCGTCATTGAATGCTATAATTGTCAATCCCTGCAAGAATATTAAAAAAAAAAAGATAAATAACCAATAATATTTTATTTGATTTAAAAAAATTAAATAATGACGTGTACCTGGAACATGACAATTAAAAAGATCCACATACGATGAAAACTACGATACAAGTGAAGAAACGTCCGATGCTCAACAAAAGTGCTTTTTCCAGTCTGATGATTTGAAAAGAAATTAAAAAAATAACAAATAATAATGAATAATTTAACTAATGAATTTATGCAATGACTAACCCGTTTTTTATTTTTGGGCCATCGAAGAAATGGTGACTCTTTTTTCATAGGCCAGCTCAATTCAAAGCAAGCAGGTGACCTGAATTTATATCATAAGTATAAGCTCCAAAACTTATGGTAAAATAACAGTAATTTGTAACAAAAACTTACCAGAAATATTCATTGAAATCATCATAATTTCGCCATGCTGAGTGAGCAGCTTTCCCATTATTGTTTCTAGCAGCTTCCTGTTGAAAAAATAAAAAAATAAAAAAATTACACCAAACATTATTATGATATATTAAAATTTAAATAAGTAAAATGATTTGCTGACCTTAGAAAGTGTGTCATAAATTGGTTGAATTACTTGTTCCAGATAAGAAACTGAACCAGATTCACTAATACAACTAGGAGCAGGGCTAGCTTCACCACGATCTAAAGTTGCATCTAACTCCCTAGCCATCTAGGTTATACAAATTATTATCAATTTCCATTTTATTAAAATAAATAAATTAAAAATTAGTTTAAAAAATTAATCAGCCTACAGAGACACGAAGCTTACATGGTGAAATATATAGCAAATGCATTCTGGTAAAAAACGGACATTTGCAGCTTCACCCCAGATTGAAAAGTATAGTGAAACCAAGAAAAGTTTTCTGTCTTTATTAATCGCTTGTATACTGTTGAAAACAATTTAATCATTTAAATTAATTAATATAAAATATTAAAATTGATTAATATAAAAAGCATATAAGTCTGTCACCTATTCCAAACAAGACGTATACGCAGATATTTGCACCATTTGATGTAATTATCAAGAACTTTCAGGAAAACTTCAGTAACAGCTCTCTCATCTATTTTCTAAGAAAATTATGAATGACACATCAGCAACGTTTCATTAATGGTGGATAAACAAGATATTAAATATGATAATAATATCATGAAAAAGTTACTCACTGGATCAGCTTCAACAGGTATGCCAAGACGTGATTGTGCATTTGCTAAAGCAAGAACAACATTTTCACGTTGATTCCTGACATTGTCTTTCTGCATAAGCCATGTCACCACAAATAATATTTAAAGAAATTAAAATAAGAAAAGATGAAGGTTTATGTATGAAAAATCCAAACCTGAAAACCAAACACAAATTCCAGAAGATCAAACATGTCTAAATTACGTTGTGCAGGAACTTCAAAATCAGCTGGAAGCCTAGGATATTGTTCATGATATCTAAGTGCAGATATTGCAGCCCTAACCTGCAAATAAAAAAAAAAAAAAAATAAGCATTATCAGAAATTGAATATGTTTAATAAAATAAAAATTACATATACTATGGTTATATAACTTACTTCTGGATAGAATCCAATAGCATTTGTTAGAGACGGTGCTTCAAGAGGAACAATGTTGTAAGGAGTTAAATCCCCCGATAAACCTTGATCTGTTTTCTTTAACCTTTTTACCTGAAATAATAAATAAGTATAAATAAATAATTCAAAAGGATAAAAAATTAACAGAAATTAAGTAATATACAGAGAGAATAAATATTAAATATTTAAATACCTCTTCTATAATATGTCTTCCAACACCATCAGGAGGAATATCTTTACTAAGGGCTTCCATAACCTCAACAAGAGCTCTAAGTGTGGTAAATACCTTTTTAGTTTCTTGAGATCTCAATCCCAAACTGAAAATATAGTTAAAAAAATAATTAAAATTTATCTTTTTATTATTTTTTAACACAAGAACTATCAATGAAATCATACCCTCCCATATCAGCACTAAAAGTTCCAGATTCAAGCATTTTTTGTTCCTCTTTTTGGATTTCATCAACTCTGTGCACACGTTTGTAACGTTGATAGAAATCCCACAAATGTTGAGCATCACGGTTACGGTCTATTCTCCCACCATCTCTTTTGGCTAGTTTTTGCTGCAATAAACACGTAATTTTATTTATTAATTATTAAATTAGGTTAGAATTATGCAAATGATATGATAATTTTTTTGGCATACCTTGATCACAGACATTAAACCAGTCTTGAATTGAAGAACTCCTCTTCCATCACTATTGGGGTCCAAATTTTGAGCCATGGAATATGCCTGCTCACACACTAAGATTTGAACAACGTGTGTTGTTTTATGGTCAGATATTAATAATTAGGCCTAAATTTATAAAATTATGAGATTTTATAACCAATATCTTTTAAAACTCAAGCTAATTCCTATGTAAATTGAACATGATTCCTAGCCAATTCCTCCATCATCACTTATATACAGGCCAAACAGTTTCGATTTCAACCTCAACTCTGATAGAGATTTTAAACTTTTTTTATTCAAGTTTGCAATCACAATAAATTATTACATTGACAGCAAAATCCACACTAATTATGTCTACATAATGTACATAAACAAAATCAACTTACATATTCTAGCAACATGTGCATCCTCTGCTTGAATCTCATCAGCAGCTTGTAAGATCGCATTGATATTTGTGGTCCGTTGAAGCGAATCAGGAACTGCACTAGCGAGCCCACTGGATTTTCTTTCGTGGCTTTGTCCGGCAAGTCGAAGCTGTTCTCGCCGGAGAGTTGCTCGTACTAGCCTGTCCCAATTATCAAATACTTTCGCCATATTTCGAGTTGAAATTCAACTCGAAAACCCTAATTTAACTACAACTAAAGCGAGATCTGATTATCAACCCTAAGAAAACATTACGAAGACAATTCAAACAAGAAACGAGTACAAACTTTACGCGTTGTGTAGGGTTGCTTCTTTCAGACTTCAGATCAGTGGATATTGGAGTCGAGCCGTTATGGTAATCGTGTTAGTGCAGACTATTGTAACTATTGTATGGATGTTTTCTTGTTCGTTGGATGGGTTCAAGAATGGGATCGTGCGGTGGTCGTATTGCGATTAGATGGCTAGTTTTGATTTGTCGCGTGTAGGTGATTGCCACTGGGCACGTTTTCCGGCCCGCTCTTTGGGTTTAAAAGCGTCGTGGCTCGTGTTTATTTGACTTATGACAGACTTAATTTGGAAAGTTTATGATAAACCTTTATAGTTTAGGGGGTGATTTGTAAACTTTTTAAAAAAACATACACTTGCAGATTTATTGATAAAGTTTATACTCCGACCACTATACTTAGTTTTTTTTTAACAGCAATTTTAATTTTTACCACTATACTTTGTTATTCCAACATTATGAAAAGATAGATTGTTTTGAACGCCAAATGGAGAGAAAAGGGAGATTTCTACTAAACTTTTTTTATTTATCTTTTTACTAATTTGAATAATAAAAGTGTCTAGATCAAATGATAAGATTATGAAAGTAAGTTGATGGATTCCACATATCAATAAATTTATGGGTAAAAAAGAAAAAGAATGAAAATTTAGTATGAAATTATACAATTTTTCTTATGAGAGCAACGTTTTCCTATGCTTTTTATTCATTTGAGCAAGGATCCACATCATGGTTTTGTTCAACCACTTATTAAGAAGTAGGTTTGTAGTTTCCATACTTTTTTAGTTCTTTATAACTCGCCGTAGGTTATTTTGCAAAGTTAACTAATGTTTGTGTAGTAATGTGTCTATAGTAGAAATATGGTAGTCGTTGTGATGCTAGTGGTGGGCAGTGTTACTCAACAATACAAAGAAAATGAACGATATGGTGATCTTTGTAATTCAAGAAATTGTTGTATTGCCTTCTAGTTATTGTTATGTTGAAGGCTCGTGTTTACATGGAAATAAGTTTCTGTTTTACTCTTCGTTTAACAACAAATGACTCAGTTGTCAAGATGTAGGCCTCATGAAATTGAAATGTATGCGATAAACTCCATGACAAATATTTTTTATTAAAAAGGGGAAAAGTATCATGGTGTGAATCTTGAGGGATTCAAAAGCAACAGAAAAAGGAACGAATCAAATGGGGTGCCGAACCCCACAAATAAACCTCGTAAAAATATGGTCAAAACTTTTACCTTAAATTAATGAATTATTTGTTTTTAAAAATAAGATGGACATGTTAAACCTCAAATTTGGTATGCTTATGTGTTAACTTCTACTGATACACAATACTTGTATAATTATGTTGTGTAAACAGTAAAAAGAAATAATATACCTTTAAAAAACAGAAAATATAACAATAATTATATCAATTAAAACTTAATTTATTATTTTGTATCTTTAAGGTATTTATATACCCATGACATCACACATTTATACACCCAAGTAGATGTATAATTACCTTGTCTTCATTGTTGTAATTAAAACGTAAAACTTTATTGTAAACTTAGCAATGAAGTAAGCAACCCATACAGATGGCGAGATGAATATACAATTATATACTCTGTGGACCATAAGCCTTTGACTAAAGTATTAGATTACTTATCTAAACAGCATATGCCTTTTGGCAAGAGTGCTGATTAAAGTATACAGCCGTATAAAAACCAAGCAAATGATATTATTTGGATTTTAGCTTGTGCTGTTTCAAAACTTTATAAACTGATAAGTTGTTTAACACGTTATGATTATACATGTAAAACAAGCAAAAACCTAATACGGATCAAAATTCTATTAAAGGACATACCATCAGGTAAAATTCACCAACCCATCTCTAATTATCTTTCGGGATATCTTTTTTGGGTAATTCCTTGGGTTTTGCCTTCTCCATTTCCCTATTAAAACAAGTGAAAAATAAGATTAGGTAAACTAGTGCATATGAACGAAGTTGACCAAATAAGCTGATTTTTTTATTTTTGACATACGGGAAAATGTAGACATGATGCAACCTCATTCACGTAAATTTAAGCAATGTTTAAAGAACGTAATAAAGTTACGTACAAACTCCAAATATTTGTCAATTATGTTTTCACTTCAATACTTGAACATATGTTATAATCAAGGTTATCAATGATAGATAGTAGCAGATCAAAATATAGTTGTGGAAAACACTATTTATGTTCAAAATCCCTAAAGCGATTAAAGTGTATATATTTTTGTTATGTTTATCTACTAAAACTAATGTAGAATAGGAAGTTTGTTATTGACCTCTCCCTTTATATAAGCAGTCACAGGTCTAATTTTAGCCTACATTGTGTTCTTGTGGTAGGATATTTATCTTGAAATCACAACTTAGAGCAACCGAGTCTAAAAAGTTAGCACAGGATTTCTTAAATCACCAGAGACAACTGATTCACAAATACTAACAATGCCACAACATATTCCACCTATCTGGAGATTTGATAGCTTAAATTACTGTTTATGAGAAGAAGCTTTGGCCATGACTGATGAAATACCTAAAGATACCATAATACAAGTCAAATGAGGCAGAGTCCCAGTGATATTGTTCAAGGATATTTATATGATTATGCAATATCAGTGTTTACACCATTAAACAACTCAAATCCTTGAAAAAAAGCCCTAGAAACACAGATAGGGTCAGATTACAATATAGTTGAATCTACCATCAGAAACATTGACTATTTCCCAATACCTATGTATCTGATTTTGCCTAATCGAGCAGTCAATTTCAGAAACATGTGTCATTTTACACAATTTGAACTTATTTTGGAACGATAACCTGCAAAGCGGACAAAGCATATATGTATAGAGCAAAATGTTCACACATGAGTTTGACGAAAAACGTACTTAGCAGCAGAAGCAGATTCTAATAGTGAGTCATGACCTTGATAATAGCGTGTGTGTGTGTGTAGTATGTGTGTGTTTACGAAAAAACGTACTTAGCAGCAGAAGCAGATTCTTCTTCGAGCCAGTGGCGAATTTGACGAACGTTTCGTTTCAAAATAGAAGCAGATTGTTTAACATCGCTCCTCATCAGTAGAATCACTGCGCTGACTCCTGCCACGGTCAGTATCAAGTTTGTTAACGCCATCTGATCGATCAATTCAGTCTGCAAATAATTCCGTTGAACAAAATGAAAAGGATTGATCGAAGATTTTCGAATCTGGTGCTAATTTGCTAGTTATTAGATACGGTGCAGATGGAACGACGGCGATATTTTCCGGTGGTGAGCTGAGACCGATTATAAGGAGGTGTGGGAGTGTGGGTAATCGGCGGCGATGCGTAGGGACGTGAGCGACGGCTTGAAGGAAAAGAAATCTAAAAATTGGAAATAACGGTATCCCTCGATTGCCCCTTGCGCTAATAATATTTCCATTAAAAGCATTATTGTTTCTAAATGTTTTAATTTCAGTCCCTATAAAAAACTTTCTTACTCCCCTCAATTGTCCATGTGCTGTCTACTAATATAAGACGTGTGCCAGTAATGGCGACTCTTTTCCGTCACTCTTCCACCGGTTAAGTGGCACCATTGGCATGGACCCGTCAGTTGTCCCGCCAGTTGGTGCCTCGCCGCTTTGAAGACGAGAGGGAGAGGTTCGCCGGTTGAAATGGGTGGATCCAATGAGGTATTTTGTGTGTGTGTTTTTAGTAATGGTGGGTCCCAAAAAATTAAAGGAAAGTGGTATTGTTGGCATGGGTACCTCAGTTTAGTGTCGGTTGGAGGGTGAGCTGACGTGACGCTGATTTGACAACAACAAACGGTATCAGTTTGCCAAACTATTGGGAGCGGTCTAAGGATTTATCAAACTTATTCCAAAGGTGTATGAGGTCAAAGGTGTTTAATAAACTTACAAGTTTCTTTTTATAATAAATAAGTACTGTATCCGAGTAATGCGGTGGTAAGTACCATATAAAAATATTTTGTGACATTGATAGTGATGGTGGTGGGTAATTGTATGTAGTGATGGCTGTAATGATTGTAGTGTTGGTTGTTGGGTGATGATGGTGGGTGGCAGGGGCGTCTCCGAGATTTTGAATGACTTGTGCGAAAACACGAAAGTGGGCCCCCTGAATACAAGATTTTTATAAAAATTTGGACTTTCTAATTATTATTTTTTTCTATTAAATTATTAAGTTGACTTAAATTTTAATATCATATATATATAAGATTTATATAAAAATTGAGCCCCTATAAAATATGGGTCATGTGCGGCTGCACCTCTTCAAAGACACCCCTGGTGGGTGGCAATGGTGGTGGGTGGTGGTGTTGATAGTGAGGAGGGTGATCAATAGAATAATATGAGTTTACGGATTAGTAAAGACAATGGATTAAATGAGGAAAGACTATAAAATTTTGTTAGGTTAAAAGAAATAAAGCGTGTAAATGTAAGTAACTTTCCATCTAATATAAGATTTCAGTTTCATCAACATTTTAATCGAATTGACTTTGGAATTTCTTTTATCATTCAAGATTCCAATCCTACCCTTTTATTTGAACGAAATCTAATTTCCCAAATTCCGTTGAATTGCAGTGAGTCGAACACCCTATTAAATACTACCACGGTACCACCTCTTCTTACATCTCCGGTATGCCTTCTAAAAAAAGAAATGATTTAATTAATAACCATAGAAATAAAAATAAGTTAATTAAATCTTCGCCGCAGAAGTTGTTGGTAGGGTACGATTCATCAACCCAAAACATTCAAAGCATTATAACCGAATTCCCCAACTACCCCAAATATTTATTACCCTCACCCTTCACCTCTTCCTCCATTACAAATTTACAACAAATAAATTAAATTCAGAATTTATTTAACTTGTTACCCGTAATAGCATACTGCAGAAGGTAATTTATAGTAATATTAGTAATTTAAATACAATAAAAAATCGATTTATATACTCGTCTCTATAATTGCTTTCATACGTTCCAAACTATAAATAACCACTAACACCACTCGAAAAACATCACCCATGATTGCCTCATCAACCATGCTACCTTTCACCGCCACCATCACCACCATCCTCCTCCTCACCACCACTTCCGCCACCCCAACCCCACCACCTTTCAAGAAAATCTACGCATTCGGTGACTCCTACACCGACACTGGAAACACCGCATCCGCTAGCGGCCCAAACGCCTTCACCTACGTATCCAACTTACCATACGGCCGTACATTCTTCCACCACCCCACTAACCGTTACTCCGACGGCCGTTTAGTCATTGACTTTGTAACGGAATCACTCTCTTTACCTTACTTGCCACCGTACCATAACCCCAAAGCTGACACCTCTAACGGCGTTAACTACGCCGTTGCTGGGTCTACAGCAATACCGTATGAGTTTTTTGCCAAAAATAACCTTACTCTTGATATACAACGTCAGTCTTTACAAACACAGCTTGCTTGGTTTAATAAGAATTTGGAGGGGCAAAAGTGTAAAAGCGCAAAGTTAACTCCTAATGAATGTAGGGCGGTGTTTGATGATGCACTGATTTGGGTGGGTGAGATTGGAGCTAATGATTACGCCTACACCGTTGGATCTTCTGTTGAAAGCAAAACAATCCAAGAGCTTTCTATTCGTAGTGTCAGTGGATTTCTAGAGGTAATAATAAGAATTTTTATAACAAAAAAGGCTTGAAAAGTTAATCATATTAAAAAATAAAACTAGTTTATATACATCAACTGGTCATCAAAGAAAATTTTACGGGATTTTCCTTCATAAGATCTCGGGTTCAATTCTTGCTGTAGTTTTTTACTCGTGTGAATAGGTGGTGGGGTTTATTCCTCATAGGTGGAGAGTTCGAGGGAAGACATACTGCCCTTTGTGGATATCACTGTCTAGGCTTGAAACACTAACTTACTAATAGGGCTGTCAAAACCTGGCACGACACGACAAAAATACACGAAACGAAACGAAATTGGGACGAATCGAAATTTGAATTCGTTTTCGTGTTCGTGTCGTGTAAAAAAAACACGAAGTCGTGTCGTGTTCGTGTTCAGAGATTAACACGAAATTGACACGATAGTTAAGATTTTAGGATAATTTAATAATCTATGTTATATTTTTGTCGTGTTTTTAGCATGTAGTAAGTAGGAAATTTGATATATTTGTTATTTATCTCGTGTTGTCGTGTTTATCATTTTTTAATCGTGTCGTGTTCGTGTTAGCAAAATAAAACACGACTTTGTGTCGTGTTGTTTTCGTGTTGAACGAATTCGTGTCGAGTTACCCAAAAACACAAAACGATAGCACGATTTGACAACCCTACGTTACTAACTGGCCGTTAAAAAAATTAACAAAAAAAATAAATTTATTAACAATGCTAGCTTGTTGTTTGTTTTGCTAGGCATTGCTTTCCAAAGGTGCAAAATATATGGTAATCGAAGGTCTCCCAACAACCGGTTGCCTAACCCTATCGATGTCACTTGCACCCGAGTCTGACCGTGATGACATGGGTTGTGTTGGTAGTCTCAACAAGCAAAGTTATGACCACAACACCATCCTACAAACCAAAATCCAATACCTCAGACAAAAATATCCACAAAGCGTCATTATTTATGCCGACTATTGGAACGCGTACCGCTCTGTCATAAAAAACGCACCCAAATTAGGGTTTAAGGAGCTTTTCAAAGTGTGTTGTGGGTCAAATGGTGCACAATACAACTTTGATATTCTTGTCACTTGTGGGTCCCAGTCTTCGAGCTCGTGTAAAGACCCTTCTCAATATATTAATTGGGATGGGGTTCACCTTACGGAAGCTATGTATAAGGTGGTGTCTGAGTCGTTCCTTAATGGTGGGTTTACTCATCCTCCGTTTGGGTCGCTATTGAGTAGCAAACAATACTTAGGCTAGATGTTAAATCAAATGTGTGTTTTTATCTAGGTTATGTTCTAATACATGTACAAGTCATCTATAAATGTTATTTTTATTTTCTGGTTAATCGATGAATTTGGTTTTCTGAACCTTATGAACATTGATGCAAATTTAGAACAAAAAGTGACTGAAATGAGAATAAATTATTTAAATACCACACTGCATTAATGGCATAACTAACTCGGGTAACTAAGTAACCTTTTTTTTTTTTTTTTTATCAAACTTCAAAACTTGGATTTCAGTTAAATAGTTAAAATTTTAAACTGTTGATTTGATAAGTGACATGCTTTGGAAATTAGAATAACGCTTATGTGACATTGTTATATTGTGATGGAAATGTTAAGTATTCGCAGTTAATTTGAATTTAGGTGTTACGCTTGACTTTCGAAAGTCAAAAGTAAAACCTAAGAGCATGAAACATGATAGAAAACACATTATGCATTGCAAATTATGTGCAAGTTCTACACTGAGATTGTACATTATTTTGTAGAAACAGATTGAGAAAAGACTCATCTATCACGTGCTACGTAGTATGTACATGATATGACTTGACGGTCAATTGTAACGTACATCCATCAAAGGGACCTATTTGCGTGCGACACTGTCAATATTAAAGACCATCCGTGTAATAAACAAAAAGGAGCTACGATATCTGTAATTTTAAGCAAACCAAAATGGATTATTTTTGTAATTTACTTGATTGGATAAGGCAGCAAATGAAGGAGATAAAAAAACATTAGTGATTTAAAAGGCGAGTCATGATGACGCTAAAGCATGGCACCCACATTATGATATAGACCATTGTGGTTGTGTAAGGTGCACCTTATGGCGGTTTTTTTAAATGTTTTAAAAAATAAATGGATTTTGAAGTATATAATTTTAATTTAGATATTACCCTTTTTGTAAATTTTATATATGAAATATCATAAATCAATAGATTTATAATTTTTGTGAACTTGATATACATATATATACATAAAGTATATTAAAAAGTTACTGTTTTAAGTCACGTATTGAAAAACGTTATGACTTGATGGTAGCGCTACGCTATATCTTATGCCTTTTAAAACCTTGAAAAATATTAAAAATATAAAATTATAATTCTAAAACAAAAAATATAATATAAGAGTAGTAATTTTAAGTGGCACAGTACTCAAAGTTAGAAAAAATAACGTTAAATAATTAATTTGAATTTAAAACTAAATCGTAACAGGCGCGTGAAATATGATATTGTTTTTATTAAAAATTTTACTTATATATTTATTTATTCGATGTAATACGTATTATATCTTATATACATTTATGGTTCAACTAAAATAAACTATGAACAGTAACAAATTTGCTATAATGCGCCTAAACATATAATATAAATAAATATATTCTTTTGCAGATTTATGACATTGGTTGTTTGTGTTGGAGTGGTAAAGCACTTGATAGATAATCTAGGCGTCACCTGGTCGAATCTTTGAACCTGCTTTTTTTTCATTCCCTTAATGGCATATTGTTTTACCTATATTTAATGGTCAGCCCCTTATTATAAAAGCTAACTTACAACACCACCTCTACCTTGCTAAGATTATCGTTACAACCCTTTTAATATTAGTTTGATTTATTTATTTTTCTTATCTATTACTGTAATGAAAAAGTAGAATAATTTTAAAACGATTAATTTAAAAAAGTTGTTTGTTAACACTTTTATTGTCATGTATGTTTACAAAAATTAAATTTATTTATGTTAATATAATTTTGCAAAAACTTATGAACGATATAAACACGAAACATTATCAAATTAGTTCCTGTGATTGATAATTTGATATAAAGGGTAATATCAAATTTACTATATCTATTTATTTATATTATTATTCAATTATATTATTTTTATATAATTTTTTTTCTTGCTTTTAATACTCTCAGTCTAATCATGTATATTGAAAAGTTTATTTAGGGATGGTAAAAATGATATTGAGTTTTGAATTATTCAAATATCACTAATTCAGGCTTTCTCAAAATTTTAAGAACAAAATATTCAAAAATCGTGAAATTAAAAGGGTATAACTTATTCTAAATCGGAGAAAATATAACTAAATAAATAGATAATTAAAACCGAAGCGAAGCGCGGCACTCATTACACTCGTTTAAATCAAATAGTAAGATTAAAAACGAAAATTAATGTATTGACATAACAATTATTTTAGAGAAATATTAGTACCTATTATTTACGTTTATTTATACATTTATTCACTTGATCATAATAAATATCAAAATTAAAAGATAAATTTTTAAAACATTTTTCGTTACTTTATTAGGTATGAGTATCAACTAGCGTAAAAATCAATGCTATGTATACCATACATAACAGGAAGTGGTACCAACTGAAGTACTGAAGTGAGGAGCACTCGGAAAAGTTAACGGCGGCCGTAACGATCAGATATTCATGATTTCTGATTAGCAGACTTCTATATCCTATTATTATCGCAATGTAACTCTTCTCTTTCTCTTTCTCTTTCTTCAAAATACCCCAATGGGGATAGTCTTTTTAAATCAATCATTTGGGGTTCTTGTGATGATCGTTTACACAAAACGATATACGTTACGGAATTTTGATTTTATTCTTTACGTGAAGAGGATTTGCGTTATTCTAACGCAATTTTATAGGGTTTAGGGTTTTGAGATTTTATTCAGTTTACGCTCGAAAGTAATGTCGACAATGTGTAGATTTTTTTTTTCTATCTAAGCATAAGAAGATTCTGTTTTACTAGATTTTAAACCATAATTTCATATTTAGCCATTTTAATCAACAAAATTGATGTCATTTTAGTTACAATTGAGCATCTTTTTCCCGAATGGTAAAATATTGTTGCTATCATGTTATGGGTGAAAATATGAATACCTTATTACCTTTATCTGTAGATTTTATTATTATTTCTTGCATTAAGTCGGAAAATAAGATAAGGTATAAACGTGTTACAAAACAAACAACATGTTGAATATCGGTATATACCGGTTAATGTTACTTTGCAAATAGAAGAAAAATATTTCTTGCTACAAATTAATTTAAAGAGCTTTAACTTCATATTTGTAGTTTCCATTACAATTTTATTTTTGTGATGATTTTGTAGAGAATTAGAAGAAAAATGGAAGAAGCATGCGATGAGTGCACTCAGAATTGTCTCATGATGCATAAAAAGCTTAAAGAACCATCATATGTTGATACATTCTTCAAAGTCATGTTTGGAGATGATTTTTCCAAAGTTTTGGTATTGACCTATTTTCATTTTTTTTTCCAATCAAGTCAAAATTCGTCCAAGGTGTGTTTTAATGCATAAAACCTAGCAAATCACTTTTTTAAAGTTAAATTATTTTAAATGTTCTTAATTCTCTTAAAAAAGAATCGGACAAAGGTGTTTTGGGTCAACCCGTTACACGACCCGCCATTCTTACCACATCTACATGGAGGCAATATTTAAAAAAAATTGTTATTAATTTATACATTTATTTGCAGATTCTGCCTCCAAAATTTGCTCAAAGAGTAAGTCAACAGATGGTGGGAAAGTCAACAGAGCTCGAGGATTCAAGTGGTGAAAAATGGCGTGTAAATTTCAAGACAATTGATGGCTCATTAGCTTTTGAAAACGGATGGAATAAATTTGCAACAGATCACCAACTAAAAATAGGCGATTTCTTAGTTTTTCATTACATAAAAAAATCTCATTTTGTTGTCTTGATGTATGGACAAAGTGGTTGTCCTGAACTTAGACACCAGATGCGAGGAACACAGGAACATAATAACATGATCACAGACGATTGTAGCCCATTAAATGTTAATCATCAATCTGAACATTCTCAACAGATGGAGAAGAAACTAAGTAAGAAAAAGAAAAAAAGTGGGACCCTTGCAACAAACGAGAGCCCTAAAAACAGTAATCATTTGGTTGCATCATTGGCTCGACCCGACAAGTCTAGTTCAGATAAAGAAACGGGTCAAATATCCGACCCGTTGGTGGAAAATACAAACCGTGATGAAACCATGGTTCCCGAGACTCCACCTGTGACATCTGGGTTGGATAAAGAAACGGGTCAAATATCCGACCCGTTGGCCGAGAACACAACCCGTGATGAAACCATGGTTCCCGTGACATCCGGTTCGGATAAAGAAACGGGTCAAATATCCGACCCGTTGGTCGAGAACACAACCCGTGATGAAACCATGGTTCCCGAGACTCCACCAGTGACATCTGGTTTGGTTAAAGAAGCTACCGAAAGATCTGAACCGTTGGTTATTGATACTAATACAAATTTAGGACAGTTTTGTTTGGTTGATAATGATAATGGAAATATAGATGAATGCAGAAAAACAAACCTGGAAAGATCTGAATCGTTGGTTTCTAAGACTGTTATAAATTTGGTTGATAATGATGATGGAAATATTGAAGATGAATGCAGAATAACAAACCAGAAGATTAACTCGGACAGATCTGACGGTGGCCGGAAAAATGATGTGGCAGCGGGAGGTGGTGGCCGGAGAGACAATGTGGCGGCAGGAGGTGGTGGTGGTAATGAAACTGGGGATAATGAATTTAGGAAGATGATAGAAAAACGTGTACAGGTGGCGGGTGAAAAGCGAAAGGAAATACCGAGTGAAACTACATGCAACAATAATTCTAATAAAAAGAGATTGAGTAACACTGATGACTCAAGTAGGTTGCTTTTTTCAATATTTTATCTGTCACTTGTGTATAATGAGATTATGCTTGACTTTTTGGTCAAACCTATTTGCTCATAAGTTTTAAACTGACATAGATTTTTGTTAGAAATGAATTTGTATAACATAGAAAACATTGGATGTTAGGATGGTTCTGCGGTTCTGTACCTTTAAACGGTTCTGCGCTGAATCGGACCCTATATATATATATATATATATATATATATATATATATATATATATATCTATTTTTGTATATCTAATATAATTTATATCACGAGTATATATAAGTCCATAAATGTATTTAAATGCAGGAAACAAGTTGAAGGATAACAAGACAGATTACAACGACTCTCCTATGTTAAAACAAGTCAAACCCGAGCCTTTTGACCTTGATGAGGCACCCCCACCCGGTTCCACCAACGCCTCATTTTCTGCAGTGATGACTAGTTATAAATATCTTGTATGTATATGTATATGTATATATAATATAACTATCATTCCACCAAAATGTAATGAAACTTTCACCATATGGTCATTGCATATTTGCATGTAATAAACTATTTATATCTCTTTTGATGTAACAAACTTTTATCCCGTTACCAATATATGCCACATCACAATTTTTACCTCTAATAAAAAAGTCACTTACACACATTGGTAATGGAATAAAAGTTTGTTACATCAAAAAAAGGGGGGGGGGGGGGGGGGGGGGGGGGGGAAGTTTATTACATACAATGACAATGTAGTGAAAGTTTGTTACATTTTGATGCAATTTGCCCTAATTATTTTGTGCGTTTTTAAACATCAGCTTTTGAGATCTTTTTAGAATAATAAAGTTTATAATATGCAGGAATTGCCAGATTGGGTGAAGATGAAGTTTGGGGTGTCGGGTTGTGGAGTGATTCTTCTGAAAAATAGGGTTGACTTTTGGCCGGTCTTTTATCAAAAAAAGTCGGGTGTACAAGGTTTGACCCAAGGTTGGGGAGCGTTTGCAAAGGTAAAAGGCATTAAGTTGGGTGATAAGTGTGAATTTTTGCAGATAAGTCAAGCAATTAGTAATTCTTCATGCAACATGTTTAGTATTAATGTTACTCGCTAATATAGTGGCAGTAGTCTCTTTTGAACTATGTGCTTTTTTGTAAGTTGTAATTAGATGCAATGTGTATTAATAGATGGTGGATTTGTCTTTTTTGTGGTTATAATAATGAAATTCTTTTGGTATTTTTATCGTGTATATATATTAGACATTTATCAATTAAATTTCATTGTTTCACAGTAAACTATAAATCACAACAAAATCTCCAATCTTTGATGGGGGAAAAGGCTTTTAAATGTCTAATGATTTTTTTTTTAATAATTAAACGATAAAATACAAACAAGCTCCAAAATATTAACCATAGTTAGGCCCATGGTTGACCAGACATTCATAGACTATTTTGAACCCATGTGTTTGTTTTTCTTGGCCCCTTTCTTTCTTGATATACTGGTTTCAGGACCTTCAGCCTCTTCAGCTTTCTGTTCCGCTTCTAATACCGCCAACTGAAAAGTACACAAAATGACAAAAACAAGAAAACAAATCAAGAAAAAATTAATTAAAAAAATAAAATAATATTATGAACCGAAATGGGTACCTCATCAAGGATTGGCTTAAGTTCCTTGAATCGAGTTTCAGCAAGGTCAAAACCGTCCTTACGGAGTTCCTGCCACGAAAAAAGAAAAAGTCAAACAAAAGTCAAAGGTGAGAGAACGGTCAATGGTTGGGGTCAGAGTAAAATACCTTTCCGGTGTGTGCAGTATGTTCATAAGCCGCCATTTGCCAGTAACTATTTGTCCGCTTATAGAAGTCCTTTAGAGCTTCCCCAGGCTTCACACAATAATATATAAATTAGCAAAACAGAAAAACTGACATGTCACTTGACACCTCATCAAGTTACTGCCATGTCATCAGGTTGCTGAAATTACTCAAACGAAAGGATAAGTCCATCTTTTAGTGGCCAAATTGGACATAAATTTACATGGACAAATTTAAACGTGTGTTATTAACTTATTATAGTAGATAAAAAAACATAATTATATTCCATAATAAACTTTTGGCAAAAGAATTACCAATGGAGTTCTTTGGGAGTCAGAAAGACCAAGACTAGCCCTAATTTGCTCGATTCTGGCTCGTTTTTCCTTCCTTCTAAGTTTCTTCCCTTGACCTTTTATTATTGCAACAGCATCTCCCAACACATCATCACCATTTTGAGCCTTTAAAATAGAATATATAAACAAAATTAATATTTATATTCTGAATATGTTATATATAAATAAAACATCAAAAAAGGTACCTCCACGTCATCATCATCATCATCTTCCTTTTCATCAGTCTCATCACTATCTCCCTTATCCTCGTCGTCATCATCATCATCCTCGTCATCATCATCTTCATCCTCGTCATCTTCTGAAGCTTCAAGCCACTCAGACTCAGATGCCTATACAAATAATATATATTAAAACTTAGGTTAAAAAATGTGAAAATTAATTATCTATTTAACGAGCATTAGAGTATGTAACAAACCGGAATAAGGCATTTCCATTCATCAAGTTTGCTAAGATTAAGTGCATATAAATCATCAAGTGTGATTTCTTGATCTTTTATTTCCATCATCCCACCATAAATATACAATGTATCCTTTCCAACTACCATGCTAGAATTTATACGCCCACAAGGTTTCACTACCTGAAATTCACCACAATTCATAATATTATTTAAAAAAAATTCAGAATCACCAATAAAAACAGAAATAAGTTTTTTTGACCTCTTAATGTACCTCTTCTGAAGTAGAACACGATTTTGAGGTTGATTCGTTAGTTTTTATATTAGATTTAACGTTAACTTTAACGTTTTTCTCCATAGTAGTTGTAATATCATCAACGTCACAATCCATATTGTCATCACCATTTGTAACTACTTCCATTGGATCGATAGTTTCTTCATCTTTTATCTTTTTTATCTGTCAATAAACTATCTTTGTAAGTGTTGTTATAAAAGAGTAAACATAATATTGTATGGAAACAACTGAAACTGATTAATGTGCTAAAGTACCTTATCTTTTGTTAATTTCTCCTTTCTCAGCTCCAACGGGTACCTGCAAATTTAGACATTTGTAAAATAAATTATAAATTAGTTATATATATAGAAAATGAGCACAAGATTAAAATTTTAGTTTTGTAACAAGAAAATTGAGGATTTACCAACGGTGAATGTCTAATTGGAAGCCATATAGTTCATTTAAGAACAAACTCATCAAAACATCACCTGCACATACATTTGGATCCATTAACAGAGCCAGAAATAAGTCCAAATAGATAACAAAAATCCAAAAAACAAATATAAAATTATGATATGACCTTTACATGTTTTACACACCTTACTACTGATGAAAATATATATATTTCAACAATTAAACCAACATAAAAAAAAGAAAGAATTAAATTAAATGCCAACCTTCAGCCTCCATGTCAACAACTCCCCCAAAGAGCACGGCCCGCTTTTTATGAACACACATAGAGAAACCAGCCCGAGGGCCAGGTGGCATCCCACCTTTCTTAACCTAAAACCACACAAGTTTTTACCTTTTAATAGAGATAGAGAGCATATAAGAATCATTTATAACACTCGAAAATTAAATAATACCTTGTTCCACACCCATGTTTTAGGGTCAAGTACCCACATATCCGAATGAACAATCCCTTTTTCTGAGCTGTTTTTATCAGAAGATACCTCTTTCGAATAACCTCCATATAAATAAATCTACACAATTTATATTAGTAAATCAATTATCAAATATAAATGATGCTAAATTAGTATAATAGTATTTTATAGTTATCTCACATCTTCTTGGTAAACAAACAGTTGGAAACCGCTTCGAGCACTTGGCCACAAACATCCAGGTGTAGGTTTTATTTCTTGCCACTGCAATAACACATATTATTTACAAAAGTTTATTCACAAAAAGTAAGTTAAGTTGCCACTTTTTTCGCCAATTTACCTTAAAAGTATCCAAATCAAAGACGTACAAATCATTAAAGTATCTGCAAAAATAAAATAAAATAAATTAATAGAATCAAATATTATATTGTTTGTGTTAGCTTAGAATTTGATTTTTATTTACAAACAGAATAACAACCTCACTTCTCGGAGAGTGTCATAGAAGCCACCAAAAACAATGAGCTTGTGCTTATACAAAACCTGCAAATGAGACATTAGTTATAATAAGTTGGTAATATTCTAAATAACATATTAACATCAAACGCACCATACGATGACCAGAACGCGGACTAGGACAACCTTTATAATTCAACTGTTCCCATTGATTTGTTTTCAAATCCAACATCCAAAAGTCCTGCAATCATTAAGAAAACTAACTTAATACCCATTAATTTGGTCAATTTATTGTCGTTATTTATGGGGAAAAATATCAAGTTCAAGGCCTGTAAGTTTTAATGTTTAATACCTTGTAGTGATGGAAACGCTCTTGATTAGGAGATGTAAATTCACCACCTAATCACAAACAAAATCAAATTTCTTTAGTATTTTACAAATATATCAACTACAAAGAGTCACACTTTGGTTTCTTATTTCAAATCCATTTACTTTATTATGCATTTTTATTTTTTAATATCTGTGATGTACATTCAACACAAACATCACGTTATTTGTGGTGCTTGTTATAGAGTTTAGAGTAGCTTGCAGCTTTTGACCAGAGAATATTAGAATCCGAATCAATTAGATGTTCAAAAGCAACAATACTTTTGAAACTAAAAATAAATTTGTACCAAAAATATATAAATAATTCTTCCATGCAACAGCCTGATGAGCACTGCGAGGAGGTGGACTATTAGGGCTTGAAATTAGCTTCCAATCCTCTTTATCCACATCATACCGGTAAAGATCACCATAAACGTATGTCTGCATAATAAATCAGATCATCCTCAATGTAAGTTCAGACTCGAATTCAACAAATTGGACATCGATATATCATATATACATATACATAACATAATAACAGCTATTAGCTATACAAACCTTGGTACCATTGTAGAATTCACCGCCATATAGTATCAATTCACTCTCTTTTAACGGATTAATGCTCAACTACACAATTGATAACCCTGATTAATGGCTTATTGCTAAATTCATAGCATAAACTTACTAATTTAAATACAAAACGGGAAAGTTTACCGAACAATTGGATCGGGGAGACGGCCTAGGAGCATTTTCTTCGACATGAACTTCTTTTTTCTTAGCTTCTTCCTTCTGTATGCTTAACTAAACATTCAAAACCACAATCATGTAACTAAGCGAACACAATTAAAATCAATATGTTGTTATATGTATATGTATTATATAAATTCGTTTAGAAGGAGTACCAAAATAGCATCAATGTCGTCTTCCGGTGACACTTTTTTAGTCTCTCTACGAGCTTTTTTCTCCTCTGCTCTTGCCGTTTTTCTCTCCGTTTTCTCCTTCCCCTTTCCTGGTTTTTTTGTTTTCTTCCCCATGCTTCCTGAATCTGTCTCAGGTATTAATCTCCGCCGATGATGCTGCCGGAAACGGCTTTGGCTCCTGCTGTAATTTTCGCCGGTACTGCGGCAAGGAAGAGCAGAGTGGCGAAGTAATGTGCGAGGGTTTAATTGTTTTGAGGTTTTATATCATGAACTTTAATTTGACCTGAACTTTGGGATATTGACGGATTACAAGGGAGTGTTTTGGGTAAATCCCAAAAATATTTCATGACCAAAAGAGCAAATAACATCTAAAAATTAAAAAAAAAAAAATCATTTTCAAATTTTTCTCAAAATATACCGTGAGACTGTAAAATTATGAGATCTCCATATAGAAAATGATAAGTGTCCCAAAACCGTATAAAAATCGTAAGACCTCCGTACATCACTCGCACAAAAAAGATATGATTGAACAAAAAACATCTGAATTTTAAAAGAATCTAGAATCTCACAAAAACACATCAAGTTTCACGGTCTATCAACAATCGCACGGAAACAAATGAAAGTCTCGTAATTTATATTAGTAATTATTTTTAAGTTTATTGACTTCCAATTAAGATTAAGAGGTGTTTAAACAAAAACCGAAGTCATTAAACATGAATGACCAAAATATATGTTTTCATCTAAATGAAGGCCTTCATGTAATTCCATAGAATTACGGGGACTCAAATTGAATAATAATAAAGAACAGGGGCATAATATCACAAATTATCCAAATAAATATGAATTGGGTTTCTCCTCCTGCAAGCAAGTGTAGAAGGAACTCCAATCTCTCCGATCAGTAAACCGGAAAAAAGAAAATCCTAACGCCATGGAAGGTACGGAAGGCACACAGCAGCCTCATCTAGTGCTAGCTAACAAGCTATTTCTTCTCACACATTCCGATGTTGATGACATCGAAAAAGTCCGGCTCCGAGACGAGGTCATGACCACCGTTGTGGCCGACGGTAACTACCTCCACCACATCTGTTTGGATCTCGTAGATTTATTTCAAAATTAGGTTAACTTTTGTTCGTATTGTGTGAATTTTTTGATTTTGAAGATATGGCTCCGTTGTACGAAACCCTAGCTGCAAATTCTGTGTTGAAGCTCGACCAAAAAGTACTGGACTCGATGCGTGCTAAGATTGCTGAAGAGCTCAAAAAGCTTGACGAAAAGTAAGCTTTGTTTGTTTGCATCTTATTCTGAATCCATATTTAGGTGCAAGTATGTATATCTATTTGAAGGCATCTGTTCTTATTTATTTATTTATTTATCTATTTATTTATTTATTTATTTATTTATGCAATAAAATATAATTATATTGCTGTAAATTGTTAACTATACATGTTCCGTAGTAGTTGTAGATGAATCTGCTATTGATACAGTCACTATATGGCATCTGGCAATTTGTATTTAACAACATATAATTGCTTGAAAATTCTACCAGTAGATATACTTGAATAGGTTGAAACAAATAGTCTAATTGTGTTATGTGGAACTTTATTTATGTGTCTGATTGTAGTGTTTTGTTTGTATCAATAACAATATTTTCTGTTTCTCAATTTCTTCAGAATTGCTGATGCTGAAGAAAATTTAGGTGAAAGTGAAGTTCGAGAAGCTCATTTGGCAAAATCTTTGTTCTACATCCGAATTGGTGACAAGGTACAAACAAATATTATTAGCCCGTTGGTATAAATTTTTTTTATTTCACATCTTTTAAATCCAAGCAGGAAAAAGCACTAGAACAGCTTAAGGTGACAGAAGGTAAAACAGTCGCTGTAGGCCAAAGAATGGACTTAGTTTTTTACACACTACAAATGGGCTTTTTCTACATGGATTTCGATCTTATATCCAAAAGTATTGATAAAGCAAAGAAGTGAGTTGATTGCTTAAAAATATTTTGATATTCCCATTATCAGTAATGTTTATTATTTTGAATTTATAACTGTGACAGTTTGTTTGAGGAAGGAGGTGATTGGGAGAGGAAAAACAGACTGAAAGTATATGAAGGGTTGTACTGCATGTCTACACGCAACTTCAAGAAAGCTGCTGATTTGTTTCTTGATTCTATTTCAACCTTCACTACTTATGAGATTTTCCCATATGATACTTTCATATTCTACACTGTTTTAGCAAGCATTATTTCATTGGATCGAGTTTCATTAAAGCAAAAGGTAACCATCATTCCTCTGCTTCAGTATGTTTTTTCATAATTAATTTTTAAATTTATGTTGGAAAATTGCTTACTGAAGTACATAACAGGTTGTGGATGCACCTGAGATTCTAACAGTTATTGGGAAAATTCCATACTTGTCAGAATTCATGAACTCCTTGTACGAGTGTCAATATAAGTCATTCTTCTCTGCTTTTGGTGAGTTTGTCTCATATCTCATATGTTTTATAAAGATGTAAACCCCATTTTTAATTTTAATTTTAAATATTTAATGTTAATGATTTACAGCTGGGATCACGGAGCATATTAAATTGGACCGGTATTTACACCCACACTTCCGTTTTTACATGAGAGAAATCAGGACTGTTGTTTATTCTCAATTCCTGGAATCTTACAAAAGTGTCACCATTGAAGCAATGGCAAAGGCTTTTGGTGTCACAGTTGACTTCATTGACCTGTAAGTAATTCACCTACAAAGTTTACATTATTATATCAATAATAATTTAATGAAAATTAATTTTTATGCAAACAGGGAACTGTCGCGATTTATTGCAGCTGGAAAGCTTCATTGCAAGATTGATAAAGTAGCAGGTGTTCTAGAAACTAACCGCCCAGATGCAAAGAATGCTTTATATCAAGCAACTATTAAGCAAGGGGATTTCTTGTTGAATCGCATTCAGAAGCTTTCTCGTGTTATTGATCTTTAATTTTGTAAGCTTTTTTCTTTCCATTTTCCTAAATTTAAGTAACAAAACTACGTAATAGTTTCCGGTTTTATCGATTTTTTCTTTTGTAATATTTGTTTTGGTATACTCTTATGGTCGTGAAGAATTCATTATGTGGTATGGTTTGAGATAAAATCGTACCAAACAATTACAATATATGGTTCAGTACTTGGTCAACATTTTCTTTATTTTTTGGTATGGGTATTAAATGGGTTGCACACTCCTAGGTGGGTGGGTGGTAACGGGTCAAAACTCAAAACGGGCACTTTTAGCATGGGCCAGGTTGTTACTAATGCTATAAGAAATTAAATTATTGTTTGTTGATAAGAAAAGGTCATTGTTATTCAGAGCTAATATTGAAGTTTTTGCAATTCTTATCAACGACATTTGACCTACCCTACAAAGGTAAAGATGGACCATGGAAGTTCAGGGCTGTTAAAATCTGACATGGCACGATAAAAATAGACGAAACGAAATTGGGACGAAATCGAAATTTGAATTCGTGTTCGTGTCATATAAAACAAACACGAAGTCGTGTTCGGGTTCAGAGATTAACACGAAGTTGACATGATAATTATGATTTTGGGAACATTTAGAAATTTATGTTATATTTTTGTCGTGTTTGTCGGTTTTTTTAGCATGTACTAAGAGCATATTTGGGAAAGCTTATTAACGGGGCTTATTAGCTTATTAAGCTCCAAATTCAAGCTTATTTGGAGCTTAATAAGCTCATAAGCCCCGTTAATAAGCTTTCCCAAACATGCCCTAAGTAAGAAATTTGATACTTTTATTATTAATCTCAGGTTGTCGTGTTTGTCGTTTTTTTAATTGGGTCGTATTCGTGTTAGCAAAATAAAAGACGACTTCGTGTCGTGTTTTTTTGTGTTGAGAAAAACGAACTCGTGTCGTGTCATCTTACCCAAAAATATGAAATAATAGCACGATTCAACAGGATTAGCAATGGTTGTGACTCGTGAGTGTTGGTCAAACTGATATCAATTGTCAATTAACTGAATCGAAGCAAATTGGATTTGGAATTTTGGGCTTTCAGGAAATTGGGCTAATAGGTTTAGTTACATAATTTTTCAATTTTACAATTTAACTATGATAAATAGTATTAATTTCTATTAAACCTCATACTTATTTGATTAATATAAATATTCAAATTAAATCATAAGATTAAAAAGGAGAATTAATGAATTCTATTTATCAATTGTATTTAAGAGAATTAATTAATTAAATTTAATCTGAAACAATACAATTTTTATTTATATATTCATACAATTAAAAATTTCCATGAGATCGAGTATGAATTTTATATAAGCCACAAGAAGGAAACTTGGCCCGGTTGGTAATACCATGAAAGGTATACCATGAAAGGCCCTACATTACATTAACTCCCTATTACAGGAATTAATTATCACATCACACTTTTTCATGTATCTACCATAGTGTACAGGTATTTAGGTAGACCGTATAAACATATAAAGCAACTAGTATGGTACATGGATTAAAAAATATGATGTAAAAATCACTCCCTATTACATTATTGAGAGGCGTATACTTTTATGGTTATTAAAAGACAACATATGCCCACTTTAAACTATGACAGAATAATAAAAGTATATTAACGTTTAGGCTTTAGCTAACTCGTATTCTTAGGTATGAGATTACAAATGTTCAATAAACTTCAAGTCAGATGTAGAATTAGAAATTTCCGCCAGTGGTAGCACCTTACGAGGATAAAAAAAGGCGAAGATCAAGGGAGATGCGCCTCTTTGCGGGGATCCCGTTGCCCGTTGACCAGGCAATGTCGGTAGAGGACGCCCTCGTGGAGCTCGGCGTAACGTCCCGAACAAAAACAATTTTAATATAAGGGGTTCTGTTATAAAATCACCATGTTTGATTGTATACACTAATAAATCCCCAATATCTAATTTCATCCTGTAAATTTCATGAACGTAAAAACTAGAAACCCTACATGACACATATTTAAAAAACAATTATGAGTTTGGAATATTGCGAATACCTGAGTTTTTTTTAATATATTATTATTAGCTATTGAGTATGCTTTTAATCCGATAGTACAACCATAATACCAGAAAACTGTAATACTAAAAAAACTCCAAAAAAGCTATGTTGCAGAAAAAATTTAAGTAGGGATACGTGTCACCGTGTGCCTACCTTATAGCCGCCTTTACTTCAAGTTTCATTTTATAGTGAATAAAGTATTTATTAGTCATTAATAAAGTTTGTTTTTTGCATGATTTTTTTTTTTAATTCATTAAAGCTATCTCATTTAAAGCATAAGTTAAACATGTGATAATAATGTTACTTTTTTCTTTCTCTCAATCACTAATTTATTCACCTAAAGATGATCCAGTTTTATGGACTTTAAAGACCATAATTAAGTAGTTGGATTTTGAAGACCATAAAATATATGGCTGAGTGGTTGAAAACTTAAAATGTAACACACTTTGAAATTGTTGTTTCACATTTATTTTCCTTACTTTCAACTTTCATCTCTCACCGCTCACGCATGTTCCTGAACAGGAGGGAAAAAAATACACTAGTATATAATTAAAAGAAAAGATTAGAAAAAAAATGATTTTATTTTTTGTGTTCTCACGTTGTAAAAGTAACAAAAAGGAAGGAATTCAGCAGAGTAAAATAATCATTTTCGTATTCTATAGAGAAATGATTTTATTTTCATTTACATGCAAGAGTATTGTTTTTTCCCTTTTGCTTTTTAAAGTTAGATACATAATAGATTAAAAATATATCAACATCTTCCGATCCTCTTTTAAGTAGGAAATGCGATCTAAAGGTCTGGATTAAACAAATAGATTTCTCAGGTGTAATCTAACTAATAGATAGTAAGATTGGTGTGATGTTTTTATATTTTGTTTTTAACTATTTGTTGTTTTATCGTTTTATTATACTCCGTAGTTTAGCTTGCCACGGGTCGAATGATGACATTGTCAAAACTCCATCATCAGCTATTCTATTTGTCGTTGTTAAAAAAAGACACAATTATCTATATAACATTTAGCATGGGTGAACAGTGATTTTTGTTTTTAGCGAATTTCAGGTTTTATATATATATATACGTGGAAACACGAAATGTACCAGATTGTCAGCTAGCGCAACTGGCTAAGTACCTTTGCATTTGACCGAGAGGTCTTTGGCTCGAATTTGTCGGTTTATTTTTTTGTTCAACTAATTTAAAATCACAGTTAAATATTTCCCTACTCTTTTCCACCATTGACAAACATTGATTCTTACAATTAATAGCAAAAACACTTCATGGATTTAAATAACACCAACAAAATAATTGAATTCCACACACAAAAGTGGATCTTTTCTTCTTCAATTCAACGATTGATATAAAAAAAATTTACTAATCTGTTCACAAATTAACTAAATCCATAAATACATATACTTCATCCGATTCAAAATAAGTGCTACACTTTCCTTTTTGGGGTGATTTAAAATAAGTGCTACACTTTGAATAATTACCTTATTTGACAAAAAATAGTATGACCCACACCCACTAACTATCTACTTTAACAAAGTGAAATGACTAATATACCCTTACTTTTTACTTTTAAACATCATTAACCCCACTTTATTCAAAAGGTGTGAGACCCATTATCCACTAACCATTCAATTAATCTAATTTAACCATCATTATAATCTTTTGCCTCAAATACCGTGAAACCTATTGTGTAACACTTATTTTGAATCGGAGGAAGTATAAGTCTTTCAAAATCCCTAAAATTTACTAGATAAAATTGTTTTATTTGTTTGTTTTATCTTCTGTGTATATAAAATAATACTATACAATTGAAACGTTTACTGATTTAAATCATATTTTTTGCGTTGCAAGAAAAACCCCCGCGACATCGCGCGGGGTTAAAATCTACTAATTGTAATTTAAAAGATTTTAATCACTTTCCTTCCAAATCCTTTCATCCTTATTTTATTTTATTTTTTCAAACTTTTTTCACTTTAATTTATATATTTTCAAAATAGAAGTCTTGAATATAATGTTGTAATTAGGGGTATTTAAAATTGAATATCTAAAATTTTAAATACCGGATTTTTCAATATTTGAATTTGTATTCGAAATTTCAATATCCAAACTTTTTGAGTATTCGAAAAACTCCAGTTATAATAAAAATTCAAAAAATACCAACATTTAATATAAAAAAAATAAAAATTCACATGTTAAACACATAAAATTCATTAAAAATTAATTCATAATGTGAAAAACAAATTATATTGTTATAATTGTTAGTTATGTATTAATTTCATAAATATTATTTAAAAATATAAAAAAACAGAATACAATAACTTTCATATACTTTTTTTGAACGCCAGTTATTATACTAGTGGTTCGAGTCATGCAATGAAATTCAAATGGATAATATATCCTAATTTTGGGGGAAACCTCATCCCTTTTTTTATTATTTCATGAGGAATATTTTCAATAAGTTTTGAACCCAAATCTTTTAAAGGAAAATCTGCCAAAAATATGTTTAGTGGTTAGTTGATCTGAACTAATTGTTAATTTTTCAGATATCTGAATATTTTAAAATTTTAAAAAATTATTATCTGAATTTAAATTTAAATATCGGAATTTTAGATAATTTCAATTTTTTATTTTGAAATCCCTACTTATGAGGCATTGACCGTTTAAACAAAACCCTAACGTAACAAAATGGATACAACCACATCATAGTTGACTAGCTGTTATATATATCCTGACACAAAAGCCTCGTTTTTAACGAAATCCTACACGATCATACGCATGATTTGGATGCATATACATACAGCCAAATATACATAAGAAAGGGATTACATCAAACTCCCATTTCCAGCCACCTCGGTTACACTTGAAGCAAAGAAAACCCCAAGCGAATGAAAGAAAGTTGACCATCTTTTGCTCGTTGCTTAAACAACAAGAAAAATCCTTCCATTTAATTTAAACAAAAATTCACAAGAATCCCAAAATCAAAGACGACTGAAGAAATGCCTTCGATTGATCTTAAACAATTTCAAGAAAATTTATCTACTCAATTTAGACCTTGGCAACGATCCTTCCAGTTTTGGGCTAGGGCTGCTGATATCTACACAGGTTATAAGGTGTGTTAAAAATCCAACCTTTTTGCCCTAATTTGGGTTTTGATTGATTTTTTTGATTTGGGTGTGTGTTTAGGTGTTTCAACTTAGGGTTAGTTTTGAGAAAGATGTGGAGAAAGCAGAGGTAATGTGGGAGAGACAACATGAACATGCTGCTGACAAAATTTATTCCATGTGTTATGATATGGGTGGATTCTTTCTCAAGGTTAGTTTAATTTCTAATTATGTTTAAAGGGTATTAATCTTTATGCCTTTTTATGGGCTGTACTTTCAATTTTTCTCTAATTTATATAATTTTCTTTATTTAATTTCAAAATTTCCATGTCAAGATTCAACCTTTATGCCATTTTATAAACTATTAAGCTTTTAATCAGTATATAATTATGTGAATTTAAGGAATTTCAAACTTCTTGCGTAGGTGGGTTGTGTTTTTTTCGGGTAAAAAATTAAATCTTTATTGGTATGATGTCTATGATTTCAAGATTTTGACATTTTCTTTAATTCTTTAATGTGGTTTCGGTTAGGTGGCTCAAGTAGTTGGGAAGCCTGATTTAGCGCCAGCTGCATGGGTTAGGAGATTAGTAACCCTATGTGATCAAGCTCCTAGAACACCATCAAATGTGGTGAAATTTGTTCTTGAAAATGAGTTGGGTAAAAGTATTGATGATATGTTTGAAAGATTCGATTGGGATCCTATTGGTTCTGCTTCAATTGCACAGGTAAATCAGTTTTTTAACAACTTAAAACATAGAATTCAGTTGAAATGAGATGTTGCAAACTTGAATTTTACCTTTTCCTAACATATGTTACATTATTTTATACAGGTTCATCGAGCTAGACTAAAAGGTGACAAAAAAGACGTTGTTGTGAAGGTATGTGGACTTTCATAGTCGATTTGCAGATTAATTTTCATTTAATTTAATAATTTAATATCTATTATTATTATATAGGTACAACATCCTGGTGTTCAAGATTTGATGATGACGGATCTTAGGAATTTACAAGCTTTTGCATTATGTGTACAAAAGACAGATGTCAAGTTTGATTTGTTTTCCGTGTGCAAAGAAATGGAAAAACAGGTGAACACCAATCAGAATCAGATATAATTAGTTAATTGGAGTGAAGGGTAGTTTGGTAATTATAATTCTACCAGGGTTCTGAAGGGTATGTTATTATAAAATCAGAATCAGATGATCAGTTTATTAGAGAAAGGGGTATTTTGGTAATTTCACGTATATCGCTATTATCCATTTTCTCTAAATTTCTTAACTACCCAAGCCAACTTTGTTGACCCAACAAGCAAACCCGGGCCCCCACATATTGATATACCCAACAACCTGTTCGTAATTCCTTTAATTTGTAATCATCATTATCTTAAATATTAGGTTTGTTAAGCATGTAGGATGTAAATTTTTTTTTATTAAACTTTTTTACATTTGATGGTTATTGTAAATATGTGGATAATAATCTCATGCTCATTATTTCCATTCAAGATAGGGTATGAATTCGATTTTACAAGAGAAGCAGATGCTATGGATAGAATCAGAAGATTTTTAAATGAAAATAACAGAAAGACGGTTGTCAAAGTGCCACGTGTGATCAAGGATGTGGTCACTAGGTGAGTATTTAAAATTCTTTTTTCGTTTTTTTTAAACTTGTACTCCCTCCGTCCCATAAAAAAGTTTACCACAATCTTTTAGGAGATAGTTAGTGGTGGGGTCCTTTGTAATACTTTTGATTAAAATATAAGGTTAGATTGGAGAGAGAAAGTGTTTTATTGGTGGAATGATTGGTAATAATATTATTTTATTAGGTGGGCCCCCTAAATTTGAGAAATGTAAACTTTTTTGTGGGACAAAATTTTAAGGAGAAATGTAAATTTTTTTGTGGGACGGAGGGAGTATTAAATATTTCAAATTAATCTACTTCTAATAAAAAAAATTTATATTTAAATTTGAGTAGGAGGGTGTTGGCAATGGAATATATAGATGGAATCCCAATTTTAAACCTAAAAGATGAAATTAACAAAAGAGGAATCGATCCGGATGGTAAGATTGCAGCAGCAGCAAAGCAGTAAGATCCCGAGAGTATGAAACTTTTGTTTGCTTATGTTTTTTCACACAAACAACGTGTATGTAATACTATATATATGTATCTGTGTGTGTGCGTGTATACATATATATTTTCTGAAATAAGACTCTAATTTTAATTTTAAATGCAGGAAAATTTTAAAAAGTTTGAGTCTTGCGTATGGACAAATGATACTCAAGAGTGGTTATTTTCATGCGGATCCCCACCCTGGAAATATTCTTATTTGTAAAGGCTCAGAGGTACGTTATATGTAAATAACCAAAAGTTGAGGGTGTTATATGTTAATAACCAAAAGTTAAGGGTGAATAGTAAATACTTTTGTTGGTTAGGTTGCATTGCTGGATTATGGACAAGTTAAAGACCTACCTAACCCATTGAGGCTTGGTTATGCTAATTTGATTCTTGCTATTGCTGATAATGATCATATTCGGGCATCCCAGGGCCTCAGGTAATAAATCCATACCCATGGGTCGATATGGGAAACGGGCGGGTCGGGCAGATTTGGGTGATGGGTCAAAAGTTGACTTTTTGTTTGGAAAATTACAAATAATGTCAGGGAGCTGGGAATAGATACATCAAGTATATGCGAGAATGAACAGTCAGAATTGTTTAGATTAGCACAAGATATGTTTGACACTAAGCTGCCACCTGGCGTCAAGATTTTGCAGCCTTATGCCAAAGATTCTGCATTAAAAAAGATTGCGGTTCAGGTCTCTGTCTGTTTATAGAAATTATTATTATTTTAAGTTTTATAAAATTAGGCAAGATACCCATCATGTGTCATGAAATGTTTCAAAAAATGGACTTGATTGTAACAACTGAAACTATTGGACCAAATCCGTAATTTGGGTATAACCTTAGGGACTGAATTTGTAATTTACTTTAGGCGTTTCCAGAAGAACTGTTTTCTGTTCTACGGACGGTGCATTTGTTGAGAGGGCTTAGTGTTGGTCTTGGAATCAATTACTCGTGTGCTGAGGAATGGCGCCCAATTGCTGAGGAAGCTTTGTATCGTTCCGGAAGACTAAAAGGTATGCTTGTACCGTACAATTCTTTATACTAAAGGTGGCAATTTGGTAATATTTTACACGGGTTAGATGGGTTGGGCTGACTTGAAATACTTTTTTGGTAGTTTCTTTTGTTAATAATTTGTGTCTTAATTATGATTGCAAAATATAGATATAATAATAATAGGGTTTTGATAATGACAGCCCTAAGGGCTGTCACAAGACATGCAGAAAAAACTTGCAACTTTCTATGCACTTAATAACAGCCCTAAGGGCTGTCATTATCAAAACCCATAATAAATAATATTATGTTTTTTTTAATAAACTGATTGCAAAATATATGTATAACTAACTAGATCAAAATTCCCACCATTATTTATTACTTATCCCAATATTGTACCTCCTTTTTGATGTTTCAGATGATGATCTGAAGTCTAGAAACCGTGGTAGACGTCGGTTTTTTAGAAGATTATCTTGGTGGGCCAAGTAGCCGGAAACCACCATTGTTTTGTTTCTCTGGCAACCATAGTTACAAATTATTTAATTGTTGTTAGGTTTGATAGATTTTATCTTTTTTTTAAACATTATTTAATAATCGTTTTCTCCAAATTTTGAAGGTAAGAACACATCATATGTGCTTGAAAGAAATAATGTTATAGTAACTTGTATGTTCTGTAACTTTTGATTATGTTTTATTATTTAACAGAAACATTAATAATGTTCTGGTATTAGTTGTTCTTCTATGCAATTTTCTTGTTCTATAACTTTATCTGTTTTTTTGGCGGTTATAGTAACATAGTACAAAAGTTATCAGTAGATATGGGTGAAGGAAAATTTGAGAAAACAATAGCAGGAAGCAGGTGGAAATTGCAAGACAGAAAAAAAACTAAAAAGAGAAAGTATGAACACTGGTGCCATGGGTAGTAGGGAGGCGCATTTATCACTCCAACAAAGCTTAATTTTTGTTTAGAGTGTGATATTTAATTTAGGAAAATGATAATGACGGTCCTAAGGCTGTTAATGACAAGGTAAAATTAATATAAAAACCGCCCCTGAATTTTAGTAACACTACTCTATCCATGAATGTACAATCATTTTATGCATGTTAGAGACAGACCTAAAAGCTGTCATTAACAAGTCTCTTAATTCAATTTAGGGATAATTGCTTTTACATCCTTGTAAAATTTATAAATTATTTTTATATCCTTCTTAAATTCATAAATTATCTTTATGTCCTCCTAAACTTTATAATTACCTTCATATTCTTTAAAACCTTTAAAACTCATTTTTATGTCCAAATACCTATTTTATTATTTATTAAATCGTGATAATATCACTAATACATGCAAATAAACATGATTTTTAATACATAAATAACAGATATATTGCATACTTATTTGATAATGATTGATATTATAATGATTTAATAAATATTAAAATAGGTTTTGGACATAAAAGAGAGTTTTAAAGATTTAGAAGTATATAAAGGCAATTACAAAGTTTAGAAGGACATAGAGATAATTTATGAATTTGATAAGGATATAGAAATAATTTATGAATTTTACAAGGATATAAAAATAATTATCCCAATTTACATAGTATCACTTTTTCTTTTTTTACCAATGACCATAACGCTATTCTAAACTATGTTATGAACTTATGATTGATAACAGAATGCAACAATAAATTTTGCAGTATATTAAAATAATTAATTAATTTTATACTGTCTAGGGATAGATTTTGTAAGGTAAATGTCATAAATTGTCCCTGTGGTCTTGCATTTTCAGCTTTTTTGTCCCTAATTTTTTTTTTTTTCGGGATTTTTGTCCCCGTGCTCTTTAAAAATCTGTTTTTATGTCCTTCCGTCCAAATTTGGCTGTTAATTAACCCCACATGCTAAACATGTGAGAGTATTTTGATCTTTTCTACATCTTTCTTCTTCATCATCATAAAACAAGAACCCTAATTCCCATGAATCATAAATCAAATCCCCAATTAACACCTTCCCCTCATGTCTTCTAACCACCACCGCCACATGACCCCTCCACCTGAATTTTATATACTTTCTCGAGTGTTAAATATACTTGCAGTATGAAATTGAAACAATATAGGATCATGGCCTACTGAATCTTCAAAATAAGATTGAAACAAGATAACCTAATGGCAAAATTAAAGGTCAATCATGGCAGTCAACATTTAGATTAGTAATAATCTATTAAGAAATCTCAAAAACCCCAATATGAAATTGAAACAGACAGATTAAAAAACAAACGGCAAAAGTAAAGGGCAAACATATGAGTCAACATTTGGAATCCTGACAATCTATAACTGAACTAAAAATCCCAGTAAGGAAAATGAAATAAGAAGATGAATAAACATATAAACCCAGTAAGAGCATCTCCCCCTCTATATTTAAAGTGAGAGGATATCCCCTCTATCCATGCCTATATCCATGGCCCCACACATCATTCACTACTTTTCTTTTGTAATGTAATATAAATTAATTAAAAATATGATTTCTATGGGCCCCACTAGTTTTAGAGGGATTGATAGAGTTTATGGTTGGAGTTGAGGATATGTTTAGAGTAAATGGACCCACCAATTATAAAGATAGAATGAGTTTTATAGAGTTTATGGTTGGAGATGCTCTAAGGAAAATGAAAAAGATGGAGATCTGAGAGCAAACCCACGTGGGTTTAGATCTGTAGATCCATCAAAAATCGAAAATTTGTACAAGTTTTATATGAATATTGCATTATGAACGAAAATCTGAAAATCGGAGAAGACAGACAAAATTGTTGTCGGATCAGACCAAAATATTGACAAATCTGAATGAAAAGTGGACTTGAGTTCGACATTTGTTGTCAGATCTGAAAATCGGACTTAAGCTTGGTGATTGGTCTGTTCTCGAGGCTTCTTTGGATTTCTTCGATCTGGGTTTATAGATCTGGATTCTTCGATCATGTTTGGATCTCGTTTTCTTTTCCGTTTTCGTTTTCGATTATAGATCTGGTTTTATAGATCTGAGCATCAACCCTAACCGCGATGAAGAATACATAGAAAGGATGGAAGAAATGAAAAAAAGAAAGAGCAAAAAAAATATATTAAAAGGGAAAAGGAAAAAAGACGAAAATACCCTCACTTTTTTGGCATATTCTGTTAGTTAACAGCTAAATTTGATGGAAGGACATAAAAAAGAATTTTAAAGAGTACGGGGACAAAAATCCCGAAAAAAAAGTTTAGGGACAAAAAAACTAAAAATACAAGACCATAGGGACAATTTCTAACATTTACCCATTTTGTAATTCATTGCTATAACAGCAGTAAAACTTATTTTTGCAAACTTAAGAGATAGTTCAAGGACAATATTTAAAGATTTGTAAGTAGTCTAGGGATCAAACTTGTAGTTTTCTCAAAATAAAAAGCAGCCCTAAATTAAAGCGGATTCAATCAAATTATCGAATTCAAGGTGTGGCATTTGCGTTTCCCGCTTAGATTATCGGAAAATATTTGCCGCCAATCTCTATCTATCTCTTACATCTCATTGTTGTGAAGCTCTCTCTCTCTCACACACACACACACACACAGAAAGAGATGTTGGGGAGGGTAAGAGCATGTTCGTTGAGTTCTCTAGAAGTGTTAGAAATGGAGAGAACTCCATCTAAGCTTCTCAAAGACGATTCCCTCTCCATCTACGGTATTATTTTCTTCTTAATTATAGTACAACGATTTCCATTGGCTTATTGTTGATTTGTGATGTTAATTGAATATGTTGTGGATTTTTTATGCGTATGTATGATGTGACTGTATCGTATGGAATTTCGTTTTGCGCTTTTTTGTTTTAGGTTTGATTTGAAAATTAGGAACAATTCAGGTTAGAATCTGTAAATAATTGAGATTTTAGGTTTTTTATCTTTTCGTCTTAAATAGGATTAAAGTTTGAATTCCATGTCTTCAACACCAGAAACACAATCAGATTGATGATGATTTTGACTCTGTAATACAGATCATGTCAAATTTAGCATCTGAAAGTTTGAGATTCAAAATCGAACTGTACCTAGCTTATTGTTTAATGGAAGTATTGTGAATACATTCCATTGCTCTACTAATATGTTTCATTTACCAGATCTCTGGCTTATATGGCCTGCAAGGTAATTTTCTTAATAATATAATGCTATTTTATCATTATGTAGAGAAAACACTACTGAAGCTACAAAAAGGTTCTCAACATGATCTAAATATAACAATTGAGGAATCTACCAACACGAACACGAGTTCTTCCATAACTACTATTTCCTCTAATGAAGCATTAATGGCAGCAAATTCTCCTGATTTTGCTTCCACAGACAGGAATATGTTATCAGTTATTTACATCTTTTCAAAATACAAAACATCTAAAAACAGCAATACAAACTCATCATCTGTTGATAGTGCAACTGTAATGGAGGATGATTGTTCATCTGCAAATGATTCACCAGTACATCCATCACCCCTTTAAATATAAATATAAATATAAATCTACATTTGAGTTATTGTTATTGTGATTGTAATCGATTCGGTATCTTGCATGCAAATGCTTTAAAATTCCCAATTTTATAACCATTGTTCATAAATTTCTTTAACAAAATTACAAGTTTATAACCATTATTTTTTCGCATAATTGTGTCTTGTACAATAATAAGCCGCAAAAAGAGATTTATAACAAAATGGCTCTATTAATGAGTTATTTGTTAACAAAACATCATTCTATCAACCATGGAGCTTGAACTTGTTCCCAATCGGCTAATTCACCTTCCTTGAACCATAGAGCTGTCACAAAAAAAACATAAATAAGATGGCCATATTACAATATAAAGTTACCATTTTGCCCTTCATGGCATTTATAATAAGAAAATTTAAATTTCAAGAAGATATTACTGAACACATAAAGCAATGATGTTTACCTATTTCACGCTTCCCATTTTCAGGGCTGTCACTTCCGTGAACCACATTCCTATTTAAACAACCACCATAATACAATTTAATTCACAATAAAAGGAAGTCAAATTCCCCAATTCAAAGATATCAAAGCATTTAAAGAAGTCAAAGTCAAAGTCAAACCTTCCAGTTTGAACTGCAAGATCGCCTCTAATGGTGCCAGGTTCAGCTTGAAGTGGATTTGTTGCTCCAATTAATTTACGTGCTGATGCAACAACACCAACTCCCTCCCAAGCCTTGACCAACACATTATTTTCCAAATCAATAATTTAATGAATTTTGTATTTTAAAAAAATATATATGCAAATTAGTACCAAGAAACATTACCATACAAACAACAGGACCAGATGTAATGTAGCTAATCAGTTTGGGAAAGAAAGGCTTGGAGCTCAAATCCTTGTAGTGCTCCTATGAAACCATTTGCAAAATATGGAAGATTATATGAATTTCAATCGCTCATAATCAGATTTTGGTGAAATAAACAAGAACTTAACATATATTAACATCACATTGAACCGTTTGACTTATGAATTTGAACATTTTGCCAACAGAGGTATATATAAACTCTATAATTCAAACATTTTGCACCGGTTATAGAGTTTGAAATTAATCCATTTTGACTAAATTTTCACCGAGCAACACATAGTTAGAAATACAATCATGATTAAAAACACTAATACCATCTTCAATATCACTAAATTATTCCATAAATGATGGATAGAAAACAAACCTCTGCTAAATCTTTAGGGCATCGGAAAAGTTTCAATCCTTTCAATTTGAATCCCTTTTTCTCAAATCTAGAAATTATCTCTCCAACCTGTTCTTAAACAATTGTTACAATTAATCAGAAAATTAAGCTAAATAATTGGTCTTAAACAATAAATTGATAACTTACAAGCCCTCGTTGAACACCATCAGGTTTAATCATGATATATGATTCCTCCAATTCCTGAAACAGTTAACAACAATTAAAGAAGAATCAAATTAAACCTAAGTAATTTTGCAACAATTGAAGTAGAATTAGATGAAGAATAATAACCATGGAAGCCACCAAGTGAGGGAGAAATATGTGAGTTTTGTTAGGGTTTTTCTTCTTATTGATTGCATGAATACGATATGATAGTGAATTGGAGAATAGATGTGACGGCGATTGAAATGCAGCTAAATGACGGTGGTTGGTGGCGGAGACGGCGGTGGTAGGTAAGGATAAGCTGATTCCGGTATTTGTTGAAGATGATAATCGGATTGCAGATAACGACGGTACACAGGGAGGCCTTCCTATTGCCATCACACCCTCCATTTCTCTCTCTATAGAATTACTTCAGCTGACTACGAAATGCTGTTTACTGCTGTATGTTTCTTTTGAGTTTTTCCATAGGATGGAAGTTACAAAAATGGCCCCTATAAAAAATAGGTATTGTATGGTTTGCCCCAAACACATAAAATCGGAGTAATTTGGACATCTCGAGGAAATGATGGGAACTAGACCGTATTATTGGTGCTCTAATAAAGTTAGTGGAATAATATGAATCGATATCCTTGTCATTTAATAAATCACAAATCATCTATGACAATATAGACTTATACGAGCTTATGACAACATTAATGGAGGTGTTAAAGTAATGTTAATTTTTTTTCAAAGCTTTAATATGAGTTTAACATCTATGTTAAAAATCATTGGTATGGTGTTAAAGCTATGGGGCTCGTCAAGTGAATCCGTTTTCAGTGAAGACTTTAACACCCTATCAGTGGTGTTTAATATGGATGTGGTATAGCGCTTGCCAAAAGGATTTGACGAGTCGTACCAAGTACTCTAAGACATAGACATTTAATGTTATTACGAGGAACATGTTCATTATGTGAGCATTTAAAACTTGTTTATCAAAAATATGCAACTTGAAGTTTCATATATGTTAGGTGTGTTTGTATACATACAAGAAAACATTAACATACTTCCTCCGTATCAAAATAAGTGACACACTTTCCATTTTGGGGTGTATCAAAATAAGTGACACACTTTTAAAACTTTCCTTATTTGGTAAAAATAGTGGGACCCATACCCACTAACTATCCACTTTAATAAAGTGAAATTACCCTTATACCCTTACTTTTAAAACTCATTAATATCACTTTATTCAAGAAAAGTGGGACCTATTCTCCACTAACTATGTACTTTAATCTATTTTAACCTCTACTTTAATCTTTCACCTCAAAAAACGTGTAAGCCAATTTGTGTTACTTATTTTGATACGGAGGAAGTATAAAGATAGCTAGTGAAATATTTCATACATTTTTATACCTACTTAGATAATCACCAACTTCATATTTGTATCTCACATTAGTATATTATGCTTTAAATATTCGAGAAAACTTTTTAAGACAAAATGAAGCTTGTCTATGTTGACAAAAGGATGGGCCGGCGAGGGTCAACAAAAGTGGGGAAAAAGTAGTACTTTTATTTCTATGGAATATATTCACTTTGGTTAAAAGCTCGCTGACCAAAATAAAACATACAAGCATAATTAGGTTGCGTAAATCATAATGATGATTATAATGATGATTAGACCGCGTGTATTATGAACAAAGTTTTACTTCGAGAAGCACGTTATAAATAGAGTAAATTACACGGATGGTCCCTGTGATTTGTCAAGAGTTTTGGATTTGATCCCTAAGTCTCAAAATTACACGGATGGTCCCTAAGTATCTAACATCATAACACTTTAGTCCCTAATACTAACTGCCGTTAAAAGTTACTGTTAAAATTATTTAGATGACAATTTTACCCTTTGCCCTTTATTTTATTCAAAACAAAACCCATATCATCTTCTTCTTTCATTACTGGCAGTAAGAATATCAGTCGGGATGACTCGTTTTCCGATTTTGCAATCGATCATTAAACGACACCATTGTTTATGTTATTATTATCTTTCCAATTGATGTGATTTACAGGTGGGTGGTGTCCACGAAGATGAAATCTGATTAAATGGTTTGGGGTTAATATCTTCTGCTTTCAATGGCAATTTCACCCATGAGGATGATGATGACGACGAATATGAGATGGTGGTGGTGGTTGCTACAGACAAATGGATCTCTAGTTTAAAAGCTTCAAAACTCAGATGGGATGGCGGCGGCGGAGGCAGGGAACGGTGGATTAGGATATGTGGTGGGTTTAGTGGTGGAAATCATGGTGGTTGGTAGAACGAGAGAATATCGGTGGAAACAATAACTAGCAACACCAAAATTACCACCTCAATTCCGTCAATTCCACTGTCGTAATCCGTCAATTCGATCATAGTTGGGGAAAAATTGATGAAATGGAAGCGATATAGAGGGACTTCGATTTGATTTCAGATGTAGTTTATCATGATAAGTGTATGAATCTTTGCTTGAGATGTTGAAATTTCTTTTTTTAGGTGGCGGAGATTGTAACAGTGGTAGCGACGGTGAGAAGGTGTTTCTGGTGGGTCATTTGGTAGGGACAGTCACGTGAATTTTCAAGAAACTTTTCTCATCGGCATTCGTCGGAGTGGTGGATCGCCGACAAATCTGGTAATCGAATCAAGAAAATAAGGTTCGTATTTCATTTTGGGGATTCCTTTTGTGTGGAGGATGAAGTTTTAAGACATCACAAAATTAACCATCTGAATTCATCATCACCATCATGTTTATGTTATTCAAGCTTATGGGATGATTAACACTGCACGTGCATCACCATAATGGGGATGATGAAAAGCTTGTTATTTATGGATCAAAATAAGGGAAGGGGGAGAAAGAGGGAAGGGGTATTCTGGTTATTCAAAAAAGTTTAACAGTCATAATTAACAGCAGTTAGTATTAGGGATCAGATTGTGATAAAGTGTTGTACTTAGTGACCATTGGTGTAATTTCTGAAACTTAAGGACCAAATCCAAAACTCAAGTCAAACCACAGGAACTATCCGTGTAATTTACTCTTATAAATATCCTTTAAAAAATAAATAATAAATAAGCTTTCAATTCTATAACTACTAAAAGAATGCCAATCAATACATGGTATTTACCCCCTATTTTTCTCACAAATAACTAGTTTATTCCCATAAGATGTTCACACAGTTTTTTTTTTTTTTCTTTTTTATTTCTTTTTCTTTTTAATTTGTGACACACAAAGACTCAGAATACTTATTTTCCAACCCCCACATAATCAGTGTCCTCACTCACTAATTTATCACAGATATTGCTTTATTCTCCCATAATCTGGCAGCTTTATTGCTTTATTTTCTAGAAAATGTTTTATCTTCAACATTTCCAGCAAGAAGCTGCAACAATGGGCTTAGATTTCCAACCAAGAACCAAGGAACCCTTTTCTTCCACAACTGTGTAACCTTCACAAATCTCGAGCTTTCCAAGCCAATCCTTTGCCCGAGCCACCAGCTTGACCGGGGCAGCCTGAAACCCTGCCCGACTCATTCTTCTCCGCCATTGATCCACCCGTTCATGCCTTTCAACCCTATTAGGCCCTTCACAACTAACAATATTCTTGATCTCTTCTGCAAAGTAAAACTGTTCAATTTTTGCACGTCGTGTGTCGTATTTAGGTAACATCGCATCAAGTGCATCAAAAATTGCTGAATAATAATACAATGCTTCCATAAATCTCCCAAGAAAAAAAGGCCCGTTATGGCTTGAATCTTGCTCAACAAGCACCAAAACTTTCGGGCTCAATTCATGGATTATTTTCAAAACCGAGTTTAAGGCACCACGAGATTCTTTCACAACACAATGAAGTTGGAGAATACTGTTTACTACCAACACTTCGTTTTCATACGTTTTAATGTCTTCCGGTTTAAGATTTTCCAAACTACTTTCCACATATGAAAACTCCAAATTTATTCCCATTTCGTGTGCATACGCCTCGAGCTCGTTTCCAATTACATGGAACCGGTTAACACATGGTCCAACCGCGGTTATCCTAAGACGCCGTAAAGACTGAGCATGGTTAGCTAGGCTCTTTATCAAACCACGCCATTGGTGTCCATGTGGCAAACCAAGGGTCAAACCAAGGTCAACAACATGAACAAAACTCTCTCCCTCAAAGGCTTCCAATATTGTTAAATTAGCAATAAAATGACCAAACTTAATATGTGGACAAACTTCATACACCAACCGTAAAGCTTCTTCTTTTTTCTCGGTTGCAATTACGTTCAAGTTTGTTGTGGGGACCACCAACCCAACCGCACCGAGCGGTTGCACCATGGCTAACCGGTCGGTTAACCCTTGCATGAAACACGAAGCCACCCGTTGAAAAGACGAACCGAAAACGAGTGCATTTGCTCGAAGCTCGGTTAATAAATTCGACGCGTGTGTTTTATCGCGACACGCAACAGCTTCAGCGCACGAGATTAGTAACTGAACAAGATGCATTCCGTCCATATTTCCTTCATTTTCGGTTATTCCATTTTCCAAAATTGCATCTTCAATAGCTTCTGCAGCTATGTATCTTTGAATGTATGTCAAAATATGGTCCCTAAACTTAAATCTAGGCAAACAATTGGTACTCACAGTTCGACGAATCGGGTAATTAACTCCGTCTAGCAAACCGTTGTTGTCCAAAACAGTTGCAGGCGTGCTAAGTGTTCTTTTGATCTTTTTGTGGTTAAACGGTCCGTTAGAACCGTTAAATAACTGCCAAGGGGAAGTGGGATTTTCCAAATCAGAAACATAACATTGGGGGTTATAATATTGGGAAATTGACCGATCTTGACCAAAGTTTGTTTCTTTAACATTATCATCATTATCACCATTTTCTTGATGAACATATAATGGAAATTCCAAAAGAGTAGGAGTTACCGTATGAAAAGATTCTTCTTCTATTTTTCGTTTTGTACCACCAATTTTAAATCTTGGATCAACTCCATTAACACCAAGTTTAAGATGATTATATCTTTGGTCACTAGAAAGTGGATGTGCGAAGAAACGAGCCATTTTGAGTCTTAAGATATTTTTTTAGATATTTTTTTGTAAAGATCCAAAAAGGCTCTGAAAGAACCATAAACCAGGTGAACCATGCTTATATAGACTACTCGCTTCGTTCTTGTTTTCCAAAGGAATATGTGATGCTTGTTCGTTTTCTTAAATGTTAAATATCTTTGAAGTAAAATATATTAGATTTTAACTTTTAGTGCCACTTTTTTTCTTTTTCCTTTTTGATAGGAAAGAGTGTAACACATCTCCTTGCTTTTAGCAATCCTATGTTTTTGAGGTAGAAACTAGGCTCCACATATTCCAAGTTTGTTGGTAACCAACAAACAATATATTTTTTTGAACAGAACAAACAATATATGTTCATAGTGATTCATACGTCTAAAATTCTAATGAAGTGTCGTACACAGTGTTAGAGAGGGTGAGAGGAAAGAAAGAAGTTTGCCGGAAATCGCTAGAGAAGATGGTCAGAAATTCTTTTTAATTCAAAATGAGTATTTTTGTCAGTTTAGGTGAAAATTAACGAAATAACTGAAGAATATATCATGACCACAAGGTTAAAAAAACCCAGTAAAAAGTATTTATGGACAAAAATGCGAAATTCGAAATAACTCATGGACATGTAATTTACCGACCATCTTGAACATAATGACTTTTCAGATGCATAGTTATTTTCATTATTTTTCATATGAAAGATAGTATTATTTTATACTAAATTTTACTACTTATATTCTTTCTCATTTGATCAATACAACTATCCAAATTAAATGATAAGATTAAGAAAAATAATCAATGAATTTCATATGTCAATCATTTTAATGTTAGGATAATTAAGTGTATTAAGATTTAGTATGAAATAATAAAAATTTTCTTTCAAAATTGCTTGTATAGTTGTGATTTATGAACAACATACAATAAGGTTTTATCGATCTTGTTACGTAATATAGTTTAACTTTGAAAATGACCAAAAAAAATACATCTAGCACTTACAAAACTAAAAGTAAATAAATAATTTTGTTATGCTTAATTTATCTGAGAATAATGATATTGATGTCTATTATTTGTGTGTACTTTATAATTACTCCTTACAAGATGACATATGTAATAATTAATTCTCTTTCCTCATATCCATAATTGATTTTGATACTTATCCTGATCAAATATAGACATATAAATAAACATACAAATAGTAAGTACTAATAGCATTTTTCTTATTTCAATTTTAGGGATGAAATGTGAACACTGTTAACTTCTTATATGCTTTGTGTAGGTCTTCTTTGTCATTGTCTTGTTTGTCAATGAAAGAGACCATGTCTTACTTTGAAAGTCAAACAACGTTGAATTCTATGTTGTATTTATTCATTAATTGTATGAAAAAACACATAATTCAAACTTAAGCTTTATGATGCTTTTACTCGTACACAGTACCCATATAAATCTGAATTGTTGGGTAAAAATAATTTGATGCGTCACTTACATAAAATGATATTGTTTTTAATAATAGTTAACATCTTAATTATTTCTAAAATATTTTAAAATTGGTAACCATACCCAACCATCTTCCAACCGCTACCAGTTTCTAATACTTCTAACCATGATTCTTCATACATCCTTTTTATCTAAATTTTATGTCCAAATTACCCTTCTATATATCCCCTATTTTGTATCTCCATGAGAGAAATGTGCGACCATGCCGCCCAAAATCACACTGTACAAGGTTTCAGCAAATAATTGAAGCGTTTCCTAGGTTAACACTAAAACATATGATAACTCTTAAGAAAATATATATTTAATCCAATTTAGGTATAATTACCGGACGCTAATTTCGCCACTAGAAAACGACCGCGGGATCTTTGCTGATGTGTCAAAAGTGTGAATCCTAGGTAAAGTCATTATAAAAAGCACGATATTACGGCTTTAACATTCTGTTTGGCGTATTAAGGTAAACCAAACAAAGAAAGGTAAAAGTTAATCAGATAAATATAATTCACAACTATTTAAAACTCTTGATTTGTAGTAAGAAGACAAAGTATCCAAAATTCTTTAATGCCGCTAGAATTAACGAATTTTGAGAAATAACCAAATGCATATCATCAAAAGGCATTGTTGTGCATTGGGTCCCCTATGTACACAAGAATAAATGCATCCTTTGTGGTGCTTTCTGCTTGGCCTATATCTACCTATCCATTTTAGCTAATTTGTAAATTTACCCATCTGACCTTATAGTATAACCCGAAGTGACCCATGTACCTTAAATGGGCTGAAATTGCCATCTTTGGTTTAACTATTTGATAAAATGTTACCTTTATATTATGACTTTATGAGGGTTTTTTCTACCATGTAATCCATAGACACGTATTTAGATGCATTAACTATTACTAACTTTGCATTAAAACTAAAAAATGCATTAGTAAATCTCTTGAAAATGTAAGTATAAACTTCGTTTATGTATAATAAGACTGTATTAAGAAATTTTGAGTGATTTAATCCACCTAATATATGTGTATGGGGTACATGTTAGAAAAAAATCATATTATAAATAGAAGAACCTTGTGGATATTTTGTAACAACAAGAGGAAATATTTCACAAGATGAAATAGAAGAACCTTCTGATTTGGCATATATTTTGTAAAAAAGAAAAAGAAAAACAAGAACTATGCAATTTTACAAAGATATCATCATAGTTTAATCGTTTGCTAGGAGTGTATCTCAAGCTCTTATACTCTGTCTTTGTTTGAAAGAGTTTATACTGGTTTTTATTCTGTAATATTTATATATATATATATATATATATATATATATATATATATATATATATATAATGTTGTGAACTTATATTTATCTATATTTTCAAACTGTTACAATCAAAGCTTCGTGATGATGTTAATTTTGTTTTCAAGATATTATTTATTTATTATTTGGAAGTCCAATCATCATTTTCCATATATTTAAGTATTTCGTTATTATCGATGGATATGGAATATACTAATGACCATTTATTCAAACAATATTGTCAAAGTAACTAAGGTTTATATTTTAATATACACATTTCTTGCTAATCTTTATCAATGGAATGCTACAAAGACCGTTGACTTATTCTTATGGGTGTACAGTGTACTTAGTTTTCCTTTTTCATTGGTATAGAGATGCCAAGGTTTAAACCTTGTAGCCACTAGACAAGAAATTATTCCTATATTTGGAAAGTTAGACTTTAATTTCCTAAAGTTAGACTCCGTAGGTCTAGCAACAGTTAAGAAAATGACATACTTCCTCCGATTCAAAATAAGTGATACACTTGGGGTTTCACGGTTTTTGAGGCAAAAAATTATAATGATGGTTAAATTAGATTAATTGGATGGTTAGTGGGGAATGGGTCCCACACCTTTTGAATAAAGTAAGGTTAATGATGTTTAAAAATAAAAAGTAAGGGTAAAGGGGTCATTTCAATTTGTTAAAGTAGATAGTTAGTGGGTGTGGGTCCCATTTTTTTTGCCAAATAAGGAAACTTTTCAAAGTGTATCACTTATTTTGAATCACCTCAAAAAGGAAAGTGTATCACTTATTTTGAATCGGAGGAAGTAAAACAAACACACACACACTATATGTCGGTAAATGGATGAGGTTTATCTTGTTCAGTTTTCGTGTTCATGTTACTCCAGTTAGCATGTGAAATTGGAAATCCTAAATTTGACGTGTTTTTATGTTAATAAGAAATAATATTGAATTCGAAAAATTAGAACAAAACCGGGACTCTCGATGATAGAATTTGGGTTCTCGACTCTCGAAGAAAAAATTTTCAAGTCAATATCAGGTCTTTGACTCTTGATGATAAAATTTAGGAAAATAAGGTGCATAATTCTAAACGGATCAAAAGTTATGGGTTTTTCTAACATGTGTCCCTAGGGCACATGATAGAGCCATTAAATTATGTTTAACTATTCCAAAAATGAATTAATAAACATTAATGATGCTTAAGTTTTCTATTTTATTGTGATGTATTAATTGTGTTTTGTAATTTAATTGGAAACTTTAATATCATTTAATGACTCTATCATGTGCCCTAGGGACACATGTTAGAAAACCTCTGTTATAGCTGATTGAAGTTGAGCTTAATTTTAGCCCGTTTCCCGTTGTTCCATAAATGAGTTTGCTAACATGAAATATTAATGCATCATTGTTTGTATGTTAGCATAACTTGTTCCATTGTTTGTAAATTTTATGCTTTTTGAATCTTGCTAACATGAAATATTAATGCATCATTGTTTGTATGTTAGCATAACTTGTTCCATAGTTTGTAAATTTTACGCTTTTTGAATCTTTAGTTAGTAGGATATCGGCTGCCACCTGGCCGGTCTTCTATTAGCAGACACATGAAATGCATTCTTGTTACCTCGGTCTGCACTTGAATAAAATGTTGGCTTTCTTTATTCTTATTGGCTTTATTCCATATAAAATATCTCGTGTGCTGCCACCTGTCATTGCATCTCAATCAGACGGCTAGTATAACGTTGAATTGGTCTGAATTCACATTTTTGGACTCTTTAGATTACTTGTAGTGAAGCTGTTACAATGTTTGTAGTTAGACTTGATCATTCTACTTGAATAAAACATGGGTTTCGGCCTTTCGGGTACCTAGACATTTATGTTTGGGCCCATATCTAGACTTGAAGGCCCAATTAACACGAGAACAAAATTTCTTAAACGTTGCATTGAATTGTAAATCTACAAGGGCACATCAAAATGGACTTTGATCCGGACCGGTTTAAAGCATACTAGATGAGATTGGATTTGAATTTGCCAGATTAGGATCGATTTGAGTATCTTTGGGCAAAGTGTTTGAGTATTGGATTAGGAAAAACCAATTTGAAAACCGGACTGATCTGATCTTGTTTCTATCGGTTTCTAAGGGGTCGTTTGTTTTGCCGTAATAATTCATAATTGGAATTCAATTCTATTACAGAGGGATGTTTGGATGAGTTTTTATATTCGTAATTCAATTCCTACATAATTTTGAATTACATCTTTCATTGTAATTAAAATCCTTGCCAAATGCCTATGAATTCAATTACGTTAGTTTAATAATTTAACAAACTTGAATATTATGTTTGTTTCAGATTTTAAAATCGTACAAAAAAAACAAAAAAACAAAAAAAAATTTATTTAAATTTAAAAAAATAAAATAAAAAATAAATGTTAAAAAAAATAATAACAAAAAAACTAAAATTAAAAAAAAAAACTAAAATAAAATATAATGTTAATAATATAAAAAATGCATAAGTATGGATTTGAGTTTCAACCATAAATTTTGTAACTAAACGCGCAATAAAATTCAATTACAACGGAATTTAAAATTCAAATCCTTCCTAATTCAATTACATTACAAATGATTACGGCATGTCAAACGGCCCCTAATTTTACGATCAGAATCCGGTTCCAATCCGTTCCGATTTTACTAATGGTTTGTGTTTTTTAGGGTTTGTGATTTCGACTACATTCTCATATCAAAAAAATATAACAAACGAAACATCGGTTTTGGCAATGATACCCAAATACAATGTATGGCCAAACAATTGTTGTCAATTAATTTCATAATCCATAATGATTCGTTTACCGCTATGCTATCACCGAGTGGTTAAAGTGAACCCGACTTCTTGCAAATTTTTGATAATTTTATTATATCAAAATAACCAAAACGGTGTACATAATCGGCATTTTTTTTTCATGTGCATTATGTAGAAGAGTCAAATCTCTAAACATGATTCATTGATCGTGTTAATTATTTAGAATACCACTTTACATCGACATTGTTAAAGAATTCCATTAATGTTACAAACACTAGTGAAGTTGATCCTATTAGACCATAGTTACAAACACGAGTGACACACAACCAAAGCTAGCAAGAAAATAGCCGAATAAACACTATCTTGAAATATGATTATAGATACGGAGATGGGCTACATACGATGCAAGCGAGCAACAAAATAGCCGAAGAAACACCATCGTCTTCAAAATTAGTACTTATCTTGAACTTTGGTGTGTTGCTTTTGTTGCATTGCATTACTATTTGTTTCCGATAGTTTTGACTTTTCTGATTTTGACTTTTCTTCCATTGTTGCTTCTTTTTCGTCACTCCCTCCACCTTTGAAACCATCTTTCTCTTCAATACAATACAAACACCAAAATTTGTATGTCAAACGAAAATTGTTTGTGTGATTGTGCATGAAAAACAACTATATAATGGACCTTCTTTATATAGTCACTGTGAAGAAGTAAATGCCCTTGCTTTGTACGTGATTTACTTAAATACCCTTTCGGCTTTTGGACCACCACCTTGTAGAATTGTTCTTTTTTTGTATTTTTTCTTTTTGTTTCTTCTAACATTTGGCAAAAATTTCATTTATTTACTAGACATGTAAACATTAGCAGGCCTTATAGGTGAAAGTATTTTGGTCAATTTCAAGCTTTTACATTTCATGCTAAGGAAAGTGGAAACACTTGGTGCATTGATAAGAAATAAAAAAACAATTAATGCATTTGTGGTTTAAGTAATTTGTTATAAAAAAAATAGACAGACTTTCTAGAGATCATGAGTTTAATCCTTTAACAGGTAAACATTTATCAAATGACAAGTGCGAAGTTCGAAAATAGTCACGGCAACAATTAGGTCTCGTACATATCGATCATAAGTTTGGACACCCTGCGGAGCCCGTTATAAATTGAAATACCTTAATATAAAGGTTATAAACAGAGTTTGTTTAAATTTAATTGATTAATTGTATAAAAGAGTTGCTAATACAAAGGGGGTATTTAACATTATATGATAAAGGGTGTGAGTGTGAGTAGTTGCTTTAACAGTTTCAACTGCCATCTACATTTTTGAAAGTTCATCCCACCAAAATTGAATGAAGAAGGAAAAAGCATATGAGAAGCTGTTAAAAAAGGAAAGACAATGCATCATGACACTTGTTACCCCTTTTTTAATTTTTTCACTCATCAATTTGAAATTTCAGACTATTTTTAGGAAAAATATAATTTATTGAAAAGACTAGTCTTTGGGTTGAAACAACTAAACTCGTTAAAGCCGTTCGCTTATAATCTTGTACATATGAACGATAACTGGAAAGCTCATACAAAATCTTTGATATAGATATGTTTTAACACTAAGTTAAACTAAATTTATGATCAAATATTTGCCAAAAAGATAGATTAAAACGCCAAATTGTTGAAAGTTTAGGAATTAAGACATGATTAAGCGCCAATATAGCTTTAGTTATAGTTAATTTATAACAAATACTTATTTTTTCAAATGACCTAAAAATGATAGATGCATTCATATAATCAATAAAAGAGACAATGTTGTATTCCAATGGGTTCTCATGTCATATAATGAGACAATAAACCTGTAAAAATTAACATGCAAACCACACCCATTTCCTCTTAAACCCAAATGGGATGTTAGTATTTCTTTGGGCAACCCATTTTTTCATAATAATAATAATATAATAGTTATTTTATCATTGATAATGTTCCTTTGAAACCATTCTCGTTAAAGTTCTTATTTGATTTTCACATTAAAGGCAAATAGAGTCGACAAAATTTGTTTTTTGTGGTTGGATAAAGTAAATGCCACACTTGTGATGTTTAAAATTAAGAAAAATATCTCATATGAATTATAATTAGCATAGATACGATATATAATAAAGTTGTCTTTTTTTTTTTTTAATTTTTTATTTCAAATAAACTTGATGAGATCCAATTAATAAAATACTATCTTTCTTTCTATCTATTATCTAACCTTATTATATTTTTATCAAAATTCTTAACAAAACACGCTACTAACTGTCTTTACGAGAACTTTATTATAGGATAAAGAGAGTATATACTTGGTAACTTAAATCGTGAATCATAAGGAATGGACTAAGGGGTCCAAGACTTTGATTTACTTAGACTTATGGTTGCATTTTGTGATCGTGTATTAGGACCATTTTGTAAGGACCATATAAACTATCTAGCTGTCGAGAATAACATATTAAAGAATAAAATTAACTTTAATTAGTATGATGTGAATTGTGATGTTGAAAAAACAAAAGAATATAAAACAATCCGATAACAATTGGGACAGGGAATATGTGATGTGGTCCAGTGCATCTTACGAGGATATATGCAACATTTAAATTTCAAATTCCCTACAAGTACTAACCAGGATCAGTTCTTGTTCGGATCTAAAGCAAACTTTCAAAATGGAACATTTATAATTTTATTTTAAGGTCCCTTTTCGAAATTATATTAAAGCTTCAATTTTTATTTTTATTTTAGTTTCGATTAGCTAGTTTCATGTTTACAGGTTGTCATTGATAAATATTTAATAGATTCCAAGTAAATAAACGGTAGGGACTGCAAAAAATAAATAAATAAAAAAAGGAATGAACGATAGAACCTGATAGAGTGATATGTTAGTTAATGTTGTAGTGATTAGAGTAGAAATTAAATTTTATAGTATGAGAAATTCATATACTGCGATTTGTATATCTACTTAAAGTGATATGCATACGTATAGATTTATATACCCATATGTGTCCTTAACAATTGTGTTAAAGCCGTAACTTTACTTGGAGCAATCGGAACTTTTACTAATAAATCTAGCACGCCAAAATTTATATTGTTGAATTTTGACGAATATTTATTTGGTCTCAGTCCAGTATATTTAGGTCTTATAGGCCCAAAGTATCAAGTGGTATATTAACATCATATGCTTCTAAATTTCTAATTGCTTTATTTCAGACTTCAGAGATTGTTTTTGATGATCAGTGTCATTAGTATTATGATTAAGGTTAATTTACCTTTTGTGCAACCCGCACTTATCAAATTGTTTGGAAAGAGTTAAAAAAGAAAGATTAAGAATTTTAGATTTCACTACGTATATTTTTTCGGAAAACACCATATTTTAAATTTAGAGTCGTAAGAAACAATATGCTGATTACTAACAATTCACAATTCTTGTTGGTGATACATAAAATATTTTTTATGGTGTATGAATTATCTTCCAAACAAATATTTAGCTTAGCAATATTTTAAAATGTAGATAAAGCGTCGCAAAAATAGGTCATTTTTCATGTATTATTTAATACAGAAAGATAGATAATTTATATGCCGATAAAAACCGGGAAAAAGAGCCTTGAATTATAAAAAAAAAGTTGACAAAAATATATAAACATGCAATGCGATGAATGTGAAAGAAAAAAAAAGGTTTAAAAGACTATAACGTGATATAAGGTCTTAAAAAAGGTTAGAACTTAGAAGTCAAAATCAGCGTGGCAAGACTAGTCCATCCCTTTTGAGTAGGTGGCGTTTAGCTGAGGATCACATGTTAGTATTTTACATCTTAGATTTAAATTGTTTAAAGATATTTAAGAATAAAAAATAAAAAAATTATTTGTTGGTGAACGAGTAGCAAAATCATTTGATATAATCTAAATAAGGTTACAAGTTTAACTTATTTTTTAAATAAATTTTTATCATATGATTAAGTGAAAGATTCAGAATATTGTGTACATGTTAAATTGGTTTAAACTAATGAGAGTTGTTGCATTGTTGGATTTGTTTTATCATTTTTAGTTGACTTCTATTGTGTTGTGTTCATGTTGTACTTATACCATCATAAAGGCACATAACTATTACTTCCTCCGTTTTAAAATAAATAATACACTTAATGCTGTATGTTTTTTGAGACAAAATTTGATAATAAAGGTTAATTAAATTAAATCGAATAGTTAGTGGAAGATGAATCCCACATACTTCGTATTTAGATTAAAGTGAGTTTAGTGATATTTAAAAGTTAAAATAAGAGTAAATGAATCATTTAATTTTATTAAATGAAAAAGTTAATGGATGGGACCTACTCTTTTTTACTAAATAAGGTAAATTTTCAAAGTGTATCACTTATTTTGAAACGGAGGAAATAATAATTTTTTATTAAAATATATGATTAGACACATAAAAATACAAATACGTATTCCATTTTATAACCAATTGGCCATCAAGGGTTGCCTTGGGGAGTTTACCTTCAAGACTTGTTGGGGCATTCTTTAGGAGAAAAAAAGATGGTAGAGTTTATTCCTCAAAAAAGGAAATATGTTCGAATAATATATATTACCCACTTAAATGTCACTACATATATCAAACTACTAACTTACCGTTTAAAAAAAGGAAATTTATTCCATTTTATCCTTTCCTTTGAGTTTTGATAATCAAAATCCTTATCCTTTTAATTCATAATATTACCCTTCCAGAAACATCTAACGGCTGTCGCACTCAGCCATAAGGCACAATCCCGCAATTCTATGCATGCTAGATCACCGCACCATATCGGTGAACAAATGAAATCAGCAATTAGCTCATACAAACAGTCCCAATGTTCCGATGCACCCGCACCATACCTGATCAAAATTCCTTAAACCCACCGGTTTTCCCGGTTACCGGTTTCCCACTTATTAAACCCACCACAAACCTCTCCATTTCCACCATTGTTCTTCACTGTCTCTCACTCTCTCATCATCAACACTCACTTCAATTACACACTTTTTATCTTCAACAATCGTCATGGGTACGCTAACACTAAATTCACTAATTTCCACAAATTTATTCCAGATTTTTTTTTTTTTTTGTTAATTTTAGTGATATTAATCGTTCTAACATACTCTGATTTTCCATTTTAATTGTTGCTTTTGTTGATGACGCTCAGGCAAGATCAAAATCGGAATCAACGGTACCAGATCTATACCTTTTACACTTTTACAAAAATTGATTCCTATTGTTGTAATTATGCGATGATTTGTGGCTTAATTTTGAATTAACATGCAGGATTTGGAAGAATTGGTCGATTGGTGGCTAGAGTTGCCTTACAGAGAGATGATGTTGAACTTGTTGCTGTTAACGATCCGTTTATCTCCGTGGAGTACATGGTTTGTAACTTTGATCATTTGGTTTTATTTAAAGTGGATCGCAGTTTTCAGGCTTTCGAATTATGATCGGTGTATATTTTGCTGAAGTTACTTAATTAGACGGTGGATCTGTGAATTTAGGATGTTTTTTAGTTTGAAATTAGCTCTAATTTTGATCATCATTTTTCGCAGACATATATGTTCAAGTATGACAGTGTTCATGGTCACTGGAAGCACCATGAGCTCAAAGTGAAGGATGATAAAACCCTACTTTTTGGTGAGAAACCTGTGGCTGTTTTCGGTTCCAGGTGCACCTCTCAGATATCCAGTTTTAGTAAAGTTCATGTGATTGTGTGTGTGTGTGTGTGTGTGTATTAATTATATATTTAAGCAATTTTGATTCTTGTGTCCTGTTTATTGATGAATTTTGTTTTGGAATTGCTGCAGGAACCCTGAGGAGATCCCATGGGCTCAACATGGAGCTGAGTATGTTGTGGAATCCACCGGAGTTTTCACAGACAAGGACAAGGCTGCTGCTCATTTGAAGGTAATCTGACATGATTTTGCCTTAATTATTTAATCCGGTGCTCTTTAATGTGATTTTGTTGGTACTTTGAAATAATTATTAATTAATTATGTTTGTGTATGTACTTGATTCTATAGCTCCTTACAAATGGCTATATAATTTTATATAATTTATGAAGTTCTTACATGAACTTACTTTTAATTAAAAAACTTCTAATAAAAAAAATTAACAATTATATTCAGGGTGGTGCTAAGAAGGTCATCATATCAGCCCCGAGCAAGGATGCCCCCATGTTTGTTGTGGGTGTGAACGAGAAGGAATACAAGCCAGACCTTCACATCGTTTCAAACGCCAGCTGTACCACTAACTGTCTTGCCCCTCTTGCTAAGGTTATTCATTAACCAATAATCAAATTAATATGTTTTTACCATAATAATTGCACTCATTTAATTTAAAACCATGTGTGTGATGCAGGTTATAAATGACAGGTTTGGCATTGTTGAGGGTCTTATGACCACCGTTCACTCCATCACTGGTAAGTTACAATAATTAATCTCCAATTTCATGTTTTTTGTATATTTTATATTTGTGAATGGTTTTATAATATTTAATTATGGTTCAGCTACACAGAAGACAGTTGATGGACCATCAGCTAAGGACTGGAGAGGTGGAAGAGCTGCTTCATTCAACATTATTCCCAGCAGCACTGGTGCTGCTAAGGTACTCAATAATTCAAAATTTTCAAGCAATTTATAATAAATTATAACATAATATAATTATAACGTTTTTGTGCAATATTTATTAGGCTGTAGGAAAAGTGCTCCCGCAATTGAACGGTAAGTTGACCGGAATGTCTTTCCGAGTCCCGACTGTGGATGTGTCGGTTGTTGATTTGACCGTGAGGTTGGAAAAGTCTGCCACTTATGATGAAATCAAAGCTGCTATCAAGTAAGAATACCGTCTTATTCATGCACAATTTGTTTCTGTCTCTTGGTTTATTTTTAATTATGGTTATAAAATGAAATGTTTTTAGGGAGGAATCTGAAGGAAAGTTGAAGGGTATTCTGGGTTACACTGATGAGGATCTGGTTTCCACAGACTTTGTGGGTGACAGCAGGTATTTATTTATTTTTATCCTTTTCAAGATTCCTTTGGAATTATGTCAACTGGTTTATATTTGTACATAAGTGGTCCGGTCCACTTGTATGGATAAGTAGAATGGAATAAAAGAAAGTGGATATATTTATGATGTTGCAGGTCAAGCATATTTGATGCAAAGGCTGGAATTGCTTTGAATAATAATTTTGTGAAGCTGGTTTCGTGGTACGATAACGAGTGGGGTTACAGGTAATATTTTATTTCTATCATCCGTTTTTCTCTTTTATAAGTTTTGGGTTTTTTAATCAAGGGTTGAGATTTGAGTGTTTTTATGCAGTTCTCGTGTGGTTGATTTGATCGTACACATGGCATCTGTGGAGTGAGTCTTTGTTGTTATCCAGCTTGTTGGGTGTGTCTCATTTCCATCAAAATTTGTAGTGTGTTTTCTAGTCATAAATAAAGTGCTGGGTAAGGTGAATAAAAAGATTGTGTACCTACCTGTGTTGAGGATTTAGGTTGATGTGTAGAAATCAAAATGTAGGTAAAGTTTGATGTTTTTTGGTGTTGTCTGCTTTATAAATCTTAATACTGCATTTTGAGACATTCTCTTACCTATCATGATGTGTAGTTTAAATCTTTAAGGTGCTCTAGTAATTGTTGACTGGATTTGAGCTTTGATTAGGTTTGAGCTTTCAAATGAAGTTGCATGTAACTAATACAATGTTGTTTGATTGTGATACTGATCATTTTATCCTTTTTTTATTTGTGTAACATGTTAATTTCTAAACCCTAAAAGTTGTAATATATAAATCAAAGTAAAAGTCATCACATAACTTGCCCACTTCTTCTTAGGTTAGCAATTTGTTTTCATCAATCGGGTAAGGTTGGGTTAAAAGTTTTGATCGAGTAAGAAGTGCGATGATATTTAATAAACATTAAGACTCAAACCGAATAGGTCACTTCTGATCCCCTAAGGTTGCAACAACATATCACATATATAGTTTGTTTCATTTTTATGAAATCTTGTTTGGATTGTAGGTCTAGTATATATAAAGAGAGAAAAAAACTAACAATGTCCATTTTGTGACATTTATCATTAAGTATCATTTCTCATAATAAGACTAAAAGTTGTATGTTTTCGAAATCATTTTTGGAGATATAGTTCATCTTTTTTTTTTTCTTGATTAAATTCTTCATCTTTATCATAAAAAATTACATGTAAATATATATGTAATTATTTAACGAAAATGTATTTAACTAACAAGTAATACATTTAGGATATAATTTAATCTGTATTCTAAAAACCCTCTTCACATTTCCACGTGATTTACAAAAACAAAAAATAAAACTTCAATCTTACAAAAGCAAGCTCCTCATCACCACTCATTTATCTGCATCAGCTCCCATTCTTCAAAATTTGGTGATGGCATAGCAGAAATTAATCAAATGGTCAGTTTCTGTGGTGCAATCGATATTTTGATTTGATAAACTTGTAAGAATTTCGTTGTTTTTCTCAAATTATGTTAATATCTAAACTCAAAAAACCTATGAATTTGTAGAAAATACTTCCAAATGTACTTGGCTTTTAGGGAATTTAAGGGCCGATTGTAGTGAGTTAGTTTTCAAAAACAGGTTAAGTAGATTGTACCAGGTTGGGTGGTTTGCCCTGTTGGATAAAATATTGGTTACCTTCCATTTTTCCATTTTCTAAAAATAAAAAATTACTAAAAAAGCCATTGAACCCGTATACTTCTATAGCTCTATTACTAGTTCTAGGTATTAATCTGTGTTTCTAACTAGATAGTTTCTGATTACTGTAACGGTCTATGTTGTAGTAATTTAATAAAGTGGAAAACAGAAACTAACCTCCAAACAGTTGACTTCATGGTCAAACTAATACTTGCATTTAACAGGCAACATCTCCAGCAATCTGTTACAATACCATTAAACAATAACAATTTCAAATCATAGATACAGCCGTAGCTTTTTTATGCATTTCAAATTATAGATTATCCTTTTCCTCAACAAGTTCTTCTAACCCCTTTGAAAACCATTTTAAACATGCCTTCAGATTTCTTATATAGTCGGCCATTTACTCCTGTTTTCCCTTTAAAAATATGGACAACACATCATCAAGACACATGATACCATAAGTTGTTCAAATTGCATATATTCTATGATCATAGCAACTAAGTATGTATTACAAACGGAATTATTGCATACGATGGCATAATTGGAAAATTGGAGCATCCACTTCCTCCTTTATAAATATATTCTCACAATCAAATCCCTTCGTTAGATGGTGATACAGCAATTTTCTTTTGATTGTAAGTTCGATATTTCTACAATTAAATCACAAATTCACACCAGTAACTGAAAACAGAAATTAACCAAATACATAATTTCCATGAAGTAAATCACATATAACCTATCATCATTATTCCAATTGCTACAAAAGAGAAAACAAACACATGTGAATATGTATGAGCTTACGTGTAGAGGATTGCGCGAAGTAGGAGGCTTGTTTTGGTTCCGAGAAGCCATGGATTTACTGTTTACTTTCAACACCGGTTGAAGACGTACGATTTGCGTTGTACATTTCAAATCACAAAAAATTTGGATTGACTCAAATGGATACGGAGAAGAAAATTGATTGAGATTTTAATATCCTGTGTTCGATTTTGGGGGAAATGGAACCTTAATTTGGCGTTAGGGTTGGAAACGGCATAAGCACTAATGTATCCCGCGTTTTTCAAACGTAACATGTAATTTTGAGTGTGTGGGTTATGCAAATAGAAAAGAAAAAATTGTTTTTCAAACGTAACATGTTTTTAAAGGTAACTTGCAATTTATTATTTTTAGCTGATATATTAAATCTATTTTATAATTTAATTGAAAAGTTTATAATTGTTAAAATTTAGTAAGTTTTATAGAGTTTTTATAATGCAGGCTATCAATAAAAAAAATATTATATTTTGAAAATTATTTTAAATTAAATTATAACTATTAATTTATATATATCGTTCACTAGTCAAAATTTATATCCTACCCTTAAATACGACATTTTTATGTTGGAACAAAATTATATTTAGATATAGAATTGACCATTTGATTTATATTTCTTTCTAGAAATAAATCTATTCTTTTTACAAATAATGACCCTGGTCAAAATCCATTTTTATACATCTTCATATTAAGCGTATCTGTTGAGAGGATATTGTTCATCATCAATTTTAACGAGTTTCCATATATTAACAACCAATTAAATAAAAAGTTACTTGCATTACAAGAATAATAGAAGTACAGAATTGAAAAGGAAAGAATCCATTTATTTTGTTAACTTTACATAACTAAAAAAATAATACTTTCCTCCGTTTCAAAATAAGTGATATACTTGAGGTTGTACGTTTTTTGAGACAAATATGATAATAAATATTAATTATATTAAATTGGATAGTTAATAGAAGATGAGTCCACATATTTGGATTAAAGTGAGTTTAATGATATTTAAATAATAAAATTAAGGGTAAATGAGACATTTCACTTTATTAAATGAGAAATTTGTAGATGTGCATCATACTACTTTTTACTAAATAAGATAAAATTTTAAAATGTATCACTTATTTTGAAATACCTAGGACCCCATCACTAATTATCTCTTAAAAACTTATGCTCATGGGAAATGAGAACTTTTTTTGGGACGGAGGGAGTACATTCAAAGCTTTCTTACGATATGAACCTAAGATTCTTTCACAAACATCAGAGGAATTCGACAAACTAAAGGAAAATATCCTTGATCTTGGTTTTCTACCTAGTAATGCTCGAATTCTTGCAACTTCAGAGCAAGGATTCATGGTGTTTCAGAGTCCTCACCCTCGTAATCCTAAGACTGTTTCGTACCATGTTTGTAACCCTACCTCTCTAAGCAAGTTTTATCATTAATGTAAGAATATTAATATTTGTTAATTGCATTTTTGTGTGTGTCTATGTTACAAGTCTTTTTGCAACAACGTATGGGACAAGTATTATCAAACGTATCATTGTGAGGTTTTCGATTCAACAACAGGAGCATGTAGACCGTTAGATCTTATAAAGTTACATTTTGATGCTATCATGCCGAAACCACAACCAATCACTACAAAAGACTCGATCTACATGCTATTATCGAATGGCGATCGATATATTGAAATGTAGTGCAAATTTGGAAAAATGGGATGTCTTTTCGTCGCCAATTTCAACACTAAAATATCAAATCCATATTTCAATGCAACTCGTGAAGTACATAGGCAAGTTGCCGTTTGTTTGTAAATCGTTGAATGCTTGTTGGGAGATTTGGGTTCTCGTGTTCAATCAATTATGGGAGAAAATATATGTGTTCAACGAGAATGAAGATATTTAACGGGAGTTACTGGAGACCTTATATGATTCAAACAAACGTGGGAATTTAACAAGTTAAAGAGGGTGATATCGTCAATAAGGTCATATTGGATGAGTTTCTTGATCAAATGTTTTTATAATCAGATTTCGAGTTAGCTTATTTTCCATGCTTATATAGAACTATAGAAGTGATTGTTACTAATTTTATCATGTTAAAAATTATATTACTAATAATCCAATACTTTTTTGTTTGTAACTGCAAATTGATATACTTTAGAAAATGAATATATGTTTTTTTTTTCTTCTTATTTTTTATTATTTTCTTTATAATTTTAATCATATATATTTCTCGAGTTATATTTATAACGATATATCAAATAGTATTGTACATACTATATACTTCGTATATATATCAACTTAAGTGTTTTATTTATTTGTTTAGTAAAATAATTTTCTTTAACAGCAAAAAAGTAGAAGTTTGGTAAAACTAAAGAAATTAACTAACAAAACAAATAAAGATAAACTGCACGTAATTCTCTAACTAGTGTAGCAGACGCGGAATTCTTATATATTTACAGTACATTCCTAATTTGAATGGGTTTGGATGAAAATTATGGTCAAAGTTAAAAAATAATTGTATTGTTTTCTATACTACTTCATATTCTTACATATAAAATAATTGAAATTTAGAATTCATTAATTTTATTTTTTTAATCTAATCATTTGATAGAAAACAATTTTATTGATTATATAAGTAGAAAAATAAGTAAAAACATTTTTAAGGAAACAATGTCATCCTACAAAACTATGTAGAAGTATAATGGACCCACGGTGAGGTTAATTCTTCTTATATACTTCCTCCGATTAAAAATAAGTGATACACTTTCCATATTTGGGTGTATCAAAATAAGTGATACACTTTGAAAATTTACCTTATTTGGTAAAAAGTAATGGGCCCCACACCCATTAACTACCTACTTTAATAAAGTGAAATGACTTATTTGCCCTTACTTTTACTTTTAAACATCATTAACCTTACTTTATTCAAAGATTGTGGGACCAATTCTCCACTAACCATCCAATTAATCTAATTTAACACTCATTATAATATTTTACCTCAAAAAACATGAAATTAACAATGTATCACTTATTTTAAATCGGAGGAAGTACAATAAGTATACAAAAATACTGTTTATAAGATATTTTTTAATTATTTTTTCTCTATTTAGTTATTATATAAATCTCAGATGTAGGGATTATCATACAAAAGTTCTTTTACCCTAGTAGTTAAAGTAAACATTTTAAAGCAAAAGATTATAAGGTCAAAACCTCCCACGACCTTTTTTTTAAATAATTTTTCCTATATTTATTTATTAATTCTCATTTTTGTTGATAACTTGAATTGTCTCATTGTCATCTTCATTTAAAAAATCTGTTAACATGTTCCATTGAGTTTCTATTTACACAAAGATGCTATAAACACAATCTAAGAAATTTATAAGAACTGTTAGATGGTCGGAATTATTTGAAAATTTTATAAAACCCGCAGCAGAAGAGTGCGGATTCCATTATAATCGTTACCAAACTTTTAGTATAATGAATTTTTATAACCTCGGTTAATATCAATTTGGATTTTAAAATATATACTCCCTCCATCGCACAAAAAAGTTTATACATTTCCCTTACAATTTTGTCCCACAAAAAAGTTTACATTTCTCAAATTTGGGGGGCCCACCTAATAAAATAATATTATTACCAATCATTCCACCAATAAAATACTTTCTCTCTCCAATCTAACCTTATATTTTAATCAAAAGTATTACAACGGACCTCACCACTAACTATCTTTTAAAAGATTGTGCCCAAATGAAATGTAAACTTTTTTAATGGGATGGAGGGAGTATTTCAAAACTGGAATTTCAAACTTGATAAACCGAAGTTCATATATTGAAACTGAAACATATTTTTCCATAAACAAATCATAGTTGAAGAACAATAGTAAGAAGACAGGCCGGGATGAGACGCCAAAAACTGATAATTTTGGATGTAGATACAGGAGTTTCCAACGCTAACACGTTTCCATTCGTACACCTGTCCTAGAACAATAAAACACATACCAACATTTTATGCCATAAAAAAATATCATCCCTTTTAGAAAACATTTCTTTATTTAGATATATGATCATGTCCGGATTACACAACCAATTTTACATAAAATCTTGACACTAATATTATAAAAAATTTAAAAGCACAATAATACCTATAAATATACTTTAAGTTGCATAACTAATACAGTATTGTTTTTGTTAGATCTGCAACCCGTGAAACCCCCCTTGTGGCCACCAGCCTCCGTTGAAACGTGGGTCCCCCTCTGTGCTGAAAATGATGGGTCTCGTATATCGAGCCCAAGCAGAGGTGTGGATATCATTGTTAGGTAATTTACCGGGGAATGCACCTGTTGCTGGGTCGGGTGTCCGGTCACAATATGTGGCCAGTGTAAGTGGTACACTCCTTTACTTTTTTTTTTTTTTGTTAGATCTGCAAACAATTCTAGCAAAGACGATAATTGACGAGAAAATAATTAGGTCGATAGATATTAATAACTGTACACCAAAAGTAGTAGATAGATCTTACGAAAATATTTAATATCATCAGAGAGAATAAAATAAAAATATTACAGTTAATTAATTGCGTTGTTGAGACTTGAGATAGCTAGTAAGTGTTCGATTTACCGACCCAAACTGAGTGCAGCTTTAACGTCCAACCGCCATGCGTAGGCACCGTTGTCCATCCTCCAAACGTCACACGGTAGCGTTAGTGTGGGAGACGACGGCGGTTGGTGGCTGTGTGCGGCGGCGGTGGTAACCCTCACCTTGCAGGTGAAAGCTGGGTAGGTTATCGACGTCGGTGGCATCCATTTATCTTTCCGTACCAATACCACCGCTATAAACTCACCTCCGGCCATCTGTTTATACGCCTTGTTAGTCCACAAGACTCTATCTTGATCGTCCGATATAAACCCTGGACACGTGTCCTTTTCCATGCTCATCACTTTTTCCTCGTCCGTACAACCTAACCCTTCTAAATCCACACACCTATCAGTCACGTATTCCACCGTCACGTACGACACCACCACCGGCCGTCGAATCGCTGGCGGCGGCGGTGACGCTGGTTTCATCACAACCTGATCAACCTTCACCTCCTCACTGTTGAAGCTCAGCCACACCGGCGGTAGAAGATCTGAAAAACCGGTAACCGGTTTGTTCTTTTTCCGATCTGGAGTCTCCGGCAACAGAGAAAGCGTCACCTTTCTTTTTCTCAAACAATTATCCTTCTTATTTTTATTTTTGTTAACCCTAACATACTTTCTCTTAGTTCTTGCACACTTAACATAACCATCGCTATTCTCCGCCGTTGAACCACCGGATCCAGAACCCGCCGCCACCGGTTTCGGCGCGATCGGCCTGTACTTAAGCATTATCCTATCAACTTTCGACATCCCGTACATCACACCACCGCCAGCACCTCCGCCATACCTCGCTGTACAACAACCTCCCCTACCGTTCATTTCTACGTCGGAATTAACCAACACCGTCGTCTACACCTTTTTCTCCGGCTAGTGTTTTTTTATTTTTGGTTACGAATACTTGAGATAGAATTGGTGAACATATATAAAGAAGGAGAGGGGCCACGTGTGACGACAAACGTTTGAACAGAGAAGCGGTGTGATTGGTGGAGACTGAAACGTGGCGTTTGGGGCCCACATGACAATTTCCGTCATTCTTCGATTTGTGTGGGACCAGTTAATGATGGAGAACCAATCAGGTGTGGAGAAGTGTATGATAGTGGCGATGGTAGGGAAGGCACGTAAGGGGATTGTACCTCGTGGGTTGTGGACGTAGTATTTGGGTTTCCTGATAAAGTAAGTTAGAGGGTTTAAAACCTCCCTAAACTTTCCAGAAAAGAGGACACGTGGTCCAACTAAAAACCTGGTCCGATATTTCTTCTAGGGTTCTTCCCCAATTTTGTTCGGTTTTGATCTTACAATCAACGGCTTTCGTTTAATCTCTTTTTCATCGTCTCATCCTTGTCATCATAGAGGATAAATGTTTCCTGATAATTGTCGTAGTATTGCGCAACCCGTAAAGTTTTTTCAAATGGTGTTAATATAGTATTAAAAAAATTAATTTTTTTTAATTAGCATAGGTAACATCTCAAAAAAAAAAAAAAGTGTAATCTGGACACCGCTCAAAATTTATTGTTTTTTCCTGAATTCGTCGCTGAATACAAGTCATATTAAGTAAACTATGGTGTTGTTTGTTTTTGACAAAAGGTCTTCCTGAGTTCTTTTATCTTCGCGGCGCAGAACACGCGCAGAAAAAGGCTTGCGCAGATGTTTGTTTTTCGGAAGCCCGCAGACCTTATATTGTCTGCCTAAGGTCTTCCCCTGGAAGACTTGGGCATTAGTTTCTTGGGTCTTCTAAATTTAAAAAAAAACATCTCCAAATTTAATTAATATTATTATTATATTAATATATATTATTATATTAATATATATTATTATGTTAATTTATAATATTATTATTAAAATTAATATTATTATTATATATTAATTAATTTTATTATTATATTAATATATATTATTATAATAATATATTTTATTATTATGTTAATATATAATTTCTTGAAAATTTTCCCCAAAAACTGAAAATACTCATTTTTTTTTAAATATATATTACTATTAAATATAAATATAATATAATATAAGTATATTAACTAATATTATTAAATATTACTATTATATATAAATATAATATAATACTAATATATTAACTAATATTATTAATATATTAATTAATACTATCATTATTATATTAATATATATTATTATTTCAATGTTGCAAGATGGTGTATATTTTAAATTTCAGTTTATTTAAGTAGTCTGCAGATGTTAAAAAATAAACAACAGTTTTCTTGCAGACTGCAGACCTTTGGTCCGTCTCATAAGCTGCAGCAGCTGGCAGATGTGGTCCGCAGACAGCATATCTTTTTGCTCTGAAAAAACAAACAGCACCTATGACATTTGAGTTGGATATATACTAATCCCGATTCGACCCTGCCAATCTTGATTTTGTGGATAAGAAATATGACTTCAAGTATGTGTTTAGAACATAAGTTAGACAAATACTCTCTGTGTCTCAAAATAAAGTTCTCATTTCTTTTCGGCACATGATTTTAGGAGATTGTTAGTTGTGGGGTCCTTAGTTTTACTTTTGATTAAAATATAAATTTAGATTGGAGAGAGAAAGTGTTTTATTAGTGGAATCATTGGTAATATTATTATTTTATTAAGTGCACCCCTCCAAATTTAAGAAATGTGAACTTTTTGTGGGACATAATTTTAAGGAGAATTGAGATTTTTTTTTGTGGGACGAAGACAGTAGGTATTAATTAAAGGAGGTGATTTTTACACCACAACTTTTGTGGTATCTACCACAACTATAGCTTAATATACTTGTACAATTAGCTTAATACTTTGTAGTCTATTAATTAAAAGTTATGGTACATAAATGAATTCTCGTTAATTAAGTACATTGTTGTCCAAAAGCTAACTATAGTTACTTCCTCCGATTCAAAATAAGTGCTACACTTTTACGTTCACGTTTTTTTAATGCAAAACATTGTAATAGAGATTATTATATATTAAAGGGATAATTAGTGAAGAATGGTCTCACAATATAATCTTTGGCTTTGTTGAAGAAAGAGAAAGTAAATTATGTGGCAATCTTAATGATGTTTAATAAAGTTAAGTAAGGATAAAATGGTAAGTTTATATACAAAAATTTACCAAATAAGGAAAGTGTAGCACTAATTTTGAATCACTTATATAAGGAAAGTGTAACACTTATTTTGAATCGGAAAAAGTATTATTTATCAACGGAGGAATAGTATTGGTGTGTATCATTTCTGCATATTTATGTGTCTACTCATTTGATGATTACAAATGTCAAAATCAAATGATGATATGAGTAAAGAAAATTAATAGATTACACATATCAAATTTAGATATAGATATGCATATAAATAACTACAATAGTAGATACAAATATTATTTTTCTTTTATCAACGTCACGGATTATGAAATATATTCTTTCATTTGACAAAAGTTTAATAGTTTTAGTTATGGGTGATAATATTTCAATTCAATTTAATTATTTATTACATATATCCATTTTTGTTTTCTGTATATAAACGACTGCACGGTGGAATTACTTCGCGTGGGTACATGATTCTTACTATTTATAAATAACATTTCTCGGAAGGAAATGTTATTATTCATCAATTAATTATTTATAACTGATATTTTTTCATGAATAATGTGTTTTTATAATATATAATACTATGAATATATTGGTTTATAAAATTGATAAATCTGCGGCGAAACACGAATACATGCTCTTCATTAAGAAACACTTACATGCGCTATTAATAATTTACTATTTTTGAATAATAGAATTGCTAATCATAGCTCTTAGATAATGATTAAAGGTTATTATATTATATATGTACAAATATTCAAACATAACCATACTTAGTAACTAATTATTTTAGTATTGTGATTATTTTATAATTATTACAGTATATGAAATGATATTAATGTCTATAATTTGAGTATAATTATAATTACTTGATCAAAACAAGTGTTAAAATTAAAATATGATATAAGAAAAAAGAATAACTGAATTACATATATAATCTTATAATAAGTAACAATATATATGTACTTCCTCCGTTTCAAAATAAGTGATACACTTTTCATTTTGAGGTGTTTCAAAATAAGTGATACACTTTGAAAACTTATCATATTTGATAAAAGGTAGTTGAACTCACACCCATTAACTATCTTCTTTACTAAATTGAAAAGACACATTTATCCTTACTTTTACTTTTAAACATCATTAAATTCACTTTAGTCAATGTATGTGGGACTCATCCTCCACTAACTATCCAACTTAATTTAATTAACATTCATTATCATATTTTGCCTAAAAAACCGTGAAATTCAAAGTGTATCATTTATTTTGAAACTGATGAAGTATTAAACATAAATATCATTCCTCGATTATTATACTTCCTCCGATTCAAAATAAGTGATACACTTTGGGTTTCACGGTTTTTGAGGTAAAAGATTATAATGATGGTTAAATTAGATTAATTGGATCGTTAGTGGGGAATGAGTCCCACACATTTTGAATAAAGTGAGGTTAATGATGTTTAAAAGTAAAAAGTAAGGGTAAATGAGTCATTTCACAGATAGTTAGTGGGTGTGAAACCTATTGTTTTTTGTCAAATAAAATTCTTTTTCAAAATGTATCATTTATTTTGAATCACCCTTAAAAAGAAAGTGTATCACTTATTTTGAATAGGAGGAAGTACAATATATCAACTCTTTTCTTAAACAAAATCCTAAATGCCATTTGCTTTTAATAAAACACTTGGTCTTGATATACTTCTATTAATCCCAATATTTAATGATAAAGAAATTCAAAGGTTAGTCAAAGGTTGGTCTATCTCCGTGATTGTAGACTTGTAGCAAATGATAATGACGTACATGTGTTACATAATAAGATCTATGATGTTACCAGTTTACCCTCAGATTTCGGGGATTCTACAAATGAGGTCATTGGATGTGACGGCACCATTTTGGTTGAACCAATAATTTGCTTAGCCTGAAGTAGCAAGTCTTACATAATCAAAGTAGCAAGTTTTATAATATCTTAATCTTTTATAATTTCTTCTTAGATTCTTCCTCCTAACTTATCTTCACAAGGACTTTTTCGGTAATTGACGAACTGTACAATTTTAGTTTTATCACCTGTCCTAGTCACCATCACGAAACGCCTTACTTTAGTACGATTATATTCCTCGATTGTACACCTTGGGTTTGGTTCCTATTGAAGTGGAATGACAATGCTGAAATTATGTACAATTTGGTGTTTAAATTATCAAACTTGGGTTGAAAAACTAACGTTTTCTTGTTATCATGGAGATGTGGGTATTGCTCGTTAAAAGCTAGCTAAAGGGTTTTTGGCGGTACCAATTGACATTGAAGGTGAAGCAAAGCTGTGCCAAATGGTCTGCCGTCATGCATTTAACATCCGCCAAAAGCTTAATTAAAGGTAATCTTTTTGTGCTTGTTTTGTGATTGATTTTGGGGTTTTCTATTGTGAGTCCTAAGACTACTCGATATGGGGCATTATGTCTGGGTGTGATCCTAAGTGGCAACCCATTATACCATGGAAGATAATATAATATCACACCCCACACAATAGGGGGTATCCGTGTGAGAAAAGTAGCCACGGCGTCAATTCCTCATATATATATTTAACAAGCAACTACTTATGATCTACCATCTTTAATGCTCATCAACTCATCAAGGATTGAAAGTCATCACCTTCAAAGCATATTCGATATTAATTTTTTTACCCGGCAAAATTTATATGAAGTGTCATAATTAAGTATTAATAGTTATTGTTTTTTTATCCTTATTATAAACTAATAAATAAAGTTTTTAATAGATTCAACCAATGATAATATAGTATTCGACATTTATTAATATTTTTCCTTAGGATACATTCTAGCAAACCAACCCACAAAGAGCCCAATCACTACAACAAAATAACAAATACAGATCCTATAATATAAATATGTAACCAAGAAGTAAAAAACTCTTTTAAGTTAATAATGTTAGGATTGGTGAAATTAATTAATTTATAGAATTATTAGTTTATCGATAAATTAGTAATTATTAATTTAAGATTTTTTAAATAATTATATTGTACATAGGGATGAGATATAGAACGAAAACCCGTACTCGTACTGAACCGGAACCAGATTATAAAAAATCGGTTTGGGTATCGGGTCCAACATTTCGTAAAATCGGCATCGGGTCTTTCAGGTCCGGGTAAATCGGGTCTGAGTACATCAGGTATAGAACAAATCGGGTATAAGACCCGGAACCGAACTTAATTAACTATGTACTTGAAATTGTTGTGATATAATACTATTAATAGGATTCTGTTCATTTTAATTACAAAATTGTAATTTGTAAATCATTATAATATTACATACATAAACAAATAAATATAATAAAAACACCCAAAACCAACTCCAATTACTATTTCGGTTCCAATCGGGGCTATACCCAATTTACCCGAACCGAACCAGAACCGTATTCTGTAAAGCGGATCGGTTTTTGGGCCTACTAATCCTCCTAAATCAGTTCTCGAGTATTTCGGGTCCGGGTCCATCCGGGGCGGTTCCGGACCCGATTTCATCCCTAACTATACATACTAAACAAAAATACAAATTAGTCTATGCCTCTTAGAATTTTGGGTTAAGCGGAATAATCCATGGATTGAAAAATGTCATCCATATCCGATCCAATAAACATCCATATCTGTTCCGCATATGATATTCACCTATTTAACGTCATCCATATCTATCACCGACGGATCGGATCAGGTAGATGATTATCAGATCGGATGCTAGTTTCCATCCCTACTCCAATGCACAATATCACTTACAACACGCACTGTGTGATAACGCAAGTTGGCGGATGTGCCATGTAGGATGGCGGACCTCACAGATACTCATGTTGCATTTAACGAAAAGTTATATGTTCTAACCTTTTCTATAAAGGAAAAATATTGGTGTTGTTAATTGAACATTAACTATGTGCAACAAATCATTTCCGATTTCTATAAAAATAGAGTTTTCTAATTTTATGGGAATATTTGTAAAGGTTTTTCCACTATGATTAAATTTTCCTTAACTAAAACTCAATTAATTTTTATGTATTATACTAAGAGTTTTTAATACACAAACAAAATAATTTAATACATAAACATAATAGAGAAAATAGAAGATTTATAATTTAATATACAAACAAAATAAATATTTAACCTACCTTATTACAATACCTATATTAGCATAAGCCTACTAAAAAATAATCCTTTTATTTTATGGATTGTTAGACCCGTGCCAACGCTGCGTCAACACTACCCGTCGTAGGGTTTTTTTGTGCGTCGGCCAACGATGCCGTTGGCACGCACCCGTCGGGGCTTTGCGTCTGTAAAAGTCGTCGTGGGAGGACGGGAATGTACAGCCGTCGAGGGGAGGTGGTGGAGTAGGAGAGAGAAGAAAGGAGGGGAAGAAGAAAAGGGGAGGGGTTTGTACCTTGTACCTTGTGCTTTTGGACTTGTACCTTGTGCTTTTAGACTTGTACCGGTTATGTTTTTTTATAAAAAAATGTGTTTTTTCTCAGTTTTTATTTTATTTTATTTCTTTTATATATTTGTTTTAATAATAAAAATATATTTTTATTTAAATAATGTATATTAAATTAATATAATTTATTTATTTTATAATTATTTAATGTAATTAAAAATGATGATTTGGAAATGGTGTGTTAGTGATGGGTTAGTGATGGGTAGGGTTGGCACGACCGTGTCTGTAGCGTGTCAGTAAGGATGTGATGACGTGGCGCTACTGATGGGTTTAGTGATGGGTAACGGTTGGGAGAGGCCTTAGACCTCTGCCTACGGTACGTCGTAGTGCACGTCGTGGGCCAAAAAGTGTCCGTCGAGGGAAGACGCCAATGGCACAGGCGCGTCGTGGGGGCCGTCGGTGGGGGGACGTCGTGGGCACGACGGGTTGAGGGGGTGGCGTTGGCTCATGTGTGAGGGGAGGGGGGAGGGGTTGGGTAATATTTAATATTTTTTTAAGTGCAAATTGGTTAGTGATGGGTTTATTTATGTGTCGTTGTTGGCACGATCTCGTCAGTAACCCGTCAGTAAGGATGTGTTTAGTGATGAGTTTAGTGACGCGTCACGGTTGGGAGTGGCCTTAATGATTCATGTGTTTCATTTTCTTTTCATTATTCTTGTACCAGCGGCATAAATTTTGTTCGGCTTTTCTTTTCCTTAGACTACTCCTATCGCTTACTTCTGAGAGGGTCAGGGTCACTAGATAATAATAAAAAAATGAAAGAATCTTGTAGAAATTGGTGGCCTAGGCCGTGATGAAGGACCCAGGTCGTGACCTGGGTCACTAAATTTGCTTTTTGTTTTTTGTTTTAATATGGTGTGTAATTCTTTGATTGGTTGTTTAGTTTGGTTTGAGTTGGGTTATTAATGTGTGTGAAATATTAAGTTGGGTTGAGTTGAATAGGTGTAGGAAAGAGAAATTATTTTTTTAATGAAAAAGTTAGGTTAGGTTGGGTTACTAATGGGATAGTCTTATTTTTCCATATAAATATTCCACCAACTTTTCTTGCCAAAAATAAGTCCTTTTCTACTTTTAGAGCTACCACAAAAAACTAGAAATTGAATTAAAGAATATTACTATTTATCTCCTTACATTGAATGGATTGTTATCTTTTTTTTTTTTTTTTTTTTTTGAAACGATAAATCTAATCTACTCCTAATTACCACCTATGTCCACGACGGGACTCGAACTCCAGACCTCAAAGATGAGAGTCATACACCATACCGCTAGGCCAATGGCCCTTTGGTTGAATGGATTGTTATCTGTTCCCTTTTCTTTCCATTATTGTACCTCCAAGAACAATCACATAAATGTTGTTCGGCTTTATTTTTGGGGACTTTTCCATATATATATTCCACCAACTTTTCTTGCCAGAAATAAAAACATCAGTACATGGAAGTCCATTTCTACTTTTACAGCTACCACAATAAAAATTGAATTTTAATTCAAGAATATTACTATTATTACCGTGGATTTGGTTGTCTTATTCGCACAATATAAGATTCGGGACTATTCAAAGACATATATGCTGGCTGCCCAAGAAGAAGATTATATCGACGATAGTGGGTGTACGTCAAGCCAGGTTGGCCAAACAGAGTATTTTAGAAGATGTAAAACAATAGAAGATATATAGTATATGTAGCGATCTTTACGTGTTCTTACGGAAAATAAATTCAATCCGAAAACCAAAATAAGAATTCAATTTTTCATTCCAAACGAATCTAAAAAATCCGAACCAAATTGTCTTTTTTTTTTAACCGGTAAATATTACATATGTTAGTGGTTAGAAATTAGTATCACCTAGTTAAAATACACTTTTGTCAGGGTTTGAACTCATAACCACCTAGGAAAAATCCCCCAAGACAAGCTTGGTGGCCAAGTGAGCTAGCCCACTTGGTTAAACCAAATTGTATAATTTGAATTATCTTATTGGACAATTTTCGGTTATGTCCAACTACTGAACGCCCTTACCTATATCAGTAGCATTTGAAGTAAAACGTATTTTATTAAAGGAAAATGATAATGACAGCTCTGGTGGCTGTTAATAAGAAGATAAAATAAATATAAAACCGCCCCCTGATTTTTAGGATCACTACCTTGTCAATAAATGTACAAGCCTTTTATGCATGTTAGAGACATGACTGTCATTAACAAAACCCTCTATTAAATGTATTTTAGTATTTATATTTGTAATACCATTATAATAAATGCATAAAAAATTGTATTTTTATTATTAGAAGGGTAAATTTCTTAAAGTGCTTTTTTTTAACTGCAATAAAATTTCTTAAAGTGCTTAGTTATTGATTAATGTACAACTTTTTTATACATGTCTTAAAATAGTAATGATAACTCTTAGTTTGCCGTTATCATTTTCCCTTAAATTAAATCCTTTGTAGGGGAGGCAATTCACGACATAACTCGCAACCCGACACGAATAAAACTAGATTTTGGTTGACCATATGAGTTCGGACAAAAAAAAATGTCGACCCGTTCATCGCATTTATAAATCAAGACGGGTTTTAAATTGACTTGTGTATAAACGGATCGACCAGCCAAACCCTTTTAGATTTATATATTTTTTTCAGTATTATATAAATACTATAAATAAAACTCTAAAATCAGGTAGTTGTACATTAATTAAATTTGATTTGTTCATTATGTATTTGAACTTGATCCGCCAATCTAGTTCTGATCCGTTAACCCGTTTGACTCACAAACTTGTTAAGTTATATTGGCCAGCGGGTCAAATGTGGGTTACCTTGTTTTAAATGAGTCTGGGTTAGGGTTAAATTTTTAACCCAAATTCTAACGGGTCGTGTTCAAGTTGATGATTATAACCTAGCAACTCTAACTCGCTAACCCACATGACCACACCCAACCCAATTGCCACCCCTAAATTCCTTTGTGCTTGTTCTGGCCATCGCTTGGCTGCAGTTGTTGTAGTTCTTTTTTCGGGTTAAATGAAATGTTGTAGTATTATAAAATATCATAGATTAATTTAGTACTGCGCGTATTATTTTGAACGGCAAAGGGGACCCCGGATTAGAGATTAGACAATGCCATCACACCCACCCACGGATCCAGGAAAAAAATATATATATATATATATATATATATATATATATATATATATATATATATATATATATATATATATATATATCAGGTTTATGGGGTTCCATCTTAAAACCAAGTGGTTGTAAGAGGAGTAGTCCAGGACCCTTATAAGCACATTACTGGTTCATATTTTGTCCAATGTGGGACATCTCAACACGCCCCCTCACGTGTGACGTCATTTTCTTTTCGCGCCTAACACGTGGATATTTTTTATGGGTTACGTGTGGTCCGTGTGGCCGTTTGACCAACTACGGGTGAACCTTGCTCTGATACCATGTCAGGTTTATGGGGTTCCATCTTAAAACCAATTGGTTGTAAGAGGAGTAGTCCAGGACCCTTATAAGCACATTACTGGTTCATATTTTGTCCAATGTGGGACATCTCAACAATATATATATAAAAGCTAGAAAGGAACTAACAACAAGAACAAATGTCCAAAGGAACATAACAAACTCAAATAAACAACACCCTATAAGCTAACATCTAAACCAGAAATGCAATACAAGAAAATAACACAAAAATTGCAAAAGAAGACAGCGCCAATTCTTCAGAAGCAAGCCGATGGGTCCGACATCCATAATTGCCAGGAACCCCCAAAATCTTTGCTCTTGGATCTCTTATTAAGCCAAAAGAACGCATTAGTCTGAATACTAATAAAAACCGAATTAACACAATTGTCGCTCGGCTTGAGAAGACTTTAGAATTTCTACGTTTCCATAGACTCGAAAAGAACACGTAAATGATTCCGGTGAAAGCATTGAGTCGGGACCCCTTGAGACCCCCCCACCCCACCCCACATGACAGTAGTACTGCGCGTATTGTATTATGGATAAACAAAGTGGGAAAAAGGATATAAGATGAATTTTGGTTTATAAATACGAGAGAACAGGATTGGTTTTCAAAATATTGATGTGGGCCTTGTGCACGTGGTGAAATATTTCTGTCCACAAAAAACAGCGACACGCATATTAATTTTAAGAAAGCAGATGTAAATTAACTCTTGATATTTGTTATTAACCAATCACATTTCATTGGGAATAAGAAAATGGAAGGCCATCAATTCAAGGATATAGACTCATGGATGTCTTCCCACTATAAAAAGGGTTAGGAATTAGGATAATGGTAATGGAAGGTGAAGGTGCAACTATAATTAGGAATTTAGTTATGGTTCAAGTTTTGTTATGAGTAATAGTAGATTAGGTGGTGTTAAAAAAAAAATAAGTTTACGGTTGTTTTTCTTTAATAACCTACGGTGGTTTATAAGTCTAGGTGTCATTTTTTTTAAGCTAATTTTTAAAAGTGAGTTATACACATAACTTGTGACTTTTTTTTTAACGGCAAATCCTAATTTACACCTAATTTTCACTTATGTCCACGACGGGACTTGAACCACAACCTTAAAGTTGTGAGGCAAACAACATACCGCTAGGCCAAAGACCCTTTGGTACATAACTTATGACATAATAAGAGCTCAGGGGGTGTTTGGGAAAGCTTATTAAAATGACTTATGCTTATTAGCTTATAAGCTTATGAGCTTATTCAAGTTAATAAGCTTTTGTTAAATAAAGTGTTTGAACCGGCTTATATATTTTAATCGTAAAATGACTAAAAAGGACATTTTTTTAGTAATCCTATCTAAAATAGTTTGTGGGTGAAATGGGGTTACGATGGAAAGACAAAGAAGTAAAAATCTTAAATAAGCTAATAATCTCTTCCAAAGTAGCTTATTTAAAACCCCCTAAATAAGCTCATAAGCATAAGTTTATAAGCTCTGCCAAATACTTAAAAGTGATTATTAAACTTAAATATGTTTAAAAGATCATAAACCTCTTAAATAAGTTCTCCCAAACACCCCTTAGTATTAGATAAGTTCATACTAGGGGTGTTAACGATTCGAGTCGAGTCGAATATCAGGAAATTTGGGCTCGACTCGTTTAGTAATTACTCGGCTCGAGCTCGAGCTCGAATAAGCTTATAAAACTGTGCTCGAGCTCGAGCTCGAATATTTATATAGTGTTCGAGCTCGAGCTCGATACTCGTTTACAATTCCATATTTTTTGAATAGAACTAGTTTACAAACTCGAAAAGCTCGTTAATTACTCGACTCGTTAACAATATATGTATATTCTTGTACTTATTGTATCAACACGTGTACTTATTGTATATAACACTTGTTCGGCTCGTTAAGATCGACTCGTTAAGATCGCCTGGCTCGTTCGGCTCGAGATTAAACGAGCTATCGAACGAGCCGAGTCGAGTATTAAATTATTAGGCTCGGCTCGTGAGATTAATTGAGTCTTATTTTATGTTCGAGCTCGACTCGAGATCGAATTCGTATAGGCTCGAGCTCGATATAAACGAGCTCGAACTCGAGTAGCTCGTTAAAAGCTCGACTCGCTAACACCCCTAGTTCATACCATTACAGGATCAAATATCAATCATATATACTCGTAAGCGGGTGAATATGAAAAACACCCAAAAAGTTAATGATGTCTTGTTGGTTAACAAATCTTTGTAGATATGTTTTCCTTCCCAAACCGACTGTTAAAATATCACTAAAATGATGATAAGAAGATCATGACAACATATGTTTGAATAAATAAAAGCTAATTTTTTTTTAAAGTTGCATGATAAAACATACGGGTAATAACATATAAGCTTTAGTGTACATTGACCTTTTGAACTTGTAGATTTTTTTTGAACGTCAATTCTAATCTACTCTTAAATCCATCTATACATTCTTATATCTAGTGTCAGTTATTTAAGTCCACATAAATTTCACCATGCATATTTATTTCTATAAAAAGTAAGATGCCAATTCTCTCTAACATTTGTGATCGATCATGGAATGAGAAACGAAAGATAACATTGAAAGACAATGACCGATAGGTATCTTTTTCATACATGAATCCAAGAAAACGGATTTGGAATTTGAAAATGGTTGGTTTTATATCTTGGAGCGTAATATGTATATATAATTAATTAATTAATTATATATACGTATTATCTGAAGAAAAAGCCGATAAAAAGATTTAATAACATGTAGAATACTAGTATATTAAATTGTTAAAAATACTCTATATTAGTCTACCAACATATATTGTTATTTTGTTTTATTGGTGTTCTTTTAATACTATTAGTAACAATAACTTTTATAATATAAAATTAACTCTTACTTACATGTCATTTATTTTTGTCATAATGAACGTCAATACAATTTATAAGTGAACAAAAAAACTACATGTAATTAAGATATAATTTTATAAATTTTTGAACTTTTTGTTATTGCATATAGTCGTGCACAAAATACCCGAAACCGAAACCGAAACCGGTAACCGAACCGAAACCGTAACCGGTCAAAACCGGTTTTGACCGTAACCGGTTCGGTTATTGAATAACCGATCGGTTAGGAACCGGTTTGGGTTCTTAGGGTTCGAACCGGTTAGTAACCGGTTACCCGAAACCGGTTTTGACCATAACCGACCACAAATTTGGTCAACACACCGGTTTTGGCCGGTTAACCGGTTTATAACCGAACCAAACCGGTTACAATACCCATTACACGGTTATAGTTTTCGAGGGTCGAAACCGGTTATTGGAGAAACCGGTTACTGGAAGCGTTGACCAAAACCGGTTATGGTCAAAACCGAAACCGGTTTTTGGCATAACCGGTTACTGTGCATCTCTAATTGCATATATGTATATTAGTAACAATTATCTATAAATTAATTTTGAGTTATATTAAAAAAAAATTGAACAGAGAAAAAGATAGGGAAATGAGATCTGTAGCAATGACATTAACTCCTAAACCAAACCAAGAAAGAACTATATACTGTTAAAACTATAGCAAGGAGCTAGCAAGAAAAAATTACATATTGAATTATGTGAATTAACACTTAATTCACTCTCATATATAGTTTTCATAAATATATTTTTCTCGCGTAAATCAGATACATTTTTTTAAAGTTATGAACTGTATATACCAGAAAGATCGATTAAATTGATCTCAATTTAAAAGGTACCGAATATAATTATTTTTTTTATTGTTATTTCCACATCATTCACTTATAAGTTCTATAAAAATTTAATAATCAAACATGTAGAAGTGTGGAAACTATTAATTTTCCTTAATATTGGCATGAATGAAAAAAGTCTTCAATTATATTTATCATTGCAGTTTCGGTTTTATTGTATTTTTTAACGGTAAATAGTACACGCTCTCTAAATTACTTTTAAATTTACATCATTTTGTCACTAATGAGACTTCAACTTATGACCGAAGTCCAATTGAAAACACATTCAAACACTTTATACCGCTAGGGTATAAGTCATTTAATCTCAGTTTTATTAATTTTAATTGTCAAAATCGGCTATGTTAAAAAATTGGGAAAATGCAAGTGGCCTGCAATACTTAATTAATCACTATACTGTTGAAAGTGTGACATAGTTAGTAAGTATAAGGTGACAAGTGTCAATTGTGTTTGTGGACTTCTTACCAATATTTGGATTAGGGTTTCTTTTGTTTTCATGTTCCCTACAACTCTTGGTCTCATAATATCTAACACCGGCCCCAGTAAAATAATGAATTATGTTATTTTATTTAATTAATCTCCAAATCATGATTGCTTGCAAGTTGCAATACATTACGTATTCTCTTTTACACTAATATGGAATAGGTTTGAGAAGATTGGATCTGGAAAGATTTTAAACTTTTTTTTAGCTTTGACAAATTAATTGATTAATTACCATATATTATAAGAAAAATGATAACAATAGTTGTTGGCTGCTATAATATTAAAACATATATAAGAAATTTATATTATTAATATATAATCATCTTCTGAATTTTATTAATTGTCTATCTATAAATTAATATATAATTTATTTTGCATATAATAAAAGTCCTTAGAGATATCAACAACAAAACTCTATATTATATGATTAGAATCATACGTACACACGCAAAATAATAGAACTTTTCTTTTATATAATTAAACATAGGAAAATGCTAATCATTTCCTTTAGGGTTATGGTTAAGAAAATGCTAACCATTTCCTTTAGCGTGAGTAAATTTTGCAGTTAAAAAAAAATTAATAAAAAATCAAAATTATGTCATTAATAACAGAAAAAGATAGTTTTTTATTATTAATAAAAAGAAAAGAAAAGAATAATTAATATTAAAATTTTAATATATTAGAATTATAAAAAATAATTTTCTTTTAAAACTCATCTTCTTCCACTTTCCTTCTCTTCACTCAACTGGCAAACCTCTTCTCTCAACTCTTTGGTGATCTGATGAGTTTCAAGCGGCGAGGTCCACCGATGAGGTTGTGCCGACCACATCGATGGACCGAAAGAAGTGACGAGAAAACCAACGAGGCTTTGAGATGGGTCGAGGCTAAATGAAACTTTTGAAGTCCTAAAGTTATTAACACCTTACAAAGCTATAAGGGTCGAACAAAAGAAGCCAACTGATTTATAATTTAATTTTTCACCTCCTAACGTCTAATGAAATTGTATTTTTAATTTTAATCGTATTATATTTTACATACACAAATTGTGTTGCCTCTTGAATTTCATCTTGGGGCCACAATTGCTTGAGTGCCTTCACTGCCTTGTATAATTCGACTTCTTTTAATCCGTTTAGCAAAAAAAAGTTAAAATCTTATTCATTTAATTCGTTAGAGATAAATTTTAACCCAAACCTGTGACGACCAAGTGAGGGTTAACAAATACAGTAATACCACCACGTCACCACATGCGTCTCTTGGGTGAGAAGAAGACGCCTCATTTTTATTAGTGGCATAACTTGGCCCAAATTAGGAAAGCCCAACTCAGGCCTATGAGCCCAACATAGAATGCACCATCTAAGACAAACTAGCAGGGTACCCGCGCAATACGGCGACGGGTACCCAGAAACCATATTTCGTGGCGAGCAAGTGTTGTTCGTTTACCCGGTAATAATTGTTGCTAGAAATAAATAATTAAACGGAAATGTGGATTTTGGTAAGAGTTGATGATTTACAGCGTCGTATATTTAATGTTATTGGGTAAAATGGTTTTCGAGTAACAGACTTTTGTTATTAAGTGTGGGTGGTGTTACCAAAGTGTAATGTATAGCAAGTGGTTAAGACATAGTGATAAGTTAGGAGAGGTCTTGGGTTCGAATCTTATTAGCCGCGATTTTTTTTTTAAGGTAGAGAACTAACTAACAAAAGTGGAAAGGTCCTTAAAATCAAGTTTAAGGAGCTCCTTAAACTTGCCTAATGGGGTAGGCCTAAATACTTTATATAGTAGTAAGATATTATGGTGATTTTGATACCACAACTTTTATGACATTTACCCAATCTAATGCATAATATTTATATAATTAACTGTAAAATTTACATTGTATGATATATATTTTAAAAGTTTTAGTGTCAAAATTAATTCTCACAAATATTAGGCAAAGTAATTAGGAGTTATGTAGAACTAAAAATTCAGATGCGGGTTAATGGGTACATAACAGCATCTCCGGTGCAATTTTTTTTACCTTTTGTTTGTCATTTAAATGTATATGACCTTCTAGAAAAAATAAATTCTTTCATAAGTATTTTCAAGAGACATAAAAAGCTTTATCTACATTTTATATAAATTTGAGCAAAAGTTTTTTTTTTTTTTTTTTTTTTTTTAACTTTTTATCAATATTGAGTGAAAAATCTATGTAGCAGTTTTAATGAGTCGTCATTACAGAGACTTGTGCATCGAAGATGCTTTAATACCAGGCAAAAATTAGACTGTTCATGTTCAAACAAAATGAGAGGTATTCTTCGCATGTTTTTATAAATGACCAAAATTATCGATTTACAATGTTTTTATAAAAACAGTTACATAACATTATAATATGAGTAATGATATTGATTCTTACTATTTATTATTACTCATAGTCCTACTCATTATATGAAGACATGTGTCAAAATCAATGCATAATAATAGGAGAGGGAATTAGTGGATTACACATATCATCTTATTAAGTGAGTAGGATTATGAGTAAGAACAAATGGTAAAACTAAATACCATTTCTCTTATAATATAAGTTTAATGATATTATACCAAAATGTCATTATCGTTAATGGAATCAAGTGAACATTATCATCTAAGAAAATTTTTGTTCTCTCTTCCAAATCAATACAAACAAATCTTAAACCAAATGATAAAAATTATTTAGTTAAGGGAAATTTTAGTAATCTAAATACCCGTAGAAAATAATGAAATATAATCGTGAGGTGATAATAGGGGAAATGGAAGGGTAAATATGCAAAATGTCATAAACAATTATCGATTAAGACACCACTTAATTGTCTGGGCTCTAGATCTTAATTATTTAATTGATCCAAACCTTTCACTATGACTAATAATCCATGGTGAACGCCCACAAATGGTTTTCAAGCATTTCTAAATGGGAGTTGATTCGTACAGAACAATTTTTATCTATACAGAGCAATTTCATGCCAAATGACAATGATGCCATTCCTTTCCTTTTACCATACTTTGCATTTCATCCCTCCCATTAAGGACATAATTATCATTTGATATAAAATTATTTTGTATGGACAAAAAATGCTCTTTACGAATCATCGTCCTTTCTAAATACATTCAAGTGAGTTTGATCATATATGACATATCGATTAGATGGTAATGTTCTAATAAGACGCATTCATTATGACTAGTTTGTTCCGACATTCTTGTAGATTGATACTAGATCATAACGTGTTACGGCCAAGGTAACAAAAGTATGCCATTATGTATGTTGAGTTAAAAAGAACTATTTAAGGCCCAGCCCAGAAGCCCAATAAGGAAACCCGAAGACAACCGCCTCTCTATACGCACCATTTATTTAAATCCTCACGCAACATGATTTGAGAGACAAAGAAAGATATTGATTGAGGGCGGCTGTCGTTGAGGGATAAGGTTTTGCAAGAGGGCTGTTCGAATCTGAATCGATATTCACCGTCGATTTCTGTTAACCACCGCAGTTGTTCATCGGAGACTGAAGATCCGCGTTCCGGTAAGAAATATCGTCGCCTTTGATTGATTTTCGGCCTCAAGAAACTTGAGGTTCGAAAGAACGAAGATCGTCACCGATTCATAAATCTCATAATCAATTTGACAGATCTGTGATATATTCATATTGATTTGTCAAATTCGGCGTCCATATAATCTTTTACTGTATTGAATTGAATTTTTTTGTTGTTGCTTTACTTTGGGGTTTGTGAATTAGGTTTCTTAAAACTTCCTGTGTATTTGTTTTCAAAGGAAAAGCGATTGAATTTGTTGACTTTTGGGGTTTCAAATTATAATTAGGTTTTTTTTAGATCTGAGCCAGGGTTTCATATTTTTATACCAATCTGATATTTCGATTGGATTATTGGTTGCTGAAAACCAGTTATTGTTACTAATTATGGCGGCAGGACCACAGAACGGATCGAGGAAAAGATACTCGAATCATTCTGAGGAAGAAAGTTATTCTTACAAAAAACGATTTGATAGATCTGAGCTCCAAGAACGTTCAGATGGCAGAACCAGCGATCTTAGACGAAATCGATCTGTTGATGGCGAGCGTGGAATTCACGAGTTTGGTCATAAATCACATGACAGAAACTTGGTGGACAGAAACAGGGAACATAATGTTTCTGAAAAGAAAAGAAAATTCTCACCAATATTGTGGGATAAAGATGAGAAACAGCAGGTGAGGATCTCATCTAAAACCAGAATTCAAGATATTGTTGAAGATGCAAGGATCAAACAATTACCAGTTGCTGCTGATTGTAAGTTGCAAATTTCTTCTGTTGAGTCAATTGTCTCTAATGTTTCTGATGATCTGGAAACCTTTAACTCATTGGTTTCAAGAACACCTGAAGATCATGATCAAGAACATGAAGATGGTGAATTTGTGGAGGAACAAAAGCTGTCCAAATCAAAATGGGCTTTTCACGATTCACCAAGAAAAGAACAAGATGAGAACAAATCAAGCCCTGAAAGTGGTGAGTTCAAACGAGACGGATCTGAAGGGAATGATGACGTGTCATCTTTGTCTAGTGAAGATCAACTGCCTGTTAATGTTTCAAGTGATGGTTACATAAGTTCAGAAAATGATGATGATGATTGTGGTATGATACCATTATGTAGAAATGTTTTTGAGTACGAAAGGCTTGGGAAAATTAGTGAAGGAACATACGGTGTCGTTTACAAAGCTCGAGACAAGAAAACAGGCGAAATTGTAGCATTAAAAAAGGTCAAAATGGGTAAAGAACGAGACGGTTTCCCGATAACCGCCTTACGGGAAATCAACATTCTCAGATCTATTCAACACCAATCCGTTGTGGAATTGAAAGAAGTTGTTACAGATGAATTCGATGGCGTTTACATGGTTATGGAGTACATTGATAACGAGCTCAAAAGCTACATGGACCGAATGAAGCAACCGTTTAGTCAAAGTGAAGTCAAACGTCTCATGATCCAGCTTCTAGAAGGTTTATCACACATTCACGACGATTGGGTGATTCACCGCGATTTGAAAACATCAAATCTGTTACTAAACAAAAATGGCGAATTAAAGATTTGTGATTTCGGGATGGCGCGAACGCACGGGAGTCCTACAAAAGCGTGTACTTCTTTAGTGGTTACACTTTGGTACCGTGCACCCGAGCTTCTTCTCGGGATGAAAAATTACACAACTGCCATTGACATGTGGTCAGTTGGTTGTATAATGGCTGAATTGTTGTCCAAGAAACCGCTTTTTGATGGAAATCGGGAGCTCGAACAGGTTGACAAGATCTTTAGAACACTTGGCACGCCAAATGACTCGATTTGGCCTGGTTATTCGAAGTTGCCAGGTGTCAAGTCAAACTTTGTTAAGCAGCCGTTTAATGCCTTGAGGAAGAAGTTTCCTTTGGATTCTTTTACTGGAGCACCTTCACTTACTGAACTCGGATTTGACTTGTTGAGCAAGTTTTTGACTTATGATCCGAAAAAGAGGATAACTGCAGAAGAAGCTCTTAATCATGGTTGGTTTCGTGAGTCTCCTCTTCCTGCTGAAAATGTTAGGATTTGTAAATGAGTTTAATCTTTTAGTGCAAAAATATGTTTCATTGTTTTTATAATGTTGACATTCTGACTGTTATTAATGACTTAATGAAATGATTTTACTTTGTGCTATCATTTGTAACGATTAAGGACTCATAGTAAGAGTCCATTAGGATGTTTGATTTTCTCAATTTCATCTCATCTTATTCAGTTCGCATATTAGATTTATTCTAAACGATTTTACTAATCCAATTTAAACGAAAAAAAGTAACTTCTAAATGATTTTACTTGTCCAGTTTAAATGATAAAAGTAACTAAAAGATTATAAATAAATTAAACTAAAACAATCAACAACTAACTAATTTAGTTAGGACTAAGCTAATCGGCAATTATCAAAGAGCAAGTGGTTAGTGAATTGTTAAACGATATTCAAATAACAATAATGGTATTGACACAGTACAACATGAATTTTTTCTACGTTCTAATACATACTTTTGCTTTTACAATATACTTGAAATTAATTGATTGATTTTTTAGTTAAAACATGTGTGCTTCCTTGCTAGGGTTGTCGCTGTTAATGTAAGGGTATATAGGTCATTTCTACCTGAGTGTTATCGTAATTGTCTTTCCAAGAACAAAGAAGATCAACGAGAGTTCAATAAAGAAGATCGTGTCGATGAACATTCGGTTAATGATCCATCCAAAAATTGTAAAGCCACCCGTGTTCGATTGCACATATGCCACTACAAAATTAAAGACATAACAAATGTGAAAAATTGAATATGAACAAATGTTATATGATTTTTAGCACCTACCGAATGATTGTCTTTTGTGATATGATGATGTAGAAGAAGCGAACTGGTTATGAACAGAAAATGGCACAAAATCTCCTGATTCGAGTTCGCTTTCTGAATTATTAATCCCTAATGTACTTCCTGAGTTAGTAGTATCAAAATCGATTGATGTTCCAGATTGAGAAGCATCATTTGAGTCACATGTTACTTGTGCATGCCACTTGCAAGCAACCGATCCGAGCCCTTGAGCTCGATGTGAAATTTTTGAAGCTGCAGATAAACAAAGAACCATTCCTACAACCTGAAGAATCGACAAAACCTGCATACATTTTATTTATATGGTTATTAAGACATGTAAAAAATTAGTAAGTTTTTACCAGCGCGATGCTACAGTTTTCATAAGATGCCTAAAAAACTATTTAATGATGTTCATACAACACTCAAAAAATTGTTTTACATACAAAAAGAAATATTGGTTTCAAGATATTTCATCTCCAAGATATTTCTGATGGCATGACTCTCAAATTTATATACTAATTTAATATTTGATGTTATTTTATACTAAAAATAAAATATAAGTATGTTCAAATATATTTCATGTGAGCAAAAAGAAACCCCCTTTAAGGCCACTGGGATCTATCCGTGCTGACTCTAGGCTACCCGCAAAGCGGGTGGTCGCCCTGAGATTAGTCGGCTCGCAAAACGAGTCAGAATTTAGGTTACCCAAAAAAAGGCACGTGTCAGCTAAGACCAGTGCCAACGGTGGCATCAGTAACCCGTCAACAGCCCATCCTCGCACGACGCCGTTGGCACCAATCCGTCGTGAGTCGCGTCGGTAAAATCGCGTCCTTCCGGCGACGTTTTCCTGCTTGCGTCGTGGGGAAGTTTGCCAGAGGGAAAGAAGGAGGGGGAGAGAGAGGGGAAAAAAGGGATTGGGATGTTGTACTCTATGCATGTATACTTGTACTATTTGTTTATATTTTAATTAAAAATGGTGATGTGGCATAAAGATGGTTTAGTGACGGGTTTAGTGATGGGTAGGGTTGGCACGAACGTGTCAGTAGCGGGTCAGTAAGGATGCGATGACGTGGCGCTAGTGATGGGTTTAGTGATGGGTAAGGGTTGGGAGAGGCCTAAATAAATAAATATATACTGTTCATCCTGTCAAATCAAAGTTGATAAATGCTACGGAGTATATTACTAATTACTATGTGTGTGTGCATGTGTGTGTAGGTAATCACTTACAGCAAAATCACCGGTATTGATGAAGTTAATGATTCCCTTGTTTTGAGTCGTGTGCAAGAGAGCTAAAAACTGACTACCTGTAACAACCAAGAACTCGAAAAGAAGAAAAGCTCGAAACCTGTGGCTAATTTTGGATAAATAATGGGCGAGACGAATGTGCTCATTGATATAAATAGAAACATCCAAATCTTCTTCAAGAATTTTCCCGTAATTTTCAATTCGAATAACTTGTAAATTGCCAACCAAATTGAATAAAGCTGCTCCTGCTAAAAAGATTATTGCAGTGTAAGCCCAAGTTATAAGTGAAAGTAACAAATGGGCAGAAGACAGCCACCATGATTCCTGATGTAAATAAACAACACGAGTGACTTCACGAGCGCTTTTCATTATGAAACATACCAACAACCATTTCGCTAGCCCTCGAAAAAAACCCTGGTGAAAAATTGTGTTTGTTAGAGATTCATGCATTGATCAACTGCAACTATAAGAAAAATGTAACATCGAACTTATATTCTTCTAATAAATCACATGGTAAATAGTTAACAAGATGCATATAGTCTAGACTTTTATTCTTCATTCAATGGTTGGTTATAACCTTGCAGAGCTAATACTCTTGTAATCATATGGTAATTATTTGTAGCATGTTTAAATTGAGATGACGGTAAGTTAGTTCGATAATTGCCAGTTTACTGTTGTGCAGGTCAAACTAAGAATTCCAAACCCTAACACACAAGAAAGAGACACGAAACAGAATTTTAAATTTTGAAAAGAATAGAGCTGTCATAGAACTGTCAATTGTCAGCTACAACTAAACTGTCAATTTTAATATTACTAAAATAAAGTTAAACAGTTAATATAATGAGCATGCCAATCAATTAACCTGCAAAATATGTTCCAAATTGACCTCTGAAGCTCCAAACAATTAACCATGGAGAACTAGCATAATTGCATTGTCCGTACTACTTATTCAAATCTAGCTAGTAACAGTAAATCGGTATGGATTTATTCAATTCATAGCACAATTACTAACAACCAGATTCATCAAATTGCAGAGAAAGGGAAAGTGGAACCTTACGTAGATCTTATGGATGTAAAGTTGTCGGCACAGAACGACGTATCTATCGTAATGATCAACGAATAGAAGCTTTCTGACACCGTATTTCCTCAAATTATGAGAAACACAAAGCAGCGAAATGGCGGCAACAATAGCTTGAGAAACAAGTATCTCGAGCTCAAACCTCCTGATCTGGTACTTAACGCAATCGGAGCAGAAGGAGTAAACGGTCAACAATACCGGAGCTACCACGCCGATAACAAAGAACGCGATCCATGAGACCACGGTGCTGAGCAGAGAATACTGACAGAAACCGAAAAATCTTAGGAACGATTCGAGTTTGCTCAAGGCTAGTTCCAGCTCATCGTCTGAAAGATCTGAATCGTCAATTAGAGGTGCTTGCAGAGACGAGCTGCTTCCAGATTCCGGTGGAGGTGCCACCATGGGACCGTCCATGTGTCGGTGGGTTGGAGGTTGCCTAATTAGGAAATGGCAGATGTGAAAGACCAAAAGGGGAAATGGGCCAGGAATGAGAGACTCTGAGAATGATAAAATGGACCCTGAGATTCTTCTATTTCATTATTAGAGCATTCCCAATGGTTAACCTCACAAAATAAGCTGCTTTTGCCACATCAACATTTCAATAACCAAAAAGTTTTTCATAAATAGCATCTTCAATGGTTAACCTTTGCAAAAGCTTTTTCTTTTACAATTTTTCTAATTTACCTTTATCTATTTCAAATATTTTATAAATACCCACTATATATAATTCGACAATTTTTTTAACATATTACTAAATATAATATTTTTATAAAATGTCTCATACAAAAATATTATAATAATTGACATTAATATTATATAATTTATTTATTAACTAACAAAAATATAATAAAGAATTTATATATAAATATATTTAAGGTTTAAAATGAAAAGTTATTAAATATGAGGGACAAAAAAGACAAACATTAAAAGTAGGTTAAAAGGTTAGTAGAAAAAAGTCATTATAATAAGCTTTTAGAAAAGCTAGTCATTGCAATGGTAATAAGTCATGTAAAGACTTATTGAAATAATAATAAGCTTTTAAAAAAGCTACCATTAGAGATGCTATTAGTCCTACAATGCTTCTTTTTTTGCATTTGCATCCCTACATGTGCACTTTTTGAGGAAATATCGTCCTTTCTATCTTAACGAATAACGATTTTCGTTTTGGTTTCTTTCAACTAGGTGCACTAATAATAATCACAGATATATTTTTTTTATTTTTAGACGTGTCGTGACATATTTTTTAATAATTTACTTTATTTAATAAAAGGTAGTTGACTGATACCTACTAATAATTTCTTTTAATATAGTGAAATGAGTAATTTATTTTTACTTTTAAAAATCATTAATTTTATTTTATTCAAAATATATGAGACTCATTCTCAGTTAACAATCCAATTTAAGTTAATTAAACCTTTATTATGATATTTTGATTAAAAATTTATGAAACCGACAATGTGTCATTTAATTTGGATTGGAGGAAATATTAAAATGTATACCTTAGATATTTGAAATGGGATTGAATTTTAAGCCTAAGGGCATAGTTGTTTAGTTGGTATTACTTCCTACTTACGTTCTACTCATTTGATCAATATAATTGTCTAAACTAAATTATGAGATTAAAAACGAAAACTAGTGGATTCCATATATTAATTATTTTATGCGTAAAAAGATTTCATAGGAAGTAATACACTAATACAGTATCTCTTATGCTAACACTAGTTTAAAAGTTAGGACTCAGGACCGATGATGTCAGCTTATAGTTGGTTTTGCATAATAAGACAGTATAAACATAAACAGTAACAATAGAAGTAATTTAGATGAATATTCAATATTCAAAAATACCCAAAACCAAGAAAAAATTAGAATAAAGAAAAACTTTTAACTCTGTGTTAAACCCATGGTGGAGAAGCAATTGGCGCAAGCCATGGTGTGATTTGGCGAGCTTTAGTGCCACTAACGACTCTTTAATATGGATTTAAGGCCTCTCCCAACCCTACACATCACTAACCCATCACTAAACCCATCACTAGCGCCACGTCATCGCATCCTTACTGACACTCTACTGACACATTCGTATCAACCCTACACATCACTAACACATCACTAAAATCATCCTTTCCACATCATCATTTCCACATCACTATTTTATTTAATAAAAAACACACTATATTAAATAAAAAATATTACATTAAATTAAAAAAAAACATTACATTAAATTTAAAAAAGACATTAAAACATAAAAAACACCACTAAACTTAAAAAAAAACATTAAACTAAAAAAAAAAAACTACTCGTCGTCCTCGTCGTCTTCTCCCTCATCGGATGAGTCCGGATCGGCGTATTTGTCCAATAAACTCCGGCGATATTTTAAAACCGCTTTTCGCTCTCTTCGGCTCAAATTATCGGGAACCGAACAATGAAGGACTCTGAAAGCATCCAATATCTTTTTCTCCACAGTCGCTTCTTTGATAGTCTTCAAAGTGTCGGCTTGCAGTATGGCGTTCTCACATATACGGTCACGAGTTTCGTCACTTGAATACCGTGACGAAGACGCATCCGAGGAACTTGTCGTACGCCGGCTAACGTTACGACCCGGTGGGCGACGGATCGGGTCGTCACGGAATAGACCATCCATATTTGCGGTAGGGAGCGGGGTGGTGTTGTCTTCGCCAAGGTTCACCGGGTTGGGCTCGGGAGTGGGTTGGGGATTCATCACGTTGTAATTTGTCCAAAACTTGGGGTAATCTTTTAGTTCATTCCAACACAGTTCGTACAAAAAGTTTCTCCTGTTGTTGTTGTCATAAAATTGTTGTTTTGCGGCGTTGAGCACGCCTTGGTCATCGGCCCCACTTTGTCGCCTTGACTCGAACCGTTTAAAGATTTCCCCAAACTTCCGAACGTCCATTTTTATCTTGTTCCATTTCCCTTGGAGTTGACTTCTGGTCCGTTTTGTATCAACCAGTGAGTTGTACTCGGCTTCAATCTGCCCCCAAAATCGATCACCGGATTGTGAGTTCCCGCGTTCAGCGGATTGTGAAGCATTTATCCACCGCTGGGATAAAATAACGGCCTCCTGGATGGACCACTTCTGCACCGAACCAGCCTCCCTAACCGCTGGTGTAGCTCTTCTTCTTCCTGTTCCCCTGCTTGGTTGGACCGGTTCGGGTACCGCTTGTGGGCCCTCTCCTTCGTCTTCCTCTTCCACTTCGGGCTGGGATTCAATTTGCACTTCCGGTTGATAGCCAGAACCCGAACCCGAACCGGGAAAATAACCGCCGCCATAGAAACCGGGGTGGAAACCGTGTTGGTAACCGGGTTGGTAACCGGGTTGATAACCCGGTTGATAACCGGGTTGATAACCGGGTTGGGGCGGGAAACCGCCGGGGGATGAGTAGAACGGATGAAAACCCGAACCCGAACTAGATGCGACGTTGCTCGGGCTGGGCTGGCTAGTCTGTCCAGCATTTGACGAATATGCTGGTGACGGGATACGAGTGTTTAACAAATTTTGGAAGTGATCATTTGACGGGGAGAAGTTGGATCTACGACTCATGATGAAAATTTGGAAAATAGATAATGAAGGTAATGAAGAAGTGAGAGAAGTGGTATAAAATTATGAATGAGAGGGTGTTGTATTTATAGGTAAAAAATAGGATAAAGAAAAAAAAAATTAAAATTGAATTTTTGAATTCAATTTCAGACGCTCCCCGGGCCGCACACGACCACCGACGCCCAATCGCTGCCGTCCTCACCCCGACGTCCGCCTCACGACGCCCCCCACGACGGCTCGGTGCCAACGTCGTCGTGGCTCGACGCAGCTCGACGCCTCCCCCCGACGTGCCGTTGGCACGGGTCTAACATGTCCATACCTTGTTCTTTATAAAAAAAAATAGTTTTTTTTAAACAAGTCTGGAAGGAGTAGCCTACCGAGCAACTCACTCTGGTGGTATCTATCCTTGTCTCGTTTTCCTTATATTATATTATATTATGTTATCTTATAGTTATTTGTTTGTTACCCATCGTCATCCTATATTTGACAGCGTTTTCTTGACACTTGTTTTTATATAGGTCGTTCATTGCAGGTTTCCTTTTGTGTTAATAATTTCACTTGGTTTGAGGCCCCACTAAATTGTTATGTCATAAATTCGCCCTCATACACAGGTAAAATAATTTTTCTAGAAGCAGTCTCTCTACCCAAGTAAAATAATTGGGTATCCTAGTTGAATAGATTTGTCATTCTCACCTTTTGACATTTTAGGTAAAATAATTTTTCTAAAAGCAGTCTCTCATGTGTTGAAAGTATGCAAATGAACAATAATAAAGATGGATAGCTTCCATAAACCATGGCTAGAAACTTAGAAGCAAGAACAAAAAAGTTCTTTTATCTTAAACAAATCGTTTTTGAAGCTTTATATGGTATGGTATGGTACTTGGTACCAATTCTAGCAAAAAAAAAAAAATCAATTTTCAGTTCGGCACTATAAAATATAAATGGACTTGACCTTTGTGTTTTCCATAAAATAAAAATTAAAAAAACCGGTATTATATCATAACCGATCATAGCTTGGATGAAGCTTGAGATAGAGCATGTTTAACCAACTCCCTTCTCAATATCTTTCCTGCTGGATTCTTTGGAATCGCGTTTATAAATGCAACTTTTCTAATCTTTTTGTATGGTGATACCTGCAATGATGTTCATCGTTTTTTCAGTTTATATTTTTTCTTTTTCCGTTAAATAAAAATATTATATAGAGCAAGTAATTAAAAAAAAGAGTAAATTAAACATGCCTTTTTTGCTACTATATCCATGATTTGGGCTTCATTGATTTTGCTTCCTGGTCTTCTCACTACATATGCCATGGGAATCTCTCCGGCTTCTTCATCTGGATATCTGAATGTAAATATTAATGTCAAATTAATGTATATTTAATGCATAAAACTTTCTAAATCATTTTATTAAAATATTTCATAATTAGTGAAATCATATAACTCGACAGACTATATATAGTTATTAAAAAAGTAGGTAATTTATACCCCACAAAAATTACTTTGCACACCACAATTATTACTTTACAATGCTTGTATAATTTGCTTTAAATGTTGTACAGTGTTGTGCATGAAGTAGTTTCTATGGTGTAGAAATCACCTCCCTATTAAAAAAAAAAAATTGGACAAAAAGGTTTTGGGTCAACTTGACTTGACCCGATCTTAACAAAAAACTACCAATTTTGACTCACGGAATGACAGCAGCATCTGCAACTTCTGGAATTGAATGAAGATATCGCTCCAATTCAGCTGGTGGGACCTGCAATTATTTTATTAATTGTTAATTTCATAACATGCATGAAAATTGAAATAGCTGCTTATGACACATAACATGAAATTACCTGATAAGCCTTGTATTTAATTAATTCTTTTAATCGATCAACAATGTAAAGAAAACCATCATTATCAAAATAACAAAGGTCACCAGTCTTCAACCACTCAGAGTCCATGGTTGCAGCAGTTGCTTCCTTATCTTTCACATAACCTGTTTCATTCCTCATATTAGTTACTTACAAGTTACAACCATAAAGTCAACTATGACGGTTGAAAAAGTCAAACACCTTTCATGATCATTGGACCTCTTAACCATAGTTCTCCTTGTTGCATAGGAGATAAAGCTGCACCAGTTTCGGGGTCAACTATTTTAGCCTCAATATTACAAGTCAAACGACCAGCAGATCCAGCACGATCACACTCATCTGGACCGTTCATTCCTGTAATCCCTCCCCCAGTCTCAGTCATACCATATCCCTTTAAAATAAAATTTAAAAAAAACATATAAAATTATCCAAAATTCACAAATCTAAACAGAGTCCACAAAATTTGACATTATCTTGAATTAATTGCTTTAAAAAATTGTACATCTCTATCATAAGGTGCAGATATTTTGTTAATATACTCCAAATTTTTGTTTGTATGTCTGTATAGAAACATAGAATATACCTTACTAATTTTGTATTTCTTGGAATGATAAATACTTTGTTTGATCCACAGAAGATTAAATTTTATAAATTGTTCTATATTCGAACCACCAGTTTTCAAATTCAAATTGAACTCAAACTGACAAACTCTGTTACTTGTCGATTTCATAACATTAAGGTGGATAGATTAGTTAGGAATATTTTACACAATACGTCTGTAGTTGTAAATAGGTAAATAACACTCAACACTAAAAAAAAGTCAAATATTGACTTTCATTGGGCACTAGTGTTCTGCATAGATATTTCATTATAACCAGGGGCGTCTCCAAGATTTTGAAGGCCCCGTGCGAAAACACGAAAATGGGCCCCCTGAATACCAAATTTTTATAAAAATTTGAACTTTCTAAAATTTTTTTCTATTAAATTATTAAGTTGGTTTAAATTTTAATATTATATATATAGAATATATATAAAAATTGGACCCCTATAAAATATGTGCCATGTGCGGCTGCACCTACTGCACCACCTCAAAGACACCCCTGATTATAACATTTACGTAAATACATATTCAATTAACTACACAAATCAATTCCACCAATAATAAATCATGAATTATATATGTTAAGATTATTATCCTCACAACGCAAACATATTTAAAGACTACAGCTTAGCAAACGACGGAGCCACCAAGCCGCCGGCGGTGGGCCCTCTAATTTGTACTTAAACAGAATTACTCGTACCTTTTAGGTGAGCCGACACCTCATGCCCCACAAAGCCATAACGAAAAGTCGAAAAGTAGTTTTAGTTTTTATTTTTTATTTAACATGTGACAGTGATATTAACAAAGGCAAATAATAGGTTAAGAATGTTAAAATGTTTAAGTACTTCCTCCGATTCAAAATAAGTGATACACTTGGGGTTTCACGGTTTTTGAGGTAAAAGATTATAATGATGGTTAAATTAGATTAATTGGATGGTTAGTGGTGAATGAGTCCCACACCTTTTGAATAAAGTAAGGTTAATGATTTTTAAAAATAAAAAGTAAGGGTAAAGGGGTCATTTCATTATGTTAAAGTAGATAATTAGTGGGTGTGAGTCCTATTTTCTTTGCCAAATAAGGAAACTTTTCAAAGTATATCACATATTTTAAATCACCCAAAAAAGGAAAGTCTATCACTTATTTTGAATAGGAGGAAGTATAATTTTTTTTAAACTACACGCGCTATAGAGTCGCGTGGGAGGCAAATACCTGTACAATCTGGACATCGGGAAACCTCGCCGTGAAGCTCTTGGCCACTTCTTTTCCGAGCGGAGCGCCACCGCAGCCGATCAACAGAAGTGAGCTCAGGTCGAATTTCGAAACAAGGTCTGATTTCGCCATCGCCACCACTAGCGGCGGTGAGACCGGCATGAACGTCACTTTATATTTCTCCACCGCCTTCAACATGTTCTCGAAATCAAATCTCTCCATGAAAACCAGCGTCTCGCCCATCGATGCCGCCCTAATCAACATAAAAAATCCAAAAACGTGGAACAAAGGTAGAGGAAACATGGACACAGGGTGAGGTTGAGGAGCATTCTCATCTCTCTCGAATTTGGTATGTTTTGAGGCGGATGTTATAGCGATGAAATTCCGATGAGTTAATTCCACTCCTTTGATTCGTCCGGTTGTGCCAGATGAGTATAGAATCCCCGCCGTATCGGACTGTTTAACTTGTTGAGAGCTGAAGTTAGAGCGAGAATTTTGTAACATTGAAAGAAATTGAGGAGAATCGATGATGATTATGCCTAGGGGAAACGACGACGGAAGTTTAGAAGCGACATCGGATGTAGCAAACGCGATGACAGGCTTACTGAGATGAACTAGATCTTTCAATTCCGATTGAGTGGACACCGGTTTCACTGGGGAAACGATGACGCCGATTGACATAAGAGAGAAATAGATTACAGGAACTTGAATTGAGGTTGGAGATAAGATCAAGGCGACTTGATTTTTAGCAAGTGAAGGAAATTTTGTAACGAGCGCGGCGGAGAGTGATTGAAATTGACGAATGAAATCGGTGTAGGAGAGACGGTGGCCGGTGGCGGAGTCGATGAGGAAATCAGTGGACGGTGAGAATGCGGGATCGGATCGAATGATGGAGAGTGCGTAGTCGGTGACAGAGAGTGGCTGTGACGGTGGAGGGAGAGGAGCCGGTGACCGGAGGCTGTGAAAGATCTTCGTTGTTGGACAAAATCCATTTTGGGGGTTCACAGAGCTCGCATCCGCCATTAAAATCGGGAGGGGTTGCAAATATGTGACACCAGTTAGTGCCTGTAAAAGTACAATGGAACAAGATTGATTTGCGCACTTTAATCGCAAAATTTCAACCTGTCAGCATTTTATGAGAATTGGTATATGTAAAATTAATTACAAAATAATTTCGAAAATTGCAATGGATTAATTATTTTATGGGAATTCATTTATAGGGGTTATTTTCCTACCATAATTTTTAAGGTATGTATAACATCTATTGCTTAATATACTTGTACAGTTAGTTGTAAAATCTGTATTGTGTGGTATAACCATTAAAAGTTGTGATAGCAATATCAATTTTCTTCATTTATACGATATAATTTTTAATGTCTATACTATACTCTACTATTTAATAGCTAACTATACACTCCTTTTATATTACTAGCAGGGTACCCGCGCAATGCGGCGGCGGGTACCCAGAAACCATATTTCGTGACGAGCAAGTGTTGTTCATTTACACGGTAATAATTGTTGCTAGAAATAAATAATTAAACGGAAATGCGGATTTTGGTAAGAGTTGATGATTTACAGCATCGTATATTTAATGTTATTGGGTAAAATGGTTTTCGAGTAACAGACTTTTGTTATTAAGTGTGAGTGGTGTTACCAAAGTGTAATGTATAGCAAGCGGTTAACACATAGTGATAAGTTAGGAGAGGTCTTGGGTTCGAATCTTATTAGCCGCGATTTTTTTTTTTAAGGTAGAAAACTAACTAACAAAAGTGGAAAGATCCTTAAAATCAAGTTTAAGGAGCTCCTTAAACTTGTCTAATGAGGTAGGCCTAAATGCTTTATATAGTAGTAAGATATTTGATTCTCCAAAGATAAAATACTTGTAACTCATATGATAATTAATTAAATGTATTTTCCCTTAATAGTAAATCAGCAAATGCATAACATGCGTTGAATACATGAATATTATTGTTCAATTTTATAATCGTAACAGTCAAACGTCGGTGATAAAAGATATAACATGACTTAATCGTTTGCGAAGAGAGTTTTGGTTAGATAAAATCGGACAAATTAAACATTTTACATCAACCTAAATTCATAAGGAATCCTAATTCCTAAATACCAAAAATGGTATGATATGTCAAAAATTAATGGATTATATGGCGACCCGTATCTGACTATATAACCGCTTGATGACTTGATCAAGTCTCTACATATACACCACTTAAATCAAATGTATATTTCTTAATATTTAATTTATATATATGTTATTAAATACGGAGTATATACTTACCCCGATTCAAAATAAGTGATATACTTTCATTTTTAAAGTGATTCAAAATAAATGATACATTTTGAAAAATTATTGTATTTGGTAAAATATAATGGGACTCATATTCATTAACTATCTACTTTAACAAAGTTAAATGACTCATTTACTCTTACTTTTACTTTTAAACATCATTAACTTCAGTTTATTCAAAAGGTGTGGGACGCATTCCTCACTAATCATCCAATTAATCTAATTTAACCATCTTTATAACTTTTTGTCAAAAAACCGTGAAACTCAAAGTATATCACTTATTTTGAATCGAATGAAGTAATACATTTAGTAAAAATGTATTCATTTAATTATAAATAAATAAATCAAATGTAAGTAGTTCAAAATATGTCCAGACTATGGTATTATTAAATTATGAGTTTCATTAGAGGAGCACAAATTATTTTCTTTTAAAAAATATCAGTTTGAAAATCGGACTCATTCATCACTAATTATCAAATTTAATCTAATCTAGCATTTATTATAATATTTTTTTCAAATCTGTGAAACTAACAATATAGCACTTATTTTGAAATTGATGAAATAGTTATTTAAAAAATAATAATATTCATATCGAGCAGCCTTGTAGTTTCATCAAATGTCCATTAATAATTTTTACCTACTGAATACTTTTTGTGAATTATTAAACCTTGTTTACTTGTTTTAAACTAAAAGCTGTATACTAATAAAAAGACACGTTAAATCGTGTCAATAAACTAATATGAAAAAGGTATAATTTTCAATTTAATATTTTCCTATTTGGTTTAGTAACCTTGTGTTAATCACCATTCAGTCATTCACCAATAAAAGATTGGGAATTTGGGATAGTTCGTAGCTTGCGTAGTTGCGTGTCAATCATGGTTTGTTGGGTGGTCCTCATTAATACTAATTAATAAATATTAAAATTAATTCAATTGGACGAATTATTATAAAGCATTATTAAATTTACATATAGAAAAACATTAAGTAAATATTTTAGAGAAATAATATTTGTGTTTATTTATATGTCTACTCAGTTGATCAAGATAAGTGTCAAAATTAAGAGATGATATAAAGAAAAATAATTAATAAAGTATACATATTATTATATAATAATCAGTAACAACATGAAGTATCATAAATTATAGCTAAACTTGCAGTAATGAAAAAGCTCATATCTCATATTTATATTTTTATATTAATTACATTTTAATATCTCTCTATTCTAAGCATGGGATATGACTATTTATAATATTGATTACAAAATAGACTACAAAAAAACTCTTTTTTCTCAATTTTTTTAAACCTAATTCGAACTTCCCAAAATAAACTATGTTTCGCTTGATCGAAGCGGTATTATCTTCCAATGTAACAATTGGTTAATTAGAATCATATCCTAAAACACATTTACTTCTTGATGAGGCAATGTTTTATGTAGGGCTGTCAGAACCTGACACGAGAAGATAAAAATACACGAAAGGAAATGAAATTGGGACGAAATCGAAATTTGAATTCGTGTTCGTGTCGTGTAAAACAAACACGAAGTCGTGTCGTGTTCGTGTTCAGAGATTAACACGAAATTGACACGATAGTTATGATTTTGTGAAAAATTAGAAATTTATGTTATATTTTTGTCGTGTTTTTAGCATGTAGTAATTAAGAAATTTGATATATTTGTTATTTATATCGTGTTGTCGTGTTTGTCGTGTATATCGTTTTTTAATCGTGTCGTGTTCGTGTTAGCAAAATAAAACACGACTTCGTGTCATGTTGTTTTCGTGTTGAACGAATTCGTGTCGTGTCGTGTTACCCAAAAACACGAAACGATAGCACAATTTGACATCTCTAGTTTTATGGTTACTTATGTCCCCATTAGACTCTATATACAAAAACTGAAAAACATATCAATACATAACACATAATTCTGTGGATATCAGATTAGATAACAATTACAGTACTTTTTAAAATGTCTTGGATGGGTCACTTGATAGAGGTGAAGTTCCTATAGAGGAAAACAAATTAAATTACACAATGTGTCGCTGATCAATATTTTGAGAAATCGGAGAACACGTCAACTTAAAGTCAAACCGGAATAATTAACCACCCATATACACACCGCAAGAAGGGAGAAGAAATACTTTATTTTGTGAGTTATTGCATTTTTAAGTTTTCCCCTAGTTTTTGGACTTTGTGTGTGGGCTAATTTTGTCATGTTTGTCTTTTTTAGGTCCAAGGTTTATTTTAAGGTCTATTTTTACACGGTTTAGTCTACATTGTAAACTGATTAGCTGCCAATTACCTCCAGTCATGTTACCAGATAACATCTCTGGTGGTTTTTGCATGTCAGCAATCCCCTGCCACATTTAAGCACTTATTATAAGTTTTGAACATAAGAATTAATGGGGTAAACTGATGTAATTAGTAGTAAAACTATTGAAAAATAGGGGAAAATCATACTGCAATGAAGAATCCCAAATTGGATACAGGACCCCAGAAATGAGTAGTCTTAGGTCCAACAGGACTGTTTAGGAATGCACTCAAGAACGCCATGTTGCAACTACGTAATTTTACCATTTACAACAAGTAATTATAGTGTTTATTATAGATATATAGTTCTTAGGGTAATTATACAAATAACAGTGTATTTTTACATTTGTTCATGTTAAGTTATTATACAAATTTATGTGTGATTTAGTCATTAATTAAAAGAGGGCTTTTGTGTATTGTTTGTGTCATTTGACAACCTAATTACAAGATAAATCAATAACAAGGTGGTAACCAAATGACTCAAACAGGACACAAACCGTATCTAAATTGAACACAAAATATATGTCATTTGTAACCTCAACAAGTTACTCTCACTTCATCAACTAATCATGTGATGTATTCTTTGGATATTACAACGTTCGACATGGCTATATTTTCATAATTATGCTTTTCGGAAATTGTAAAACTAGAGAAACTCCAGCTAATATATAAAGTCAACAACCAAAAACCAAATTGCTCCTATACAACATACCAACAAATAATTTATCTAAATAAAATAGTTACAGTTTACACAATTTCTAGAGAAACAAGCAAATCATGAGTAGAATATTGAATTTTTTTAAATAATGAAGCTAGTATAGGAGACAAACATTAACAGGAGATAGGAAATTCTAACTGTCACCGGCGATCAAATGGCAGAAGTGGGGAAGATGACTATGGGCCGGATATTTCAAGTCCAACTACCCCACCGATGGCTGTTGGTATATACAGGCACAATATAATACCCACATTTATTCAACGTGACAATGACAATTTTGATTCATATGAAAATGGATTAGTTTATCTTCACGGTTGTAAAATTAGTTACAACCTTAAGCTATTTTGATTCATATGAAATTAAATAAGAAAAATAACTATACATTATTACTCAAGGCTTGTAACATAGTGGTATTGATATAAGATGTTGTTATGGCCTAATGATCATAAGTTCAAGTCCGGCTATAACACATTGGAATAGATTAAAAAATTATGGACTCTTTGGTTCTTAAGGAAAATACCAAAAATCAAATTAAGACCCGGTTCTTCTCTAAACCAATGCTAAAAACCAAAAACCCAAACCAAATCATATATTCCGAATTATTTAATTCGACTATTCGATCAAAGATAAACTTGTGTAATCCAATAAATTTTTTTTTCTCATATCATCCATTAGTTTTGACATTTGTCTTAATCTAGTTAATAAAAAGATAAGTAGACACAAATTATATGATGTAATAACATTTCTTTTCTTTCTATACGTTTTTTATGTCCGATTTTCCCCTTTTCTGTCTAATTTTGGAAATAATATATTCTATTTGTATATATTTGGGTTCAAATATTTCCCCTTTTTTCTGTCTAATTTTAGCTCGACATAATATATTGATATTGATTTGTGCTAGATCTACTTGGATTCTTACCTTATATAAAAATGAGATGGATTGGGACGAACGTTAAGTTGAAGATAGAGTTAATTAAATGGATTTAAAGTGGACCTGAAAGTCATGTTTTGCATGTGTGTCATTTGATGGTTATCCACCAAGGTGTCGGATAAGATTTCTTTTATATACATACTAAAATTATAACAAAAGGCATCATTTCATACCCTATAATGTGAAAACAACTTTAATATTTTTATTTCTTTTCACGAATGCATGATAGATCATAATGAAATTAGACGATGGTATACGATTAGAGAATTCAACCGAAAAAACCAAATGGAATGCAACAAACAAGATCGGTCAAGGAAAATTGAAGTGTCTTATCTTGCAATTTGATTACATTAAATAAACTGTACAATTTGTAATAGAGAGAAAACTATAAGAGAAACAATAAATCGGTAATTATCATATACTTTATTAATCAAGATACAAGCTTTAGGTAAACCTGAAATAATCTGAAGTCAAGTTGAGGGTCTAGTATCTTCCTTCAGCTGCAAGTACCTAACAATGCAAAAGAATTATGTAAATAGAAAACAGTTACAAAAGGTAACCATCTGGTGATGGTCTAATGGTAAGAGCTCCCGAATGACTTTTTAGAGTGCACATGTTCGATCCCTCACTGGGTAAACATCTACCAAACAGGTCACAACCAGTTATAAAAAGGAATAACCCTTTCTAATTTTAAAAGACAAAGAAAACAGTTACAAAACATGTTATTAATTATGCAACTAGCATCACAATCATATGAAATGTAACTAACCCTTGAGCTTTTGCCCAACGTGAAAGTTGATAAAGTTGAACCGTTTCATTTGAGGCATGACAAACAAGAAGCAGGTAGTTGCGAGGCCGCACCATCCATGCAAATCTCATGCATAAAGCCGAATATACACACATCACTACATCCAAAAGTTATGGTTAATTAAAATAATAATGATAATTACACCTGCTACATATACTTGTATTTTAGTATTTAAATACCCTGCTACATACTACACTAACCTCCAGTCATGTTGCCAGACAACATCTCTGGAGGTTTCTCAATGTCAGCCATAGCCTGTGTCACATTTCGGTAATAAAAAAATATATGATATTTGCTTTCAAGCATTTTCAAGGTACATATAGAAGTGGTGAGAAAATAATGAAAAAAACATACGGCTGCAACGAATCCCCAATTGGCTACAGGGCCCCAAAAATGAGTCGTTTTGGGTCCCATGGGACTGTTTAGGAATGTCCTGAAGAACGACATAAATGATTCTGTAGTTATTGATGCCTCTGCAATAATACCATTTACATTTACATCAAGTTATATAAAGCATTTTGAAATAATATATAAGATTTTGGATAAATTAGCAAAAACTCAATGCAACCACGAGAACTCAAAGAAAGCAGGGGAGGAGACATTTACAAATTAGGTTTTCCCCAACCTAAAAACACACAATTTTAGTTTATTAGGAATGTATAAATAATGAATTATATGATAGCTAAATGTCAATATCACTGTTCTAAAAATGCACACTGTTTTTGGGATGTGAAATTAATGCAGCGTGTGAGTTCAAATTCAGTAGTGTTTAAATTTAACATCTACTGCTAAATTCATGCTCGCTTCTAATAAATGCCAGATTACTAAGAAAACAAGTATGAATCTGAGTTCATGTCATTGATTTCTTACCACGGAGCTATAGATGTGATCATATCTTAAGCTTGTTCAATTGAAATCAATAATTCCTGAATTGATACAGCTGAGAATTAAGCATGCAGTTCAGTCTGATAATTCGTGCTAATCATATACAATTTTACGCCCAATTTGCAATTAATGAGTACAATATAGCAACTACTAACCCTAATTTCCACACAATCGGAAACCTCGTACAAGTAAAAGGAAGGGTGAATAAACATTTAACGGAGGATCGGAAATTCTAACCTTCGCCGGAGATCAAACGACGAGTTTCCTGGGAAGAAACGGTGGTATGACTACTACTAGAAGTCCATCTATTTACGTATATACTATTCTATCAAAATAAATAAAGGGTGATTTTCATAGGGTGTTTTTTTATAGTTGAAGTACTAAGTTTAAGCATATACTAGTACTAGCTACAAAACTCGTCTGATGGGCGGGTATGCTGTAAATTTTAGTATGTAGAAAAATGTCAAAAAACTTTATATACTTCTAAATGACATAATAATCGATAGATGTGATGATGATTTTGTAAAAAAAAACGGTAATGAAGAAATGTTACATATAAATGTTACATATAGTTATTTGTTTCCTTCGCTGATTGATCTTTTAAATATTTATTTGTATCCTTGTATGTAGGATCTTTTAAATAGTTATTTGTATGTACGATCTTTTAAATAGTTATTTGTTTCCTTGTATGTAGGAAGCCGTATATGGAGCATATGAATGTAGACCGTAAGCCGTACCAGATTCGTTTGCCGTATATGGAGCATATGAATGTAGACCGTAAGCCGTACCAGATTCGTTTGCCGTATATGGAGCATATGAATATGAATGTAGACCGTAAGCCGTACCAGATTCGTTTGTATTAGTGCAAATGACGTGGACCAATCAGGGAATTCCAAGTGGCATTATGGACGAATAGGAATGCTTGGAATTGCCATGATATCAAACCCTCTTCAAATTTAGGCCTCATATATAGGGTAGGACTAGTATTTATTTAACTTTAGGTATAAGATTTATTCAGTTTTTAATTAGAGATACCTAATGCTTCAACGGTAATTTTATGGGAATTGATTTGTTTAAGACACTTATTACTTTATATAAGGCAAATTAAAATTATTTTACATTTTTACTCACAATTAATTATTCATTACCTCATTCCATAATTAATTATGAGGATATAAATGTCAAATATTTTTAATTTGGCCTTGGATGAAAAATAAGTGCCTTGAACAAATCATTACTCAGTAGGATTTGGACTATCTATAAGCAAATTAAATATTTAGTCAATATTTTATCATCATTGTAATTTCCGTATATATGTTAAGGAGTAAATTAGAAGTAAATTAAAGAGTCAATATTGTGTGTCTTCAATTGAGGAGTAAATTAGGTAGTCATATTAATGTGTATTATCTATAAAAGAAAGAATATCAAACCCCACATATTCAGTGGTTTTGACCATTATTGATTTCCTAATTTACTCCTTCACACATATACGGAAATATAATGATGATAAAATATTGACTAAATATTTTATTTGCTCATACTATCCATTAGGCATTAGCCCAAATGTTAACCTGTAATACTAATTTAACCTATTAGTAAATCATAAACTGAAGACCATGTCATTTATATGATATATACGTAATTGAGAGTTATACCTTGTAATTTCTGGTTGAAGACCACCACACGGCACTTCCACCTAATCAACCCACCTTAAGAAAAGACTTCTTACACTTTTGTTGTTATGCTAAATATTATGGCAACATCTTTTTATAGGCGTTAGCGTCTGAGCGATGACATATTTTGAACATGGTCCACTATTAATAAGCTTTTATGAAAACGAGCTACCTTTCCTAAACTATAAATGTTTTAATAACAAGAGCAAAAGAAAGGTCAACATGTTAATACAATAGGAGTTGTATTAAGACCATTGGGGCCTAACATATATTTTTTAAATATATTCTAATTTATAACTCGTTCTCTTGGGGTGGCTGAGTTTTATTCGTGATGTACATGACAAAACATAACCTTTAGAAGATTATGTCGGACGTCGTTATCGCTAGGTCATCCCCTATTGGTTGGAGTTAATTTATAATTTTGCTGTTTTAGGTTTCATAATTGCAACATATGTCATGTAGTAAAACCATTTTTATTCAATTCCATTTATTTGTTATACAAAAATTTACAAAATGAACATCATGAAGTTTACACAAAATAGACCAATTAATCACTAATGTTTACACATACATTCTGGCACAGGAAATGTTGTTACATCTCTATCTCTCCTTTTACCTCTCGGTTCCGGCTGCCCCTTGAAATCCATAGACGTTGTCACAAATCTTCTGTGTCCAACATATGCACGATGACCCTTTAACAACACCAAAAAAAAAAAAAAAAAAAAATCAATAAAAAGATTTCAAGTTTATCATTAAGCCATAAAGTTTTAGACTTTAAGAGAACACACACACATGTGTGTGTATACGTATATATATATATACCTGCAAGGCCCGAACCATATGACCATCGTAAGAAGGCATAAAAACATCACTACTTAGTGATACTATATAATCGATTGCTGTCAAAATGATACTTCTGTTTTTGTAGGTGTTGAGTTCACCATTTCGGGCTAACATTTCTTTTGTTACCATATTTACAAACTCTGCTTTCAGTGGCTGAATGGCCCGATAACCCCCAAATGGTTCTCCACCAGCAATGTACACCCGAGCATTTTCTGGTGCCCCTAATTCTTTAAGAAGTCTGCATTTTTATCAAAGAAAATTAAGCAATTCAGTTAAAATATAAATAGAATCTATGGATAAAATGTTACCTAGCTGCTTTTAATGCGTGAAGAGGGCAACTTATGTTTGGATTTCTAGTAAGAAACTCGGGATGAGAGGCCCGTTCTTGATTGATGATGGTGTCATACTCTGGGCCTAAGCCCGTGGGGCAGCCCGTTTGTACCCATACATCTTTTTCCAGATTGAGATGAATGGCTACATATGGGCCTTCGATCCACATTCTTCTTGCGATTCGGTTACCGAGTTCTCTAACCGGTCTAGCAACTTTCAGAGCATGAAATGCTACCTTGCATCGAAGTTTTTGAAGGTCTTTTGGGAGATTCTTTGAAAGTTTTGAATCTAATCCTGTTAATACAAGAGATCCTTCTTCATTGAGCTGCAAAAGATAACGGTTTTGAAGTTTGTTATGGTGATTGTTTCTATAACTAAAACTGATTAGACTGATTAAATATGGTAGTTAATATTTCTTACTTTCTTGAAGAATCTTGCACGGATCCAAAATGGAGGAACGTTGTGTGGAATTTGATTCTCTAATGACTGCCATGAAACCACGTGTGGAGATGGAAGAGATGATACTACTCGAATATCGGCTTTTAAAGTCTTTTTGAAGTGTTCTACATCGAAAATTTCAGAAAATTCACTGCACAAATGAATACACAAATTAATTTCTATGGAGCAATTATGAACCTAAATCAACAATTAGGAACACAAGCAAGCCCACGACATTCAAACCTAAATCGATAATAGTTACAAAATTCAATTGAGCTACAATCATAAACCCTAAATTAAATTGGGGATAAGATTACATTTACCTCTCGTCTCCTTGTAAAATTGGCAAAACCAACGCAGCTTCGAGAATTCTGGCGATAACAACAGCATCAATAATCTGATTCCTGATCTGAAACAATCCTCCAGAAATCACAACCACCAAAAACCTCTTCTTCTCATTTGCAATCCTAGCAGACCTCTTCCGATAGTTCAAACTAAAATCCAAACACGGCCGGAAACCTTCCCCATCCGGCTGCTCCCAAAAGTCCGATGCGAATCCTGCCACTGACCGAGGCGGCAATGGCACCATCGCCGTGGTGTCGAGACTTACCGGAGCATCGTTATCATCATTAGCACTTGGATCTTCAAATACGGAGGACAGTGACGCCATAAAAAGAGGCGAGTATGTTGCCGTATGAGTGATTATAGACACTGATGGTTTGTTATGAAACGAATTGATTGATCCAAGACACAGAATCGAAGCGATCAAAAGAGTGAAGAAGAAGAAGAGTGTGCGTGTTGAAGGTGTGTGAGATAATTGAGGGCTTCTGTTTTGATTTTTTGGGGAAAAGAGATGGAGAATTTGAGGATTAATGGTTAATCTGGAGTTCTTGATGGATTTGGTTTTCGCCATTAGAGCTGATTGAGAGTGACAAAGATCAGAAAGAGCTATGGTGTGTGTATAACAGAATCATTATGGGCGTTTTATATGGCAATCTTTAACCGTTACATGAGTTAATCTGTTAACTTTTGGCGGCAAATTACGAACGACCCCAAAAACGATCGGATTGTGACCTGCAAGTCTATAACGGCAACAATACTGTTTAAATGCCCTTCAAGTTTTAAACATTTGCAATTCTAACCCTAAATTTTAAAACGGGGTTGGAAAATTATACTACGTATTGTATAGATATTAATAGTATCCAACCAAAGATTATTTCCTCTTGGCTTGATTAGTAATAGAAAGTGATCGCATCCGACTACTTCATGGTTTGCCAAAATATCCCCAAGAATCGTCAATATTTTGGGATGATTTTATGAGTTTGGCTCGTTTTGATTCATTACACTCTTAGTCCTGCAACAATCTTGGCTTAAGCCCAAATCAAAACACATCAAATATAAGTCATTTTCAGAAAATAAATTGTTGATACGTTCTCCAATATCATGAATCATCCAAACTCATGTCACCATGAAGGGGTTTATTTCATGTTTGAAGTAAAGGATTGAAAGATGGTAATAGTGTAACTTGTTAGTGAGTATTTTAATGTCTATAAACCCTCATTTGAAAAACAAACTTAAAATTGTATTAGTGGTGATAATATGGTAGTATATAATTGCAATTGAGATGTTAATAAACAAGAAAAATGAATTTGAAAAGTGAAAAAAAGAAGAGATTAAAAACAAATAAAATTGGAGAGACATCTCTACTCCTTATAAAGCATTTAGGACCTTTCCCTAAATAGCTGGCTGAAAATTCAGCCAAATTCTTTCCATTTTCGGAATCTAGAACTTTTGCTAAAAAAAAAAGAAGCACCCCAGATTCGAACCCACCACCTGCAGGTCAATGGCAACTCACAAACCAACTGCGCTGGCTTACGGCTGCGTTATTTACCCAAAACACCGTTCTTTAAAGCGTTCGTGTATTAGCCCACCAAACCTTCTCAGGTTTTTCAAAATTGAAATTGAAAAACGAAAATTAATACCCTTTGCGTATTGGAGGGCACGCCGCCCAACAATTGATTCCGTTGCTTCACGCCTTCACCGCCCGCCTGTTGAATACCCTCCTCGAACTAGAGATGCAAACGGGTACGGGTAATAGCGGGTACTGCAAAACCCGTACCCGTACCCGACCCGCTATTCTTATACCCGTACCCGCCCCGTACCCGGTCAAATACCCGTCGGGTTCGGGTAGAAAAATACCCGCCGGGTACGGGTAACCCGACGGGTACCCGTTCAATAAAAAAATTAAACAAAATAGGTAAAACATTTAAAACTCTTAGTTCGTTCAGGCTTATTCCGTTCAATACGTAATGGATTAACGGGAGACGAGCCAAATTTTAACCATTATTAAATTGGGCTAATGAGAGATTAAGTGTTGGGTTAAGTTTGAGTAGTGACTCGTGGGCTAAACATGTACTAAAAAATTAACACATTAATATATATATTCGGGTCGGGTATAAACGGTGCGGGTATTATAAAACCCGTACCCGACCCGTACCCGCTCTCGGGTATGAAATTTAAACCCATCCCCGACCCATTACCCGTTTAGACGGGTAATACCCGCCCCGTAAGACTCGGGTACCCGCGGGTACCCAAACCCGCGGGTTAAATTTGCATCCCTACCTCGAACCCACCATTGCAAAGTGATAGAATCGAGGGCCCTTATCGATTCAAGTTAAGCCATGTCTGTTGGAATACCCTCCCACTATATAAATCCACAACATCGACGATTTGAGGAAGCTTACATATTCTTATGAACCAGTGATACATACTCCAGGTATCCGTGTTTAATTTTCCTTTTTGTATTCATATAAGCTTACAGATTCCTACGAACCAGCGTTTTCGTTTTCGTAATAACATGTTTATTTTTCTTCGACTGTCATTCGACTGAAATATGCTTGACAGTGTTTCGTGGTGTTAAACAGGAACAAGTAAAGACCATTACTTTAAGAAAATCAATTTCAGGTATATAGTTTTCTTCTGTTTTGCTGGTTTCAGGAATATAGGCTGATTTCTGATTTGATTTAGTTGCTAATTATTAGGGGTGAGCATAAAAACCGAAAAACCGAACCGAACCCGAAAAACCCGAAAAAACCGAACCAAAAAAACCGAACCATTTGAAAAACCGACATCAACGGTTTTGATTTTTGGAAAACCCGAATGTTTGGGGCGGTTTTCGGGGGCATATGAAAAACCAAACCGAAAAACCCGCCCCGCCCCGCCTTTATGTATATTTCAAGTTTTATAAAAATATTCTTATATTTTTAAAAGATTTGATATAAATTTATTTGCAAAAAGAAAGCAACCATGCAATAAAACTTTAATGGATGAATACATTGACTAAGATTGTTGCAAAAGATGGTTGGATGTTGTTATATTATTAACTTTTTTCAGATTATTTTAGTTGAATTTATTATTACATTATATTAAACTTACTAGTTGTTTTTTATTTATAATGAAATGAGTTAAGGTTTGGAAGTTTGAATCATAATATTAGTTTTTAAGGTAACAAATTGGTAAATTTAAATGAAACTAAAAAACCGAAAAAACCCGAAACCGAACCGAAAAACCCGAAAAACCGAAACCGAAAAACCCGAAACCGAACGGGGTGTAATTCTCAAACCCGAACTTTCGGGGCGGGGTTTGATTTTAGTTAAAAACCGCCCCAAACCGCCCCATGCTCACCCCTACTAATTATCTACTTCTTTTTCTCCTTTTTTTACATGATAGCATGAACTCCAACAACATCTTCAATGAGGTAATTAAGTAAAACCATCACTGGTTCTTACCATCAACATTCTTAGAGGTAATTAAGTAAAAACATCTATTATAACCTAACGATTTAAACTTCTTGGTATTTTTACGGGTCAAATAGGTCAACCAAGTCTCATTGTATGTCACAAGCTGCCTATGATAACCTAACTATTTATTTGCTTTTATTACATATTCATTGAGCAAATCAAATGGGTCGAATGGGTCAAATTAATTTTCCGGAAAATTTCGTCAACAAAGATACATATAAATTTGTGTTGTTCAGTTTTTGACTCCTTTGACATGTTTTTGATCAAAACAGAATGTGACCCGTTTTGACCAGATTTAAAACATTTGACCCGTTTGACCAAATTCTGCAGATTTGACCCGGCATACACGTTTGACTGTACTCATTTGTAGTGAATCTGCTGACCATATGGTAAACTTCTATCACTTTGTTATTTATTATGCAAACTGGCTGGATCTTGCTCAAAGTGGATTTTTGCATGAAAATCTATATTTGCAACTTACCAACTTTATAATTTTATGAAAATGGTTGACTAATGATGTTGGGTTGGTTTGGTTTGGGTAACTGGTCAAGTAGGATTTGGGTCAAATTGTGCAGTTTGGAGAAGTGTACCAGAGGGTTCGGTCCATAACGGGCTGTTCATAAAGAATATCAAATGAAATTTAGGAAACTGGTAAATATTATTACATATTTCGAAGTTAACTGTATGTATAGACTTTCCTAAGAATTCAAAATAATTTGCATTCTGACTTTCTGGTTATGATTGTTTTGTGAAATGGTTTGCATTATGCATTTAACTTGGTTACAAGTAGAAATATGTTGGATTTTTTTAATATATCTTCGTGATTGTTTTGATTAGAAAATATCCACTGTTACATTCTCATTTCTCTCTTTCTTGAAAAGCCACAGGGCAATTGACACTCATTATTGAACAATAAATTAACTCACGGTTAGATGAAGAAGATGAAGACTACGATAAAGCTTGTATTAATAATAAGCTTATAAGCAAGGCTTAACGATATTTTTTCTTTCACTATTAGTTTTTTTTAGGTTTTGTTGTTTGGTTTTTCAATATTTTGTAATTTTGTGCTTGTTTGTTTCACTAAGTGTGCCAATTCAAATGGTGGCTTTGTATGAACGATTCATTTGTATGAATAACGGTTTGTTATTCAGGATATACACATACACTTAAAAGTCTTGGAAGAAACATGTATACTTCTAGATGATTACTATAGTTAAACGGTGTATACCAATCAATGCAACTAAATAAATTAATACTGAATTATGCAAAAGTGTACCAAATTTATTCATGCAAAAGTTTCAACTAAGTATATTGATTAAGGGTTAATAATAGGGAAAATGATTTATTTATGTAACTAAGTTTCAACTTTTTACTGATCTATGTAACTAAGTAAATTAAAATTGAATTATGCAAAAGTGTTCTAAATTTTTATTGTTTTAATCAATGTTTTGCCCTCTAACTGTTTGATATATGGCATCAATTTGTTGTAAGGGTGACAATTTGTGTCGGATTCGGTTCAGGTTGGCGGGTTCGCAAGTTAATATATTAACCGATCTAAACACCATTCGTTTAGTCAACCATGACAGGTTCTGGTTGGGGGACTATTAGTATCTAAAGTGAACACGGACATAGATGTAACTTATCTTTAGTATATAACATGCATTTATGAACTTCCCAAAGTAGCAAAAAATAACTTGTGGCCTTTATGTTATTAGCAAGAGCTCTAATCAACTGAGCTACAATGACAAATATTGATTACTTGAATACAATACGTACCACATTATCCTTATTAATAATTAAGCTCGTGTTATTCTATTGACCACCACCATCACTACTCACCAGCGCTACCCAACAACATCTCTAGGCACCACTGCCACCATCACTATTGCCGCCGCAGAATATAGTCACTGGGTGCCCGCCGCCGCATTGCGCGGGCACCCTGCTAGTGAAATAGAAACGAGAGAGGATGGGCAGTTGTGAAGGTTTAGACACTTGGGTTTGTACCACATTGGTTGGTTGTTAGAAACAGAAAGTGAGGATGGTTGTATATAATGAAGCCAGCATACACAGGAAAAAGCATGCAGCCATGTAATGAGTACAAAGCGAACTATTCTTTCGCCTTTTACTAAAGAATACCGTGTACTCGTTATATAAAGTGGCATACGCCTATTTTTGGAGAGCTTCTTCCTTTTTGGAAGGACTCCAACCAATTAACTCAGTTGTCATATTTCTCTGCTTGCATGATTAAATGAAATCACCTTAGCTTTCTTTCTAAGACTAAGAAGCACTTTATCAAACGTTCAAAATAGTAACCAACTCCTATTTCAAGTGGTCTTATGATTTTATAGAGATAAATAAGTTATTGCTATAAGTGATGTTAGAACGACTTAAGTTATTAACCCACAAATTAACATAATTCATTCAAAACTTGGCATGTAGTTTACTCTATTTCTATGCTCTCATTTTTTTATTTTGGCTATTTGTTCTAACCTCCTAAAAACTTGATATGTAGCTTAGTCATTTTCTCTCACCTCATTCTATTTTTGATTTTGCTATTTGTCCTAATCTCCTACTTGGATGGACTATTAGATATATGAATTAGGCCTCTCAATCATTACTTGGAAACATATATCAACTCAAGATCTTGAGCAAAATCACATATGGCAAGATACATAGCTAAACCACAAAATGCATATTACAAGTGGATCACAAAACTAGAACAATTCCGACCCACTTAAAGTGAAAACGGGTCGATATGTGTTAAAAATAATCATAGGTCATACGTCTTGAAAGTCACCTCCTAATTAACATAAGATAGCAGCTAGCGATTTAATAATGAAGTTACAAAAAGACCCTTTTCATGTATCTTTAGATTAGAAGAGATTAGGAGGGGAAAAACATGAAGATACGCAATTTCAGATATTATTACGATGTTATTAAACAGAATAAAAAAAATGAATCAGAATGCTTTTAAATAAGTAACTTTGAAACTGAAACAACAAAATATAAGTCAAGTTTTAGAAATACGACTATGAGAGTTATACTAGGAAATGAGGAGAAAGGGGTGTTGGTTTTGTCCCACATCGCCTGGTTTTAGAAGCAGAAGGTCAGACTTGTTATATATAAAGAAGCCAGCTGCAGAGATTAAAAAGCACGCAGCCATGCAATGAACACAAAGCGAACTATTCTTTCGCCTTTTACTAAAGAATACCGTGTGTTCGTTGCTTAAAGTGGTATACGCCTATTTTTGGAGAGTTCTTTCTTTAATAGAAAGACTCCAACCAATTACAGTACAAATTCTTTTACTTGAAAGTTTTTTCTGTTAATCATGTAATGCTTAATAAAAACATGTAGATTGCCTGTTATGATAGCTTAATAACCAATTTACACATTACAATTGGATTATGAAACTGACAATTTCACCCAATTTAACTGAAAACAGATGAACTTGGGTATTGACAAATGACCAGTTACATACCATTTTCAACATTTAATACTGGTCAAAAGCAAAGCCACCAAAGGCTGGAAGTTAATCCTGGGTACCTAAAATCAAAGCTACAACTTTGAAAAAACTTTTACTTATTGGCTTTATATAACTACTACCATATATAATATATTATTGGTGCAACCTCAGCAATTCAAAAATAAAGCAGTGTCTGTTAATGAAGTTTTAAATCATGTTGCAATCATAATTGTTCTTAGCTTCAGGTTTCATTTCCATCAATTTCTTCATGATTAGCCTAATATGCATAAATTTCACTATTAGATAACAAACACCCTTCATAAATTTCAGTATTTAACTCCGGCAGTTGACCAATGTAGTTCTATTCCGATCTTGCAACTTATCCAAAGAAGACCTGAAATAACAATTCATAACTGTAATCTTGTTATTTAACAAATTTAGGAGATGCATATTTGACTATTTAAGCACTTACATTAAAAAATCTAATAGCTTAAGCTTGTAAATACATTTACAGAGCATTTATAGAGAAAGGGCTGGAAATAGTTGGACACCCTCCATCCACATAAATCAGCTGAAAAACCTTCTCAAGAACCTCCAGACCATCATCTAAAAGATTTGTAAACAAAAATGAAGATCCATTTGAAATCGATGTTGTAAAAAAGTTCGCTAATTGCAAAGAAACTAAAAAACAAGTAATTAAATTGACATGACACGACACAAAAAGAACAACTTCTTCCAATTTCTATTTCTACTAATCATCTTCGTTTTCACTCATTATGGCCCTTAAATGTTCAAAACTTTTGATCTAATGTAATACATATTCATATGATACCGGGCCAAATACAAAAAGTAGTTTTAAGGATTCAACTTGCACAAATGATAAATAATCAAATTTTAATTATTAAGACATGGTTACCTTGAGGTTCTTATTTATAAACCTATTGTGGAATGCAGATTTCCTAAGTTGTTCCTTGTTGCTGCATGTGATGTAGAAGATATCCTATTGTCCAGATTTCATTCTTGAGATGTACTAATCAAGAATTGTTAGTTTGTAACACAAATTATGCAAATAACCTGCAAAAGAAACATGAAAAATGAGTAAGGGGATATTGGTTTTGTCCCACATTGGCTGGTTATAAGAAGCAGAAGGTGAGGCTAGTTGTATATAAACAACACAGATGATTGTTGAATTTATGGGTAAACCATAATTATAATATTTTAACCTTTGAAAAAATCATAATAATGACTGTCAATGTCAATTTTTTTTACTGTTTCAAAAGCCGTACCATTTGCTTGCCGTTTGTATTTGGCTCTACTTCAAGTGCTCTCTTATTTTTCTTCTTTCCACATTTAGTTTCAGCAGCATCACCATTTGTAACAGACTAACAACATTCTCTTTATCATCTGTTTTTGTTTCACCATTATCTTCTGATTTCTTTTTCTTGTTTTTCTTTGATGATTGTTCAGAAGCTGCTGCTTTATCCACACCCATTTCTGCACCTATTAATCAAATAATTAAAAATATTAATATAAAAATTAATATTTTGTAACGACTTAACTTTTATTAAGTTACCTTGATTTGCAGCATTTTCCATAGCAGATTTCATCAAATAATGTTTTTACTAGGTGCAACACATTTGTCATAAAAGTCGAGACGTTCTTCAACTTGTTCACGTAGTTTATCTCCAAAAGAAGTCAGAACCCACATTACCAAAAAAAAAAAAGAGTAAAATATCTTAAATCATGCAAATCTACAAAATAAAATAAAATCTGAAAAATTAAATTATAAACGAACCTGAGAAATAGTGATTTCGAGAAGCAATTGAACACTTGTTAGCCAAGTTACGAGCCATACGACCTTTATTTTTTGCTGTTAAAAAAACGACCTTAATGTTTTTTGTGGATGCACACCCAATGAAAGACGAATGGAAAATAAGATCTTATCTTGGTGTGTTACTTGTGTTTTCTGTAAAAAAAAATAGCATTCATATGATACCGGGCCAAATACAAAACAAATAGTTATAATCCTTCAACTTGCACAAATGATAAATAAATCAAATTTAATTACTAAGACATGGTTACCTTGAGATTTTTATTTATAAGCCCTACTGAGGAGTGCAGATTCCCTAATCAAGTGATGTTAGTTTGCCATTTGATCTCGGTCTGCAACACAAATGATGCAAGTAACCTGCAAAAGAAACATGAAAAATGAGTAAAGGATGAACAACATAGAAATTGGCATCAATTATAAAGACAACTAATGTTATTTTTTTTAAGTGAATGAAGATTGGTGAAATTTGTTGTACCATTTGCTTTACCGTTTGTACGTGGCTCTACTTCCTCTTCAAGTCTCTTAATTCTCTTGTTTCCAGATTTAGTTTCAGCAGCATCACCATTTGTAACAACATTCTCTTTATCATCCATTTTTTTTTCATCATATTATCTTTTGATTTCTTTTTCTTCTTTTACTTTGATGATTGTTCAGAAGCTGCTGCTTTATCCACATCCACTTCCCCACCTGTTAATCAAATAATTAAAAATACTAATTTAAAAATTAATATCTTATAAGATTTTTTTTTTTATAAATAAAGTTACCTTCATTTGTTGGTGCTCGTTTTTCCTAGGTGCAACACCTTTGTCATAAAAGTCGAGACGTTCTTACTTCTTAAACTTGTTCACGAAGTTTGTCTCCAAAAGAAGTATGTGGTCAACAAAAGTAAAAAATCTTAAACCATGCAAATAGACAAAAAAATATTCTGAAATATTAATTTATAAACGAACCTGAGAAACAATCAATTCGAGAAGCAATTGAACACTTGTTAGCCAAGTAACGAGCCATGCGACCTTTACTTTTTGCAGATGCACGCCCAATGAAAGATGAACATAAAGAAAACAACAATATTAGCACACACTTTTTTATTTATTAAATAATTATTAAAAATGTTGAGAAAGTAAATACAATACCTAAAAAAGGCTTTTCCGCACCAAGGATTTGAAGGGTGGAAGGACATTTAGCCAAATTTGTGAGACCTGCCACCTGGATAAATTAAACAAACAATCACCAATTAAAGCACCCAAATATAATCACTTGGCCATGTTAGATGGTTAGTAGTTGGCCCGTTGGACAATACGAAGTTAACCGTAACCGTTAAAACTCTCTCGGTTAGATGGTTAGTAGTTAGCCGGTTGGTTAATAGGAAGTTAACCATAACCATTGAAACTCTCGCGGTTAGATGGTTAGTAGTTAGCCAGTTGGTTAATAAGAAGTTAACCGTAACCATTGAAACTCTCTCAGTTAGATGGTTAGTAGTTAGCCGGTTGGTTAATAAGAAATTAACCGGAACCGTTGAAACTCTCTCGGTTAGATGGTTAGTAGTTAGCCGGTTGGTTAATAGGAAGTTACCCGTAACCGTTGAAACTCTCTCGGTTAGATGGTTAGTAGTTAGCCGGTTGGTTAATAGGAAGTTAACCGTAACCGTTGAAACTCTCTCGGTTAGATGGTTAGTAGTTAGCCGGTTGGTTAACAGGAAGTTAAACGTACTCTTGGTTAGATGTTTAGTAGTTGGTCGGTCCGTTATTAAGAAGTTAACCGTAACCATTAAAACTCTCTTTGTTAGATGGTTAGTAGTTAGTCGGTCGGTTAATAAGAAATTAGCCATAAGCGTTAAAGCTCTCTTGGTTAAATGGTTAGTAGTTAGTCGGTTGGTAAATAAGAGGTTAACCGTAACCATTAAAACTCTCTTGGTTAGATGGTTAGCAGTTAGTCGGTTGATTAATAAGAGGTTAACCGTAACCGTTACAACTCACTTGGTTAGATGGTTAGTAGTTTGTCGGTTGGTTAATAAGAAGTTAACCTTAACCGTTAAAACACTCTTGGATAGATGGTTAGTAGTTAGTCGGTTGGTTAATAAGATGTTAATCGTAACCGTTAAAACTCTCATGGTTAGATGGTTAGTAGTTAGTCGGTTGGTTAATAAGAAGTTAACTGTAACCGTTACAACTCTCTTGGTTAGATGGTTAGTAGTTAGTCGGTTGGTTAATAAGAAGTTAATTGTAACCGTTAAAACACTCTTGGTTAGATGGTTATAGTTAGTCGGTTGGTTAATAAGAAGTTAACCGTAGCCGTTAAAACTCTCTTGGTTAGATGGTTAGTAATTGGTCGGTCAGTTAATAAGAAGTTAACCGCAGCCGTTAAAACCTTCTTGGTTAGATGGTTAGTAGTCGGTCGGTCGGTTAATAAGAAGTTAACCATAACCGTTAAAACTCTCTTGGTTAGATGGTTAGAAGTTAGTTGGTCGGTTAATAAGAAGATAAATGTGACCATTAAAACTCTCTTGGTTAGATGGTTAGTAGTTAGTCGGTTAGTTAATAAAAAGTTAACCATAACCGTTCAAACTCTCTTAGTTCGATGGTTAGTAGTTAGTCGGTTGGTTAATAAGAAGTTAGCAGTAACTCTTAAAACTCTATTGGTTAGATGCTTAGTAGTTAGTCGGTTGGTTAATAAGAAGTTAACCGTAGTCATCAAATCTCTTAGTTAATAGTTAGTCAGTTGGTTAATAAGAAGTTAACTGTAGCCGTCAAAACTCTTTTGGTTAGATGGTTAGTAGCTAGTGTTTTGGTTAATAAGTAGTTAACCGTTGCCGTTAAAACTCTCTTGGTTAGATAGGTAGTAGTTAGTCGGTTGTTAATAAGAAGTTAACAGTAGACGTTAAAACTCTCTTGGTTAGATGGTTAGTAGTTAGTCGGTTGGCTAAATAAGAAGTTAACCGTAGCCGTTAAATCACTCTTGGTTAGAAGGTTAGTCGTTACTCGGTTGGTTAATTAGAAGTTAACCGTAGCCGTTAAAACACTCTTGTTAGATGGTTAGTAGTTAGTCGGTTGGTTAATAAGAAGTTAACCATAGCCGTTAAAACACTCTTGTTAGATGGTTAGTAGTTAGTCGGTTGGTTAATAAGAAGTTAACCATAGCCGTTAAAACTCTCTTGGTTATATGGTTAGTAGTTAGTCGGTTGGTTAATAAGAAGTTAACCGTAGCCGTTAAAACTCTCTACGTTAGATGGTTAGTAGTTAGTCGGTTGTTTAATAAGAAGTTAACCGTAGCCGTTAAAACTCTCTTGGTTAGATGGTTAGTAGTTAGTCGGTTGGTTAATAAGAAGTTAACCGTAACCATTAAAACTTTCTTGGTTACATGGATAATAGTTAGTCGGTTGGTTAATAAGAAGATAACAGTGACCGTTAAAACTCTCTTGGTTAGACGGTTAGTAGTTAGTCGGTTAGTTAATAAGAAGTTAACCGTAACCGTTCTAACTCTTTTGGTTCGATGGTTAGTAGTTAGCCGGTTGGTTAATAAGAAGTTAGCCGTAACCGTTGAAACTCTCTTGGTTAGATGGTTAGTAGTTAGTCGGTTGGTTAATAAGAAGTTAGCCGTAACCATTAACACTCTCTTGGTTAGATGGTTAGTAGTTAGTCGGTTGGTTAATAAGAAGTTAACCGTAGCCGTCAAAACTCTCTTGGTTAGATGGTTAGTAGTTAGTCGGTTGGTTAATAAGAAGTTAACCGTAGCCGTCAAAACTCTCTTGGTTAGATGGTTAGTAGTTAGTCGATTGGTTAATAAGAAGTTAGTCGTAGCCTTCAAAACTCTCTCGGTTAGATGGTTAATAGTTAGTCGATTGGTTAATAAGAAGTTAGCCGTGGCCATGAAAACTCTCTTGGTTTGATGGTTAGTAGTTAGTCGGTTGGTTAATAAGAAGTTAACCGTAGCCGTCAAAACTCTCTTGGTTAGATTGTTAGTAGTGAGTCGTTTGGTTAATAAGTTTTAACCGTAACCGTCAAAACTCTCTTGGTTAGATAGTTAGGTGTTAGCCGGTTGGTTAATTAGAAGTTAACCGTAGATGTTAAAACTCTCTTGGTTAAATGGTTAGTAGTTAGTCGGTTGTTAATAAGAAGTTAACCTTAGGCGTTAAAACTCTCTTGGTTAGATGGTTAGTAATTAGTTGGGTTGTTAATAAGAAGTTAACTGTAGCCGTTAAAACTCTTTTGGTTACATGTTAGTAGTTAGTCGGTTGGTTAATAAGAAGTTAACCGTAGCCGTTAAAACACTTTTGGTTAGAAGGTTAGTCGTTAGTCGGTTGGTTAATAAGAAATTAACTGTAGCTGTTAAAACACTCTTGTTAGATGGTTAGTAGTTAGTCGGTTGGTTAATAAGAAGTTAACCGTAACCGTTAAAACTCTCTTGGTTAGATGGTTAGTAGTTAGTCGGTTGGTTAATAAGAAGTTAAACGTAGCCGTTAAAACACTCTTGTTAGATGGTTAGTAGTTAGTCGGGTGGTTAATAAGAAGTTAACCTAAACCGTTAAAACACTCTTGTTAGATGGTTAGTAGTTAGTCGGTTGGTTAATAAGAAGTTAACTATAGTCGTTAAAACACTCTTGGTTAGAAGGTTAGTCGTTAGTCAATTGGTTAATAAGATTTTAATTGTAACCGTTAAAACACTCTTGTTAGATGGTTAGTAGTTAGTCGGTTGGTTAATAAGAAGTTAACCGTAACCGTTAAAACTCTCTTAGTTAGATGGTTAGTAGTTAGTCGGTTGGTTAATAAGAATTTAACCGTAATCGTTAAAACTCTCTTAGTTAGATGGTTAGTAGTTAGTCGGTTGGTTAATAAGAAGTTAACCGTAGCCGTTAAAACACTCTTGTTACATGGTTAGTAGTTAGCCGGTTGGTTAATAAGAAGTTAACCGTAACCGTTAAAACACTCTTTTAGATTGGTAGTAGTTAATCGGTTGGTTAATAAGAAGTTAACCGTAACCGTTAAAACTCTTCCGGTTAGATGTTTAGTAGTTCGTCGGTTGGTTAATAAGAAGTTAACCGTAACCGTTAAAACTCTTCCGGTTAGATGTTTAGTAGTTCGTCGGTTGGTTAATAAGAAGTTAACCGTAACCGTTAAACTCTCTTGGTTAGATGGTTAGTAGTTAGTCAGTTGGTTAATAAGAAGTTAACCAGTTTCAACTCGTATTCCTAAAAACTCACTTTGTTAATCGGCCGTGAGTGAGTTTTCGATGCTACTTAATCGAAGTTAACTTTTGTTAACTAACAGTGTCCAACTCTCCATTAATCTGCGCAACCAATAAGTTGTGAAAATACGGTATCATCATCCTAATTTCCTCATGAAAATATCTATAAGAAAACAAGAAAACGACTTATCAATTATGTATCTTAATAAAAGATTAGGAAATAAAAAAACAGGAAATCAATAGGTTTTTTAATATATGTAGAGCGCATACTAACGTAGATTTAATGAAATTATAATATTTTCAAGAAGTGTATTTGGCATCGATAATAAACAGTCATATAAGTTGTCAATCTGTGGACCTTACCAATTAATAAGTCATATAAGTTATCAAATTGTCAAATTGTGGATCTTACCTACTATCATATGTATACAAAAATCAATGTTTTCAAGAATTGTATTCAAGAACGATAATCTAACTAATTGATTAATTATCATTTATTAAATACTGAGTTATGTTTGTTGATTAATTATCAACTATTAGTCAAGGGGGGTTTTTTAATATGTGTACTATCATATTTTAAGAAAAAAATACAAAATCAATGTTCCCCAAAGGTTTTTTTAATATATGTAATGTTAAAGAAATAAATATTTTCAAGAAGTATACTTCATCATCATTTATTGAATACGAATTATTTTCAAGCAGTATGTTTTTTAATATATGTATGTATTGTTAAAGAAATCAATATTTTCAAGAAGTATATTTAACAACGATAATCTAACTTATACAATTATGTAAAACCATTTATTGTATACATATTATGTTGTTTAATTATCACTTATCATATAGAATAACACAACATACGAATTATGATTATCGATAATCGATAAGTTAATAGTTACCATATACAATAAATATAAGAAAAACTCAAAAATGAAAATAATTAACTCACATTTTTCTGTATCGGAAATACTGATATCTCACATCCTTTTGTACCCAAAATACTGAATATTATCTTTTTTGGACCAATTTCAAACCAGCTAAAATTCAAAATTCGAAATGCAGACATCATCATCCTAATTTCTTTGTGAAAATTTGAGGACATCTACAAGAAAACAAGAAAACGCCTTATCAATTGATAATTCCTTAATAAAATAATAGGAAATAAAAGAACTGGAAATTATCCCTAATGGGTTTTTTAATTTATATAGAGCACATACTAACATATATTTAATGAAATTATTATATTTTCAAAAACTGCATTTAGCACACCTATAATAAACTCTAATTTTATTATTATTTGAAGAATATTAAACAAGATTTATGTTTATCGATCAGATACCATGAATTTGAAACAAAAGAAAAACCCAAAGATAATAATTAATGCACGTTTTCCTGTATACTAACATATATTTAATGAGATTAACATATATTTAATGAAATTTATATTTTCAAGAACTGTATTTAGCGACAATAATAAACTCTACTTTGACTATATTTGAACAATATTAAACAAGGTTCGTATTTATCGATCAGATCACATGAACTTGAAACAAAAAAAAAAACCCTAAGATAATATTGAACTCACATTTTCCTGCACGAGAAATACTGATATCACGGACGCTTCTGTACCCAAAATACTGAATATTCAAAGAAGAAACGACAAACTTGAAAATAAAATAAAGGAAAAGTATGAAAATAAAGATATTTACATGTGCCTAAAGTATATTGTTAAACTAAGGCGTATATGGTATTGTCATACCTTTGGGGCCTTCTTATAAGGTTCCACCCTTGGGCCAAGTTGTTTCTCCTACCGATGTGGGACCAAAACCCAACTTCAGATATATGGCTTGATCCTTTTATGTACATTGCTTCCGATATGGGATGAAAATCCAACTTCAGAAATTGTTTTCTTATTGTGTTCTACTTCCAATATCTACGTAAATTAATGAAAAATTGTCAGCAACTTTCTTATATATTTTTTTTAATGTATACCTAAATTCCTCATACTCAACTTTAGCTTTTTTTGTTCTTGTTTTTGTTAAGCAAAAAAAGTCAAATTCTTACCACGTTTTGTATCACTAAAAACCATAAAACTTTGTTGAGCATGATCTCCATTACGACCATAATAACATAAAATACTTAAAATTAAATCTACACCAAAACTTCGACATAAATTAACCTATCTAACTTCCAACCTCGTTTGTAACAATAATAATAATAATAATAATAATAATAATTCAACCATAGCAACAAAAAAAAAAAAACAAGAAACCAAAATGCAGAGGTCGGTAACACAAATACAACTACCCTCACACCATCATCACTCAGCTGACTTTTTCTTCTTTTTCTTCTTGCTTTCAGTAACAGCAGGAACATCTTCCATTTCCGCATCTTTACTCTTCTTTTTCTTCTTATCTGTACCATTTGCTTTACCGTTTGTACTCGGCTCAACTTCCTCTTCAAGTGTTCTCTTCTTTTTCTTCTTTCCAGATTTAGCTTCAGCAGCATCACCATTTGTAACAGCATTTTCTTTATCATCTGTTTTTGTTTCATCTTTTGATTTCTTTTTCTTGCTTTTCTTTGATGATTGTTCAGAAACTGCTTTATCAACTTCCATTTCCGCACCTGCAAAATATAAAATTCAAACATATATTTTTTAATAATAATTTATTAACTTTAAAAAAAAAACTAACCTTCATTTGCAGCATTTTCCATAGCAGATTTCATCACATCAATGTTTTTCCTAGGTGCAACACCTTTGTCATAAAAGTCAAGACGCTCTTCAACTTGTTCACGAAGTTTATCTCCAAAAGAAGTTGTACTGCTTTCTGTGGTCAACAAAGTCAACTCTTACCACGATGCCAATAAATCAACAAAATAAAATCTGAAAAATAAAACTATAAACAGACCTGAGAAACAGTCGATTCTAGAAGCAATTGAACACTTGTTAGCCAAATAACGAGCCATACGGCCTTTGTTTTTGGCAGATGCACGACCAATGAAAGAAGAATGGAAAATAAGACCATATTTTGGTGTGTTTCCTTTAGTCTTCAAAGCTCTGAAACAAAAAACTATATTAGCTCACGTTTTATTAATTATATAATTATTAAATTGTGGATAAATACCTAAAAAGGGCTTTTTCGGCACCAAGAATCTGAAGTGTAGAAGACGGACATTTAGCCAAATTTGTGAGACTGCCAGCATGAGAGATCAAACGAGCACCAACAACTTCACCGATCAAAGCAGCCAAATTTGGTGCAATATCGCTCATTTTAGAAACAAGATAATCATACAGTTTCTTCCTATACTCTGCAAGATCCATTACACGTTGTGCAAACATTTTGACATTAATCAAGTCAACCGGTGACAAATCCTGACCTGAAAAAAAAAGTCAAAAACATCATTTGACCATGTGAAACAAAAAAAAATTCTCGTAAAAAAGGGTAAAAAATGACAAATATAATCATACCCATAGATGCTTTAGCTGCTTCAATTACTTCCTTTGCTTTATCTTCATCACCAAGAATATCAATTAAGCCTTCAAGTTTATCTTCAGATAATTCTGATTTGTCATCGATATATTTTGCAAGTTTTGCATAAAGATAGTTGTCATTAACAATCTTTACTAGCTCTGGGAAATGCCATGAGTACCATTCTCTGCATTAAATAACAAAATACTTTATGTTAAATAAAAATAATGACAAAAAATAAAGTATAAATCAAGATTGTGAACAAACCTGACTCTCATGGAAAATGAGTTGACATCTTTATCAAGAGTATCAAGAAGAAAGATTGCCTGAATAACCATATTGTCAACACGGTTAACATTGAACTTCACCTTTGCTCTACTGTAACTGTGCCCTAAACCAAGTTGAGCTTTCTCCAAATCACCAGGCTATATATATTAATATAACAAATTTTAAAAATTAATAAAATTTTCAGCAAATTAATTAAAATTGAAAAGGAAAATTATATACACATAAAGCACCTTGAGATTTTCGATGAATCTATCAAAATGCAAACGAATACCACGAATGATTTCAAGAACAAACTCATTGCTCTGACAGGGGATCTTAGTTTCTTCATATATGTGGGACCCAATTTTGGGATCTGCTACTCCTAAACTGTATTTAGGTTTCTTACCTTCTTTGACCTTAGGAAGACTTAGTTCCAAAAAGTTTCTCAATTCATCAGTCATTTGTCCTGATAATGTTAAAAAAATTGATTAAAACACCACAAACATGTGTTCTAGCTCCAAACAATAAAGTATAAAATTCAAAAACTTGAAACAACAAATAATATAATCCCTAATAAGAGTATAAAATACTCCAAACTATATTTGTGCAAATAATTTTTTGCAACAGAACATATATGTTAATTAACTTAAAATATACAGCATACAACATGATTAAACACAAATTACAAACATATGCTGATAAACTCGTAATGAAAGGCTGAAAAAAGCCCTAAAACCTAACTGCAGTCATTTGCAAGTAGCAAGCACACATATGAATATATATGTATGTTTATATATGTAGGGATGTACCTTCGGAAACGGCATTTTGCTGATTGAGAGCATCAAGAGCTGATTCAAAAGGATTAAAAGCGGCAAGTTTTACAACTTTTCCAAAGCGATTCAGATCAGTAACGGAGTTACGAACAGCCTCTGTGTTTTGCCCAATTTCATCGATACCATGGGCCAAAAACAGAGCGTAACCAGAAGCAGACTCGTATTGGATATACAACGCCATTGAAGAACAAAATCAGAGCTCAATGGTGCTAGGTTTTGTCGGTGACTTTTCTTTCGGGCTCTCAAGAGCCGCTAGGGTTTATAGGACTTGTATAAAACGGGTTTTCGCCTCTTATATCACAGAGACTTTTTAGGGTTTTACCCATTTATGGGTGAAATAAAAGAAAATAAATTAATTTATTTTTGTAATTCTGCCCCTTGTGTTGTCGTAGTTGTCCAAAATGAGCCCTTTGTTTTTGCTCGAATTAATACATAAAGCCAAAAGATGTAACAATAATAAACTTATTTTTTACAACCTTGGTCAAAATGAGCCTACCTTTTTCGTAATAAAAGTTGGTAAAAACTTAATCATGCACAATTTCTAGAAAAGTAACCCGTCTATGAATATAAAATTGACAGATAAAAAAATTATCATTGTTTTTTATATGTTATTATGATTACTTTATTAGTATCAATATGAAATAAATTTATAACCAGGTGCCTATGATGTTTGGTTTTAGAGTTTAAAAATAGCCGAATGAGAAATGGGTAAATAGATTGTGTTTGTTTTGAAAGCTATGTATTTGAGAAAAACTCCTAGAGACGGCATAAAGAATTACTCAATTTCACTCCTTAATCCTTATGCCAAACCCTAAACCTATAATCATTTTGAAGGTGGATGACCAAATAATTTTGCCCTTTAAATTTTGGACCATGTAAGGTGGAGTCCATTCAATTATGAGGCTATTTGTTGAACGACAAGGCCACGAGGTTGCAATTGGGCCGTTTATCTTTCTTGTGTTTTGTTTCTGCCCACTCCCCAACGGCCCAACCTCAATAAAAACAACATAAAATAAAACATTAATAAAGAGAAATTAGTTAAAAGAATTTTTTTATTATGTCGGCCCATATTTATTTGGTCAAAAACATAAATACTAATAATAACAAGGCTTTAAAATAAAATCAAACACACCCGGTGGGACTCGAGCCCACAATCGCCTGATTAGAAGTCAGACGCCTTATCCATTAGGCCACGGGTGCTGGATGTTAAATTGTTTCTTAGAACTAAATATAACAAAATGTATCCAGATTCAACATAGGATCCATTCACTAAAAGTGTATAAATGCCTTTTCTTTTTCTCTATTAAATAAGAAAAGAAATCTCCTTTTGTATAAAGGGCACCCTTTTTTCTATCCCAAAATCATGAAAGTACATTAATTTCACAAAGCTAATATCAAGTTATATGATATCTTTTCTAATGAATACCTTTTAGAAAGGTTGTAGTTAACTTTATTTGACATTATTAACGGAAAATTGTTCAAAAAATGTTAACGTATATTTCTTCCAATATCTTATTTCAATTAAATTAAAGCAACAAGATAACCTGGACCAAAAATAAATAGACAATAAAAACTTCGTCCTATAAGATGACTTTCTGTAATCTTACATAAATGATAATCCTACCAAAAACACACCTAACATATCATAAATGTATTTGGATATTATTATATCGCAAACAAGCCATAACATATACTATTCATCAAACACATGCCTGTGATTTGGTCATAATCGATCTGTCGACCTATCAATAACTCAAAAAATCATTAAACACAATCGTTTTATTATATCAATTTAGTGCTTCAATATACCAATAATCAAATTTTATTAATAATCACAAGAGTAAATTATCAAAATTGTCCTAAGTTTATTCTGAATTCTACGTTTTTGTCCTTAGACTTTTCCATGTAAATTGACCTAAATACCCTTATTTTTATTTTAACTTTTATATAATTTTCCTATTTCCGGTCATTTTTTATTTTTTTAGATATCCTTCATCTTCGTTTTCTGTGGGATGCTTTTGGTATGTGAATTGAGAGTTTGGAAGATGGAATTAGTAACATGTGTAATTAATTTCTTGCAAACATGATATAATACTTTCAATAGTTTAGTTAATTGCCACGTGTGATAAAAAAAGGGATAAAAAAGACTAAAATGCTCTCATAGACAACTTAACGGTGTAATTTGGACGGAAAGATAAAAATATGAAAACTACGAAGACAAATAAATGAAAAAAAAAATTGTAAAATTTAAAATATGATAAGAGAATTTTTATAAATTACCCTTTTTTTATTTTCTATAATGACAAATTATGTCTCAATGATCTGAGAAGGATATTTTGGCACTTGCATCATGGTGGACTCAACCACTTTATTATTGTGTACTAAATAAAAAGATAGGTATCAAATTCCCTTTTCTCTCATTTTCCACTTTAATGCTCTCAATTTTCTTCCCAAGCATTCAAGATGACTTGCAATCTACTGACATGTTATGGGACCTCGTAAGATATAATAATCCAATCCTGGAGGGCAAAGTTTTGTCTATGACACATTGCTTGTGTTTAATAACGGGTTTTTTTAGTTAAAATATATATTTTTATAAGAATAAAGTTTAATTTGAAAGGGAGAGTTGTGTCTTTTTAATTAAAGGGAAAATATTTAAATATTAATAGCCAATTGAAAACATTTAAAAGTAAAATTATCGTAATACGCTCAAATAATTAGAGTTCTCCCATATACCATCTAAAATATTTCTCAAGAGGATATATATAAGTCACGTGTCCCATTAAAAAACTCTATAGCTTAATGTATAACAAAATGGTAAATAAAGAACCGCGTATAAAAAATTTAAAAAAAAAAAGAAACTAAATTTACAATTTCTACATAATTAAATGACTATTTATGCAATTAAGTCTTTTTGAAATGAATTATCATCCTGAAAATGGGCAATGTCTCGCTAAATGATTGATTCTTGAACTATGCCTTTTGTCCAAATAAATATTTCCAAATTAAGGATGGGGCAACTTGGAATTTTAGCCATTTTCATATTACTAGCAGGGTACCCGCGCAATGCGGCGGCGGGTACCCAGAAACCATATTTCGTGGCGAGCAAGTGTTGTTCGTTTACACGGTAATAATTGTTGCTAGAAATAAATAATTAAACGGAAATGTGGATTTTGGTAAGAGTTGATGATTTACAGCGTCGTATATTTTATATTATTGGGTAAAATGGTTTTCGAGTAACAGACTTTTGTTATTAAGTGTGGGTGGTGTTACCAAAGTGTAATGAATAGCAAGTGGTTAACACATAGTGATAAGTTAGGAGAGGTCTTGGGTTCGAATCTTATTAGCCGCGATTTTTTTTTTTTTAAGGTAGAGAACTAACTAACAAAAGTGGAAAGATCCTTAAAATCAAGTTTAAGGAGCTCCTTAAACTTGCCTAATGTGGTAGGCCTAAATGCTTTATATAGTAGTAAGATTAGTAAACAGTGACAGGCTGTCTACAATAACATATAAAATACCTATTTTGCCATTTGAAATCTTGATCATCTACCTATGCCATTATTCAATGTCACAAAACAGCCAAAATCACCCTTCTACATTTTATCTTTTTTACGGTGCATTCGCATGTTCTACAAAGGTTAATAATTAACATTATAAATTAATTGTTATTGGAAATTATTATAACTAATACAAATCATTGCAGTTAACATGCTTATTATGAATTTATGATCTAATCTTAGTTAGAGCTTTATTATATATAATGTGTTTAAGATTTTTTTTTAATTTAACGGACTTAATTTTCAATCAACTCACTTATTATTTCGATAAAATATTTGTGTATAGAAAAAATTAATAGTTAACTCTTCAGCTGAAGCGACGAGGGAAAGAAAGTCCCCATTGGAACCGGTCTACTCACCACTACCACCTATCAATCCGCCACAATCATTACTACCATCCGGCTTTATTATTATTATTATTAAATGAATATATTTACATGATACTCAGTATTATTGTGTAGTTACCGTACTAGTTCGAAATAATAATCTATAAATTCTTCAAATTTTTATGACTAAAATATACACAGACCACAAACTGTGGCACGTGGACTTGCTTAGCTAAGAGCATTAGGTGTGGTGGCTTAAGTCATTTCGCCACCTCTGCGCCACATATGCGCCACATCACTATTTCACATTTCACATTCAAAACCCCCAAATACCCCCTCTACCATCACTTAAGCCATTTGGACCCCACCCCCCTTTTTTCTTTTTTCTTTTTTTAAAAACATAATACTTCATTAAAATAAATATTACACAATACAAAATAAAAATACCTAAAAAATAAAAAAAATTACCGAAAAAATAAAAAAATTACCGTAAAAATAAATAAAAATACCGAAAATTAGGAAAAAAATTACACACGATTTTCTTGATATCGTTGCCAAATATGGTCCATAATATTTCGTTGGAGCGATTCGTGTGTACGTTTATCACGTAATTCCCTTGATCTCAGTCGTTGTATTTCGGCTCTCTCGACCCAAGTACGTTCTAAATTAAGTTGTGGAGTAACATACAACTCGTTCATATCGCTTATGGCAAAGTTTTGATCTTTTACAATCATGTTATGCAATATGATGCATGCGTACATGGTTCTACGTAGCTTGTTGACACTCCACGAACGAGCCGGTTGGCGAATAATCCCCCAACGCCCCTGTAAGACACCAAATGCACGTTCTACATCTTTTCTGGCACTTTCTTGTCTTCGTTTGAAGTAAGCACGTTTTTCGTCTCGTGCAACAGTAAATGATTTGACAAAGCTTGCCCATTGTGGGTAAATATCATCAGCTAGGTAATACCCGTTTTGATAAGTCACTCCATTTACAACAAAAGGGACCGAAGGAGCAATATCGTCAAGAAGGTTATCAAAAAAGGGTGAGTTATTTAACACTGTGAGGTCGTTATTGGCACCCGTAACCCCAAAAAATGCGTGCCAAATCCACAAATCTTGCGAGGCGACAACCTCTAGTATTATAGTTGGGTACTTTGGATTATCACCAAAGTAGTCGTCCAATAAACGTTGCTCGGCAGCTTCACGATCTCGATACACTGGCACGCGACTCCGGGTTGGTTGAGCTTGTTGGCGTTGCATGTATTGATGCGCTTGAGTCATAAAAAAAATATCCGTCTCGTCGTCGACATCGGACGAATAACTTCCGGGATCCATCAAATTTCGACGCATCTTGATAAAAGATTGTGTAGAAAATATTGTGTGAAAGGGTTTAGTTTGAGGAATGGTGAGAAATGTTGTGTGGAAATATTGTATAAAATGGGTGGTATTTATAAGAGTTAAAGGTTTATTTAAAAAAAAATTTAATTTTTCAAAAATAGTCGTTGCCCAACGGCTAGGCCACGTGGCAGCCTCCCATTCGTCCGCTGGGATCGTCGACCGTCCGGCGCCGAGACTCACTGGTGTAGCGCACGCCCGGCGAGCCGACGTGGCGTCCGGCGCCCACCACCCTTCGCCACCATACCGCTTCCTCTAATTGTCTACCCATTTATACTAGTAGGTTCTACTGTTATTAATGTGTACTATATCTTATGCATGACGTACAAGTGTAGTTTATTACTCCTACTTCAAATTTGACTGTAGAACAAAGTGAAAGATAGAAAAAAGCCCACCTCTTGATTTCTTGATTTCTGTACACTCTTCAATGGCAGCCATGTGGACAGCACTAAACGCATTGAAACTTCAAATCTCTGAAATTTTCTCAAATTCTGACATCAATTTTCAACTACCCACATCAGATTTCCTCTTTTTATTGTACTATCTTCGTTTAATTCCTTCAATTGTATTTTAAAAACCCAAATCTTGATTTTACATAAAAACAGTGGAAAACAGAGCATACCATTTGTTTGTTTTCTATCTTTAGAAAGATTTGATCTGGACCTGTACCTCTAAAAGATTATTTTTTATGTTCTGAATTTATGTTTATCTTGTTGGGTTACTATCAATAAACTTAATTTACAATCTTTGTCTTCAAGAAATAAAAAACAGAGCATTTTAATGGCGGTTTCAAGCTTTTATCTTTATCTGTTCTTGACTCTTTCATGGTGTTTTTTCTTTACAAATGCAATCCAACCTTCACAAAAACAAGTTCTACTTCAAGTAAGAAAACAACTGGAGTACCCAAAACAATTAGATTTTTGGGTCAACTCAAATGATGATTTCTGTTACATTTCTTCACCACAAGTCAACGTATCTTGTGAAAATAATTATGTTACAGAACTCAAAATCATGGGTTTTGCACCTGATCAACAACCCAAAAAGGTAATTTCACTTTCACAAAATTTCTCAATGGACTCTTTGATTGCCACACTTTCAAGATTAACAAGTTTGAAGGTTCTTAGTTTGGTTTCTTTAGGAATCTGGGGCCCACTTCCCAATAAAATTCAAAGATTATATACAATTGAGTATATTGATCTGAGTTATAATTACTTGAATGGTGTAATTCCACCAACTTTTACAAGATTAGCAGGTCTTAAAAGTGTGAATCTTGATTCTAATTTCTTGAATGGTAGTTTCCCAGATGGGGTTGACTTATTAAAAGGTTTGACCAGTTTAAGCCTCAAAGAAAATGGGTTTTCAGGTCAATTACCAGATCTACCCAATTTACCAAACACTTTGACCATTCTACATCTTAGCAAAAATTCATTTTCTGGTCAAATCCCAGTCAAATATGGTCAACTTAATCACCTTCAAGAACTTGATCTTTCATTCAATTCACTATCTGGTGTTATTCCACCTTCATTATTCTCCCTACCATACATAACTTACTTAAATGTAACATCAAATAAGTTGACTGGTCAACTACCAAGTCAACTACACTGTGGAAACAAGCTTGCAGCTGTCGATATTTCATTAAATCGGTTTACGGGTGGTTTACCTTCTTGTTTAAGCAGTAATTTGAACAATAGAAGTGTTAAATATGATGGAAATTGTTTAATGAATGATGTGAAAAGTCAACATCCGTCAAATTATTGTGTAGAAGAAGCTCGAGGAGTTGAAGTTGATCCAAAAAATTTCAAAAATTCGAGAAAAAATAATAATCCGGTTTTAATTTTGGGAGTAATTGTTGGGAGTGTTGTGGTTTTAGTGTTTTTGGTATTTGGATTTATGGTTGTTTTCAGAAAGCTTTGTGTTCACGGGTTATCCGACCCGAAATTGCTCCAAAAACCGGTGCAGGATTACTCTGTTACGGGTTACCCGTCTGAGCTCTTAACTAGTGCAAGTAAGTCCTTTCAAACCCACAATACAAATTAATTACATTTTATTATATTTTATGGGTTGATATTATGAATTACTCTTGATAATATATTTTTCTTGAATTAGGGTTTGTTTCCGAGGCTGCAAAGTTGGGTACCGAAGGAATCCCGGTGCATAGATTGTTTTCTTTTGAAGAGTTGAAGGATGCTACTAAAAACTTTCATATATCTAACTTAATAGGGCAAGGTTCAATGGGAAAGGTACAAATCTAACTCCACAATGTACACATTTTTAACTACATGTGGCAACATGGGAGTGTTAGACGAGTTGGGTAACTAGTCAAAATGTGTAATTATATACTTTAGTAACTTTATTTATTTTTCTTTTTGTAGATCTACAAAGGAAAGCTAGCAAATGGAACAGATGTTGCAATAAGACATTTAATCGTGTCGAAAAAGTACACAATTAGAAACCTTAAATTAAGGTTGGATTTACTTGCAAGACTTAGACACCCTCATCTGGTTTGTCTTCTGGGGCATTGTATTGGTGGTGAAGGGCCCGAAAATGGTGATTCAAACATAGTATACCTTGTGTATGAATACGTGCATAATGGGAATTATCGTTCGGCTCTTTCTGGTAAGTATTGATAAAATTTAAATAAATAATATAAAATTAAATGTTTAATTGTTTTCTGCAGGGAATAATTATGAAAATGTTCTTAAATGGGAAGATAGATTGAGAGTTTTAACGGGTGTGGCGAAAGCTGTGCATTTTCTTCACACTGGATTGATTCCCGGTTTCTTAAATAATCGACTGAAAGCAAATAACATTTTGTTGAATGAAAATGGGATGGCGAAATTGAGTGATTATGGGCTTTCAATTATAGCACAAGATTCTAAACAAGATGTATGTAAAATAGCATGCATATATTTCTAGTGAATTTCTCTTATAGGTTCAATATGAAAAAAAAAATTTATCTGACTTTCGTATTATTGTTTTATGTTTTGCAGGAAAATGGGGAAGGTGTTGAATCATGGTAAGGAATTTTTTTTTTTTTTATTGGTAAAAAACGTAACTTTTTTATTCTTGAGGGGTCTTAAAAGAACAAAATGCATAATTTTGCAGGCAACTGAAGAACTTAGAGGATGATGTTTACAGCTTTGGATTTATTCTACTCGAGTCCCTTGTTGGGCCTTCTGCTGCATCCAGAAAAGATGAATTTCTCATGAATGAAATGGTATTTTCTTTAAAATTAAAACTACATTAATTATGATCAAAGAAAATAGATCATTTACGTATGAATGGGTCAATTTGGGTTACGTATTATCTCAAATAGGTCAAATCGAAAAAGAAATTGACTTTAAACAAAAACTAAAAATTTAGACAAAAAAGTGTTTTAGGTCAGCCCAACCCATCTAGACCAATTTAACCCGAATCCATTTAGACCACTTTTTTTTTTTTGAACAGCAGAATCTACTCCTATATCTACATCATATTGTCTACACTATTTAGACCACTTACACGTCCATTTTGCCAATTGTAGGCTTCATTTGAAAGTGAAGAACAAAGAAAGAAAGTAGTGGACCCCATTGTATTAGGTTCTTGTTCACAAGAATCATTGTCGGTTATAATCTCCATAACAAAGAAATGTTTTTGTGGCGATTCGTGGGCCCGCCCGTCTTTTGAAGATGTTCTTTGGCATTTGCAGTATGCTGCTCAAGTTCAAGCAAATGCACAAAGGCCTGCACAAACAGTTTCATTCAATGGCTGTTGATGTTAAAGTAGTTGTATAGATAATATTATCTTCAAGATTATTGCCAATAAGCAGATAATATCTTAAGTTTAGAACTTAAGTTTTATGTATCAATAATGTTTTGTAGATCTTTTAATGTAAATGTATATATAATATAAGTACCCTTTTCTTTGTAAAGAATTGTAACAAGGGTTTTTACCATTTTGGTGGTTTAACCTTTTATGATTGCCATTTATTCAATCTGATTCTCTGTTGGTTTCTCTGGTTTTGAGGAATGTTATGGGGCGGTAGGACCCGAATTATCAACCTAATTGTAATTGGGCCTTTGTGAATTGAATTGGGCTGTTAGTTTGGGCTTCGAGAAGTGGAGATGGTCCAATGTTTGTTACATATGAAAAATTAAAATCAAGGCAATAACCTGTAAGCTAAATTCACATGTTAAGAGACTTGTGATTATGATATTTGTTTTGTACTCTAGAAGGTAAAATATTATGATTAGAAATTGGATCTAAAGTTTTAAAGTTACCAGCTAGAAAAATTTAATTTAATTAATCGTTACAATAAATTAATAATACAAGATCTAAAGCATGCCCCATCCATAAGATCTGGAATAACATGCAAATTAAGCACCTGAAGTATACTCAGTTTACATTGTTAGTCTAGTAACATATTTTCTATTGACACGTCAAATAAAAAACGACATAATTTAACTGATATCTGTCAATAGCGTTAGTCCTTTGGACCTAATTTGGACGGAACAAATCACTTTGGATAAACAATGTAAGAAGCTGTTTCTTAATAGACTAAAAATGGAGAAAGGTACATAGTCCAGGGACTAAAATTGTAACTTATCCACTATCAAGCTCTGACCAGTGACCAGTGACCAAAACATTGCAGAAGCAGACTCAGCTTTCGATCCGACTGCAGCTATGGGAGGTAAACAGTTCTAGTCAATTTCCCAAAACTTAGGGTTTCCAGTCGCTCTCCAAAAATCAAATATTCTCCAGATGTCGATTCACAAAAATTGATTACGATCTACCCCAAATTTCCTAAATTTCCGATGAATTTGGCAATGCAGGGAGTAAAAACGTAGCAGCAGCAGGAGAATGTAGTTCGAGTTTATGGCTAGCATCAAATCCAAGCAAACGATGGGGTGAACTGTTCTTCCTTTTTTACACACCTTTTTGGCTCACTCTTTGCCTCGGTATCGTCGTCCCTTACAAGCTCTACGAGGTAATTAAAATTCACATTCAATCTGAAATCTGAAGTTCCTTTTAGCTTTTGTATATGCTTGATTCATGATTAGTTTTATAGATTTGTGATTATAAGCTTATGCACAATGTGAAATCATGAACATAAAATGAAATATTTTACGAAATAGGAAATCTAGGTACATATTGGGTGTAATTGTAATACTCGAAGTGTAATTAGTTCAGATTTGAATTATTGGGCGTAAATTTTAATATTCGAAGAGTTGATGAAGATTGTAGTCGTGTTTATTGATACTTATCTGCTTCATATGATTTCCATCAACAGGATTTCAAAGAGTTGGAGTACTTTCTTCTAGGACTTGTTTCCGTGCTTCCTGCATTTCTTACACCAATATTTGTGGTCGGAAAGGTGAATTTTGTAATCTTATCTAAATATGAAACCTGAATTTTTAAGTAACCTTGATTTCCTAGTTGAATCATGTGTTATATTCTATAGAATTAAACAAAATAGCAATAATTAGAATTAGATAATCAGAATCTTGTTGCATGCATTCTAATTTCATTAGGCTAAATTGGTTTACTGATGTGATGAATAATAAAAATAAGAAACCAAAATGGAAGATTTAAAAACATTTACAGTTCCTTTTTTTATTTATTTTTATTTCATGTGGTTTTTCCAGGCAGATCGTAGTCTTAGCTGGAAGGATCGATATTGGGTGAAGGCAAGTATTCTCTTACTTATTCCAAATTAATGGTTAAACTTAAACAGGATTCTGATTTTAAGATTTTATAATTATAAATTGATGCAGGCAAGTTTATGGATATTTATCTTTAGTTATGTTGGAAATTACTTTTGGACCCATTATTTTTTCACAGTACTCGGTGCTTCCTACACTTTTCCATCATGGAAGATGAATAATGTAAGCCATATTTAGTAGTTTCTGTTTTTCTATTTAGTTTATAATTTTTTTATAAAATTAATTTGCAGGTACCGCACACAACCTTTTTATTAACAAACGTTTGCTTTTTATTCTATCACGTGACATCAAATTTAACACTTCGTAGACTACAACATTCTGTTGCTCACTTACCAGTAAAAACACAATGGATTATTAAATCTGCATGGATTCTAGCTCTTTCATACTTTATTGCATACCTCGAAACGGTTGCTATTTCAAATGTATGTTTTCAGTTCTTATATTGCTACTTATTATATAAAAATAATAATAAGATCTTATATTGATATTTTGTTTTGAACTTGTGCAGTTTCCTTACTATACATTTGTGGACCGAAGTTTGATGTATAAAGTTGGTTCTTTATTTTACGCCATCTACTTTCTTGTGAGCTTCCCTATGTTTCTAAGGTGAGAAATAAGATCTTGTTCATGTGTTTACTTTCATGGGAGTGACACGTGTCACTTGCTGACTTGTGTTTGTTATAGGATTGATGAGGATTTGGGAGATTTGTGGGACCTACCGAGAGTGGCGGTTGATGCTTTGGGGGCAGCTATGCTTGTTACCATAATATTGGATTTATGGCGTTTGTTTTTGGGCCCGATTGTTCCTATTCCGGATAGCAAAACTTGTGCCCAACCGGGCCTCCCTTGGTTCCCTGAACATACTGAACTCTAATTTAACCTTTTTTCTGTTTTTTATTTTAGTTTATTTTTGTTGTTTGTTTGTAATTTAGATGCGTTGTGATACCATTTGGATAAGATGTTAATTGTTGTTTTACATTGATCATGATAAGATTAAGCAAAAGTATCATGTATCAGTATGACAATTATTCATGTATGTTCTATCTTGAACCTTGCAGTAAACAGCTAAAATGAATTGGTCATGTAATCATGTATGTGTTACAGAGTGATATTCCAGGAAAGTAACGTACAGCTTCTATTGCATGATGTACATGATAATAAAATATATTAACTGGTATTCAGCTCTAGCTATCGACGAAATATGTAGGATAAATGGCAAATACATGCATAAATTGAGTAGCTTCCAAATTTGAATTTTCTGTGCAAACGTTTTCCAGTACACCAGTTCGTGTCATATATATTTTCACAAAATTTAAAATCGAAACATTTATGATATGATTGTAAAATTATAATGTTGTGTTTAATAAAGTTGCTTTTTTTCCTTGTTTGTGTATTTAATTATTGATGGAAACTTTAATTATTTTAATTTTGCATTTATTAATAAGCTTTTTTTTGTTGATGGAAAATGTACGGTAAGATTTAGAGGTAAGATGATCATTTCAAGTTCTTAAATTTTAGAACAGAAAAGGAAATATGTCATTGATAAATCAAAACACTAGTTACAAAATTGTCTTCCATAACATTATAAAAACAATAATCAATCAAAAATCAAAAACTATATATTTGGTAACGAGACTGACAAAAAAATACAAACAATCCGTATATTAGGCGCCTTAAAAAGGATTAAAAAAAAAAACCCTTCAAAACTAGAAGCTTATTTCTGCTTGTCTATCTTGAGGTGCAACCAATTGCCACAAAGAACGATATGCAGGAATTTTAGCTGCTTCAACCCCAAGAACTGCAAGGTTACGCCCATATTCCTGATTTAAATAAAAATTAATTTAATAATTATGGGTCTAAATAACACAAATGACTAGAAGTATTATTTAAGTATGTACAAACCTGAATATCAAGAAATAACTGCATGCAAATTTTATCTATTTCAGAAACACTATGATCCGACACATCTGAGCTACCTCCAGCTCGCCTCTGGGCTCCCTGACGTATTCTCTTAAGTGATATCTCTGCTTTCCTTGCCTGATTTATAAATTTATAACAATTTTCCATCAACAATATTAAAGATTAAAAAAATATATTCTTTGAATTTTTAAATTAATTATTTCATGCATTTTACATTGTTGACAATATCAGAAGCCTCTTTGTTATAACAACCAGTAATCTTGAACGCAGCTTCTTGTACAAGTTTCTCTTTCGTATCTTCTTTCAGATATGTGGTGGCCCGCTCACCCTCCAGAAAAACCTGTGTTCAGTATTTTGGTTTTAAATAAATAATTATCCAACACAAGAAAACAAATATTGCTACAATATTATATAAAAAATGATAATATAAAATATTATATTAATCGATACCTTCAAGGGACGCAATACACCTGACACATAATGGGAATGCCTAACAGGAGGTGGTTTTTTAGTCATTCTGTAAGCAGCAACAATCCCATTTAGTTGTTTTAATTCCTAAAAAATCATGTAATAAAAAAAATGTTATTACTGAAATATTTTTATACTAATAATAAATGTTTATTAATTTAATTACATAGTTGTAAAAATATACCTCACTAGACTTTTCAACTAACGTTTCAATGATGGAATCAATCACAGAAGGAACAAGATCTTTAACTGATTTTCCACCTTGTAAAATGCTGTTTTTTACATGATCAAATACTTCTTCAGTAGAACAAGTATTAAGAATCCCAAACACGTGTTCAATGTAGTTGCCACAAATCTCTGCAGATAAATGATCTAAATCGTGAATTATCTGCAAGATAAAACGAAAAATATCACCACAAAATAACCAATATTTCAAAAATAAATTAAATGTGAAACATACATAAACAAAATCATCTGGTGCAGCAGTAAGTGCCCATTCAAATGGAGAATTGGAGCCCGAATTACGGTTTTTGCGAGCAGACAATCCAGCTGACAACCAATTTGCATATCTATAAATAAAATATTTCCAATTATCAGCATATTAATATTACTTTATAAATAATAAAATATTGAAAGTTAATCGGAATTTGGTTGCAAATTAACCTAGATATGAGTTGTAATGTTAATCGAAGAAATTTGTCAGAGATGGAAATGACAAGAACATCTTCTTTCCAGCAGGATTTGAGGCATTCAAATAGAGTTTGACTTTGATTTAAAGTCAAACCGTGCTCAGAATCTGATTTCTGAATCGGTGTAAGAGCAGAACTAACAAGTGCAGAATCTAAAGAACCAGCAATTTCCTGAAACCTGCAAGCAACATATAGTCAAAATGAGAAATACTATTTTATATTATTTATGTAGGGAATTTGTTAGTACCTCAATGAGAAATACACTCCAATATTCCATTGTCTCATGAAATCTACATATACAGCTTCAGCCCGAAATTTGGCAACAGCAGATCTTGATGGACAGTATCCTTAAGATAATGCAAAGTTACAACAAGATCAAATATTGCGAGCTGGAAATTTCGACCCGTTTACTTAAAAACGGGTCAATTCAGGTTATCTCAAACGAATAAGTGAACGGGTCAGATGAGTCAAAAGCCATTAAATGTGTATTTTTAAGGAATGAACCTACTTTTGTATCATATTTGGCATACTGATTATTTATATTAATTTTGGATAAAAGTGATTCTGAGTTCTGACCCACCCATTTGTCCACCTTAATAAATTGCAAAAAATTAAACCGGGTTTTATTTTACTACCTTCTAAGTCAGAAAGGAAACCAAGGCTACATTTGTAATTTTTCAGAAATTCGGTTGGTCTTCCAGGAGAAAAAGCCCCTGGCTTTCCTTGTTGAATTGCCCAAAGTACCTCTTTAAGGATTGAATTAGCAAGAAAGCTAAATACATGCAAACCTGAATTTTCTGCAATAATGAGGGACAAATAATCAAATATACAATAATATAATCATTAAATGTTTCCCAAAAAAAAATCTGTCAAAAGCCTCAAAATACCCGTAGAAGAAATTTCCAACAAAAAGGTACAATCTTGTGCAATAAACTGTTTAATTAATTTATAATCCTCTTCCAGTTCATCCCCAATGGGTCCACCAACCGCTTTAGATGAATTGTAAGGAATCACTTTCTGAACTAATGGAGCAACAACTGTTGCACGAAATACTTCTTCTGCATTTTTAGTGTTATCTACTGCAGCATAAGCACGTAAGCAGTTGTATACTGCATTTCCATCTTTGTGTAATAATCCATCTACAAAACAGTGTCCCAAACTTGTATCCAATAATGAGCTGGCATTTTGTATCCTTTTTTCCATGTTTTCAATAAAAGGCAGGTTCTGTACTGCCATTAACAGAGAAAGAATGCGTGTAAACTAAAAGTTTTTAAGGTTTTCAGTGGGTTAACACTTAATGGAACTATTAATGGTAAAATTATATATATAATTATTTTTTAGCATAATAGGGATGTAGTGGAAAGACCTTGGCATGAGCAAAGTAGAACTTTAATCTGTTCATTTCACTAGCAATTCTTTCCAAAAGCATGCTTTGAGTTTCCCTAAGATTCATACCAATTTCAGCATGTTGTATAGAAACACCATTACTTAAATGAGTCTTTTCTGCAGTGTGTAGATCTCCATTTGATCCATCAATAGGCACACTATGCAACTCCTTTATTAGTTTCTCAACCTGCAATCACAGCGACAAAACTGCATAAATCCCTAAATTTACTTATGCAGCTTTAGCAATTTATATACATGTCATCTAAGTGTTTGATTGTGGTCAAATGTGGCCTGTTAATGAGTTATATAATTGGATCAAAATCAGTAGAATCAGTTGAATTGTGACTATGCAGAAGGTAAACAAGTAATCTTATCTTGAACATTTGCCAAATATTGAAACATTATAATTCTTACAGGACATCTAAAAGTGTAAATCACTGCAATACTCATGGGCTGGGGGCACATTGTTAACAATGGCACTGAAGTTAACTACATAATATAACTTGGATCCAGAACATTTTTTCAATTCAGCAATTTAAAATCGAGATCGTCTCAGCCCTTAAACATGGAAAAACAGTTCAATAAAATTACTCCAAAATCACTATAATAATCATCAAATAGGCTAATAATTTGATGATTATAAAGTTAATTAAGCTCCAATAATTTTACATTACCTTGGAGACAACATGAGAAGTATCAATCAAAAGTTCCAATATCTCTCTAGCAGCAGATGCCTCTGCTCTTTGCCTAAGCCCACCCTGCAATGACACAAGCGATCCTTCAACAGCTCCACGGAAGGCCAATATCTTCTCACGGATCTCAATGAGTGGTGCTCGCATACGCAAAACAGCAGCATCAACATCAACAAGTTTCGTACTGAGATTCACGAAATCAGTATAATCTCGATTAATTAGCTCTACGAGTTCGTGTTTAAGAGATGAGAGATGCGATTGCAGTTCCGATCTTAGGGTTTCAAAAGGAACGAAGGTTCGTAGATCAGAGATGTAGGATTCAGAGTCGAAATCAGGGCTGAGGAATGAGGATTGTTTGAACCATAAGGGATGTGAATCGATTGGATCACCGAAGAGGTCGGCGGTGGCGGTACGCGGCGGAGTTGAGAGCGGAAGTTGCGTTACCGATGACTGTTCCGGCTGGATCCCCATCGGAGAACGATCGAGAGAGTTAAACCGCAAACAGAGAAGAACTGGATCCAAGTGTGAGATGACGACTATCACTCCCGTCGTACAATATTACACATAATAAAATCTACACTTACCGGTTAAATATTAACAAAAAGATGGTTAAGAAAGATTATTACTGTATAATTTAGGGAAAATTCTCTTATATTTTCTAAAGCTTTTAAATTTTTTTAAATTATTCTAAAATTAATAATTATTTAAATATTTTTATAAATTTTAATTATTTTAATATCCTTCAAAAGAAAATTTATTTTAATATCCTTTAAAAGAAAAAATATGATGGGTTGTCTGTAAAGAAAAAAATAGAAAAGAAAAGGAAATTAAAAAGGAAATCACTTAATATTTAAAAAATACAAACAAATAAAATAAAATAAGGGAAAGACGAAAATGCTCTCATATGTATGTAGATGAGGGACTTGATATAAAATTTTAACACGGTAAAAGTTTTTTTTTCAACCCGATAAGGTGACAATTAATTAGAGTCAGCTTAACTCAACCAATTCAAATTTTTATAGAGTCTGATTAAGCTAACAAAGTAGTTGAACTTGATTTTTTATGGCATGTCAATACATTTTAGGGATGGAGAGAGTATAAAATAAGGATGGTTGGTGATTCACATATCATATTCATCCTCCTCAAAATGTGAAGAAATCAAAATACAAAAAGACATTTTTAGAAAAATATCATTTTGTGTTTATGATTTCCCTGACCTACAAAACAAAGAGAATAAAACCATATGCATTTATTTAATTTTCATTTCTCAAAACCAAACATAAGCGAAAGTTTATAATAAACCACAAATTCTGTACAACAGATGGATAAAAATAAGACCAAAAAGCTCATTATTTTCCACACAAAAAACGAGAGGGGCTTAATAGTAATTTGGTAAGTTCTAACTTCCATCAATATGACATTTCTACCCCTGTTCCTTTTGTTATAAATTGGAGTAGGGTTTCACTCCGAGCCTACGATTCAGCCGACTTCCGAACTTGCAAACAATTCAGAGGCAGCCATCGGATCTCTCAGAATTTGGTACGATCCTCGGATTAGGGTTCTTCATTACTGTTAATTTGTTAATTGATTTCTAAATCACGTGAAACTTGTTAGTAGACTTGTTGAAAACTTGCTTAATTGTTTTTGTCACTTCTATCCAGTTATACTTGACAGATCTGTATGTTCATCATGAATTTTGATTAAGTTAGTGTATATCGATAATATATTGCGTTCTGATGATACCTAAGGTTTGGAGAAATAGGTTCGTAGTCGATAATAAGTTGCAATTCATGTAATGTTATGCTATTTTTTTTATCTTGATTAGGCAGCTTTGGAGGTTTAGTATATAAATATTAGTTTATGCGCTCAATGTATCAAATTAGTAGAAAAAAGTAGCCCTGAATCTCCGACAAATGATTGATGGAATTAAATTGAAAATATGATCTGCGATTGGATACAACATGAATAATTAAATCAGTGATTTAACAATGTTTAGCATTGAAGCTGTATAATGATATGGTCTTTGATCAACTTTTTGTGTTAAATTGCATATATTTACCTATAATTATTTGCAGAAGGGAGTACTTGATCATCTAGAAGAAATGGCGCCTACATTCTATGTTGGTTCGGAAGCTGGTCTAAAGAAGTTTGATGAGTACCTTTTGTCTCGTAGCTACATCACTGGGTGAGTTAATATATTTTTCTAACAGATATTTGATTCTTCATGGTTTAAATGTTGCAGAATAGTTATAGTTTTTAAATTATCAGGTACCAAGCTTCAAAGGATGATCTAACCGTTCATGCTGCTTTCACAAAACCTCCTTCAGCTGAATACGTTAATGTCTCCCGCTGGTTCAACCATATTGAGGCACTTCTAAGAATTTCGTAAGAATTTCCCTAATCATATTAGTTAATTTATTAAAATGAAGTATCTTTTTTAGCACTATTAGTATTATTAGTGGATTTTTTTAACGATTACAATTGGTGCAGTGGTGTATCTGCTGAAGGAAGTGGTGTTATTGTTGAGGGATCTGCTTCTTTCGCAGAAGAGACTATTGCAACTCCTCCAGTTGCTGAAACAAAGGTAATCTTTTATTTTTTAATATTTTTTTTAGGTTTCTCTTTTTTCAACCAAAAATGTGATTTTGGTTTATTTTCTTCAGGCTGCTGCTGACGAGGATGATGACAGTGATGTTGATCTTTTTGGTGAAGAAACCGAAGAGGAAAAGAAGGCTGCTGAAGACCGTGCAGCTGCATTGAAAGCATCTGGAAAGAAGAAAGAATGTGAGTTTATGCTCATTTTATTCTGTCATTAAGTTTTACTTTTGTTATATTTTTTTAATATGTTTACTGAGATTTTTTTTATCATATATTAGCTGGCAAGTCTTCGGTTTTGATGGATGTGAAGCCATGGGATGATGAAACTGACATGAAGAAGCTTGAGGAAGCTGTTAGAAGTGTTCATCTGGAGGGCTTACTTTGGGGTGCATGTATGTTTTTGATTCCTTTATTTATTAAATCAAATATTTGTTATACATTAATTTGCAAAAATTGAAAGAAAATGTTATAATTGCAGCAAAATTGGTACCAGTTGGGTATGGTATCAAGAAGCTTCAGATCATGATGACGATTGTTGATGATTTGGTGTCTGTTGACACACTCATTGAAGAGCGACTCTGTGAGGAGCCAATTAATGAGTATGTTCAGAGTTGTGACATTGTTGCCTTCAACAAGATCTGTAAGTTTTCATTTTTTATTTCTCATGATTGATGTTGATTTTTTTTTTTTTTTTACTGATAACTGTTTTTGCAATTGCAGAGTTTATCAATGTTGACTGGATTGGATAGCTACTATGATGAAAGATTGTTTTTGAGCTTTATGTTTCTGTTATAACTTGTAAACTTTGGATTAATGTTATTTATTACATTTTGGGTTTGAGCTAATCTGAAGTGGAAAAATTTAGAACATTACATTTGACAGGACTTGGTTCCGATGTCTCCTTCCCTTTTTGTTTGTATTGGGTTTTAGTTGCGTTGACTATTTGTCTATGAGTCATTTAAATAGTACAATTTCTTAAAATGCTACACCGTTGGAAACTTTTGGGATTTGGTCTTGTTTAGCACATGATTAGATTTAATGTAATAATTCTTTAAATTTTATAAATTGATTATATTTTTGAGTTTTGATAATGATAGTCTTTAACACGTATTATAAAGTTGTACATTAACCAACAACCACTCTTGCATTTTTAGAGTGTTATTATCAAAACTCTTTTTGATAAAGGGTTTGATAAAGGCAGTTAATAACATGCATTAGAAAGATGTATTTTCAAAAAGGGAGTGATTGTGGGTTGATATACAACTTTCTAATACTAAGTACAATATTTTTTTTGATAAGTTAAACCGAAGAATTTGAAGTTGATGTAATAATTCATTAAATTTATGCCTAATATAATATTTTAGCTACTTTTTTATACCTGCTTATTCTTCTAAGGAATTTGAAAAATCCATAGGACCGTATACGACTAAACACCTGTTTAAACAACTTAATAGTATATTCATAACTTGCATCTGCCGTTCATAATATTTCTCATCAGCATGAGATGAAAAATTATCTCGTTTAGTCGACAATCTTAGGTGAGCAATACGTACATTATATGTAAAGAATATCATATCATGAAAAGATCTAAAGATGCTTCCATGCATGTTCTTGTGCCTTGAGCTAGCATACTCTCAAGAGGCTACAATCGTCGGATCAAATGCAAAATTAAACACCAAAAGAAATAAAGGTGAATGCAAAACCAAAAGATAAATGCAAAACCAATAAATCAAAATAAGATAATAAAGGTAACTTTATTTTATAAGATAATTTATGTGCCAAATTAAACACCAAAAGAAACAAAATCATAATCATAATTTTTTAAACATTATAAAACCAACTATTTTACATTTAAACTACACTAATTGTTGCAACGAAACCTCCAGGTTAGTCTTGGCAAAGTAGATGGGCCGTTCTACCTCATCTAGAGGCGAGGTTTTTAATGTTTATTAAAAAACCTAAAATAAAAACCATAATTCTTTATAAACCAGGTATCATCTGCAACTAACAAAACTAAAACACTAATTCCATGAACCGTATAAAGATGCTAAAATATAATAATTAAACACTCAACCCTGAAGGAAATCAAGCAATGTTCAATCCTTTAATTTCATTAAGCACCAGCATCTCAATAATAATAATCTTTGGAAATGGAAACACATTGTTCAAAGATAACAAATAAAAACAAAAACAGAATTCTTTCTACCAACAAACTATCGCTCAAATTAAGCTTGGTTCTTTTTGGTTCTAGGAGCCAACTGACTCTCAGGCTGCAACATCAACAAACTTAGTCATTTACAATTAAGTGGCAAAATTGAAAAAATAAATAAAAAATAACCGTAAAACCAGATAACTTACCTCCTTTTTAACAGGTTCTTCTTTCTCA